>OV816024.1:56446999-57124906 GCA_929113105.1 Agrypnus murinus
CATTACACCCTAATAACGGGATAAAATAATTATATAATAATTAAAAATTTCATTGTTTTAAGTGTTACAGTGTAATGAAGCCATTTAAAGAAAAGTAATTGCGTCAATTCTTAGTTATAATCCGTTAAAGTACAAAATAGGGGAATTACTGTAAACTGTACAATTTTCTCGAGCCGGCTCGATAAGCTCGAAAAACTCGATTCAACTCGGGCTCGACATACGTGAAGCTCGACTCGACTCGAATAAAGAATTGTCGAACTCGACTCGAAACTCGGCTCGAAATCGAGGCGAGTTTCGAGTCGAGTCGAGCTTGGCTCGGGCTCGAGTCCATCACTAAAATACTAAAGTAATTCGAAATTTCCACTCTGAATTACTTGCTTCTGGTCTCACATAAACAAAATGTGAACCAAAGTGCCCTCCTACACCATAATTGCAAACCTGGAGTGGTTCACTTCCTTCAGTTATTAAACCAGTCATATCAGTAATTCTTGTGTTCATAGTTGTCGCAATTGTGTAGTTTCTTCTTTGCAACCAAGCAACTCTCCCTACTCGTCCTCTACGGTCAATAATGCTTCCTTTACTGTTTGATAACCTAGCGGTTACCAACTTACAAGCAACGATAGATTATAAAGTGATAGTAAAGAAACTGATGCGAAATGGCTTACTTGAGGTAGCGAAAGTAATTTTAATTCTTTGATTTCCTGGTCTGACATGACGTTATAAAAGCGAACTATTTTTGGATTGATTGATAATTCTTCAACTTTAAATGGCAATTAATAAGAATGGATTATTGTTATCAACATATTTGCATGAAATAAATAAAGATTATTAAAAGTTTCACAGTTTTATTAAAATATACCTGACAATATTGTTTCGACAGCTATGCTGTCATTATCAAAGGTAATATAATTATAAACAAACACGTCGCTAAGGTAGATACAAAATAGGTAACTAGATAAAATAATAATAATAATAATAAAAATTAATAATAAAAATCATAATTAAACATCTAATACTTCCAGTAACGGAGAATTACTGAGCTCAAGTTGTTCATTCATTAAAGGTACCCTGAGTTTGTGTTTGTATATCTCAAAGGCTTCTAAAATGTCTAATTTGCGTTTGTTATTACAAAAATGTAGGAATTTAATATTATTTTGAGGAGTCATTGTGTGATTTTGTTCTAAAAGGTGTTTGGCGTAATTCGATTTTTCAGGATGTTTATTTTTGTAATGACGTACGTGTTCTTTATATCTTATGTCAAAATTTCGAAGTGTTTGTCCAATATATACCGAACTACAAAAAGAACAATTTAAACGGTAAATGCCCGATTTCATGATATCATGTGTTCTGTCTTTAGCATTAAATAAAAATGAAAAAGTGTTAGTGTTGGTTTTAAATGTTATTTTATAATTGTTGGTTTTTCTTAGTATATGTGCAATTTTTTCTGATATTTTGCCAAAATATGGTATAGATATGTAATTTGTGTCTTCTGTTTTATTGTCAAGGGGATATATTCTTTTGATAGCTAACCTATAATCTTTTTGTTTAATTAAAGTGTCAATCATGTTCGGATTATAATGATTTGCATGTGCTAGTTGTTTAATGGTTGATATCTCTTTGCTAAAATCTGATTTTGTTAGTGGAATAGTTAAAGCTCTGTGTACTAATGATCTGTATGCTGCTATTTTATGTGTATTGTGGTGACAAGATTCATTTGGTATTGTTATGTCTGTTTGTGTTGGTTTTCTGTATATGGAAAATTCAAAAAGATTGTCTGCGTTAATCTTGATATTTAAGTCTAGAAAGTTTATAGCCCTGTTTTGTTCTGTTTCTAGTGTAAATTTTATATTAGGATGGATATTGTTTATAAGAATTAAAAATTCATTGATAACCTCAAAAGAACTGTCAAAACAAGCTAAAATGTCATCAACATAACGAAACCAGAAGATAATGTGTTTAGAGAGGTTTAATTCAAATATTCGATCTTCAAACTTGTCCATAAATATGTTAGCTAATAGAGGACTTAGAGAATTACCCATAGGTAAACCATCCTTTTGTAAATAAATTATGTTATTAAAAGTGAAATAATTTTGACTTATACAAAGGTCAAATAATTGAATTAACTCTAACCTTTTAACTAATTCTATATTACTATTGATCAAGAAACTATCTAATAAAGGAATACATTCTTGTGGTGGTATTCTGGAGAACATGTTGCAAATATCAAAACTAACAAGTTTTGAATGTGGTGGAAGATGTATGTTTTGCAGCTTATCTACTAATTCTAATGAATTTCTAACAGAGTATTTCGATTTGTAACCTATCGTGTTAATAATCTGGTTCAGTTTTTTGGATAAAATGTGATTAGGTGCATTGATGTATGATACAACTGGTCTTATTGGCATATTCTGTTTATGGGTCTTCACTAATCCATACAGTTTAGGTATTTGTGGGTTTTTATTAATGATTTGTTGCTTTTCTAATTGTGAAAAGCAGATATTGCAGTTTTCTAAACCTTGTTTTATTTCTTTTTGGAATTTTGTGGTTGGGTTTTTGTTTAACGTTTCAAAATTTTCTTTATTAATAAATTCATTAACTTTTTGTATGTAAATATCTTTTGAAAGAATTACCAAAGTGCTACCCTTATCTGCTTTAACAGAAATTAGATTGTTCTCTGTGATTTTCTGTTTTATAGATTGAAGAAGTGAGATGTTAGATGTGTTGTACATTTTGTCCTGTTTCAAAGACATCTCTTTTAACAAATTCGAAATTTGGAATTTTGCATAGTTATTATGATCTTTCTTAAGTATAGTTTCGCATTCAACGGCCAAAATTTCTTTAATTTTGTTGGTAAATTTTGGAAAAGGACAAAATTTGAAACCTTTGTTAAGAAATCGTGTTTCTCTGTCATTGAATGTTATATTCGACAAGTTTATGAAACGAGGATAAAAGTTTGCAGTGTTCTGACAATTATGGTTATTTTGTAGTGTACGTTTTTGTTGTACAAGTCGATGAAGTTTATTTTTCTGTGTGGTGTATTTTTTGAATTTAATGTGACTGACGGTTTCTCTAATGTCAAAATCTAAGATGTCAAATTGGATATTGTGTAATTTATGAGTAAGTTCTGTATAGAGTACCTTTATATAAACGTGCATATTGTCTCTTATACTAAACCATTTCTTCGATTCTTCTTTGAGCCATCTTCTTTTGGCATTCCTAATCACTTTTTCAGTAATCGAATTCTTGGTTCTGGTAGTGATGTTTATGTAGTTAGGAATAACCTGACGTTTCAGACATTCTTGGTTAAACCAAACATTCTGACTTGCGATTCCGTGTTTGATCATAAGTTTCTTGTATAACTTGGCTTGTTCTTCTAGCGAAGACGAAATAATCTTGTTTATTGTTTCCATCACTACCAGAACCAAGAATTCGATTACTGAAAAAGTGATTAGGAATGCCAAAAGAAGATGGCTCAAAGAAGAATCGAAGAAATGGTTTAGTATAAGAGACAATATGCACGTTTATATAAAGGTACTCTATACAGAACTTACTCATAAATTACACAATATCCAATTTGACATCTTAGATTTTGACATTAGAGAAACCGTCAGTCACATTAAATTCAAAAAATACACCACACAGAAAAATAAACTTCATCGACTTGTACAACAAAAACGTACACTACAAAATAACCATAATTGTCAGAACACTGCAAACTTTTATCCTCGTTTCATAAACTTGTCGAATATAACATTCAATGACAGAGAAACACGATTTCTTAACAAAGGTTTCAAATTTTGTCCTTTTCCAAAATTTACCAACAAAATTAAAGAAATTTTGGCCGTTGAATGCGAAACTATACTTAAGAAAGATCATAATAACTATGCAAAATTCCAAATTTCGAATTTGTTAAAAGAGATGTCTTTGAAACAGGACAAAATGTACAACACATCTAACATATCACTTCTTCAATCTATAAAACAGAAAATCACAGAGAACAATCTAATTTCTGTTAAAGCAGATAAGGGTAGCACTTTGGTAATTCTTTCAAAAGATATTTACATACAAAAAGTTAATTAATTTATTAATAAAGAAAATTTTGAAACGTTAAACAAAAACCCAACCACAAAATTCCAAAAAGAAATAAAACAAGGTTTAGAAAACTGCAATATCTGCTTTTCAGAATTAGAAAAGCAACAAATCATTAATAAAAACCCACAAATACCTAAACTGTATGGATTAGTGAAGACCCACAAACAGAATATGCCAATAAGACCAGTTGTATCATACATCAATGCACCTAATCACATTTTATCCAAAAAACTGAACCAGATTATTAACACGATAGGTTACAAATCGAAATACTCTGTTAGAAATTCATTAGAATTAGTAGATAAGCTGCAAAACATACATCTTCCACCACATTCAAAACTTGTTAGTTTTGATATTTGCAACATGTTCTCCAGAATACCACCACAAGAATGTATTCCTTTATTAGATAGTTTCTTGATCAATAGTAATATAGAATTAGTTAAAAGGTTAGAGTTAATTCAATTATTTGACCTTTGTATAAGTCAAAATTATTTCACTTTTAATAACATAATTTATTTACAAAAGGATGGTTTACCTATGGGTAATTCTCTAAGTCCTCTATTAGCTAACATATTTATGGACAAGTTTGAAGATCGAATATTTGAATTAAACCTCTCTAAACACATTATCTTCTTATTAAAAGTTTCACAGTTTTTTTTAAAAGTTTGTGAAACTTTTAATAACCTTTATTTATTTCATGATTATGGAGTTCCACAAAATAAGGCTGGAAACAATAAACAACATTATCTTCTGGTTTCGTTATGTTGATGACATTTTAGCTTGTTTTGACAGTTCTTTTGAGGTTATCAATGAATTTTTAATTCTTATAAACAATATCCATCCTAATATAAAATTTACACTAGAAACAGAACAAAACAGGGCTATAAACTTTCTAGACTTAAATATCAAGATTAACGCAGACAATCTTTTTGAATTTTCCATATACAGAAAACCAACACAAACAGACATAACAATACCAAATGAATCTTGTCACCACAATACACATAAAATAGCAGCATACAGATCATTAGTACACAGAGCTTTAACTATTCCACTAACAAAATCAGATTTTAGCAAAGAGATATCAACCATTAAACAACTAGCACATGCAAATCATTATAATCCGAACATGATTGACACTTTAATTAAACAAAAAGATTATAGGTTAGCTATCAAAAGAATATATCCCCTTGACAATAAAACAGAAGACACAAATTACATATCTATACCATATTTTGGCAAAATATCAGAAAAAATTGCACATATACTAAGAAAAACCAACAATTATAAAATAACATTTAAAACCAACACTAACACTTTTTCATTTTTATTTAATGCTAAAGACAGAACACATGATATCATGAAATCGGGCATTTACCGTTTAAATTGTTCTTTTTGTAGTTCGGTATATATTGGACAAACACTTCGAAATTTTGACATAAGATATAAAGAACACGTACGTCATTACAAAAATAAACATCCTGAAAAATCGAATTACGCCAAACACCTTTTAGAACAAAATCACACAATGACTCCTCAAAATAATATTAAATTCCTACATTTTTGTAATAACAAACGCAAATTAGACATTTTAGAAGCCTTTGAGATATACAAACACAAACTCAGGGTACCTTTAATGAATGAACAACTTGAGCTCAGTAATTCTCCGTTACTGGAAGTATTAGATGTTTAATTATGATTTTTATTATTAATTTTTATTATTATTATTATTTTATCTAGTTACCTATTTTGTATCTACCTTAGCGACGTGTTTGTTTATAATTATATTACCTTTGATAATGACAGCATAGCTGTCGAAACAATATTGTCAGGTATATTTTAATAAAACTGTGAAACTTTTAATAATCTTTATTTATTTCATGATTATGGAGTTCCACAAAATAAGGCTGGAAACAATAAACAACATATTTGCACTTTAATTTTGATGTAACTTCTATCGGAAGCGGCAGTTCTTCTCGACATGATTTCCCAAACATAGCTTTGTCATACTAGAAAAAGGACTTACATACTTATTTGTTACATTACATAAATTTCGAAAAATACTTATTTTATTTAGCCTATTCCAGGGAGTGAAGGGTGGCATTTGGGCTTGCTATGAAAAAGTCAGTTTAGTGTACAGTGATGGTGCACCCAGCATTTAGGCTTGAGGGTGGCTGCCACTAGAATTTGCACATAGTTACATACATGGTTATATGGTAATGTCATGAAAATTCTTGCTTTGTTGACTGAATGGAAGAAAAGTCTTGGAGGCCCACTTAACCCACCTTAACTCCTCTTCTCGGTGTATCCATTACGTGGAGCTAACATAACATGTACGATGTTCTGCAGCTTATAGTACAAGTATACAAGCAATTATGCATTTATATGTAGAAGCATCTCTTTTTTTATTGACTTTTTATTTGATTTGCCGAAGTAAACAAAATTGTTGAAAGGTGTTGCAATAGGGATTTAGTTCAACTTTTAATCAAGTCAAAAGTTTTTATAACTTCATTGTAGGGACATAGGTTACATCTACTGATCCCTTTTTTTCTATTGGTAAAGTTAAAAAAACATAAGAAAAAAAAATCGTTTTTATAAAATATATCGATTTTATCGACCGTATTAAAAACAGGTATAGGCCAAGTATAGGTATGATGTACCTGTACGAGCTGCTACAGGTAGCTGTACAAAGTGTTCCAGTCGAATGTGGCACATTTTAACACCGACTACTGAATAAACAAAATAAGATGGAGTTGTGCGATTTCACTATTAAGTTTCAGTTTGCGCAAATTTTTTCATGTACTTATGTATGTGCTTATTTGCTTATGCACTTATGTGCTATTGAACAGCTGATTTCAAATAAATCGAAAACAAGCCTTGCGAGTAATTTTTGCGTTTTTAACAGTGCGTGAACCAGACTTTAAATTATATTTTCATAGTTAACTACATATAATTGATTGAATATCAAGGAAAATAAAAAGCAACATTTATACTATGGAGTACTAACTGTCCTAGATTTATTTGAAATCAGCTGTACTTCTGTGCTTATGTACCTAGGTGAGGTACTCATGTGCTTACATACTTATGTACTTACGTGCTTATGTATTTTGGTATTTAGTACTTAGAGGCTTATGTACGAATGTACTTATTTGCTTACGTACTTATTGTCTGTTGTGAATACCATGCATTGGATAGGCAGTTAGTTTTTTTTTTAATTGACGCCTACACTACGGGGGAACCAACATCTAAGGTCATCTGTCCTCCATCTAACATGCAACACGAATACACACATCCATAGTTGAGGTGACGGAATTTTCCAATTAGAAAAATCCCGCTGCCCCAAGTGAGATTCGAACCCACGACCCTTGGAACACGAGTGATGCACTAACACCACTCGTCCACCGCCGGCCCTAGATAGGCAGTTAGTATCTAAGGCAACAACAAGTAAACAAAAACCTAAGTTACAATTAATTAAAAAAAAAAATTTAATTTTAAATGTCAGCCTGAAAATGTCGATAAATTGGTAGTTCAAAGTAGTGACAACTTTAAGCATCAAAATTTTTATCAATAACAAAGATTTTTAAACTTTACCACCGGTTCTAGATGCCCTGAACATTTTATAATCAAACGCCAATATGTTTTTTATTCTTTACACAAGTTGGATTTTAACCTCATTTTGTTAAGGCTCGCGCTACAGATCAACGTTCTTATGTACTACGTACCTCACCTCTAATCTAACCTTCAACATAACTTCTAATCTAACTTCTTACCTAACCTTGTTCCTAACATCTAACCTAACCTAACCTAAAACAAGTAACTTATATTTAAAGATTTAGTTTGCAAAACTGAAATTTATACATTTTTGAAGAGTAGAATAGTTTAATTTGGAAAATAGACAATGATTTTATAACAACGCGTAGAAGTGGGGAAAAATTAAAATGAAAAGTTGAAAAAGATTAGCGCAAAATATAACTTAATAGTGAAGATTGCGCAAGTTAACTTATTTTGTTCACTCAGTGTTAAAATGTGTCACTTTTGGCTAGGACATTCTGTATAGTTACCTGTCTCTGCAGGTACAGGTACAACATTATACTTATATTTGCTTTAGTAGAAAAGATTTGCAGGTATCTGCAATGATGTATACTAAATACCTGATACTTCGGTCTGAACTGCCAGATATATGTTTTGTGTAAGAAATGTTTTACTACCATATTTAACAATTTCCTGTTCCCAAAGGCTTCCCAAAATAAAACTTACACCAAAGAGAGCTGCATCCAACTGTATAACATATTGTATTCCTAAAAAACTGAAGGTATACTTTCTTGGATATTCGAGGTCAATAGTCACATCATACGACCTTGAAACGAAAAATTTAATATTTATTATACAGGGTACGTCAGTGAAGCGGGAAAGTTTAAAAGCTTGGTAATTCATTTAATGTTTGGGTGAGGGCGTTGAACTTGATGATATATTATCAGTCATTTATTGCTATTTAGTAAACATGAAACAGTGGTCAGGTGCACATCGTGCTTTCTGTGTTAAATCATTTTATAAATATGGCGATTCCGCGACAACTGTACGAAGGTTATTTCGCAATCACTTCAATATTCCACGTCATGGGTAGGTACTGTCTGTTCATGCAATTAAGTTATGGGTTAAAAAGTTTGAAGAAACTGGGTCCACAATAAACTTAAAACATAAAGGAGCAGCAAAAAGTGTTAGAACGCCAGACAACATTGATAGAGTTCGAACTGCCATAACATGCAGTCCAAATCGTTCTGCGATTAAACATGCATTAGCATTGGATATCAGCGAACCATCGATACGTCGAATCTTGCATAAAGATTTAAGTTTTCACCTCTATAAAATTCAAATTGTTCAGGAATTAAAAGATGCTAATTTTGTTGCTCGCATGAATTTTTGTCAAGAAATGTTGCAGCGTTTGGATGGCGATGACAACTTAATCCACCATATGTTTATGCCAGATGAAGCCCATTTTCACCTGAACGACTACGCAAATAAGCAGAATAGTCGATATTGGAGCGCTGAAAACCCACTTTAGTTACGTGAGAAACCATTGCACAGTCCGAAGGTCACAGTGTGGTGTGCACTTTCGTCAGCTGGCATTGTTGGACCGTTCTTTTTTCAAGACGATCGAGGAAACGCTACAACCGTTACTGCAGCACGTTACACAAGCATGGTCACAACATTTTTGAGGCAAGAATTGGTTCGATTTCCACAAATTACGTGGTTCCAGCAAGACGGTGCTACAAGTCATACTGCTCGTGTGTCTATTACTGCTGTAAGAGAACTCTTTCCGAATCATGTCATATCCAAAAACGGGGACATTGTTTGGCCAGCTAGATCTCCTGATTTGTCCGCATGCGACTTTTTTATTTGGGGTTTGCTCAAGAGCAAGGTGTATGTCGAGCGACCGCATACGTTAGCGGAACTAAAATTAAAAATTCAAGAAGATGTTGCACTTATTACACCGGCCATGTTAAGGCGAGTAATGGAAAATTTTCGATTAACACTACAAGATCGTAATGGTGCCCACCTGCCAAGCGTTATTTTTAAAAAATAAAATGGCGTCTCTTACTTAACAGAAAATTGTAAAAACATTTATGCTAAAATAAAAACGTTTTTAATTGGAAGAGTTTTAAATTTTCCCGGTTCACTGACGTACCTTGTATAACATTTTTTATGAAAACTATTTTCCTTTAGTTTTAAAGAAAACCCAAGATAAAAATTCTACAATAATTTGAAGCAAAGTTATGAATTGTTTTTGTTCACCTTCGTAACTTCAACGTTTTTTCAATTTATTAAATACCATTTTATATGTATAAATAATAAAGGAATCTTAGTACGGTTCTGGCAGTTTAGCAAATTTAATTGCTTTGGAACTACAAATATTTCGTTAGGTAACTAATGCTTTCTTTTAAGTATGAAAGAGTCACCTTTGTGCATTTATAAACAACATTTTAAATTTCAGCAAAGTTTTCGTTGGTGCGAACTTCATTTTAAGACGTTCTCATGCATATAATCTTAGTTTCTTCGAAAAATACATTAATAAAATCCATTTGGTTTTAATTTATGATTTCCTTGTACGTGCTTTTTAGTAGATTCTGGATTAATCTTTTGGTCGCAGCGTATCGTATTATTGTAAATGCGGCAGATTTTAACAATGGGTAAAGTCCCTTTTTCGTAAGCATTCTTTGTTCAAAAATATTAATTTTTACTGGCTTATGGAAGCCATGTTGCTTTGCTATTGGTTAATTTGAATCATCCCTCTTAGAATTTTTGCCACTATGTAGAATCAAGTTTATTCTTAGTAAAGTCAGTCTAAGATAGTTAAGTAGTAAGAACAGACCGAGCGGAGGGTAACTTCCCATGTTGATCTGGGGCTCCTACCCCGGAGGAGTCCCCAGTGGAGATTTCTGTAGTTGGTGTTTCTAAAATTATAGTTTTTAAAGTAAAACAATGTTATAGTTAAAAAAAAGCACAATTGAGTGAAACGATCAAAATTAACCAGCGCCAATTGAAACGAAGGTTTTTAGCCAGACTAAAATAACAATAAAAAACATAAAAAATGCCCCGCGATTGGGCGACAATTGAAACAAATGTTTTTCTGTACGATAAAATATGGATAGTAAACAAAGCTTAAACCTTCAAACGAAGAATTCACATTACATAAACTAAATTTAGGACATAAATTACGATAATTACTGTATATCAAAAATGCTCAAAGTTGCCGGCTTGAGATTTAGCTCTTTCTTACAAATTTTAAATTTCAGGTCGCAGGTGTTAACCCTGAAAGCTTCTAATTAAATAATGGATTCAGGAATAAATAATAATATGTTGGGCGCCACCAAAGCTGAGGATGTTTTTCATAAAACATGAATAAAATTTGGAGAAATTGAAGGTTATCAGCTAAGGAACTAACCTTATTAATTTTGACGTTAATTTAATTAAAACATTTATCAAACAATAATAGATCTTGATTAGCGAAAGAAAACAAAAAACATCAGCAGTCCGTTTTCAAGTAGTCAATTAAATTTGAAATCTGTATATTAAAAACAAAAGAAAATGGTACATACAAAACACATCAAAGAAGTTATACATTAATGACAATTTGTAAATTCAAAATACAAAGCACATCAAGTTAAAATAGTTATTGTAAAAAAAAAATGAATACAATTTCAGGATCCCAAATGACTAAATATTACCTAAACAATACATTATTAATAAAATTAAATACCTTAACAGTATTTTATCATCCTAAGTAGTGTTCGTACAATTCTTTTCACAAGTTGAAGGATTCAAACTCTTGACACTCAAAACACCATAAAAGCTTTAAACAAAGCTACAATAACAAACTACTGAGCTGCAACGATGCGAGAAGAAGTATTCTGGATTTTGAACTAAATGTTATTAACGAGATTCATCAAACTTTAACATAATTGTTTTGCAATAACTGCCTTTGATAATAAATTCTTTATTATTCTTCTGACTAGAACGATACTCGACATCACTTGAATGTTGCTCAAAATAATTGTGGAAATTATTATAATTAGGAAAAACCAATTTAACGGTATGAAAATCCCCTTTTCTTATACATGGGAATTAACACTAAGTTCTAATGACAAATGTCCGGCTACTAAACCATTCTTCAATAAATGAAGAATCACGAAATAACTGTATTTAAGCGATACTGTAATACTATATTTTTATTCGAACAACTCGAAAAACTAAATGGCACTTTAAATAGTTAATTTGTTATTTTATAATAAACAAATCGAACGGTAATCACAACATACTCAGACGGAAAATTACTAAATTCACTTAACGGGATTAATATTATACCCCGCCGAGGCACGAGTGTCTGAAGTGTCTCGGACCAGCAACTGAACGGAAGTGTCCTTTCTTTAAAAACTCAAGGTTAGATTATTATATACTCAGGATTCTTTTTCTGCGTAGGAATACATTACCAGATGCAAATCGAAATCAGCCAATCACGGGATCGCGTGGTTTGGCCTAAACGAATCAGAGCACCGCAACTCAAAAGCAAGAATTGATTTTTTTTAAAACTGCAAACGCTTCAAGTTATTATTTTTTAAACGCTTATATGAGTAACCAAAGAGATTTTTATAATTCTAAGAGGATTTGAAACCAACCTTTTTTAAAATAACTTTTATAGGGTTGTTTGTACCAAATGCTAACACAAGTTTACATTTTAAAAGGAACGTAAATTTGCAGAACCGGACTTAAGATTTTTAGTAAACATGTAGACAAAACTACATTTGTTCAGGACTAACAAAAATATACCGTTACATGAGTTGTACTAATATCGTTTTGTGTATTTAGTTCCGTTACAGAACCGAAAGCTTATATGTTTTAGTTTATCGTTGAATTGTGTAGGTTGATAAAAATAACCAAATCATTATAGTGTTCCGTTCTTAAAAATAAAACCTGTGAAGTCCCGTTACAATAAGAACTTATTTGCTTAGATATATCGTTCGATTTTGGGGTTAATAAGTTAGCAGAAATAACTTACTTCTTTGTCTTCTAAAATAAAGTGAAAGAAAATTCAATTTCGAATAAATTTAACAATATAATAATGAACGTGTCGAACTTGTGTCTGTTGTACATAAACGTTAATATATCATTTCTTTAATACAGAAAAATAGTTAATAAATAAAATTCGTCGCTATTAAATGGATTATGGAATTTTATCGCAAGCTAAGGGTTTCTTCGTGTTGTTAATGCCGAGTTACTATTGAAATAATTTTTTGTAACTACAATTTAAAAAACCGTCGTTAAGTATTCATCGTATCCTGTTCAAGATTTTCAAAGTTCTACAATTTACAGTTGTGAGGTACTTCGTACTAATGTTCAATGATTTTTAATGGCCTTTTTTGTGCAAGTGAAAATTTAGTGTATTTTATAGAATTATTCTGTATTGTTTTATCCAGGATTAACGAATATATTATTTTTTACCATATGGTACCAATATTTTGGTTTTGCTTATCAAGGATCCTTAACTAAAGCTTTGGTAATATTGTCTTTTAAAATTATTGTTTGAAACAAATCTTTATTCTGTTTTTGAATAATTGAACATTTAAATTTAACTACCACTGTTATTATTTTTTTGCTGAACCAACTTATTATTTATGAATAAATAAGTATTTATTTATCATTGGATTATATCGGATCATCAACTTGTGAATGCCTGAAATATTTTTTAAAATTTCTTTATTAACGTAATTAACTATGTCTTGTCATTGAGTTCAATCAATTAAACCAGTATTTTCTTCTGCCTGTGAATACTGAGTAAGGACTTACGAGCAGTTAGCGCCCACATATATACATTTTTATTGTGTCTAATATCCCTATTTGCTCTACAAATCCGAAGGCTATGGAAACTAATACCCTAGACCTGGGAAAAATTAAAGTGAAGAGTTTTATATTTCAGAGCATTACAGTTTTACCGTACCGTAAGTATTTTTGAGTTTCAGTGACGTCCATTGAGCGGCTTAATTTTTTTATGTCTTTAAGTAAATTTAGAATAAATTAGTATGATGAAATAATCTTTGATTTACCTTGTAAGCGTAAATCTTACCTTTTTTTATTATGCTTGCAGCTTCATATTCATATAATATGAATACAGTGTATCACTGTGGGCTAAAATATTACATACTTAAGTTACTTTATGTCTTATATCATCCTACCATAGAACAATTGTAAAAATCTGATGATTCTGGTATCGGACCGGTCAACGGACAAATCATGCTGTTCGTGTTGATGTGTGGATTCTAATGGTATCAAAATCAAGAACAGGCTCCCGAGGGAACGGAAGTTACTAAAACATTTGTGGGTTCAAACGAAAAGGGACCTTACGGAAGTAATCCATAGGACTGCTTTTCCCGTCACATCTTTTAAATGGCGCAATATCAAGTATCAAATTAATCAAAATAATGCTGATTCTAGTAAAATCAATATTTTTCCACATTTATAAAGACCGTTTAATAAATTGAATTGAATTTGGTGTAAACTGATTCTTAATTAAATTACAAATCATGTTTACAATGTAGGTCATAACCTCATAACCTTGGAAGATAGTAATTAAAATCACCTGAACACTTGATGCCCATCTATTAAATAAATATTAAGAATTTTATACTGTCTGAAAAAATAATTTTATTTATGTAAAATATTTTATAAATGTTGAAACTGCAGTATTATTTAGCCATCAGTTTATTCAGTCATCAGTTTATTCAGTGAATCATTTTATATTAAATTCGTTTCAATTTATTGCAAACGGCCTTAATTAATAGATGTGACAAATTGTTTATTTTACCAGAATCAGCATAATGGGCAATAATGGGGAATAAAATGTAGCAAATACTTTTACTACTATTAATAAAAGATAACAAATATGATTTTTAATTAATAAGAGTAAGAGAGCATTTACTTGCTATATTTTATACACATGACCTATTATTTTGATTAACTTGATACTTGATATCGGCTATTTAAAAGATGTGACCGGGAAAAATCCTATGGATTATTTCCGTAAGGTCCCTTTTCGTGTAAACCCACAAATGTGTTAATAGCTTCCGTTCCCTTGGGAGCCTGTTCTTGATTTTGTCCGTTGACCTCTCCGATACCAAAATCTGCAGATTTTTTACCATTGTTCTTTCATGAAAATCTTAGATGGTCGGTGAGCTGTGATGATTAGGCATGGAATGATCCGGAGGAAAGGTTTGCATAAAATTTTTTAAAATGCTTCCTCCATGTTATTAGATATTATACTAATTTTATTTGCTATACAGAAGAAGAAAGAAAGAAAGAAGAAGAAAAGAAATAAAGGCTATCATAATGGAGTATCAAATAATGACTGTAACTTTTTAATTTTAGAAGTCACAAACAAATGTTGAATACAAACGTTTTTTCGTTTATCCCTATGCATATTGTGACGCTTTTGGTGTTGCTTCTTATCATTTACGCTTATCATTGTATAACAAGTTGCAATTAACTTTTTGCAGATTTGTGGACGAGAATTTGTTTCCGCTGAAAACTAAATTTTATTGCATAGCATTGTCCTTGAAGATGCAAAAACAAGAAAAATGATCTACCAAAAACAGGAAATAAGTTTACTCAGTTTTTGTTTTTTTCTTAATTTCTTCCCCTCAAATAGCTATAATTAAATAGTAATTGTTTTATTTATATATAGTTATATCTTCATAATTTTTTTAGAAAAAAAATTAAATCTAAGAAGTGTTTTTTTTTAAATTTTGCCTTGTCCTAGTTTATCTATTTAGCTTATTACATACAAATTTTCTGTGCTTACATACAAAGTACTTAGTGCCGTAATATAGCTATAGCTTACTAATTGTAAGTACGTGAAACCCTACCGGCGGACAGTTTTTATATATTTATGAATATCTTTGCTCGTATTTAAGAGTTGTGTAAATTAAAAAAATAAATAAAAACACCACTGTTTATGGTATGTAATGTGTAAAAGGCATTAGAAAATATATTTTGTTTACTGTGGGTGAGACTAGCTTCATGCAGACATTTTAGCGTGTTAAACTCCCTTTCCCTTTACCAATAACAAAAAGGATATGCGGTACTCTTTACGTTATTTTGCAAATGTACTCCAAGATATTAGGTGGTAAATGTAATTTTAAAAGTTAATTAAAAGTTAGTGTTATAAGAGCATCCAAACAAAAAATTAATACAATCGTGACTATTGTAATAATTGATCAATTTTTGCAAGCACAAATTGATTCGGCGATTTTAACCGTTTTACAAAGCATCAGATGTGATGCAGTTGCGCTCAAATGACCTTGCTTACATAATTCCGCTCAGATGACCACACTTTAAGGCTTTGCGTTCCGATGTCTGCGCTTTAATGCTTGCACAGAGGACAGAGATGTTTTGCGCTAGGTGTCTGTTCATACTCTATTACTTGAACTGAAACAGGAACTTTATTTGTACTATCGGGTTACATTTTCAATTCAAAACAAAAATTTTGCTGTTAGTTTACAGCAAAACGATCCAGTTGGCATGGTCTTAAAAATTCCTGTCCATTTACAGACAACCATTTGTTAGAGACTGAAAGTGAAACGCAAAATATGTCGTTAATTAAAAAAAAGAAAACATAGTGAAATTCCATGTATCAGTTATTGGTGTAGATTTTTGTAAAAAATTTAATATCAATTACTCTATTTTGTTCCAGTAAGTACTGGACATGAAGCATGCAGTTTATCAATATCACCATCACCACTAGGACGTAAATTATACCACACCACAGCCGATCCCTTCACTGACTTAACTACCACCTTTGCAGCAGGAAATACAGTTTTGCCACCTTGGGATACGTTATTCATCTAAAGTAACGAAAAACTATTTAAACATAGCCCTGAGAGACCGAAACCTGAAACTTACATAGAATAATAATGTTAACATCGATTTCCGTATACGCGTTGTCCAACGGAACTTTCTTTTAAAAACTATAAAATACACAAAAAGTAAACCAAAATAAAGTAACTCTAAACTTCCGCTCTGAATTACTTCTGGTCTCACATAATCGAAATGTGAATCAAAGTGTCCTCCTACACCATAATTGCAGACTTGGAGTGGTTCACTTCCTGCAGTTATTAAACCAGTCATATCAGCAATTCTTCTATTCATATTAGTAACAACTGTGTAATTTTTTTTCCCAACCAAGCTAATTTTGCAACTCGTCGTCTACGGTTAATATTACCTCCTTTATTACTGTTTGATAACATTGCGGTATCCAACTTAAAGGAAACGATGGATGAAAATGACACTAATGAAACTGCAATAAAATGACTTACTTCAGGTAGTGAAAGTAATTTCAATTCTCTGATTTCCTGGTCTGACATGACGTTATAAAAGCGGACTATTTTTGGACTTTAAATGGGGCGATTAATAAGAATGGATTATTGTTATCAATATATTTGCACTTTAATTTGGATATAACTTCTTCGGAAGCGAAAGTTCTTCTCGACAAGATTTCGCAAACATAGTTTTGTGATACTAGAAAAAGAACTTAACTATATGCTATTATGTAAATGCTAATGTTCATTATAAATTTAAGATGGTGTAGCGATTCTCGTATTATATGCGACTCAAATCTCATCCGGGGCTGTAGGACTTTTCTAAATTGGAAAAATTCGGTCTCCTCAACTATGGGTGTATGCGATTGTGTTGCATGTTAGTTGGGGGACTTATGACTTAGATGTTGGTTCCTCTGTGGTGTACGCGTAAAGTACCTAATTAAAAACTTTTTTAAATTTTTGTTTCCAGGTCTATGTGGATCTTTTAAGCCACAGGGGCCAACGTGGGAGGCCGTTAGAAATTTTGTACAGTGGCTTAAAATTTGAATTACCCCTAAACCACGTTTCGTGCTTTAATCTATCAATTCTTGACCTATCCAGGTTGTTGTCCAGATATTCAATAAATTGAGAATGTTATTTTCTTACAATTCCATTGTGAATTAGATTTTTGGGTTAAATGTCATATGCTTTATCTTATCGTCGTTTAGCGACTTTTTTGATATACATATCATCCTATAATTATGCCATAAATGTACTATTAGAAAAAGTGAATTAACTATTCATTCTAGAACTAAAAAAAGGTACTCGCATAATTACTAGTGCACTTTTAGTTACAAAAATTAGCTTAATCTAATCAAAGATTTGAACAGAAATAATAATTAAACAAGAATACCAAATTGTTTATTTGAACGATTGTATTTAGCATATTATCGTTATTAAATTACCATATTTTTTAAGACGTCTATGTACAATCTGGAAAAAAAATTATTTAATTTTCAATTGAATCAATATATGGCACAAATTAACAAAATTGTTCCTTAACATTTACGCGACAAACAATTTGATAACTTTTGTACCTCTGTTTAGTCAGTATTATAAAAAAACTTTATTTCATCTTTTTCTTGTTGGAAATACATCCTAGATCAATAATAAATATCAGAAAAACAAAAAATTGGTCAATAATGTATTCATTAGAAAAACAGACAACTTTTTTAAAATCATTCAAGAAACAAATAGGAATTTTAATTCATTAAAATTAAAAGTTGAAGCTAGCTAATTTATTACCTACACTTAAAGTTGTCAAAAATTATTTATTGTTAACATAATTTTTCATCGCAACAAAAAGTGATTAAGTACAATTAAAACTTAAAATATACACTTTCTTGGACACAAAACAAAATTTTGTTGTTTATTGAACACTAAGCTGTATTGTTAATTAGTTTTCTTAATTTGACGCCAGTTAAGATAGTTTGTTTACTGCCAAAGAATTTTAAATATAAAGCTTCATTCGATCACCCGATGTTGACAACTCTCAGGTAATTACCAAATCTTTCCACCATTTGAATGTCCCTCGTGTTAGCAAATCGTAGGAACAATTTTCGTCGATACCCAGATGCAGAATTATAAAACTGGATTAAACACATCCACTGGTCTTTATTTTAACTTGATCTTCAACATATTTAAACAGCTAAAACTAATTTATACATCAACTATCTTGCGAGAACAACTGACGAATTCGTGGGATTTGACTTGTCTTATCATGCTTTTCATCCCGTTATCGGAAAAGATATAAATATATCCCTGACTCGTGAGTTAGACAAAAAAGGGGTATATGTGGAAGGTTCTAAAACTGATACAAATACCGAAAAACAAAAACCATGATATCAGAGCCAATCAATAACTGGACGATCTCCAATTAAATGGATTTTCGGAATAGAAATGGTTTTTCTTAGGTCAACAAATTTTATTACAAGAGTAAATTTCCATTATACTTTCTTTATTTTAAATGTCAGAAATAAACCAAAATATGGTTTATGTCGAATGTATTGTAACAACCAAAAAATAAATTAGTATTTTGTTCATTCAACAAGCCACAAGATAATTTACTTTAATTAACGAAAAAAAGTAAAGCAACTTTAATACAAATAGATTACTTGGCTTTATATAAAATGTGATTAATATCTTTAGCAACTTCTGAACTTCTTATTGTATTAAATTCATTTATTTGTTTCATAAATAAATATCATCAACGACTGTAAGGAAATCAATGAATTAAATTTATTTAAAATTCAAATATTTTGTGTCGCCAACATAAAAGGTTGTACTAATAACAAATATTTAAACGACTAATTTATCGTATCTAACAAATCTATACAGAAATCGGCACAAGGAAGTTTGTGCACCACACGTTCAGAAGCTGTTTTGGGACTACTCGTATTTACAGGCCCGATGTATTGGTTTAGGCCCGCAAAGCATACTCATACTTGCAAAAGTACAGTTTCTGAACTTGTGATACACATAACTATTGTGATGCACATTGTATAAATGATTATGTGAAGTAAAGTTAAAGATATTAATACTTCGGACAGTGCTAAATTGTACAGAATCTATAGTATACCAATTAATGTTGGTATTATTCTGTTATGTTTTTCGTCAATATAAGAAATAGAAACATGCTCATACATTTACCAGTTTACATATAAATTCCTAAAGGCAACTTTTATTACTGTTTAAATGTTATGTACTATTGTTATTTCTAGTATAGCACGCTGTTTTTATTCTAATATTCGTACTCTTCGATTTCAGAAACATAGCAAATGGCACCTCAAGGACCAAGAAGGTCAAATTAGAAAACTATAGCATTAAACGTGTTTTAGAGGTAATTCAAATTTCGCGCCACCGTGAAAGATTTTTCAAGACCTTGCGCGATTCCTTTGTGGCTTATATATTCCCTCGTAGACAAAGAATTAAAAATAAAAAAATACATCGCTTTTACATAGAAATGCATAATTGCTTCGTTAATTTTACTGGATTAACTCTTTCAAACACAGTTATGGAAAAAGATATTGCAAAGACATTCTTACTATTTAGTGAAACATATAGACCCAAATACCTTCTAAATCGACACTAACGGTAGACTGAGGAGGTCCACTCAAAAAGAATTAAAATATGTATACTATATACTTTTTCGCCTACCTGATCAGAAAGTGCTTTTTAAATGTCCTGTTTTGAGGGCAGTTAAGGCTTCTTTGCGGGCCTCTTATGTCAAACTTTTTACTGCCCTCTTATGTCAAATACATAACCTCTACACTACTACTTGATGAAACCACGATTTATTTATGTTAAGTTGGAGATACTGTAAAAATTGTAATTGTTTTTTAAATTGTCATACTTTGACCACTCCTGTGCATTATCCTAAAAAGATTTTAATCAAAAAATGAAATCATTAGTTTTTAACATTAAAAATATAACTCATTCGTAAAACTTTTAGCAACAGAATATGACGGAAAATGTAATTTCAAACATATTTTTACATAACCTTTAAAAATATAAAAAACATACGTCAAATGTTTCTAGGCTTCTTAGATCATAACTTTGATTTTCATGTCTTCGTCGATAAATTTGTCGTTTGTTTTTTCTTTTCACAGTGTCATTGTATGTATAAATGGAGGTTGTGACAATTAATTAATAAAAAGAAAATTGTAATTTCAATAAATTATACAATGATAGATTAATTACTCATCCTAATTAAAAGTCATATCCTGTTCCTTTTATTTAGCAATAATAATGAAAACATTTACTATACGGCCGTGTTGTATGTAGTGCAATGATTATTAGGTTAATTTAGTTAATAAATTACTAAAAACGTCTGGCGTTATTTTCATTTTCATTCATTCCCTCTAACATATGCCTATTTAATTTACTAGTAAGTTACGTTACTGTTTAACTTTTGGAATTCTTTTTTAAACTTTCAAACAGGTAGGCGAAAAACTTTTGTATGTCACTCGGACCGAAAAGCATTTGTAGCCCTAAGTTGTCCGCTGCCCTCGCTACGCTACGCTTCGCTCGGGCATCAAACAACTGCGGGCTACAAATGCTAATTTTCTGCCCTTGAGACACAATATACTATTGCGTTACTTATTTACGAGTAATACTATCACATCCTCCAATACTAACCAAAATCTTATCAACAGGTGGGTAGTGGATATTGGAATAAGTAAATTAATAACTTTGCAGTATTTGATTCAAAAGTCGCGATTTGTTCTATTTTGCTATAATAATATTACCGTTTTTGTTTTAATAAATAAACCGAACTCAAGTCATACTTCTATCTATTTTTTATTTTATACATCTGTTTTTTATTTGTTAGCTATTAATAAAATATAGAAATATAGTAGTTATTATAATAATCATTTGATTAAAACTGAAATATTAACGAACGTAAAATTATTATGTTTATGTAAAAAAAATATCTTCCATTTCTATCAGTTTGACTAAAACACTCTGATTAACACGGCCAATGGTTTCAAAGTTATATAACATTTCTAAGGCAACGGATCAAAAAAGTTTTTATCAATTTTTAATCATTTAATAAATTCGAATCGAAATTGATGTTTATGATGTATTTGAGTGAAACACGATTTTACACAAATGTTAACGCAAGACAAGATACGCCAGGTAAAAGCCAAAATATTTTAAGGAGCAGAATTGTTGGGTACAAAAACCGTTTTCTATTTTTGTTAACAGTAACCTACATAATACACCATGTACTATCATGAACCTGTACAATTCTAACAGATTGATCTTATTTATTAATTGCCGAAAATCTTTTATGCTGACGTAGAAAATAACTGTATCATCGGAATATTTAATTGTATTTATCTACGATCATACAAAAAGTGGCCACTTTTTACACTGATTTTCGTGTAAAAAATTAACATTTATTGCGCTAGTGTTATAAAATTTTTACTGCACGCTAATGTCAAAAAGAGTGTATGATAAATTAATGATTTATGAATATTTGAATGAAACTGGTTGCTAAACAAATAAGCACATAAAAATCTAAACACGCTAATATATGTACACCTGACATAAGTCACAAATTAAAAAAAATATATCAAATACAATCAATAATTTAGTAAAGCGTTATGATCGTAGATAAAACGTTGCAAGATATACGTGTAAAAAGTCTCTTCATTGCACTCACATCCTTTAAGACACTCGCTCGTACCTCGCTCGTGTGTTAAACCGTTCGCGCAATAAAGAATGACTTTTTACACTTATATCTTAAATATCTATTATAAGTACATGTCGTTAATCTTTAGAGCTAAGTTAGTTTCTCCCAATATAATTTTGAAAATTCAATCGGAGTACAGCTTGAATAGAAGAGGTGAAAGAATACCCACTATCTTACGGTTCTTTGATTGTCAATTTTTCGTGTTCTTGTTTTTCCAGGTAAATTCCACTTTTATAGCCAGTATAAGTTTTGGATGATGCAAATATCTCTATCATCTATGTAGGTTAATTTGACATAGCAAATTAATCAATTAAGCTGTAATCATATTTTAAAATTCTTTTAAGTCCATTTTCACAACCCGAGAGGGCTTGTATGACATAAATGTGATGGAGAAGAGAGAGAGGCTGCCCTAGTATTAGAGTGATAGCAAGACTGTATTCGTATTGTAAAAGGAAAATTATAAATATAAGTGACATTGGTTTGTTTAGACTTTTAGAATATCAAATCAAAAGAAATTAGTAGTGTTCAAATTATAAGAATACCGTTTGAGTACTGTCACAGGCGAAATAACTTAAAGATAAATTATTTAGTATTTTGTAAGTTGCGTTTTCAACTAACAGAAATGTTCTCCAAGGTTGCTTACACATCTCTTATATCGCGCGATCTTGGTGCTATTAATAAAGTATAGCGCATAGATGCTTCCTATTAGAGTGAGACCTACGAGACACGCGTCACCTTAGAGACACGCGCTTGCAATTTCCCTAAATTGCAATTGCCCATATTGCATTTTCCCTCTGGCTAGTTTCTGCTGAGCTTGCGATTAACAAAAGATATCAGTGTGGTCTTTGCTTGAAGTGCTCAGTTTCTTTGGGACCAAGTAGCTTTAATATTCTTTTAACTGTAAGAAATCTAGAAACTGGTGTCGTTGAGGAATTGTTTACCAGATTCCCTTACTGCTTATTTAGGAAATCTATGCTGTGCATTGTTTACCTAGACGTCCTAATGCTTAGTATTAGCGTGTAGTTATTTAGGAGGCCTCGATCACCCTAATGCTTAGTGTTTGTAGTCATTTTGTTATTCATTGTATTGTTAAGTTGAACTGCGCGTTTAATTCTAACTCTACCCTTAACTACGTCCCTAGTCACGACAGATCTCATCGTGCCAGTATCTACGAATAATATATATTATAGCACTTTTTCCCTAACTTTTCTTTAGCTTCCAATCCATCAAACGAAATTTTACATAAAAGATTATTAGCTGATAAGATAGAATAATTAAAATTATTTTCGTTGTAATAATGTTTTCCTATTTGCAAACAGTCCCAAGCGTTAAGTTGGGTGTGGTAGTATTTCACCTTGCGCAAGATTCCACTTGCTACTAGCGTTGTATCTAGTTTGTAGATGTCTTGTATAAGAGCTAAACCAGCAATGCTGCCATTGAAATCTACCATTGTAAGAAAATTTGAATTATTTTTATATAAATTTAGATTTTTAAGTGTTTCTAAAAATTAGATAAATTAGATATTACGTATGTACGAATTAACAGAATTGCATACGAGTGCTATTGTTAAAGGAAATTAAGTTTTCTACATCTTGTAATTCCACCACAACTCTCTTCAATAGATATTAAGGGGATTTTCAAGATAGTTGTCTGCGTCTTTTAAAGCCAAGTTATTTTGTTGTTTAAATTGCCTTACGAATCTATTTACAAAGAAAGAGTGCATTAATAAATGATATAAACTAGGTCAGAAATGATGATGAAATACAATTATGAATTAATATACCTCTTCAGTTGGCCTAATCTTTTATTTTCTGTTTGTATATGTTCTAATACACCAACTACTTTACTTTCTAAGTTTATAACGTCTTTCAATACCTCTACTGATGTGTACACTTCACATATTACCGTGTGCGTTGTTGATAATAGTGCAATACAAAGAAAATTACTAACAATGTTCATTTTTTCTAATGGATCGAAATAATTTACAAAAAGTCATTCGATTTAACGTCTATAGCTTCTTTATGTCTTTCTAGCCTCATAAACAGGTAATGCTTCTTTGATGTTTATTACGTAAAAATAACATAAAGAGAAAATTATAAATAACTTTGCGTAAACAATTTTTATAAACAATAAGTTTTATGTTTGAGTTATTTTGAATAGAATGTTCTCCACGGTAAATCGTACAAATTAACCAAATAATAAAATTATTTGTATGAATGTAATAAAAGCATAATAATGAAAACTTCTACTTTAAATATTTTTTTTTTGGTAAGTCTTCAGAAAAATCCTGAAACAGAACTATAATATTGAAGGGGACACAATATAGCGCAAACTCTCACAAGTTCAAATAAAATGTCTTTGAACTCTTCCAATATGATTATCCTAATCGTTTTTTGTTTTATCTTATTTATTACAACTTTAATGGTATTTCAAGAAATAATAATTATTAACGGAATTTTAGCACAACAAAACGATTTAATTACAATCGCAATTTTAGGAAATGTTCAAAATGACACATTATCAAGGATCTGAACTAGAGGGGGGCAAAGTGAAATATGACGACTTCTTACAAAATAAACTCAAAACTATTTTTATTAGTTACTAAAGAATGCGTACTGATTCGCATCCCGCCCATCCACACATATGCATCAATTTGAAGAGTGGTTTATTCTATTTTATTTTTCTTCTAGGTAGGCAGCCGCCCCCTGCCGGTCGTTGTATAATATAAAATAGTAAAACCTTTTAATAGAGAAAGAAAGTGTTCCAAGAATTATTTCCTCCTTTTTAAACGAGTTTATTTTAATATTCTAGGACAATGAATAAAGGTTAGTAAGTAAAAATGTGGGTTAAATTCTTACAATGGAATAAAATAGTTACAAGAATTATTGAATTATTTCAACCTTTTTAAATTTCCACGAATTCATTTTAATATTTCAGGATAATGTAGGTTAAATAGAATACTACTATAAAACATTTCCAAGAATTATTTCACCTTTTTTTAAATTTTATTGCATTCTTGATTTTAATATTCGAGGACAATGAATGAAGGTTTGTAAATAAAAATGTGGATATAAATTCTTTCAATAGTATACTACTATAAAACAGTTCCAATTATTTCCTCATTTTTAAGCAAATTTATTTTAATAATAATTTATGTTAGTAAGTAATGTGGGTTAAATTCTTTCAATAGAATGCTACTATAAAATAGTTCCAAGAATTATTGAATTATTTCAACTTTCTTAAATTCCCACGAATTCATTTTAATATTCCAGGATAATGTAGGTTAAATTCTTTCAATATAATACTACTATGAAACATTTCTAAGAATTATTTCACCTTTTTTAAATTTCACCGAATTCTTCATTTTAATATTCGAGGACAATTAATGAAGGTTTGCAGAGAAAAATGTGGATATAAGTTCTTTCACTAGAATACTATTAGAAAACAGTTCCAAAAATTATATCCTCCTTTTTAAACGAATTTATTTTAATAATTATTTATGTTAGTAGGTAAAAATGTAGGTTACATTCTTTAAATAGAATACGACTATAAAACATTTCCAAGAACTATTTCACCCTTTTTAAATTTCACCGAATCAGTCCTTTTCTTGGGAGTCACTTTGCCAGTAATCATGTCTGTCTCTGGAACCATTTGTGGGTTTATGGTCTTAATTACTTTCAGTATTTCCTTGGAGTGTTAAGTTTTAGTCGTTTTTGTATTAGAACCGTTGTGGATCATTCTTCTACTACTTCTTGTACCTGATCATTATTGTGAAGAGAGAATACTTCAACAAGATGTGGAGCAACTAGGTCCGCTTTCTCTTTATCATTTTCTGCCCACGGTCCAAGAGGTGTTGTGTCTTTACGAAGTTGCTGCAGGTTTTCTCTTTGCTTTTATTGGCTCGCCGATGAAATTGTCTTGCCTGGAGAGATTAGAAATCAGCTTTTTTATTTCGAAAGGAATATTGTATGTTTTAATTTTTGGGTCGCATATTGCTGTGGCTTCTCGCATGTTGCTGGAGATCTAGCTGGAGGCTAGATTATTGCATTCTGCTTCAATGTCGTCTAGTTCTACAAGTCTTGTAGACAAGTCTATATTATCATGAATTATTTGGCTATATGCATCCCAATTTGCTCTGTTGTTGTGTAGTCGAGAACTTTTTATTATTATCGTTGTGTTGCAATAATACGTCTCTGGTCAGAGTTTAGGTCATAACTTGATGATACGTCTGTATAATTTGTAGAAATTCCATTAATTATAAAAAATCCAAGAGATCTGGTAAGCTGTGTACATCATTAGGCCAGTAAGTTAGTAGGCTGTCGAAATGAAGGAGTAATTGTTTTCTTGTATATCCTGTGCCATTTATCTGCTCTTTGTTGTTATAAGGTGCGAGCACCATCCTCCAGCGACAAATTTCGGACCCAGTGTTTCGAAGAATCTTTTAAAATGTTCATTTTTTAGATTATGTCGAGGCGGACAATAAACGGCTGCGAGAGTATAGTTTGTAACTTCGTAAGGAAGACTTTTAGCTTTTATTGATGTAGCTTGTATTTGGTTTTCTTCATATTTTGGTAATTCCGTAGTGTTCTATCGAGCTTTTGATAAATACTGCTGTTCCTTCGTGAGCCGTGTCATCAGGATGGTATTTGTAATTAGGTATGTCAAAGTGATTTCTATAAGTAAAATAAGTTTCACTAATAAAGAGTATGTCTGTTAAATTTTGTTTAAATATAATAACAAAAATAGTTTAACTTCGTCTTTGTGTCCATTGACATTCCATTGGGGCTATTCTTAAAAACTTAGTCATTTTTAATTAATTTTATTGATTAAGATTGTGGTCATATTGAGGAGCATGCTATTTTGCTGAAGTAGTTGGTTAATAAACTTTTGTACTCAGAAATAGCTCTTACTTGTTAAACGTTGGCACTGAAATGAACAGGTAAGTAACTGATATAAGAATCTTCATAGCGTTTAACATGTTTATTTTGTTAAATGTTCAATTTATTGTTATCTAATTTATGACGAAAATATATGAGTACTTGTACATGTAAACAACTAAATGGTAATGTTTATCTATTAACTAAATAAATGTTTAACGAAAGCTTGGTGTAAAGAAATAAATATGTTCGAACAGTTGAATCCGATTAACGTAATAAAATATTTCGTAATTAGTAAACAATAAATTTCTGCTTTTTAAGTTTCTGTTTGCTGTACTTATATATTTTGAGATTTATTTGCTTGTTTTGGTTTACAAAAGTATCGGTTGGTAACAACGATTTTCCACATTTGATCAATTACTCTATAGGGATTAATAAGTTGCGCTTCATTATCATGCTTGGTCATTATCTGTAGTAATTGTCCGCTCTGAAAGTTCGTAACTTCACTGTTTAGAATACTAATAACAGTTTTCGACAGTTAAAATAAGTTATAATATGTTAATTTTCAATTTATAATATTGATATTGATCATTATATAATATATAATTTATAAAATTATAATTGATAATAATGAAATCAGAAATGTGTTAATTATTAACTCATTAATAACTTTTACGGTGTGCTAGTTACGAATTGATAAAGTTTTTCAGTAGACGTATTTATAATATTTTAAAGGTTTTGATTAGTGAATTTTGTACAACTTTGAAAGACTGAAAAGTTCGACTGTTGGAGTGTAATCATTAAAGGGGGATGCTAATTTCAGATGATAAACTTCTGTATAAGTCGTTTGCGAAAATAGGAAATTTATTTAGATATACATTGTGAAGTATACATACGTAGTAAGGTCTCAAAGTTTCTGGCCTAACTTCTGGAGGGTAAAGACGGATCCAACGCAAAGAGGGCCTACATAAAATTGTTGTTCGTAGACGGTTTGAAATAATAAATTCGAAATATATTTCGAACATATAGGTTAGCTATCAAAAGAATATATCCCACTGACAATCAAACAAAAGACGCAAATTACATATCTATACCATATTTTGACAAACTATCAGAAAAGTTGCACATATACTAAGAAAAACCAACAATTATAACATAACAATTAAAACCAACACTAACACTTTTTAACACTTACTTTTATTTTATGCTAAAGACAAAACACGCGATATCGTGAAATCGGGTATTTACCGTTTGAATTTTTTTACCTTTGATTATGACTTTTGCGTAGCGTAGTTGTCGAAACAATAGTAGGTATTGCGACACCTGAGCCAGACGTTTTTGAGGGGATGCAACACGCCCCTTCCCCCACCAGGCTCCTCCCCTCGCCAGTGATTGGTAACCCCCACTCCTGTAGCTCCTCCTCCTTCGCTGTGATTGGTTACCCCCACTCCTGTAGACACGCCTGCTATTCTCTGATTGGCTGACAACGGCCATTTTAGAACGTCTGGCGCCATTCTACCACGCCCGCCATTACGGGAATCTGTATTACCGGAAATCTGTGTATCGTCAATAGAGGGCGTCATGAAGGGATCTGTATTACCGGCAGACTGTGTACTACTACTAGAGGGAGTCATGAAGAAATCTGTATTACCGGTATGTAGAGGTCGCGTAAAAAGAGAACTGTATTAGAGAAAACCCTTCAATTAGAGTCTGCAGCCATTTTATATCACAACATGTGGCGCTAAATTTAAATCTGCCAAATTACTGAATCTGACAATTTTAAATTTGTCATTTTAAATCTGTCAATTTTTGCATCTCTCATTTTGAAGCTGTCAATTTTAAATTTGTCATTTTAAATCTGTCAATTTTGCAATATAATATAAATACAAAGATTACTTAAAGTTTTATAAGTTTTATTAATATCTTAACCTGACAATATTGTTTCGACACTTTGTGTCATTATCAAAGGTAGATAAGATTGACAAACAAACACGTTGCTAAGGATAAATACATACAGAAAATAAGTAACTAGATACAATACATACAAAAACTAAACATCTAACACTTCTAATAAAGGAGAATTACTAAGCTCAGTTTGTTCATTCATTAAAGGTACTGTGCGTTTATGTCTGTATATTTCAAAAGCTCCTAAAATGTCTAATTTGGGTTTGTTGTTGCAAAAATGTAAGAATTTAATGTTGTTTTGAGGTGTCATTGGGTGGTTCTGTTCCAAAATGTGTTTGGCATAATTCGATTTTTCTGGATGTTTAAGTCTATAAGAGCGTATGTGTTCTTTGTATCTAATGTCGAAATGTCGAAAGTGTTTGCCCAATATAAACCGAGTTACAAAAAGAACAATTCAAACGGTAAATGCCGGATTTCATGATATCTTGTGTTTTGTCTTTAGCATTGAATAAAAATGAAAAGGTGTTGGTGTTAGTTTTATAGGTTATTTTGTAACTGGTGGTTTTTCTTATTATAGTTGCAATTTGTTCTGATATCTTGCCAAAGTATGGTATTGATATGTAGTTTGTGTCTTGTATTTGAGTGTCAATTGGAAATATTCTTTTGATAGCTAACCTATAATCTTTTTGTTGAATTAAAGTGTCAATCATGTTATGGTTATAATGGTTTGAATGTGCTAATTGTTTGATGATTGAAATTTCTTTATCAAAATGTGATCGTTTCACTGGAGTAGTTAAAGCTCGATGTACTAAAGATCTATAAGCCGCTAGTTTATGCATTTTATGATGACATGAATCGTTAGGAATAGTGACGACGTCTGTGCTTGTGGGTTTTCTGTATATGGAAAAATCAAATTCATTGTCTGTATAATTGTAATAGTTAAATCCAAAAAATTAATAGCTCTATTTTGTTCTGTTTTTAGTGTAAACGTTATGTTTGTGTGAAGACTGGTAATAAGAATTAAAAATTCATTGATAACCTCAAAAGAACTGTCAAAACAAGCTAAAATGTCATCAACGTAACGAAACCAAAACATAATGTGTTTAGAAAGATCTAATTCAAATATTCGATCTTCCAAATTATCCATAAATATGTTAGCTAATAGAGGACTCAGAGAATTAGCCATAGGTAAACCATCCTTTTGTAAATATATTATATTATTAAAAGTGAAATAATTTTGACTTATACAAAGATCAAATAATTGAATTAACTGTAATCTTTTTACTAATTCTACATTACTATTAACTAGGAAATTATCTAACAACGGAATACAGTCTTGTAGTGGAATCTTTGAAAACATGTTACAAATGTCAAAGCTTACAAGTTTTGAATGTGTTGGAAGATGTATGTTCTGTAGTTTTTCTACTAATTCTAATGAATTTTTGACAGAGTATTTCGATTTGTATCCTATGATGTTAATAATATGGATGAGTTTCTTGGACAAGGTGTGATTAGATGCATTGATATATGATACTACTGGTCGTATAGGCATGTTGTGTTTATGTGTTTTAATCAGTCCATATAGTTTTGGTGATTGTGGGTTTTTATGTATGATTTGTTGTTTTTCTAATTCGTTAAAGCAGATATTGCAGTTTGCTAAAGCTTGTTTTATTTCTTTTTGGAATTTTGTGGTAGGATCTTTGTTTAAAACATCTAAATTTTTTTTATTAATAAAATCATTAACCTTTTGTGTGTAAACATCTTTCGAAAGGATTACCAAAGTGTTACCCTTATCTGCTTTAACAGAAATTAAATTGTTTTCTGTAATGTTATGTCTGATAGATTGAAGTAGTGACAGGTTAGATGTTTTATTCTGTGTTTTGTCCTTTTTCAAAGATATTTCTTTTATCAGATTCAAGATTTGGAATTTTGCATAATTGTTGTGATCTTTACTGAGTATAGTTTCACATTCAACAACCAAGACTTCTTTAATTTTGTTAGTGAATTTTGGAAAAGGACAAAAGTTGAAGCCTTTGTTAAGAAATTGTGTTTCTCTGTCATTGAATTGTGTATCTGATAGGTTTATAAAACGTGGATAGAAATTTATCGTATTCTGGGTATTATAATTACTTTGTATTGAGTGTTTTGGTTGGGTAAGGTTTTGCAGTTTGTTTTTCTGAGTATTGTATTTTTGAAATTTAATATGACTGACAGTTTCTCTAACATTAAAATCTAAAATGTCAAATTGGATATTATGTAATTTATGTGCAAGTTCTGTGTGAAGTACCTTTATATAAATGTGCAAATTGTCTCTAATTCTAAACCATTTCTTAGCTTCTTCTTTGACCCATCTTCTTTTAGCATTTTTGATAATTTTTTCAGTAATGTAATTACTAGTCTTGGTTGTGATGTTGACATATTTGGGAATGACTTGACGTTTAATACATTCTTGATTGAACCAAACATTCTGGCTAGCGATTCCGTGTTTAATCATCAGTTTCTTATATAGCTTGGCTTGTTCTTCCAACGAAGATGAAATGATAGCGTTTACTGTCTCCAGCCTTACTTTGTGGAACTCCATAATCATGAAATATAATATAAATACAAAGATTAGTTAAAGTTTCACAAGTTTTATTAATATCTTAACCTGACAATATTGTTTCGACACTTTGTGTCATTATCAAAGGTAGATAAGATTGATAAACAAACACGTTGCTAAGGATAAATACATACAGAAAATAGGTAACTAGATACAATACATACAAAAACTAAACATCTAACACTTCTAATAAAGGAGAATTACTAAGCTCAGTTTGTTCATTCATTAAAGGTACTGTGCGTTTATGTCTGTATATTTCAAAAGCTTCTAAAATGTCTAATTTGTGTTTATTGTTGCAAAAAAATTTTATTAACAATTTAAACTTTGCTTATAATATTTGCTTAAATTAGACTGCTATTAAAGTTTTAAGACTGGTTAATAATAATGGTTATTTGCTAAAAAAGGTTTTATTAACTTGCATTAAAACAGATCTTTCTTTGACTTTGTACAAAGCATTTTTACAAATAATAATATTCCCCTTATCATTTTAATGTTGCTAAACCTCTTCACAATTTAAGCTTTAATAATAATAATTTAATATCTGCTTAAATTAGATAAACAGTTTTCGAGCAAGATTAACTTTATTCTAAATGTGTGTTATAACGCTTCTCATGACACCCTACGCCCAAGCATCGGGAAATCAAAAGATCTCTAACACTTCTCGAGCCATCAAGGTAAACAGTAGCGGCGCGTCATAGCATTTTGTTATCAGAAGTACTAACAGTAAAGTGCGTGCATTTATCATGTCACCCAGATGCACGTATTATGCGTGCACGTAAGCATGGATGGTACTCTCGAAGGTCGCTCGAATTGTTAAACCAGTTGGAGTGATAGAAATAGAAACGGCAATATATCTGTATTTAAAATAAAAACGGATATACTGCATATTTCAACGCTTCTCTTAAGCATGTCTCGTGACGCCCTGGCGTTGTAACACTCCGAGAAGCATTGATACCTTTATGCGTTATAACCCTTACAAATAATAATAATATTTCCCTTATCATTTTAATATTGCTAAACCGCTAACAATTTAAGCTTTAATAATATTTTGCTTAAATTAGATTTCTATTAAAGCTTTGTGAAAGAAAGCAAACCCTGCGTTCATATTCGTGAGGGTTCTTAAACACGAATTGTTTTTAACAATATACATATAATGTAAATAATTATTATTTATAATATTTAATATTACATAAAAATTTGAATAGCTTATGTTTAACGTACTAGTTGCTTAATAAACTAGCTTGCATTGCATTCAGATGTTGATGTTTATTTACAAAAAAATTAACAACATATAGTCTTTGTTTTTAGCAGTTGTTAAGCGTGCAAGTGCGATATTGTTGTTGTTATTGTTGTTACGCTTACCTATACAAACTGTCTTCTCTCTACGAAGTAATCGCCGAAAGTGTGTCCACCATTAAGAAATTCGGCACCCAGAAACACCGAGTAGTGTTTAAAGTACAAGGCATTCAATTGCTCAGGCTAAACAACAACAATTTGACAATGAAAGACAAAGGTCAAGTTTCAAACGTGTTACGAGTATGCCTTCATGGTTATCCGAGAACAGATTTCAACCCTAATAATAATTGTTTAGTTATTTAATTATTGTTTAGTTGTTCAATAATTTTTTTGAGAAAGATTGTCATAGAATAAAAGATTAATGTTCTATCATGGTTATCCGAGAACAGATTTCAACCCTAATAATAATTGTTTAGTTATTTAATTATTGTTTTGTTGTTCAATAATTTTTGAGAAAGATTGTCATAGAATAAAAGATTAATGTTCTATATGTGTATTATTACTATTCTCCCCTGTACGATGGCATGAAAGTGATAGCTATAACTAGTATGAGAGAAGCAAGAATGAGGTAATTACCTACACACCTGACGGTGATGACGTGTCATTAAACAAGATGAAACTTGTCTGTCAAAGCCAACAACTTGTTTACCGTATGCATGTTACTGAGCATGCATTAAATCTAGGTAAGTATAAGCGACTGTATAAAGTCGACAGTTGTTAGCGTGTACTAGTAGCAGACAGCACGTGTACAGCAGCAGTAGCAATTACGATGATGGCGAGTATAAGCAGTCCTAATTATTGTTATGATAACGAGACCTGTGAGAGCGAATTATTTCCCCTGCAAATAGGCAAGTTGTTTATAAAACTTCAAGTTTGTGTTTGTATGCTAATTTGTGTCTATTTTGTTACTTGTTTAGATGAAGGCCCGGATGTTGCAGATCACTCATCATCATCATCAACAGCAAGTACCGATAAGTACAGCGAGAACGGTCAAGAGTCGAACAATGAAGAACTAGGTAAGATGTTTCAAACTTTTGTATGTTTATGCTTATATTAACCGATTATTGTATTATTGTTTTAGCGTTCCATGATCTGTCGCAGCAGCAGCCTCTATACTTTGCTGATGACGTTGTAGCAGCATCAGCAAACTTTACCATTGTAGATACACCAGTAGCAGCAGCTAAAGGTGAAGTACGTGTTCAACTGCTCGGGGCTGTCCAGTATCCGTTGTATGTTACGAGACCTCCAGGGGACGAAGAAGAAAACTACGACCATGTACACAACATTCTTTCATTCCGCCTGACGACGACAACGACGACGCGTTGGGGTCTAAAGAATTTGACGTGGTAGTGAGGCTCGAATGCGTGAATAATGTATGCCAGCATGGTGAAATAGTGTTGTCGGAAAGTGACTGGTTCGAGTTGTATGATACACGAGTCGAGGCAATGTTTAAAAATTTCTTTTATGGTTGCTGCTGCAAGGACGCTGACAACAGTATACTACATCGTGATAAACATTTGAAAGTCCATCTATGTGAGAATTTATACATCGAGATTATTCACAACGAGTTTTTCGGCAACAGGGTAGCGATTCATCAGAATGATAAACAACGGACTATAACCTTAAAAGATTACGAGTTTCAGTCTATATTGCATCTAGCACCGATGATCAATCATCAGGCTCGAACGTTACATCACCTGGACTTTTCGCGTTTCTACCACGCAAACATAGAGAATGTAGCAGAAGGTCATCTGAGACGCCCTGAAGATAGACAGTTTTATAGACATAAAATGCTTCCGACAACAGACTCCATCTTATTCACGACCGAACTGTTATGCGGGTACTTATCAGCTACCAGTTTAATAGACAACGCAGCAACAACAACAACTGGTGGATTGAACTCGTTCATTTTATTAGAAATAATAAAACATTATCCGCAAGAGTTTATCGATGTTGTACGTACACGACTGCAATCATATCGTCAACAGCAGCAGCAGCCGAAAATGTCAACGACAACGTTTGCACCGTCGTATTAAGAACACTATAGCGGAAATAAACTATCTTAGAAATAGGTTACAAAAATATTTGAACAATTTGCAAGTGTTACGTGATGATCTCAACTCATACTGTGTAATTAATAATTTGTCAAATAATATGTTACAATTGCCCATTTACTCCTCGAAATGTATAGCAAAATAAATAATATGTATATTTAAACATTGATGTTTCATTTACTAGCATGATTAAGGGTGATGATGATCAGCAAGAGAGTTCATGAAAAAAGCCGAAGATTTCCGACGGCAAACATCCTAAGTTACAAAGCAGCCGGTAAGTAGTCATCCTATGAGAAGGAGAGAGAAAGAGTTTCCGTCTAGTAAAAGGAATAAAAGATGGTCGATCCAATCCCAGAGTTAGCGCTAAAATTCAAATCTAGGGCAGGGAAATTCAAGATGGCGACTTCAAAATGACAAATTCAAAATGACAGATTCAAAATTGACAGATTTAAATGACAGATGCAAAATTGACAGATTTAAAATGACAGATGCAAAATTGACAGATTTAAAATGACAGATGCAAAATTGACAGATTTAAAATGACAGATTGAAAATGACAGATTTAAAATAACAGATTCAAAATTGACAGATGCATAAATGACAAATGCAAAATTGACATATTTAAAATGACAGATTTAAAATGACAGATTCAAAAATGACAGATGCAGCAGATGCAAAAATGACAAATGCAAAATTGACAGATGCATAAATGACAGAATCAAAATTGACAGATTTAAAACGACAGATGCAAAAATGACAGATGCAAAATTGACAGATTTAAACTGACAGATGCAAAATTGACAGATGCAAAATTGACAGATTTAAAATGACAGATGCAAAATTGACAGATTCAAAATGACAGATTTAAAATAACAGATTCAAAATTGACAGATGCATAAATGATAAATGCAAAATTGACATATTTAAAATGACAGATTTAAAATGACAGATTCAAAAATGACAGATGCAGCAGATGCAAAAATGACAGATGCAAAATTGACAGATTAAAAATTGACAGATGCATAAATGACAGAATCAAAATTGACAGATTTAAAACGACAGATGCAAAAATGACAGATGCAAAATTGACAGATTTAAAATGACAGATTCAAAACTGATAGATGCAAAAATGACAAATTTAAAATAGACAGATTCAGTAATTTGGCAGTTTCAAATTTAGCGCCACATGTTGTGATATAAAATGGCTGCAGACTCTAATTGAAGGGTGGTCTCTAATACAGTTCTCTTTTTACGCGACCTCTTACATACCGGTAATACAGATTTCTTCATGACTCTCTCTAGTAGTAGTACACAGTCTGCCGGTAATACAGATCCCTTCATGATGCCCTCTATTAACGATACACAGATTGCCGGTAATACAGATTCCCGTAATGGCGGGCGTGGTAGAATGGCGCCAGACGTTCCAAAATGGCCGTCGTCAGCCAATCAGAGAATAGCAGGCGTGTCTACAGGAGTGGGGGTAACCAATCAAAGCAAAGGGGGAGGAGCTATAAGAGTGGGGGTAACCAATCAAAGCGAAGGGGGAGGAGCTACAGGAGTGGGGGTAACCAATCACTGGCGAGGGGAGGAGCCTGGAGGGGAAAGGGGCGTGTTGCATCCCCTCAAAAATGTCTGGCTCAGGTGTCGCAATACCTACTAACAATTGTCAGGTAGATTATAATAAACTTGTGAAACTGTTACTAATCTGTTTTATTTATTTCATGATTATGGACTTTCATCATATTATACTAGATACAATAAATCATTGTTACTAAAAGTAATTTATTTATGTTTTTTTAGTCAATATTATACTATTAATAATTCTCGACTTTTTAATTTCTTGTTTAAAATCTTCCGAACAGTTGAACGTGAAACGTAAAAGCACATTTAATCATTCTTAAAAATTCATTCGTAATATACAAAATAAAACAATGTAAAATTATAAAAACTTAAACTCTAGTTAATCGCCGCACCTGTTTAATATTAAATTTTGAATTGAGTGTTGAAATTGTTTAGTTTTTTATATAGTGGTAGTTTTTCAGAACTGTATAAAGAAACAGTCAAATGTTTATCGATCAGATATAGTACATTACATACCGAGGCCGAAAGTACTCCATTCCTGTCGAGAGAACAATATAGTTTACCGAGAGGCGATAGCCTCGAGGTGAACTAGTTCTCGAGATACAGGAATGGTACTTTTGCCGAGGTTTGTATACTATTTTATTCGCAATCGTCCTTAAATACCGAATTATCTAAAATTCTTGACAGATGCAAAATGTCATCGGTTGGGATTGGCAAAACGTATGTCGCCACTTACATCATCAAATTCGATCGCATAATATTTCGAGGATTTTATTGAATAGGAGTATTTATAAATTAATAATAATACCTGGGTACTCGTTCTTTAGCAGCCAAGGTCCGCAACATTACCAAACATGATTTATACAGCCATTTATACACCGCATTTGGCGATGTAATTTTCTGCGCGCCACCTAGTAGCTGAATTTAAAGACATGTAGAGGTGCGAAAATAGGTCGTTTCGGACCATGAGAATGTCAAAGTTACAAACAATGATGCATTTTCGGACCTCTAAATGGTCAGGAATGGACTCATTACCAATACGATTGCGAATAAACTTATTAACAGGTGTTATCAGTATGGAATATTCAAGGATAATTAACATAAATATTATTTATGCGAAATAGAATATGATTTTTCTTTGTACATTTATAAGGAATATTTTATTTATCGATTAATCAATGCATTAGTTGTATCATAACTCGAGTAAGACCGATTTTATTGATGGAATTAATAGATAGACATATCGTTTCTTTTCTGGAGAAAAAATGCATTGTATTTGGTCTTTCTAAGTCTAAGGTTATCTTTCTGTAACGAGATTGTTATGAAACCTTTCTTTGTGATTACACGTTGGTTTTTTATGTTGCAGACAATATGCGTTCCTTGTTCGTACACTCAAATCTTTTAATTTTTATTATTGTAATTTTCAAAACAGTAAAAGACAAAATGCTAAATAACACACCGATATTAGTAAAATATGTATATTTTTATTTCAACAGCCTAATTTATAATAACATCGAAAAAGATTCTATATCCTAATAATCAGTAGAAAAATCCTAAAACTTTGTTTATAAGGTCTTGAAGAACCTGGCTGATTTTAGCGTGAAACTCTGTATTGTTGTTGACGTAATCGTTTAAGATTTCATTGAAGCGTTCGCTAACTTCTTTGCTCAATTCTTCGTTGTTTTGCAATCCAGTAATGGTTACCTATTAGAAGTAATCCAAATTAAGAAAAAAAGGTACATTTTTAAATTATACTTACATCAGCATGTCCAATTGTAGGCTTGACTTTAACATCTTTAACAGTCATGCTTAATGGGTTAATTTTTGCTTTTACTTGTACTTTGGAATTGATAACTTCAAATTTAACATTGCCATCTCCATAAACTACTTCACCATCGACTTTCCAGTGTTCAATGCTTCCCGCAACGCGTGGAGCTTCCACTATCAAATCGAGATTCAATGTTAAAAACCCTGTTAAACTTATCTTTGAGGCATATACGTTTGAAAATCCTTCAATATGTGCGTTTTCAATAAGAACGGAATGACTGGAAAATAGATAAAAATAATTGAAAGGAGTTTTACATAAACAGAAAGTACCAGTGCTTACCCTTCAACTTCTTCTTCTAAATGTTCAATTTCTATAGGATCATGCTCAGCGATCTGAGCTACAACTTTATTAATTGTATCGTTGATAACGCCTTCAAATATACGTGAACGGTATGGTGCAAGTCTTGCATCTCTGAGGGTATCTTAAACGTAATTACAATTTAGAAAAATAAAAATCTGAAAGAAAAGTGAAAAGATAATCTTACCAATTGGTTCTGCGGATATGGTGCCAAATACTGCCAAGAGTCCTAAAGCTGAGATCAAGAATGCTTTCATGTTTGCAGAAAAAATGTTTTGGTTTTTTATTTCAGTTTGTTGGTTGGTGTTGGTCACACAAGAATAAGTGACTTAGATTCAATAATTTTCGCTTTTATACTTACGATTTTCGCAATGTTATTTTTTATTGATTGGATGTTTAATGACGTAAGATGATTTTAAAGTGCTTTTAAAGTTTAAAAATAAGTAATTCCATATTGATAAGTTTGAGATTGCTATCATTTATATTAATTAATGTAAACAATAGGCGGAAATTGATATAATAACTGTATATGGGCTTCCTTTTTATTAATCTTGAGTTATTTACATTTACATCAGCAGAAGATGTACTTTTTTGAATTTGTTTGAGCAAATGCAAGCAACTGTTTGTCTTAGTAAATTGTTTACTACTTTATTTGTTCGTCGTGACATGTTGATTAGACATCGGTAACTTTGTAACTTATTATTTTCACTATTTCTAACCTTTTATTAGATGCGTTTCGAGGACCTGATCATCTTATCAATGAAAGACTTGGTTATTTATAGACCGATTAGTTAAATGAAGATTTATCTTCAAACAGTAACCGTTTGTAATTAGATATAAACAATCATTCTAGTTCATGTATGCAACTGCACGACTTGTTAAAAGGCAGTAGAGATAATCATGTCACGAAATTCTGAAAAGCTTTTCCATTGAAATGATTTTTCATTGACCACTCTGTTTTGACCCGATATTGTCTTTAAACGCTTCAAAAAGAAAATTGAAAATATTCTAACATTTATAACGTTACACGTCCTTTAGTAGGGCGGTTGATTGGAGGTATCGCGGTTTTGGAGGTGCTTTACTCTGAAGGAGAGTAAAGTTGAGGATTAGTGTTATGTCTTAGAGAACTGACAATCCAATTGGGAGCTGTAAGATTTATTGTGAGATTGTGGAAATAGTATATTGTGTTATTAGGATTGTTTGATGAGCATTTATGTTCGCATTTGCGAGGCGCAGCGCACCATAGCCAAGCAACTGCAAAAAATACGAGTCAAATAAAGTAACTTTTAATCCGTATCATATATGCTATTTTTTCTCCTCAGATTAAAGGTACTTATTCACTTTTAAGCCGCATATCACATGCAACGAAGGTGTAGAATAGTAACGGTACATTTTTGTATTAGTAATAGAAAATACTTTAATGACCAATTAATAATAGTATTAAAACAGGGCTCTTTTAAACATGTTGGAGAAGAATATATCATTGCTTTATATATCCAGTATATTTAATATTACGAATTTAAACCAAAGCGGAGGTTAGTTATAGTACTAATTACTTTATAATATTGTACTTCTATAACTTGTATTTTCTCTTATATAATCTAAAAATTGTTTTTTCAAGTATTGTTAAAATTTAACCACAAGTTAATTTGCATTATACCAGTGATACCATGTATTATCAGGCTTAACCTATATTTTGGTTGTTGGAGGAACTTGACTGCATTTTGTTAGTGGTTGATCAGTTTGTTGTTTCCATTGAAAGTCAATTAACTTTAGCTTTATCCGCAGGTGGAGACCGTCTTATTTTAACCAAACTCGAGGAGTCGCATCAAGTTTTCGAACATAATCCATGTGTTATCCGAGTCTTGAAAGTGAGGTTAGGTTTATTGTTTTAGTGCAACTATGTATTAAGGGCAGCGTTGTTAGATCAGGAAAACTTTAGAGTAATATTTACCTGTCCTTGGAGCTATCAAATGATACCAATTTTATACCTGTAGCTAGAAACCGAGACCGATAATGGTTACCATCAAACATAATTATTTTGTGAAAAAAAACTTGTCGAGTTCTGCCGAGGTACGAAGTGTTTAGTACCGCACTGATCAGAAGAAAAATTACAGTAATTGCATTATAAGAGTGTTTACAACAAATTGGATTCAATAGTTACATGAAAGTGTCTGGCCAATTGTCTTGTTTTTGAAATAGTTTTGAAAAATCGAACAAACGTTACTGTTACTAAAAAGAGTCGTAAATAGTTAGGATATCGAAAAGAGAAATAAGAACAAAGAACAGAATAAAGTGAAAAAAAATTCAATAGAGCACTACGCGTTTATTACATTTTTTTCTTGATATAGTTTAAAACCATTAAATTTTTGTAGAATTTCATAGTATTGTCTGTCAAAGAAAACACAAAACACTTTTAAAGAGATACCGTATAATTCTACACATGGAGTTCTTATAAAAGGATCTAAAGTTCCGGTAATTAAATATGAGCCATTCCATATCAAATCAACCAATGCCCCAAGCTCATCGTCTTGGATTTATTTGAAATTGTGAATATCAGTAGGTTGTGTAAAAACAATTACAAATCTGTTTTTAATTTCTTTAACTCAAAGACGCGAGAAAAGCGTGATTTCTGAGTTGTAGTTGAGCCACAGTAATGAATATGGCTGGTTTTACAGCTGTCTTTATGGGCTTTAATATGATATATAACATGATAGAAATGTAAAATTCTTATTGTTTAAAAAAAACTGAAATTTTTTACATTCCAAATTTCAAAAACTGTAATTTTAAAAATCTTCAAACAATATACGTTCAAGAAGAACTATTTCTCTGCATATTCTGACAATTTGAAGCTGGGATTTCAATAGGATCAGTAATAAAAGTATTAAACTGTAACATGAAGTTGGAAAACTTAACTTTCAGAATGGGTCAGTTACCTAAATCAATCAATGCTCTTTTATGTAGGCCAAATAAAATGCTAAGATACTCTGAAATTGAGTAAGAAAAGCACCTTAACATCAATCAATGGATTTACAATGGGATTACTGCAGACTGTATTTATGAGATGATCTATTAAGAACAAATTGGTGGATAACTAAAAGCTAATGTTATTTTAGCGATGCAAAACAAAGCTGTGTTTTGCTGATGTTAACATAATATTGTGACTCAGTAGTTGTATCAAATGTCATATGTTAATATTAGGCCTTATTATTGGTTTATGGGAAAACGTCTGTTGTCCCAGAGTTACATTTGTACTGATTTTAAATTTGTTTTAAGTGAACAGGTCTGTGAATAGGCCTATAAGAAAAACATATTTGTTAAATAATTTATTGACCATGGCATATCGTCCAAACCATAAGATTTAACCTGCGGAATATCTACAGTGTGCAGTTATGCAGCAATTAACTACTCATAAAAGCATAAAGATAATGCCTCAGATTTCAGCCCTATGTTGTAATCTTTTCAAAGAAAAGAGACATTACAATCATAAAAGAAATTTGTGTTCAGTGTCGTAATGGATGATAGAAAAAAAGCATTCCTAACACTAGCGAAGCAAATATGTGGCCAATGTAGAAAAAAACTGTAACAGTCGGAATTCCAAAAGGACTTAGACAGTGATAATTAATAATCTAGGTTGTTCTGATTTGAATCCATGAAATGAAGTGGCATTTAGTGCCAATGATGAAGAGGCCATTGTTGCCAATGTAGGTCTTGAAAGTTTAAATGATAATTTACAATCATTTGATAAAACACCAATTAAGAGAAAACGATTTCAAGAATCATAATACCCCAGGAGAAAACTAGTAAAAGTTACTTCAGCAAGCCGAAAAAGGTGCTTTTTTCCTTCTGATAATGAGAAGATGTGGTTTCATAAGTCAGACTCAGAAATAATCCTCCAACTTAAAGAAATATTCAGTAATACTACATCCCGAAGCGAGCAGATGCAGATTCTTACTGTATTACCTAAAAGCTGGAGTGTAAAAAAACTTCAAGAACAGTTTAACATTTCAAACTTCATGGTTAAAAAAGTGAAAGAATTAGTGGAGTCTATAGGCATCTTTTCATCTACTAATTCAAAACCCGGCAAAACTCTTGATCAAGACTCTTGCTGACTTGGTACAAAACTTTTACTGTTCTGATGACCTAAGTACGCCAATGCCGGGAAAAAAAGATTATGTTTTACTCAGAGATAAGGGAAATAAAACTCAAATGCAAAAACGATTAGTTTTAAATAACCTCAAAGAAATATATGAACAGTTTAAAGTAATAATCCAGATATTCGCATAGGATTTTCAAACTTTGCTGAGCTACGGCTAAAAAACTGCATTTTGGCTGAAGCTAGTGGTACACAGTGTTGGTCTATGCACATTAATCAGAATTTTAAACTCATGTTAATTGGATTCAATCTCTGCCGCTCACAATCAATGATAAGGTTCCGATAAAAACATACAACGACTAGCATGGGATGTAATCCTTCATTACCAACATGTTACACTGAGAAAAATGATAACTATAAAGTGACGACTATATATAGTAGACCGATTCTTTGTTGTTCTAACCTAATTTTAGCAGTGTTAACTAAAAACTAAGGTCAGAATAAACAACTGATTTGGGAAATGAACTATCTGTTTATAGTTAACCGGTTTTTGGTAGATTTTACCCGGGTTCTAGTAAAATAAGGCACTACCTTACTTGGGTTAAATCTACATGTACAGTAATTTACAAGTCAAACTAAAATAGCTTAGCAGTTTGGAGTTCCAGATAATATCGTATTTCATTAAAACCTTTTTATCACAATGAAAGACATTGTTGGCTGCATAATAATAAATATTTCTAATTAAAGAAAGAGATTTTAGTCGACCTTTTATTATTAACTCAATAATTATTCTTTCCTTTTAATACACACGAGAAGAATATTTTTAAAGAAATACGATACGAATATTTATTGCATTGTTTATGCCATAAATTTCAGCACCGTGTATGCTCTATATAACACGAATTTTGTCAAACCAGGGAGTAAGATTGAAATAACCCAACAGGTATGGTAAATTCAACTATTTTTCGCTTCTACCATGTGGGAGTGTGATTGATTTAACCTTATTGGGTAAATTTAACCAAAAACATTTTACTAAAATCATATAGTTTGTATTACACACAGGTATTGTTGTCAAAATTTGTACATACTTTCAGGTTGCTGCAACTTATTTTTGGTTACTTTAACCTGACTATTTTTCTCAGTGTATTTTGGTAAATGTAAATATTGCCTAGACTACTTAAACAACATTTGCTGAAGTTGATGGAGAGCAGTGACATTGACCCTAAGTTTCGTTTAAACAATAGATTTCTGGTGGCCGCATATTAATGGAAACTATTTCAAAATCGTCGGATTTTTTCGATTAATCTTTTTAAAACTGGAGTTAGTGAAAGACATTTTTTGTACCAAGCTAGCAATAATTTTTTCAGAACAAATTGAAATCTGAGTTAAAGGAATGTGAATTCTCTGAAAGTACAAGAATTTCCTTGATTTCATATTACATTTAAATACTTTTTTTACTGATCCCATTGGAATCCCAGCTTCGAACTTTCAGAATATGCAGAGAAATAGTTCTTCTTGAACACATATTTTTGTAAAGACTTTTAAAATTACAGTTCTTTAAAATTTGGAAAACTAAAAGTTTCAGTTATTTTTTTAAACAATAAAAGTTTTACATTCGTATCATGTTGTATATCATATTAAAGTCCATAAAATAGCTGTGAAACCAGCCCTATTTCATTACTGTGGCTCAACTACAACTCGAATTATAGACAAATAAACATTCTTCCGCAACTCAGAAATCATGCTTTTTTCGCGTCTTTGAGTGGCCGTAACTCGTAAAAGATTCAACAAAAAAGTCTATAAAATTAAATAAAATCTAAAAGGGTAAGGTTGAAATCCATACTTATTTTGGTTGATTTGACGTGGAATGGCTCATAATAATTATAAAAAGGGGCTGTCGGGAAGGTAGAAGAGTGCTGTTAGTACATCAGTCTAAGGCTCGTGGGTACCCTTGATCTGATATGTTAGTCCTCCCATAGTGTAGGTGGCAAACAAATAAACAAAATTTTTTGCTGTAATTTCGTCATATTGTACTGTAGATTTCATATAGAAAAAGTGATACCATTGATTGCTTCACTTCAAGTGGTTTATTTGTACAACAAAGTTAATCCATTGAGATACTTTAGATAAACTCAATAAAAGTAGAAAATGCAGCTGGTTTAGTTTGACTACAAAAATCGACAGTAGTTTGTAAAAGCTTTCTTATCTTAAGCACGCTATAACTCAATTTCTAATAAATAATAACATTAAAGAAAAATATTTTAGAAAACACTGTTATATTAGAAGGAAAAATGAAGAGAATAAGTATAATAAATTAAATGAAAAATCTTTTCTTATCGTTAAATTACTATATAGAATGATTTTTCTTGTTTGTTCTACCTTATAAAATTTACTCATCTTAGATTTTTATCTCCAAATTAAGAACTTCAATAAGAATTAAATCAATTTCCTGACTGTTTGATTATTTTGAAAGGTCAAGATAAGTGAATGGAATCATTAATGAAAATCATCAATAGAAAAATTTTTAGTTACTAGGTTCTATATAAAAAACACTTACTATTTATTAATTCGGTGTTGTTTTTAAATCTCGTTCGGGTGTTGCCTCGCTATGGTTTTTTATGAGTTTTAATAAAAAAAATAAAATATTTTCACCTTAGAATACTTGCACAACAAATACGGATACTATATAAATAAAATTATAGTTTTATTTAAAATGAAGAAAATATCGCAAGAAATAAATAATTGGAAAAGGTCCAATCAACCGATCCCGCGAATAAACGCGGAACGAAAAAGTCGAGCACCTAGAGGTATTTCGGACATACTGTCACAAAAAACATACAAATTGGATTGATCATGTTGGTCAAACAGAAATCTGGTTAAATATCGTGGAGAATGAAGCGAGTGGATATTCTCCATATAAACTAATTAGTGGTGAAAAATATACCAGAGATATCGAAAAGATTAATAGATATCCGAAAAGGATTGATTATAATCAAGATCTGAAGATTTAACTTGCACATAACAAATTGATTCAACAAAATAAAGTAGTTATCAGATATTTAGGCAATGTAGCATCTTTAATATGACATGAAATCCAAGTAATAAGTTTAAGAGATTTTAAAGAAATTCTCTGGATTTCTGTATGAACAAAATAGATCATGTAAATAGTAAGAGTAATTGTGTTTATCTACGACCACCAAAGAAAGTTACATATTCCGCACAATCTAGTAACCGTGAAAACGACCAATTGCAAACAATCTCCAAACTCAACGGTAAAGTATGTGAGGAAGGAGTTCTCAATAATCCGTAGTTCTATTAAAACGCCATAGATGTCACCACTTGCAATATTTATAATATTATTAATTATTTAAAATATAAAATGTTATAAATTTTAGATAAAGGTTAATTTATTTTGTTTAATTAATATTTTACATTAAATTATATTTCGAATGGAAATCCATCTATAAAAAAAACTAAGGTCGGACCCGGGGAATTGAACCCGGATCGCTCGGTTAGTAGTTATAGCGTAACCATTGAGCTACCGAGACGCCTTTCAATGATGTTTTTTTCTCATTATATAAAGTTACAATGATTGTTATTCAATTAAAACGTAAAATTAATTAATGTTTTACATTATTATATAATTTTTAATGTAATTTTATTTATTATTATTGCTAAATTACAATAAAAACATTGAAGACATTTATAATTTGCTACATAATGCGAGAATATTTGACATTTTGCGCAGAGGTTAATAACCTTGACAATTGAATTGTGAGTTTTGTACATATAAATTATTTTTTGAAAACGAGTAGATAATTATTTAGCTGTACTAGTCTAAATAAAAACTTTTTTTTGGAGAGTCGTTTAATTAAAAAGTCTTCCTATAATTATATTACAAGCAAAAATTGTAAATTAGGATATTAAAAACGACCAAAACCATGTTTCTCTATTATCTTCTTATTGCCTTATAATGTTTACAGTATTATTTGAATTGGAACAGATATTGAAATAAATTATTGTGACCAGTAAGATTGCTGTTAGATGGCTATTTACGTTACCAGCGTTACAATTTGCAAACGTTCGTTAAAAGGCCAATAAATTAACGCTGCTAACTCAAAAACGTATAGTTTGAGTGCTGCTGTGCACACTACAAAAATTAAAGTTCCGCTAGCAGAGTGTCATTACAGTCTCAAAAGGTCACAGTATACCTTACGGTGGACAATTCTTTAGTGTATCGGGAAGAATCGATATTGTTGGAATAGTACCAAGTTGAAAAACAGCCCTGAAGCATAAATGTAAATGCAAAGGTATCAAAGTGCAAAGATCACTTCAATTTATTATAGGTTGGAAAATTCTGAACGCACACTTTACTCTAGTCGGAGAATTTGAAAAGCGAAACCTATCATTCGGACAGGTACTACATAGGAATGAGTACTTCATATTATAGACATGCCCTATGCTGTTGGTGTTTTTTAAGAAAATATAGGCAGTGGCGAAACAACAAAATGAGCCCTTCCCTGCAGGTTTGAGAATAGTGCTCTGTTGTAAACATTTAAGTAAAAATTATTGTAGCATTTTAAAGAATTCTTCGTAGGTATATTTACATACAAACAATAAAATATAAACAAAATACAAAATATAAAATGTAAACAACATAACACTACAACTAGATTACAATTAGCTTATTTATTTATTTAATTTTGGGTGAGTAATCGGTGTAGCGTAGCTTATGGCACCGTTTACTTTGATAATATGGCCGACCCAACTAGAATTTAACCGAATCTGGGGGAATTCCACCTCCCAGTAGAGATCTTTATCGTGCTAAACATCGCATTGACCCGGGGCCTATAGTTTTCCTTCCTATCCGAAAAGCAGGCATGTATTAATTTTTCTCCGCTATGAAAAATTATCAGCTTGGCCGGGCATCAAACCTGCGACCTTTGGATTATGAAGCATACATACAAATCACTAATCTACCGAACCTGGAAACTGGCTTTTATTAAATGCATTTACTTCTGCAAATGGTATTATTAGTAAATTTTTAACATTAATTTCGTGAGTGATTTTATTATCAATGCTAATAAGGCAAAACTTGTGAATGAGTTGTAAAAAAAGTCAAATTTTGGTATCGTTGGTTTTTGAGCGAGTTTGCAAATTTTGCAAAGCTCATTGCCCTGACATTTTAAAAAATATAGTGGAAACGACCTAAAGAATTTTAATTTTCTCAAAATAACGACCACTCTATTACCAATTCATCATGCTAAAGTAAAATTTTAAGAAAATACGCAGTTGACATATTAAACAAAAGAACTATTTTTATCGTGTGGAGGCCTCTTTTCCTTTTTTCTTTGCAGGGGATTTGACACTATCTTAAATTTTTCTAAAGATTGTCCAAAATAATAAAAACAAGAAAGTTTTGATAAGCTTCGTTTATCGTGCATGCCACATTTTCGAGAAGGGCGGCTGTGAGTGTGCCGTTTTAAATCACTTACTTGTAAGCTCTGATCTGGTCATTTCACAGGGAATTTCTTTGACATAAAATAGTAAGTTTTTATTAATTATATTTTATTTCCAAAATTAAGTCTCTACCTGGAATAAAGGCCGTACCAAAAATTGAGGAAAGCGATAAGAAAAATGCCAGTGACAGCCTGGAATCTGATGAAGATGAGTCAGATGATTAAAATATTGTTTGTTGTTGTATACTGTCTAATACATGCTCATAACCCGTTATACGTAAATTAATCACAATAAGTACATCAAATAAATTCGGCACGCCAGATCGTGCATTTTCCCCACTGTGCAATGTGGGGGCATAATTAGGGGATTAGTAGTAGATACATACATACAGTGTTGGTAAAACCAGATAGTGTGCAGGAATTTAGTGACTGAAATACAAATCTGCGGCGTCATAAATTAAACAACTTATGATTCGTTATGTTTATTAAGAAGCTTTAGTAAAAAAAACTTTTTTAAAATTCAAATACACAGACACAAATCTACTTAGAAACTAGCCTTAAAACGAATTACTGTAACGAAGTTACTTTATTAAGCTTATCATTGTCGCACTATATCGCCGCTCGGATAAGTCGCCTACTCAAGCAAGAGCACGCGTTACCCGTACGCTTACCCACATTACACATTAAATTAACGCACAAATATTAATGTATAAGGTTAAACTTATTTGTCAATTGAATAAGTTATTCGGAATAGGACAAAAATGGCAATTTAAATAAATATACCATGTTTAGTTTTATAGTCAGTATTACGAGCCCCGTCTCAGTGAAGTTCGCACACTTCTATTTCTGTTAGACGGCGTACTGACCTCCTACATTATAAGTTATGTTGTTTTATTCTTATATTTCATTGTGTATTTATCTTTTATATTTTAAAACAAAGTACATCCCACAATTTTTCCCCAAAATTTTGTTTGATCTTCAAAGTTCCTGTTCCTTATTGTTAAAATAAGGTATTGCTTCTGCACCTACTCCATGTCACGTTTTTTTAAATTTTACTAAGGTAGGGATTCCTTTTGCCGCTCTTTGCGTCCGCAGGCTGTTTGGAATTAAAGGGGCGGCGTGAGGAAATCATTCGATAGAATTTAATGAAACTTAACATGGAATAAGTGCAAAGACAGTACTTCACTCTAACAAGAAACACCTACTATGTATATCAGAAAAAAATGCGGGGCATCCTTTAAATAACAAAAATAGAGTGTGCGAACTTCAATGAGACGGGGCTCGCATATATATATTATTCGTCATTGTCTACACTCTAAATTCAGCACTGATCGTTTGATATGAAAATGGTACGGAATATGATGCTACAAATACTTTGCATAGACAACCATTTTTCGCGTTTTAGAGGAGGCTATACTTAATGGAAATGTCGTTTTCACACGTGGAGGAAATGTTTTATAGTATATTAATTAAACATTGGGTACTTTTCGAATATTTTGATCCAGATTACGATTGATTAGAAAAATACCCGGTGGCACTTCGAAAAATAGACGGCAAACCAATTCTTGCTGTTTGCAGGCTTGCTTGCTGATTCGAGGGTAAAGCTACATATTTATAACAGTGCATCATTAAAGCCAAACAAAACTTTTATGTGACGCCGGCTATGAAAAGGTACCGTCGGGGTGAAAAATGAGAATTTGAATTAGTCCTACCACCTTTTACAATAAACCTTCAAGATTCTGACGGTAAAAACCAAATGTTAATAGCATAATTCTTTCAAAAACTACACTGTTTTAAAGTAAATTCGCTCCTATACAATTTACATAGTACAGGGTGTGTTATCGGTTTTGTTACATAGGCAAATAGCATGTAAAAACACAATTTCTCAAATATTGGCTCCCCTAATTATTTTAGAGGAAAAGTCACTATAGTAAAGTTGTAGATCTTATTGAGTACTGTTCAAAACACCCACACTTTAATGTTCTGTGTTACATACTTTCCAATGTATAAGTGATTTTTTGGTATAGGGAATTAACTTTGTAAATCAGAAATTCGCTAATAGCAATTACAACGTTAGATTAAGACATTAGGTGTAAATGCAAGAATTAATAGGCACAGCTTCATACAGCAAAATCAGTCATCAGTCGTCAGAGTTTTACAATTGCTACCGGTGTGGAAGAAATAGATGAGAATTCTCCAAGGAATTTATTTTTCTATAATCTTATTATCCATGACAACAGTTGTCAAATTAGCCCAAAAATTTGTTTTGTTTAAAGGACCCCGCACGGAACATACGGGAATTGGCCCTCGGTTAAAAACTTTCATACTCCGGGATATTATCCAGAAAACGATGCTGATCAAAAGTCTCCATGGGCCCGAGGTCCGAAAATGCGATCCCGGGGAGCTACCTTCATCGGAATCAACATAATAAAAATGCGCAAATACACCCCCTTCCTGGGGGGGCCGAATTCAGATGAGATTTCTATTTATTTACCGGACAAGTACATTCATGAATTAATACAAATGCCGCTAGTATCAACTTTACCCAAGGTGTACCACGTGAAGGTAACTAGTCGGACTTACACCTCTTTTTTTATATTGTTTTTTTTGTTTTTCTTTGTTTTATCTTTTTTTTACCTTTTCCGGTTTTGTTCGTTTGTTAATCAATTAAACATCTCGACTTGAAGAAGATCGTCATTATCTGGTGCCTGCACTGCATTTCTTGTCGTTTGTAATAGTGTTTGCGCATTTTTATTATGTTGATTCCGATGAAGGTAGCTCCCCGGGATCGCATTTTCGGACCTCGGGCCCAGGGAGACTTTTGATCAGCATCGTTTTCTGGATAATATCCCGGAGTATGAAAGTTTTTAACCGAGGGCCAATTCCCGTATGTTCCGTGCGGGGTCCTTTGTCATTTAAACTATTCAATTATTAACTTTATTGATTGTTGTCATGGCTAATAAGATTTTAGAACAATAAATTCCTTGGAGAATTCTCATCTATTTCTTCCACATCGGTTTTAATTGTAAAACTCAGATGAGTGATCCCTATACCAAAAAATCACATCTTGGAAACTATGTAACACAGAACATTAAAGGTGTTTTGAACAGTTCTCAATAATATCTACAACTTTGCTACAGTGACTTTTCCTATAAAATAATTAGGGGAGCCAATATTTGAGAAATTGCGTTTTTACATGCTATTCGCCTATGTAACAAAACCGATAATACACCCTGTATATTACCTTGTAAGTGATCAGTAATGCCATACTTTAACGAATACAACTTACCACTAATGTGATTTGCACTGCGACGGTACCTTTTCATAGCTGATGTAACATATTTGAAGTAAAATTGCACCGAAATATGTCTCTTTATGATCACTTGATTAAGCAATTCCTATATCTCTTTATTATTTGCATGGAAACAGGATAGTTATTTACATTGCAAGACCGTTACTTAGAACTTACGTGCGAGCACGGTGCCTAACGAGCGAGTAAAACAAGTAAAGCTGTTTTACATAAATATGTATCTTGCTATGGTATTGATGATAAAGGGCCTGTAATAATCTATTTTGAAACCGTTGTTGAAAGTAAGCTTTTCAATACAAATTTTAGTATAGAAAGTAGGCCTTTACAAAACCAGCCAGGAAAATAATTTACCTGACTGCCAGGAAAAGACTTTACTTGACCTTTAAGTCATAATTAAAAAAATTAATACATAGGTACAAAATTAAGTAAAGTTTATTTATTTTTATGATTAATATGAATGTTAAAAGTGCAGTTTACTAATGTTACTAAACTTTACACAAGATGTAGGCGAGTGAGAAAAATGTTCAGTTACATTAGAGGCTAAATTATTATTATTGGAGGTAATAGATAAATTAATTGTCTGCTCTGTGCCTTTATTATCCCTATCTCCTACAATTTTCTTTGCAAAGTTAATTTTATTTTTAATCGATTGGACCTCCATCGTCTCTGACGCTTCAATGTAAATATATCAGCTCCTGACTCCGCTACTAAAGAAGCCGATGATCGGTGAAAACAGTAACCGGTGAAGGTAGCGGCATCTTCAAGTTTAAAATGTTTTGCTATCAAACTTAGGCATTTTAGAACAGCAATGGATGCCAACTGGTTGAACTGTTCATTTTCCCGCCTTGTAATGCACGAATAGGCGTCGATAGGGTGTATTGGGACTTCAAGAGTAACATACTTTTTATAAATTCCTACTGGGTCTATTCCTTCTAATTTTCCAGGCAACTGTAAATGTCCGGGAAACTTTTGTTTTTGTGTCAGTTACTTGTATTATTAGAACACGTCCTTCTTCGTGGATATCGTCTATAACCATTTTGCACAATTTGTCACAATGACAGGCACCAAATACTCCGAGAATTGGAGCGACCTTGGCCATTAGAAATAAATATATTTGTTATAAAATTACACAAACATTACCTTTATTAATAAATTCGTTCGTTCCGTGCTTCTAAAAGAAACTGATAAATTTGTGTTTTTTATTTTTTTTTGGTCTGTAGCCGTCACTCTGCCGTTTCAGGAATGCAATTAGTTTGGAAAGTTTACCAATGTCTACATTGTCTCTCATACTCAACATCGCTTTCAAAATTGAATACTTAGACCAAAAACTGGGTGGTTCCAGTATCTTTGCCTTCGAGGAATGCGCTTCCTCGCATTCTTCAACACGTTTCCTCGTCTGTCAAAGAACCACTTTCATGATTTGTAATGTAATGTAATGTACTATTACGGGCTTCATAACGGGATTATTCGTAAAAAGAATCTACCCCTACAGACAGAGCTCAATAAACAGATGTTTACGAGTCAGTATACCATAAACTTTATTTAAAGATATCGTTTTACATTTTCAATGCGCAGTATTATTATACTCAACAAGAGTATTACACGTTATTAGTTATTTTATGAGTAATGTAATTTAAACCAGTTATTAGCTCGCAGCAAAACGATCCAATTGGCATGGTCTTAAAAATTCCTGCCCATATTCATACAACCATTTGTTAGAAACTAAAATGCAGAATATATCATTATTATTAAAGAAAATAAAACGTAAACCCCAGAAAAAAATGTTCTGACCTGGGTCAATATGACTATGGTATGAGTATTTTCCGACGCTGAAACCGAGTCCGACCTCGGAAAAGCACATATGCTCTCAAAATCTTGCGTTAGAGCCAAACAACCACTAAATGGAGTAAAACCACTCCTGACTTATGGTGACAACAAATACATGCAAAAAAATGGTTGAAAACCGCAAATGTTTTGCATTTGGAAATAGACCTCTGGTATATGGCCAAGAATCCTCCTCCCAGATGGGGTTAAACCACCCCAAAATGGGCCAAAACCACCACTTAGATCAAAATACAATAAATACTTGCAAAAAATGATTGAAAACCGCAAATGTTTTGTTTTTTAAAATACACCTCTGGTATATACCAGAGTTGGTTATATGACCAACACCCCCCTCCCCCGCTTGAAAGGGTAAAATTACTCTAAGATGGGGTATAACCACCCTTTACATCAGAGTTACAATAAATAAACGGACGCAAAATAAAATACATGCAAATAAATAGAGGCAAAAGAATTCATGTAAATAAATACAGGCAAAGAAAATGTATGCAAATAAACACATGCTAAAAAATTAATTCAATAAAACCCCGTTAATTCTCTATTCTCTCGATTTATGCTATCTCTTCGTATTAATCTCAAACGATCTGCGTACTGGCTGCACCTGAGAAGAAAACTTGATTGGTTTTAAGGACATGGTAAAAAATTTCTTGTATTTATTGTCACCATAAGTCAGAAGTTGTTTTACTCCATTTGGGGGTTGTTCTTGGCTCTAGCGCAAGATTTTGATGGTATATGCGCTTTTCTGAGGTCGGATTCGGTTTCGGCGTCGAAACATACATCGGAATACCATAGTCACGATCCCAGGTCAATACATTTTTTTGTGGGGCCACAGCCCATAATTACCCCATTTTGTTCCAGTAAGCACTGGACATGAAGCATGCAGCGTACCAGCATCACCGTCACCACTAGGACGTAAATTATACCATACTACAGCTGATCCCTTCACTGGCTTAGCTACCACCTTTGCAGCAGGAAATACAGTTTGTCCACCTTGTGATACGTTATTCATCTATATAATCAAACACGTTATGTAAAACATTTTCCTGATCTATTGAAACTTACGTAGAATAGTAATGTTAACATTCGATTTCCGTATCCACGTTGACCAATCAGACTATCTTTTAAAAACTATAAATACACAAAAAGTAAATTAGTTAAATATTTTAACACAATTTTAAACTTTCACTCTGAATTACTTCTTGTCTCATATAATCTACATGTAGACTAAAATGCCCTCCTACACCATAATTGCAAACCTGAAGTGGTTCACTTCCTTCAGTTATTAAACCAGTCATATCAGTAATTCTCCTATTCATATTTGTCGCAATTGTGTAGTTTCTTTGTGGAAACCAAGCAACTTTTCCTACTCGTTGTCTACGGTCAATAATGCTTCCATTAGTATTTGTTAACATTGCGGTATCCAACTTGAAAGAAACGGTCTATTAAATAGACATCAATGAAACTGAAACAAAATGCCTTACTTGAGGTAACGAAAGTAATTTCAGTTCTTCGATTTCCTGGTCTGCCATGACATTATAAAAGCGAACTATTTTTGGATTGATTGATAATTCTTCAACTTTAAATGGGGCAATTAATAAGAATGGATTATTGTTATCAACATATTTGCACTTTAATCTGGATGTAACTTCTATCGGAAGGGAAAGTTCTTCTCGACAGAATTTTCCAAACATAAGTTTGTCATACTAGAAAATGAACTTATATGCTATTAAACATAATGTTAATGTTCATTATAAATTTAAATAACTACTCATTTAGCCTGAGCATGAACAAATCTTAGGTTTGCTGAGGGATACAACAGTTTGGTGGGGGCTATCAATTACGACTGCAAAAATGCATTTCTATGTAAAACCAACTTCTTTTTAATTTTGTTTCCTGGTCTACATGAAACTTTTAAGCCAACGCGGAAGACCATGAGTAATTTGATACAGTAATTCGAAGTTTGAATTACCCTTGAAAATTATCTATTACATTTTTGTTTTTCTAATTTTGACCTACCTTGATTGTTGAGGTGTCCCTTTCTATATTTGCGACGACAATCTTGGATCTGGATATTCGGTGCCCCATTATTCATTTATTTGTTAAGTAACTTTTGGAGATATTCCGTACCTCCTAACTACTCTTCAACGACCAGGATAGGTCACCATTGGAAAAACACTCAAGTATGAAACATGCTTTAAAGGTAATTTAAATTTCCCGTCATTGTACGAGTACAAGATTACTCTCTACTTTGTACTGTGGCCTCCTTGGCTTAAGAAGCTCCCCACAAACTAAAAATTAAAACTAAGAAAAACAAATCGCTTTTTACGTAGAAATGCATAATTGTTTCGTTAATTCGCCGGATTAACTTTTTCAAACACAGTTACGAAAAAGAAATTGCAAATGTTCTCAATATGTATGGAGCATTTAGAAAAACACTTTGTGAAGTAACATGTATCATATCATAGACATGAGTTCATAAGTCAGAGATCAGAGATATGCAATATGTGAAACATATAACTTGACAATTAAAATAATATAGACTGTCAATACTAGTTTCGAAACTGTGTGTTTGAAGTAAAGAAATGCGATTAATAAATCTTTACAATGCAGTACCTAATTTATTTAAAATTATACTACCTCTTCTGTCCAGTTGTCAGGAGATAATCCAGAGTTCTGCTTCTCAAGTTCAGAAAACGAATAACCGGTGTTAGATGTTTCACCTGAAAAACTATACTTATATAATATTTAATATTAATTATTTACGTAATAGAGTAGGTATGCCAAAAAATATGCAAAAAATAAAAAAATTTCACAAGTTTTATTAGTTTATCTTAACCTGACAATATTGTTTCGACATTAAAATGTCATTATCAAATGTAGATAAGATTGATAAACAAACACGTTGCTAAGGATAAACTAGATACAATACAGACAAAAACTAAATATCTAACACTTCTAATAAAGGAGAATTACTAAGCTCAGTTTGTTCATTCATTAAAGGTACTGTGCGTTTATGTCTGTATATTTCAAAAGCTTCTAAAATGTCTAATTTGTGTTTGTTATTGCAAAAATGTAAGAATTTAATGTTGTTTTGAGGTGTCATTGGGTGGTTCTGTTCCAAAATGTGTTTGGCATAATTCGATTTTTCTGGATGTTTAAGTCTATAAGAGGCTACGTGTTCTTTGTATCTTATGTCGAAATTTCGAAGTGTTTGTCCAATATAAACCGAGTTACAAAAAGAACAATTCAAACGGTAAATGCCGGATTTCATGATATCTTGTGTTTTGTCTTTAGCATTGAATAAAAATGAAAAAGTGTTGGTGTTAGTTTTATAGGTTATTTGGTAACTGGTGGTTTTTCGTATTATAGTTGCAATTTGTTCTGATATCTTGCCAAAGTATGGTATTGATATGTAGTTTGTGTCTTGTATATGAGTGTCAATTGGGAATATTCTTTTGATAGCTAACCTATAATCTTTTTGTTGAATTAAAGTGTCAATCATGTTATGATTATAATGGTTTGCATGTGCTAATTGTTTGATGGTTGAAATTTCTTTATCAAAATGTGATCGTTTCATTGGAGTTATTAAAGCTCGATATACTAAAGATCTATAAGCCGCTAGTTTATGCATTTTATGATGACATGAATCGTTAGGAATAGTGACGTCTGTGCTTGTGGGTTTTCTGTATATGGAAAAATCAAATTCATTGTTTGTATTGATTGTAATAGTTAAATCAAAAAAATTAATAGTTCTATTTTGTTCTGTATCTAGTGTAAACGTGATGTTTGTGTGAAGACTGTTAATAAGAATTAAAAATTCATTGATAACCTCAAAAGAACTGTCAAAACAAGCTAAAATGTCATCAACATAACGAAACCAAAAAATCATGTGTTTAGAAAGATCTAATTCAAATATCTGATCTTCGAAATTATCCATAAATAAGTTAGCTAATAGAGGACTCAGAGAATTACCAATAGGTAAACCATCTTTTTGTAAATAAATTATATTATTAAAAGTGAAATAATTTTGACTGATACAAAGATCAAATAATTGAATTAACTCCAATCTTTTTACTAATTCTACATTACTATTAACTAGGAAATTATCTAACAAATCTACAGTCTTGTGGTGGAATCTTTGAAAACATGTTACAAATGTCAAAGCTTACAAGTTTTGAATGTGCTGGAAGATGTATGTTTTGTAGTTTTTCTACTAATTCTAATGCATTTTTGACCGAGTATTTCGATTTGTATCCTATGATGTTAATAATATGGATGAGTTTCTTGGACAAGGTGTGATTAGGTGCGTTGATATATGATACTACTGGTCGTATAGGCATGTTGTGTTTATGCGTTTTAATCAGTCCATATAGTCTTGGTGGTTGCGGGTTTTTATGTATGATTTGTTGTTTTTCTAATTCGTTAAAGCAGATATTGCAGTTTGCTAAAACTTGTTTTATTTCTTTTTGAAATTTTGTGGTAGGATCTTTGTTTAAAAACATCTAAATTTTCTTTATCAATAAAATCATTAACCTTTTGTGTGTAAACATCTTTCGAAAGGATTACCAAAGTGTTACCCTTATCTGCTTTAACAGAAATTAAATTGTTTTCTGTAATTTTATGTCTGATAGATTGAAGTAGTGACAGATAAGATGTTTTATTCTGTGTTTTGTTCTTTTTCAAAGATATTTCTTTTATCAGATTCAAGATTTGGAATTTTGCATAATTGTTGTTATCTTTTCTGAGTATAGTTTCACATTGGATTATGGATTATGGACAGAACCACCCAATGACACCTCAAAACAACATTAAATTCTTACATTTTTGCAACAACAAACAGAAATTAGACATTTTAGAAGCTTTTGAAATATACAAGCATAAACGCACAGTACCTTTAATGAATGAACAAACTGAGCTTAGTAATTCTCCTTTATTAGAAGTGTTAGATGTTTAGTTTTTGTATGTATTGTATCTAGTTACCTATTTTCTGTATGTATTTATCCTTAGGAACGTGTTTGTTTATCAATCTTATCTACCTTTGATAATGACATTTTAATGTCGAAACAATATTGTCAGGTTAAGATAAACTAATAAAACTTGTGAAACTTTAAATTAATCTTTTAATTTGATTATATTTCATGATTATGGAGTTCCACACAGTAAGGCTGGAGACAGTAAACGCTAAAATAATAAATACATATAATACCGGGATGTCTTGTTATGTTGTTTTAGAAGTTTATTAATTTGCAGGTAATGTAAGAGTATATAGCCGTGCATTTAAAACTATTTACTTATTAGTTATTACTAAAGCCGTGTTCTTTAATAGTAGAAAGAAGCATATTTGTAAATTTTGTAAACATTAAAAACAGATGTTTGTAAATACAATGAAATTTCCTTCATAGATAGCCTCTCAAAACATTCAACTTTTAAATTATCCTGAAAGGTCCCGTAGTTTTACGAAGTAATAAATGTAGTAATTAAGATGTTTATTTATTATCAAAAATGGTTTAACTCAACCACTGTTTTTTAATTTTACTCGTGGTTGCGGTGTTAGGCAGATGAGAATTATTCCTACAAAGGTTCAGTCACTAATTCTCCATTGATTCGATACTTTATGTATATTAAATATCGAAGAATTTATGTATATTTAAAATGGAAAGCATTCATGTTTCGTTGTGATTATTTATTTGATAAAAGAAAATCATTTTACATCAAAATACATTTGGTGTAATGTTACAAAGAATGCATTGATATTGTGAATTCATATTATTACGATTAATTCCTACTTAATTATTTTTATTTAAAAACACATTACAAATCATTGCTTGTTTTGTAATGTACCACTTCCAGAGAATTAAAGTGTTATTAAAGATAGTGACTCTAACTTGAACAGAAGGGGATTAGTGTTGCTTATTATTAGTATTTAGCAGGGTAGGAAAAACGAAAAATGTGATTCGTTCGCAAAAGAATGCAATTTTAGTTATACACGGAGCGCAAATCTGTATTGCGGTGTATGGGCGCTGCCGAATCTTGTTTGATAATTCTTAATTAATTGATACCTTGTTTTCAATTTTATTTGTTTTCATCAAGAAATTTTAATTAATAATGTACGTTAGCATAATGTCGCTTAATATTTCAAGTTAATAGATTTCCTGTTAAATTCTATTTACACTCTAAAGAAGTGGAAGTAGTACTTGTTTCATTATCATAATTAATATAATTGGTTAAATTAAATCTTTGTGTCTGTCCATATTGTATGAAGTTGGTTAATCATTTTATATAAATAAAACTGCAGAGTATTAAGAACTATAAGTAGTATAAGAATACGAACTGAAAACAAATGATTCATTTCTGCTTGTATTCATTCACGAATGGAATTTTTTTAAATAGTTTATTTTGCATTCGTTCACAGACTAATAAAACTGCCTTCGATAAAATTTAATACTTGAAATAATTAATCATAAATCTTTAAATATAAATTTCGTTCACAAATGATAAAATAAGAAAAAATCGAATTCGCCAGTGATAATTTCCTACGCCGGTCAGGGCCTGCGCAAGCTTTTGCGGGGCCGGGTTCAAAAATGCGCTTGGCCTAAAAAACTTCTAAATAAATAATTTATTATAAACACATTATTACATATTACAGTTGGATCATAAAGTATTATCATAGTTATTTACGAAGTACGCGAAGTCATTATTTGTGCATTTTTTGAAGCACGAGCGACGAAGGAGCGAGTGATTCATTTGCTAGAATGCGTCAAAGATGACTTCGCGCATCGAGTTTTGCACGAAGATTTTTTAATGAATTTTAACAATAAAAAAACATAATTAATCGAAATCTGTAATACTGTTTCCAATTCAAAATAAACATAAAACCAAGCAAGGCATTATCTTGTTGCCAATAGATGGCTGCACATTTGTCAGTGGAATTATTAGCGATTACTAATCTTTCTTTTGTAATTTCTCATACCCAAATGGGAAAAATTGCATTTTTGAAATTAAATTTTAGGTATAAGTAAAGAATTCCCCCACCAAACATTTCTTGATCAAATCGATGTCACTTTAACGGAAATCTAAGCTGATTCTGAATATGTAAATCATTTTTGCCTCAAATTTCGTATCAAAACTAAAATAAATGCTTAATTTCCATGGAAATGAATAATAATTATATTAAGTTTCTATGATTGCCAAATTGTGTAATTTACCATCACCCAATTTAGTTAGATGAGGTTAGGTTAGGTTAGATTTAGGTTAGATGTTAAATTAAGTTAAGTTAGGTTGAAAAAAAAAATTTGCTTTTGCATGCGTTTTGGTTAGGCAGTGGCGTTTATGTAGAGATTAGGTTGGTAGCAAGCAACCAATTTTGCAGGCTAAAATGATTTACATAATCGGAATCAGCATGAAATTTCCGTTAAAATGACGTCAATATGCTAAAAAAATGTTCTATGTAGGAATTCTTTAATTGTTTCAAATTTTATTATTATCAAGTTAAATTATTTTTAGAGAGCCTAAAAGGGCCAGTGTTTTTTGCATCTTTTTGAAGCACGAGTGCTCGAACGTGATGAGTTTAAAAATTATTTCTCTGGCCTTTTTTGTTGCAAAGTTCTTAATCACGTCATCAAGATTTACGTAGGTTGAATGGTAAGAGTTTGCTTTGGCAGTCGTTAAGTGACACGGAAGCATCGGTGTGACTACAGCAGCAGAGAAAGTGCACGTATTTGTAAGTTGTAACGCGGCGCCTTATCAACTGCAAGAGCGCGGGACCGTCTAAGGAGCGGGGCCGAGTTCCGGGGAACGCGCTGAACCCGCCTCGCGCCGGCTCTGACTCTGGTATTTAGTTTTCAAAGTAAAAAGTAAGTCAAGGTTACGTTATAGTAAAAAAACTCGTCACTCAAATACAATAATAATATTAAAGTATTAAATGAATGTAAACATGTCTGCAGAAATTCTGCAAAACCAAATGAGCCCAAGGGTATTATTATAAGATTTATTAGCAGGCTAGATAAGGAGGAGTTTTTAGAACGGAGAAAAGTTAAGTGTAATTTCAATACACCTAATCTGGTACCATATCTTCCATTTGTTCAAAATCATCCCGAAGCTCCAGTATATTTAAATGATTCTTTCACCAAGAATAATCGGATTCTGCTTTCAAAATGTCGTGAATACCAGAAACAAAATGACGTTAAATATGTGTGGGTGCGTAATGGTAAAGTGTTAGCTAGCAAAAGTGATACTTCACGAGTTTTTATAATAAAATCTACAACCGATTTACGTGATGTGCATTGAAGGTGAAGATACTAATTTCGAGTTTATTTATCAGAATGTTAGAGGCCTTAACACTAAATGTAATGAGTTCTATCTTAATGCTATATCACTCAATTGTGATGCCTACGCACTTACCGAAACCTGGCTGCATTCAAATTTATTTGATGGTGAGTTATTTTCGACGAATAATTATAATGTGTTTAGAAAAGACAGAAGTTTTAATCCAGCAAAACAGCGTGGTGGTGGGGTATTAATTGCTGTAAAAAATAAATTTGAAAGTCAAAGAGGTCTGTCTTTAGATTCAAGTAATAATACATCATGTGAGAGCTTATGGATAAAAGTAAAATGTGGTACTGTATCATACTACTTTGGATGTGTATATTTCCCACCACGTTCGTCACTTGAATGTTACCAGAATTTTGTAAATAATGTTGAACAAAATATGATTAATTTTGAGAAAAATTCAAAAATCTTCTTATTAGGAGATTTTAATCTTCCACGCATGTGTGCAACGGAGAGTGTGGACCCTGTGTTATATGATTCTAAAACTCGATTAATCAGCAACCTAGTTAATCTGTTACAAATTGAACAGCTCAACAGAATTTGTAATGAATATGGTATTATCCTAGATTTTATATTTTGTAATGTAAATTTTGAAGATTGAGCACTGTAATGTTTCATTGGTAACAGAGAATCCACACCATCCATGTTTATACTGCTGCTTTTCTCACAAAGTTGTGAAAGAAGTACCTTCTAATACTTTTGGAGGACCTCAATTTAATTTTAAAAAGGCAAACTTTTTAGGATTATATGAAAGACTGAGAAATACTAATTGGAATGATGTAACAGAAGCCTCTGACGTTAATGATAAAGTTTCGGCATTTTATGAAAAAATATACACAGCATTTGATGGTACAGTGCCCAAAACTAAATTAAAAAGATATGTTTATCCAGTTTGGTTTACTACAGATATAATTGAAGATATCCAACATAAATGTAAGTGCCATAGACAATTTAAAGTTACACAAAATTCTATATATTTACAAGAATTTAAAAGACTTAGATCTAAAATAAAACAAGATATCAAAGCTGCTTTTCGTGTTTATACTGATCAAGTAGAAAATAATTTACCATCAAATCCTAATTCTATTTATTCATTTGCGAAAGCTTCCAAATCTAGCAATCAGCATGATGTCGGTGAGATGACATACAATGGAACTGTATTGACAACTAATACTTCAATCGCCGAAGGTTTTGCAACATATTTTAAATCTGTGTATTTAGAAGTACAAGCCCAGTACTCTAAAGAAACTACAATGCATGGCATTTCTAACATACCACCACTTACATTGACGGCTGTTACAGATGATGACGTAGAGAAGGCTTTAAAGCGATTGAAACCTAAGCGATCGGTTGGCCCTGATGGGTTGCCCCCTACCTGTTTAAAACCTGTGCAGATTACTTTATAAGACCGTTAGTCAACATATATAACAAAATATTATCATCTAACACTTTTCCTGTACAATGGAAAGTAACCAAAGTCTGCCCAGTCTTTAAATCAGGGAGTCGATGTGATGTCGGAAACTATAGACCTGTTGCACTTTTTTCAGCACCGGCAAAGATTTTTGAATCAATTTTATATGATGTCATCTTTAATCATGTAAAACAATATATATCACTGCATCAACATGGTTTTATGCCAAAGCGATCAACATGCACTAATTTGGTTCTTTTTACTCAAGAAGTTATGGACACCATTAACAGCAATTTCCAAATGGATGCAGTTTATACAGATTTTTCAAAGGCATTTGATAGAGTTTATCACGATATTCTATTGCATAAAATGCATGAATTTGGTATTTCTTCTAATTTGTTAGAACTTTTTGTTTCCTACTTAAAAGGTAGAAAGCAATATGTGGTTTATAGTGGTGCAACATCTACAGTTTTCGATACGTATTCGGGAGTACCGCAAGGTTCCAATCTAGGGCCACTGTTGTTCTTGATAATGATAAATAGTTTAACTAAGGTTATTCGTCATTCAAAATTTCAATTATTTTCTGATGATTTCAAAATTTACCACGCAATACGCACTAAAGATGATTGCACATATTTACAAAATGATTTAAATCGTATATATAGCTGGTCTTTAGATAATAAACTTTCTTTCAATACTCAGAAATGTTGTGTAGTATCATTTACAAGGAAAACCTAGGCGTAATATTTGATGATAAACTGACATTCACCAACCATATTGATTTCAGCACAAAAAAGCCTACCGTGCACTAGGATTTATAATACGAAATTCTAGGTGGTTTAAAAAATTAAATACTTTTGTTACACTTTTTAATACATTCGTTCGTTGTCATTTGGAATATGCCTCAGTGGTGTGGTCACCGTTTTACTTTAACTCGGTTAATGAAATCGAAAAAATTCAAAAATCTTTTCTCAGATTCGTGTATTATAAGAAGTATGGAGTGTATGCATTAACCATGCCATCGATGACTTTGAGAACAGAATTTAATTATCTCTCTCTAAAGAGCAGACGTAATTTAGCGGCTTTGATTTTTGTTTATAAAGTTGTGCGTCATCTCATTGATAGCCCATGCATATTGCAGTACATATCTTTTAAAGCCCCTCCATATAATTCTAGAATTACAAATTCTTTTCATATTACCACAGCGAAGACAAATTATTTTATGAATTCGCCATTACTCAGAATGTGTCGAACTTTCAATCAGTACGCTACAAATTGTGATATATTTATAATAAGTCTAATGCTTGTTTTTTATTATTATTCTTATAATTATAATAACTATTACTATTGTTTATTTATTTAATATTTATTTCATCATTACTATTATTATTAGTACTCTTTAAGTTGGAGCGATTAGATGTGTAGAATTTTCAATATTTCCAGTTTATCCTTTACTTTCTATAATTGTAATTTTTTTTAAAGAATTGTAACCTGTAATTGGATCAAGTGATCTGTTGGTTACAATAATAAATAAATAAATGTCATTTCTTTCTGTCATAGCCTCATGGGCCCACGAGAATGGCCATTATAAACAGACTAAAATCACAAAGAAAATAAAATGTGTTACCGTCACTGCGTATAATTATCCAAACATTGTTTTTAAACCTACTCTTTCGTTTGTTAAACAAGGTATTTGATCTTATATATGAGGTGGGTTGTGATACGTTCTAGCAGTTCCCAAAAGTTTGCCTTTTTAACAAATCTTCTACAATGAGCGTAAAATCAAAAATGACATAAGAATGTTTTGTTCCGATTGACGAGTACTATCACGCATTAAATTTATACGAAAGTTAAATAAACCACCCTGTATAGTGGATGGTTACTGTTTAAGATAACAATAAACAGTTTTTGTAGACAACAATTCTGCTCCTTAGAATATTTGCACCCATCTTTTCTTGTATTAACTTTTGGGCTTAAGCATTAAATAGATAATAATAAGTTATTTCGTCGTATTGTTTTATAAATAGGCCATACAACTGTTTGATTTGGAGATAATTTTATTTAGTCTTAAATAATCTTGAAAGGTATATTTTGGAATTTCTATGTAAAATTTACCTGGATGATTCGTTAGCATCAATTTCTCGCTGTAGTTCTAAAGACCCTCTGATTTAAATTTATTGATTGGTCATGAGTTGATCAAAACTTTAATCATCAGTTGTCTTAGAAATGTTGCATATCTTTATCTGGGATGGAAAATCTATATTATCAAGATTATGATAGTAGGTATACTTATGTTGTGCCGTATGGTTATATCTACTTTAAGTTACACTACTACTTAAAAATGGCTTTTGATCACTTTTAATTTACCGCTGGGTGTGCTTACCACTGCGTAGGTATCCCATGAGTCCCTTCTTGTGGTTAATGTTAATTATTAAGAACTTGCGTTTAGGCATGGTAGATGTATTTGTGCGCAAGATATACAGGTGATTAGCCCTATGTTACAAAATATATTTAGTTTTGCTATAGTGGGGGTAGCAAAAAGGTAACCCAGATACTCGTCGCGTGGGTCGTGGGTAAATAATCTAAAAATATAATACGGAAATCTTAAAAGGGCGCCAGGTCCTAATCTAAGACGAAATCTTTGGGACGGACCTTCCAAAAGTGATGGTCCCACTAAAGCATTTATTAATTTATAGTTTTGGTGCACTGTACAACTAAATAAATAAAAGAGTAGTATTCTGATAAGAACTATAATGAATAACGAATAATAATCTTTAACAAAGTTCATATAAATTTTCGTTAACATGCAAAAAAAATTGTTAGTGGTTGTAAATATGAAGATAAATCATAAATAGGTAAGTAAGTATATACATATAAATTAGTAAATAGATATATTTAATAAATTGTATCAGATAAATAACTAACATGTAACTAATAACATATAAACGTATAACCAACAAAATAATCGCAGATAATAATAGTAGTAGTACGAAGGTTCGGGGAAAAAAAATAAAAGTAATTCGGGTAAGTATTTGATTTGTTTAATAAGTTTTAAACTTCTACTAATATATTATTTTCCTTTTGTTTTAGATTTACTAAGATTATTAAGTGACCTAAGCTACGAAGTGTGTAAGCGCTTACTACCGACGTGAGCTCATTCGTTATCAAATTTGTATTCAACTGTAATCAGATTAATATTTAATAAATTAATTAAAAGCAAAAGCGAATTACTTCCTTACAATAATTATCCCGTTGACGTTTATTTAAACACTCAGATAGGTAATCTTTTCCAATATGTGCAGATAAAGAATTTACTATACTTTTAGTGTACATAAACAAAGGTAAATAGTTCACTGCTATGGTTTCTAAATAATTAAATACATAAATCATTAATTAGATCGTGTATTCTGACCTGTAGAATGATGATGGACTGCATTCATATAGGAACAGCTTACCGGATGGTTGGTTACCAAATGTTGATTTTCCAAATAAATAAATCCTTCGCAATACAAGCGATATACGGATGGAAGCTTTGTAATCTTTAATAGCTACTGGTTGCCTCCATAACGTTAACAACAACAATGAAGAAGTCAGTACAAAATGTAAGTGTACTAACCCAAAAATAAGAAGCACAAGAAGGGCTAAAAAAAAAAAGAAACAAAATAGATATATATTAATTTTAGGGAGTCAGTACATTACCTATTAGGTGGAAAAAGCCCTCATCTTCCTGAATGGTATGTTTGAGAAGAAAATACCACAAATGTGGTTATTAAAAGTTCCAACAAAATAATAGGTATAATACTAATTCGATCAGTATTATCTAAAATCCAATCTTCTAAATTTTGTAACTTTTAATTAATTTCCAGTTAGATGAATCCAGAAAATATAAACTAAATTTACACCATTTCTAACATGGAATTCTCAAAGTAATGGCTGCAGGAAGAATGACTTTTTTTTGCAGAGAAAAGATAATGCAAAAATTTGAAGTTTTGGGGAATTTTCGAAAAGGAACCAAGTTGAAGGATAAAGATATCCATTAAGAAAATGGCATATAGGCATGCAACCCAACATGCATAATAATAATAACAATTGAACTGAATCAAAATATACCAAAATGTATTTTTAATATAAGTTAGTAATTAAAGTCTAGTATAAATTAATTTATATTAATTTTAACCGTAACAATAATTTTCCCCCTCACCAAGAGTGAATTTTCCCAAAATTTACATGCAAATTCTATATACAATTCTAATACGTAATTCCTAAATCATCTAAACATAACTAGTATTGACTATCTTAGCTAATTATCAACATTAACTTGCTTTTTCCAAAATATTATATATCTTGATCATTACTATAAGGTTTCAAATCTTTGACATGCCAGTTTCCTTTTGAATTGCCTAAACTGTCTTCTAATTCATAAATGCAATAACCTACTCGACGTTTTATTCTAAACGGTCCTTCAAATTTTCCAGCTAACTTTCTATTGAAATAATTAGTTGCATCCGATAACACATAATTGTGTTTCCAAACCATATCACCTACATTATATTGAACATCACGTCTGCGCAGATTATATTGCTGTCTACTACGTTCATAAGCTTTACCTAAATTTTCTCTAACAAGACGATGCAATTTGGCTAAATTAGATTCTTTATTCGAACGCTCGTTTTGTTCATCAGCTAAGTCTTCTAGTTTGTGTTTAGTATACTCGTCTCCGGATTGACACATCTCCCGACCGAAATTAATAAAATAAGGAGTTTGTGTAGTAGTTTCGTGACGAGCTGTGCGCAAAGCACAAGCCAATGCGCTTAAATTATCATCCCATTTTCTATGCTGACCTGTTACATAAGCTGAGATCATAGTTTTGATCACCCGATTAACACGTTCGGTATTATTTACCTGGGGATGGTAATTAGGATTAAATATAATTTTAATTTTATATTGTTCTGATAATTTCCGAAGCTCGTTTCCTCTAAATTGTGTTCCATTATCACACCTAACAAATTGCGGTACCCCAAACAGTAAGAAGATTTGATCTTCTAGAATTTTACAAATATTAGTGGCCAAAGCTCTACGCAAAGGAAATAACAAACTGAATTTACTGAAGATATCGGTTACTACAAATATATACTGATTCCCATGAGTGCTTTTTGGTAGAGGTCCAATCAAATCAAAACTTATTATTTGCCATGGCATTTTTGGAATTATAGGTTTACCCATATGACCGGCTGGTAATTTTTGTTCAGGCTTGATCTGTTGACATGTAACACAAGAACGTACATATTTAGTAATATCAGCTCGCATGGAAGGCCAATAATAAAGTCTAGCTACTCGAAAATAAGTTTTATAAATTCCTAAGTGACCAGACGAAGGTTCGTCATGACAAGTCTTTAAAACTTCTCTACGCTTTTCTTTTGGAACCACTAACTTCCAAAAGTCTTCAGGATCTTTAAGTTCAGCAAAATCTAATTTAACGTGTTTATAAATTTTATTATCTGAAATTCTCCACTGTGAATAAGCTAATGGTTTCTGTGTTATTAATTTAAGCATTTTATGATACCAAGGATCTTGAATGTCGGTGATCTCAATAAGATTTAGCTCACCTAAGTTTTTATCATTATTTACTAACCGTGATAATGCATCTGGCACAACGTGTTCTTTGCCTTTCCTATGAATTACTTTATAATTGTAGGACTGTAAACGTAACACCCATCTACCTAATCTACCTTGTGGGTCCTTCAGTTTATCCAACCACACGAGACTATGATGATCTGTAACAACTGTAAATTTTGCGCCTTCTAAGTAACAACGCAGTTTTTCAATACTCCAAAGCACAGCTAAGCATTCTTTTTCCGTAACAGAATTTTTTTTCTCGGTTTTGCTAAGTGATCTTGAAATATAGCAAATGACATGTTCACGGTTGTTGTAATTTTGTGTCAAAACTGCACCAATCCCTACTGAACTCGCATCGGTCTGTAAGTAAAATTCTTGATCAAAGTTTGGAATAGATAAAATAGGAGATGAAATTAGAGCCTCTTTAATTTTATTAAATGGCTCATCGCAAGCATTATCCCAAGTAAACTTTGACCCTTTTCTAAGTAAACGTGTTAAAGGCGCTGTCATTTCCGCATACGTAGGTATAAAGCGTCTGTACCATGATACCATTCCTAACAAACGACGTACTTCAGTTACACTTTTGGGTACTGGTATATTTACTATACATTCTACTTTGGCTGGATCTACATGAAGTCCATTACGATTAACAACATACCCTAAATATTTGAGTTCGGGCCTACAAAAATGACTTTTTTCACGATTTAAAGTGAGTCGTGCTTTAGCTAAACGTTCGAGTACTACAGATAACACTTCAATATGCTTTTCAAAATCTGGAGCAACAACTATAATATCGTCTAGGTAACAGAAGACATATGGTTCTAACTCTGGACCAAAAATTTTGTCTATGAGTCTTTGGAAGGTTGCAGGGGAATTAGACAAACCATATGGTAACCTTGTGAACTGATATAACCCTCTCCCTGGCACTGTAAATGCTGTATACTGCTTGCTATCTTTATCTAAAGCTACTTGCCAATAAGCGCTTCTGATGTCTAAACTACTCATATACCTAGTGGAACCTAATTTTGTTAAAATTGATGAGATGTACGGCAGTGGATAAGCATCTTTCTCGGTAACGCGATTTAATTTTCGGAAGTCCACGCAAAACCGTTGCGAACCATCCTTTTTTGGAACTAAAAGAACCGGTGATGACCAAGCACTCGCTGATTTTTCTACAACACCAGCTTTAATCATCTTATCTAATTCTTCGTCAATCAATTTCTGCTTGTAAGGTGAGACAGGGTAATAACGTTGTTTGATAGCCGAACTATTTGTTTTAATCGTGTGTTCTACTAAATGCGTGCATCCTAACTGAGCCTTTTCAAAATTATTAAAGTAATTATCAATGACTTTTTGCAAACGAATTTTCTGATCCGGGGTTAAATCTACTTCTGAGGTAATGTTATTTATGTTAATATTATTTAAAGATTCCTTAGAAAAATACCATTCTCCACGACGTACGTCAGGTATAATTCCCATTTTTGCCCAGAAATCGATTCCTAAGATGATATTTTGTCTTAAAGTTGGCACGACATAGAGTTCAATTAATTTAACAACTTCTTTTAATTTAATAGGCACACTAACAGTACCTAAACATTCGCAATTCTGATCATTGGCTATTCTGCAAGTAATAGCTTTTCTAGTATCTAATTTTAATCCTAAGTTGCGTAATAATTCCCATGTATCTTGGTTAATAAATGTTTTGTTTGCACCAGAATCTAGTAAACCATAAAACTTAAGTCCAAAAATTTCTACTTGAACATAAGGGCATTCTCCTTCACCAACCTGAGCCAATATGTAATCTAATATAACTTTTTCTTTAAATTTATCAATCGATGATAAGTTATTACTGACCGTTTGAGTATCTCGGAGCAGTTTCCGGCCTAAGACTGTCTCCTTAACCCGTTTTCCCGAAGATTTATTGCAATTTGGACAAGTATGTTTTGTAAAGTTCAATTTCCCACAATTAAAACATTTTAATTGAGTTTTAACATGACAATTACGAGCTATATGACCTGGCTTGTTGCAACGAAAGCAAAGTTTAGAAGTACTACTGGCTACTTCTCTAATTTTTACCTGCTGTGAATTAAAATTTGATTTTGAGAAACTTTGAAATTTGGAAGTTGCATGTGAATAATCTAAATCAGGTTCAAGAGATAACTGACCCTTAACAGGAGGTTTGTACTCATGAATCTTTTCTTTGGCAGCTTCTAACTTACGACAATATTCAATTAATTCATATGGTGTTTTAATGTCTATTAATACCAATCGTTCTTGATAAAAAGGTAAAATATTAGATCTGAGGACTTGAAGTCGTAACCTATCTGGAACTGGAGTTGGCATTCTATCAAATAAAGTAGTCATCGCAGCTACATATATCCCTATTGTTTCATCGGAACCTTGGGTACGTTTTAAAATTTGTTTCCATAATTGTTCTCCCTTATAAGAAGGCATAAATTCCTCTTTCATTAATCTAACTAAATCATCCCAATTATCGACCTGTTTTCTAACTAACCTAAACCATAATAAAGCTTCGCCTTCAAACAAATCTATGGCAGCATCAAATAATTGACTTTTAGTAACATGACGTGATTTGCAAAACTCGTCTACACGCTCAAGAAATGAATTAAAACTGAAGCTGTCATTAGGATTTCCTGAAAATTTAAGATTCCATTTGTATACCGGAATAGACTTAGGTACTACGGAAGTATCGGACGTTTGATTACTAATCGGCTGATTAACACTAGCTTTACTGTTACTTCCCGCTGGCATATCATCTGAATAAAATCCTGGAAAAGAAGGTATATCACTAAATTCTTGCTTTATTGTATTATAGTCTGAAACAAGTTCCATTAAAAGTGCAAATATTTCAGAACGTTTTTCTACAACTTCATCATCTTCATCGGAAATACGATCAATACGACCAAAAATGTGAGCAAATTTACATTCAATTTTTCTAATATTAGAAGCAGTAGTTGTGGCAGTCAAAGATTCTACACTATCTTTCAATTCATTCAATTTTTGTTCACAAATTCTCAATTCATTGTTAGCATCAAATTTTGAGTAACTAGAAACAACACTTCCTGATTTCTCAAGTACCAATACACCCCTTAAATTTTTACGTAATTTATCTACCGTTCCTGATTCGCTGATACCCCTAACTTTTAATTCATATTCAAGTTCATCCTTAGATAAACGATCAACATCTAAACAAAATGACATTTTGAAAATAACTTTTGAAATACAGTACACCAATTGAAAATTTATTTAAATTCTGGAAAAATAGTAATCGATTCCAACCTAGCTCAACGTGGCCCCAAACGTTCGGGCGACAATAAATATATGTTACAAAATATATTTAGTTTTGCTATAGTGGGGGTAGCAAAAAGGTAACCCAGATACTCGTCGCGTGGGTCGTGGGTAAATAATCTAAAAATATAATACGGAAATCTTAAAAGGGCGCCAGGTCCTAATCTAAGACGAAATCTTTGGGACGGACCTTCCAAAAGTGATGGTCCCACTAAAGCATTTATTAATTTATAGTTTTGGTGCACTGTACAACTAAATAAATAAAAGAGTAGTATTCTGATAAGAACTATAATGAATAACGAATAATAATCTTTAACAAAGTTCATATAAATTTTCGTTAACATGCAAAAAAAATTGTTAGTGGTTGTAAATATGAAGATAAATCATAAATAGGTAAGTAAGTATATACATATAAATTAGTAAATAGATATATTTAATAAATTGTATCAGATAAATAACTAACATGTAACTAATAACATATAAACGTATCACCAACAAAATAATCGCAGATAATAATAGTAGTAGTACGAAGGTTCGGGGAAAAAAAATAAAAGTAATTCGGGTAAGTATTTGATTTGTTTAATAAGTTTTAAACTTCTACTAATATATTATTTTCCTTTTGTTTTAGATTTACTAAGATTATTAAGTGACCTAAGCTACGAAGTGTGTAAGCGCTTACTACCGACGTGAGCTCATTCGTTATCAAATTTGTATTCAACTGTAATCAGATTAATATTTAATAAATTAATTAAAAGCAAAAGCGAATTACTTCCTTACAATAATTATCCCGTTGACGTTTATTTAAACACTCAGATAGGTAATCTTTTCCAATATGTGCAGATAAAGAATTTACTATACTTTTAGTGTACATAAACAAAGGTAAATAGTTCACTGCTATGGTTTCTAAATAATTAAATACATAAATCATTAATTAGATCGTGTATTCTGACCTGTAGAATGATGATGGACTGCATTCATATAGGAACAGCTTACCGGATGGTTGGTTACCAAATGTTGATTTTCCAAATAAATAAATCCTTCGCAATACAAGCGATATACGGATGGAAGCTTTGTAATCTTTAATAGCTACTGGTTGCCTCCATAACGTTAACAACAACAATGAAGAAGTCAGTACAAAATGTAAGTGTACTAACCCAAAAATAAGAAGCACAAGAAGGGCTAATAAAAAAAAAGAAACAAAATAGATATATATTAATTTTAGGGAGTCAGTACATTACCTATTAGGTGGAAAAAGCCCTCATCTTCCTGAATGGTATGTTTGAGAAGAAAATCCCACAAATGTGGTTATTAAAAGTTCCAACAAAATAATAGGTATAATACTAATTCGATCAGTATTATCTAAAATCCAATCTTCTAAATTTTGTAACTTTTAATTAATTTCCAGTTAGATGAATCCAGAAAATATAAACTAAATTTACACCATTTCTAACATGGAATTCTCAAAGTAATGGCTGCAGGAAGAATGACTTTTTTTTGCAGAGAAAAGATAATGCAAAAATTTGAAGTTTTGGGGAATTTTCGAAAAGGAACCAAGTTGAAGGATAAAGATATCCATTAAGAAAATGGCATATAGGCATGCAACCCAACATGCATAATAATAATAACAATTGAACTGAATCAAAATATACCAAAATGTATTTTTAATATAAGTTAGTAATTAAATTCTAGTATAAATTAATTTATATTAATTTTAACCGTAACACCTAGCTGATAAGACCACACTAGGTGGAAACCCTGCTGTCCAAGGGCCATTCTTTCCAAATTTCACAAAATGAATTATTTTGTAGGTTCTTTCTGTATTTTAATTATTTTTATTTCATTTCGTATTTCAAACAATTGTTTATATACCACAATTAGTAAAATAAAGTATATCTTTATCTCCGTTGTCAATGACACCGGAGTTAAAGACGTTCTTGATCTCCGTTGTTGTTGGCAACGTAAATCATGCATAACCACTACACGTGACATGCTGCTTTACAAATCTCTTTGGTTACACGTATAACGACACAGACAAGGCAACTTGCTTCTTTATACAATAAATTCGGATGAATTTTAAAAGGGAGAAATTAGGATTGAAATACGAAATAAAATAAAACAACTTATGCAATACGGAGATCAAGCTCCTCGAAGATGTTACAACGCCTCGGCGTTATAATACATCTTCTCGGATTTAAAGTATCGCTTGATCTCCTAATTACATAATATATATTAGTCAATTAATTTTAATTAATTATTTTTGAGATTTAATATGATATATTTTGTCAAGATAATGCCGCTTCCACTACGGCTTGACGTGTAATACCAAAGTCAAACTACCGTCGAAATTAGTACTCTTTTAGATTATATCTAAACATCCATTATGCTTACAATTCCATTGAACGGAATGTACTGAACAGTACATATTATACGATAGCTAGTTCAATTTAACGTTTACAATAATTAACGGATCTTACCGTAGGCGTATTAATTAGTCTAACTAATAAAGCTAAGTTGGTAGTCCAATACATGTAACCAATGGAGAACGAAATTATTCTCCTTGTTTATTAAACGATTATATATCAGTCACTGTTATATTTGCATTTTGACTAAACAAACAAATTAACACATTGATCAATAGGGATGTCCATTTTATCAAAACACATCTAGCATTGACAATTGAAAATAAGTTTATATCAATCACATGCTACACAAAAATGCGAATATTCATTCAGATGTAATGAATGTTAAACAAGTCAAGAATGTAACAATTAGTGAGTACATCAAAGAAGGCCCATAAAGGTCTCACACTGTCAGTATAACAAATCATGAGGTATTTTGTGTTACACAGTAAAAATCTGCCCCGTGAACAATTTTTAGAGTACTAATACATGCGAACACTAAAAGGAAATTATTAATATTTAAGTGGCATTGGTTTGTATAGGTTATTGGTGTGGTATAAATTAAAAGGAACCAACAACGTTTTGAATGTAGTGTTAATGATGAACTATATTCCTTGTAATGTGTGTGCATCAATAAATGTTTAAATAAAGCGCTTATTCCTTATAACCTTACGTCTATGGAGGAACGGCGAGCTAAGAATCGAGGAAAGCGGCTAAAGTCAAACTGATATAACAAGTGGTGAAGTTTATAGTAAAGCAATGATTAAATCAATTCACTTTGTTTTCTATACTTTATGTTTTCTATACTGAAGTGCCTTTATACAAAATAGGTTTTAGAATGGATACTGAGAAATTGATTTCGACAATTTATATACAAATACTGCTCTGGAACCAAAGGGACAAAAAAAATACAAAACATTTAATGTAAATACTATTTAGAATGTAATTCAATGTTGAAATAAATATTCTCAATTATTCGAAACAGATTGCTTTTGCAACATTTTGTATTTAATAAATCGGCGTCAGCCTGATGACGTCATCGAACTTTTTAAATTACATGATAGGTATTTTTTTACTGAAATCGATAGAGTATTGTGTTCTCTTTTCAACCGTAATAAATATTCATACTCTTACATAAGAAAATTTTCAAGAACAACGTGAAAAATGATGTACGACTAGTAGGCTTTGATTTCTGGTCCACCAATTAATAAAACAGAAATATCTAGTAAGCTTAGGTAAATAACGAAACTTTAGTTGTTCCAGTGGCGTATTTACAAATTTTTCTCGGGAGGGGGTGTACTTTATAAAAATTCCGAATCAAAATACTTAGATTTTGACATAAATGACCTGGACTATTAAAAAAAAATCGGGGGTGGCTCCATCCCGTTACGGGGTATTGGGGTGGGGGGCCCCAATATGCCACTGAGGTTTTCTGATGTTCTTTAATCTGCAATTAGGAAAAATGCAGACCAAAATAGTACAAAAATAAATAATAATCAATAGAATAAATTGAAAAACTTATTTTAAAGTTCCGTTTATAGTAGAGAGCCGCAATAGAAAATTATTGAAATGTATTAAGGTATTGCATTAGTGGAAGGGTCACGTGACATTCTTTTTACCACTTGATTCTTTTTTCTATAAACTTTTTGCCTCATAAGGGATACCAAACCATGATTGCCAGAATCATTGGAAAGTCATTACAAGTATAGGAGGGAAATGCCAACGCTCTGCAACAGAGCACCGCACGCAGATGAACGTAATGAGGATAAGGTAAAACGAAAAGATTAATATTTTTTTATTGATAAAAATACTATGTACGTATATAACATTATTTATGTCATTTAAAAATTATTTTTGTGCAACCGTACGCGAATTGCACACTTCGCATAAGCAATCCGCGAAATCCAATTTCGACCGAAGTAACTTAATGCCAGTATCTCTACCTACTTCAATTTTTTACAAATTGTTTTATTTGTCTTTCCGTAGAGACGCTGTAAAATGAAAGTCGCCTCTCTAATTACAATGAATTAAGCTGTTGGGTTTTTTAAAGTAATGGACTTTGCAATTGCATATATTTTTTACGTTTTCACAAAAACTATTGTGTATACCTTGCCCGCGAAACTCTTTAGCGTCCTCGAGAATGTCCTGCCTCAGCCGCAAGCGACCTCGCCGACTATGATTCTCTTGGTACGTTAAAAAGATATTTCGCGGTTTGATATACAAATAACTAATTCGGTTATTTACATATAAATAGTGTTATATAAAACAAAATTAAAGCAGTAACTCATACATTCTCTGTGGCAAATGGACTCTTGTCCGATGCTAAATTACTTTTCGCACACACAACTAATTCGGTTAAATTGTGGTCGCACAACTTCGCTACTATTATTCAACACTTTATGTGTGTGTTCAGTAACCGGTTTCTAACGAACGGATTTTTGGTGTTGTGGTCCCATTTTGGGCATTGTGGGTCTATACCTTTTTTAGGTTTTAACCTTTATAGGTTTAACAGCCTTTGTAGTGTAATGTCTAGAGTGCTGGACTTTCACCCAAGCGACCCGCGGTCGATTCCCGGTGCCGGCAGATCTGGTTAAGGTTTTCTGCAGTTTTCCTTAGCTGTGACACAAATGTGGGATTTGCGCTGTTCCATCTGTGAGTCGGCTGCAGCCGCATTTAGGGCCTACGTAATAATAATAATCGCCCCCTCCCTCCCGCACAAGCTTATAGCTTCTGGGGCCTGGATTTCAGGCTATGGGTTGTAGCAATTATTATTATTATATATACGAAAGTTTGGAAAAGTGACCGAGGTGGGCATTTTGTCCCTAGCGAAAAGGTGGGCGAAGTGGTCCTGTTGGGCATTGTGTCTCTCGTGAAAAATTGGGCAAATTGGTCATGTTGAGCAATGTGATACTACATTTCAAAAATTGGGTGAAGTGAACTCCCCGCTGGCCAATATGGTACTAAAAGACGAGTGAGCGAAGTGTCCGAATTTCAGAATAAATAGTATTTGTTATTTCGCGGTGCCAGGCCCCCTTGGGGCGCGAGGCCGTGGGGTGTGGCCCACATCGCCCACGCCTTGCACCTCCACTGCTAAAGCGGGGAAGACGACTATACGATGCCATACACATATTAGGCTACGTTTATAGTGGAGCGACTAGCAACGCAAAGACTTGTAGTTGTGCATTAAATAGTAGAGCGGTTGGTTAGTTGTAATACCGAAGCTACTAAAGAGTAAAGCAAAGAAAACAATTTAGTTTGTTTTCTGTACTCGACTCATTCCTCGACATAATAACCGTTACTGACGCGTCACTATCAATACCTCGCTTTCTTTAGTAATATGATTGCATTACACAGTAACACTTTATTCAGCGCTTTGCTTGACGCTCTACACGTTGCTTTACTATAAACGTAGGCTTAGGTAGTTTATAATTGAGCTGACTGCAATTCGAAACACACAGATTTAAAAATACAAAAACTAAAAACTGTATTATCCACAGAATAAATAAAGGTAGAGATTTACTAGGTGAATTTCATTATTTTTATAAGCAACATCCGGAGACATTCATATTATGGAATGAGCATTTTAACGTTTGATTATAACTTGGATAAAATACAACATACTTAGCCTTCGTTTCTAGTGCAATAGCCAGCCAATAAGAGTAGAGCAAAGAGTCAAGTTTATCACCACGCACGTCGCACAGTAAAAAACAAGTGTTTATAGTGTAGGGCTCAAAGTAGATGTCCAAGAGAACGGGTCAACAGTGTTTGTTAGCAAATCTCTTAACATATTATATTTACCTGTAGGTTTTTTCATAACAGTCGTTTTAGTATTAATGATATTTATCAAAAATTTCATTACTTATTATAAATAACGATTTTCGACAACAATCTGAAACATTTTTCGAATATAATATGAGAATTTCTATTGTAACATTGGATTACACTCTAAATACGATTTACTTTAAACTTACAAAATGTGGTCTTTTATTGCTTTGAAACTACGGGGGAATTCGTACGTAAACTGCCAAGATTAATTTCTCAAAATCCATTTTAATATTATTTTGTATGACGACACATTAGACGATATAAACGAGCAAAGCGTAGAAAACAAAATGATTTTTTTACTTTGCTCTTTTATATGCTGAAACACACCTCGCAAATCATCTCTTAACTATATACACCAGTATAGTCTAGTAAAACCTAAACTGGTCGCTTTCGAATTAATATGGTAGAAATATCCAACACCTTGTTTAGGCTTTCGCATTCGTTGTTTAGCTATAAACGTCAGTAAGGTAGCGGTATTACGCATCAGAACTAGTGGCATGAAAGCGGTTAAATGTTGTGTCGTTTTAACTGGCGGTACTCAACCAGATTCTTAAGTGTTTCGTTATTTTAACTAAATACACAAAAGTCTGTAGGAGCCGAATGGTTCTTGTAAATGAAGCTCATTAATACCCATTATTTTAAGTAGTGTAATTATAAATATGGATAATTGTAATTTCTTTTCCACTGATTACTTTAATAAAAATGTGTTTATGGTAATTTGGTGTAGGGATAGTCACAGCGATTCAAGTGGCGGTGAATAGCGTAAATAGTTGATCTGTGCATTGTTGAATGTTTAAATTTTGTTCTTCTGTTTTCACAATCATATAGAATTATTTAATTTATTTAGTTCAAATCCTTTAATTGTTTTAGGCACTTATTTTGCTAGTAATAAACATTGATATATTAAACTGTTAACAAAAAGATTCTTAAATGTAGAAACTGGTTGGGTACCGTTGGTCAAAACAAAGGAACATTTAAACGCTTTCATGCAACTATGATCCGTAATATCGCTACTTTATTGACAGTTATAATCAAGCAACAAAAGCGAAAACCTAAACAAGATGGTGAATATTTCTAAGAAATAGCTTAATCTGAAAGTAACCAGTTTGGACTTTACTAGACTATACTTATTATACCGGTTTTGTTGTCGCTTTCATTAACGCTCTATTCCACTCTTAGCTTGCCTTTTCACTGTAAACACAGCTTTAGTTGTTCATTAAAAAATTATCAACTTACCCATTTTCTGCGCTGCAGATATCATTTGTTCTAAAATTTCTTTTCTATCTATAGAAACATCGGATTTATCTTCTAATCTGTCTTCTGCTTCTTTAAACCATCTATACGCATAATTGAAGTTATTTTCTTCGTAGTGATATTTTCCTATTTGTAAACAATCCCAAGAGTTAAGCTTGGTATCGTATTTTAATCGATGCAGGTTTCCACTTGCTAGTAGCGTCGTATCTATTTGATATACGTCTTGTATAAGAGTTAAACCACCAATGCTCCCATTGAAATCGTCCGTCGTAGGGAAATTTGAATTATTCTTATATACATTTAAATTTTTAAGTGTTTCTAAAAATTAGATAAATTATATATTACATATTGCATTGCATTGCATAAACGTTAATTGTACTTGTACTATAGGGCGGTTATTTTTAACGACAACCGCAGAAAGATGTGTATGTGATTGCCGACACCGACTGCTTAACGTGCCCATCTGACAGTACGGCAAAGTGAACTGAGGCTTTATATGTACGGGTAAATAAAATAATTAATAATTGCATCTACTTACGATTTCTATTGTTAAAGGAAATTAAGTCTTCTACTTCTTGTAATTCAATCACAAGCCTCTTCAGTAGTAAGTAGATGTTAAGAGGATTTTCAAGATAGTGGTCTGTATCTTTTAAAGCCAAGTTATTTTGTTGTTTAAGTTTATTTGCGAATCTATTAACAAAGGAAGAATGCGTAAGTAAATGATATAAACTAGGTCTGAAATGATGATGAAATACAATTATGTATTAATATACCTCTTCAATTGGCCTAATCTTTCATTTTCTGATTGTATATGTTTTTCTAATACACCAACTACTTTACTTTCTAAGTTTATGACGTCTTTTAATACCTCCACTGATGTGTACACATCACATATTACCGTGTGCGTTATTGCTAATAGTACGACGAAAAGAAAATTACTGATAATGTTCATTCTTCTAATGATCAGAAATAATTTACAAAAAAGTTGTTCGAATTAGCGTTTACACACAATTCTTATTAGACGTCAAGTCACATAAACAAGTGATGCTTCTTTAATTTTATATATTAATAAAAAATAGAACATAACATAAAAAAATGAAAATTTTTCACCATATAACTTTTGCATTGAACAAAACAACAATAAGTTTTATGTTTGAGTTATTTTGAATAGAATGTCAGTCATGGTTAATCGTATCATGTTTTAAATTATTCGTGTAAATGTAATAAAAATGCAATACAATTTTTATTGTATGTTTGTTTTAAGTGCAAAATAAATAGAAAGTCTATTTTTATGCTCTTATTTAAAGTTAGTAGTACTTGAAATGTACATTAAAGGAGATGAAATGCTACGAGCCAATTTGATAATCTGTTAACGAGAGGTGCGTAACAGGTCTAATTAGAATTTACCCCAACATCAATAAAAATGGACAAGCAGTCAAATTAACAACAAAGCAGTCAATGCAACAATAAATCGTTACGTTTTATATTTTTTATGCATGTCCATGCTCATGTAAATATAAGTGGCATCGAATATGGTATCTTTAAGTGAAAGGAGAGAATTAGAATCTTAATTTCGGAATGGAGGGATGTACAAATATGCTATGAGGGGTTTTAGAGGTTTCCGTAATCTAAGGTTCATCCGAATAGACATCTCATAAATAAATCTACATTTTCGAAAAACTAAAAACACTTTTAACTTGGTCAAAGGTCGCCAAAGAAAACTGATACAAAAATCGCTGCTAACTACAACAGAAGAGATCCAATTCAATGTTTTATTGTCGGTGCAAAAAAGTATCTACAAAATATCTCGTTCGTGATCATGAAATAAATATACGTTTTGCCCATAGCATACTAAACAAGGAAAATTTTGGGTTTCAGACTGCATTACATCCAAGAGCTAACAGAAGGTGATCGTGATAGAAAACTCGGGTTCTGCGAAAAATATAAAACCCAAATTGTGTTTGGTGATGAAATTATGCTTTGATTAAGTGGAGCTGTTAACAGGTATATGTAAGTATTAATCTTGGGATAAAAATACTATATAAATATCGATGGCAAATTGATCTATATACCCACCTCCACAAAAAGCTCACACGTTGACTTTTTGTGGACATTGCGTATGTCCACAAACAGTCAACATATGCTTAGCGATTATTGGATCTCAATTTACGTATAGAACAATTTTTATTGATAGAACTTTGGAAGCTCCAAAGTATTTATCAGTGCTTTAGGAACGTGTTCCTGCAATTACAGCTCTTTTATCGAAATTTTCCAAATGCACCGATCATATGATGCACTAGTATAGTTTCAGTAAGATAGAGATAGCGCCATACCTAAACTGTATTACGTATTATGTACTATTTAAATAGTGTGTTTCTGACAGGTGGATAGGATGTAGGGGCTCTATAGAATGACTCCTAAGTTCCTTGATATCAGATCTGTCGATACTGTGTTTGGAGCTACTTAAAAAAGAAAGTGCATAAAGATAGATCTCACACTACAGTAGTTGAAACTGAGAATGAGTATACTTAAAAAATGCAGTAAATATACAGGGTGTTTTATTTAAAATATATAAGATGAATATATTTTCAATTTAACAGGAAGTGTTAAATAAGTAGTATTAAATACAGCGTATCAAATAATATTAAACCAGTTGAAAATGCGCAAGTTGCATTACCAAAATAAACTTAAAAACGTGAGTTAAAAAAATTAACCAGTTTTTCTGTTAATTTTCTCACTTGGTGCTTCATTTTAAGGATGTTCTTAAAAATATGAGGTTGATGTCCATAGATCTTCTTCTATATTTTTGATACTGCATCTCAATCTGATTCGATGAAAATTTTTACATTTCACAAAACCTTAGACTTATGGACTTCAGCGACAAACCTTCAAGTTCGTGGAGCATGTTTATTCTTGACTACTTACGTAAGTGAAACATTGTTAATACCATTGTAAAATTGTAAAAATACAGAAAATTATGTACGGTTCATGGAATATTGTTTAGTAAAGTTTTAATGGGACATCCTCTATAATATTTACGCTTCGAAGATAAAATATATTTAATTGATGACAGCCTCGGCGGATTAGTGGTTTGCATGTTTACTTCATAATCCAAGGGTAGCCGGTTCGATTCCGACCGAGTGGATAATTTTTCATAGCGGAGGAAAATTAAAAAACATGCCTTCTTCTCGAATAGGAAGTAAAACTGTAGGTGGCGTGCCAATGCGATGTTTGGCACGTTAAAAATCCCTACTGGGGGGTGGAATTCTCCTAGATTCGGCTAAATTCTAGTAGGGTCGGCCAAATGATCATAGCAATCGGTGCCATGAGGTACGAAGGATGCTCCGCTATCCTGATTCCTCGCCCAAAAATAAATAAATAAAATAAAAAAAATATATGTACTTGACTAGCTTTTCTTTCTTCTTTTTGTTTAGAAGTAGATATCTATACTAAGGTAAAAGTCAACAGCTAAGGCCATACAAATGTTCTCCTCTCTAGGAATACACAAAGCGACAAACACCCATGACCAAGCAGTGAAGTGCAATATCCGAACCTGCGAAAGCAGCGCACCTTGGATTACCAAGGGTTGGTTTAACTTTTCGAATCACGTTGGTATCCAACTTAGCTTTTCTTAAGCTAAAAATACTTAATTATGTTATTACTTATTTTGTGGCACCGATGAAGGTATAAATACATTTGACTGATGAAAGTATTCATAAACCTATTTGATAGTGTTCTTAGTCAATGTAATAGAGTATGTTAAAGATATTTCAAAATTGGTGTTCTAGTTTAAGTGTACCTATAATCCGAAGAGAAAAACGATCTAGGGTAATTACGTTAAGCAATTGTCACTTTGTCATGTAGATTAAAATAAATTTATTTTAGAGTTATGGAGTTTTGTAACAACTAAAAAAATTTTAAAAAGCTCAAACTCCAACAATTCTCAAATAAGCAAATAAAAGCATAAAAAACTTGCACTATGCAAACTACTCATGCAATATAACTCCGGATGAGACAACTGACTTAATCAGATTTTTTCAGGTGGTTGGTGGGTTTTAATCACAAAGGCTTACTAATTTCATATTAGACACAGGAATAAATGAACATTTCAGAAGGTGACATACAAATAGTTTATTAGTATTGTTAACATCGATTCAATAAAAAGTTTATTATTTTTTTTAAATATACATAAATATAGAAAAATATTAAAAAGTCATCTACTTCCAGTTCATCCTATTACTGGTGGTTGCTTGTTTAGTCTGCAAAAGAATAAAATATGTAATTAGATTCTTATAGTTACTTTTTAGATACTTTTCAAATTATTAAAAATTACCTTTTTCTAGTTGTTTCATCTCAAGCACCGGCGTCTTCTGTTGATGTCGGCCATATGTTTTGAATGATGTTATAGTTACTGAAAAATTACCTAATCTATTGATCTCGTCTATATGAGTCTTATCGACTTTTTCGCTATATCTCTTTGGTAGAAATATTTTACAATTATTTAACTCGACTAAAATCGATCTTCCATATTTGGTATCCATTTCCTTCAGACTTAAAATCTTATAAGCCTTATTGATTTCTAACATCTCTGTGGATACAACTGGTTTATCTTTAGCTATACTGTTGAAAAGTTTCACGATATCCATTTTGATTATACTGCTATAATATTAAAGTTTTGTATTAAAAACAAAAGATCATATTAAATAAAAAATATCTAGTTTACTTACCTTATCTGCCTTCGTATGCTTCGGAGAAGTATACTGTTCCCAAGTTTGCGTTTAGCATTTATAGAGCTACAGGACCTTTCCCTTCTAACCTTCAAATATATTTTTGTAAAAATAAAACATTCTAAAAGATTACCCGTTTTATATAATGAAAGTGAAAAAACAACAAAAGCAATCTAGTTGATTATTAGGACTAACAATTTTAATATATCAACTACATATAACCTTATAAATATTTCAAGTAAATTATTTATATCATTGAAAAAAGAACCGTCTTTTCTATAAAACGCAATATTTTAATTTTACATTTTATTTTAAAAATATATTGCTTAGTTGACTGTTTTTTATAAATTACACCTTTACAATGCTTTAAGAGACAAGCTCCGTGGTCTCGGGGTTAATCTATGGACTTTTAATCAGAAGGTCGAGCGTTCGAACCCTGCTTACTCCAATCGATTTTTATAAAAAAGTGTAACAGGTTGCCTATCTACAGGCGTATAGAAGTCTACTATACCGATCACAGGACGTTACCGATAGATGGCAGTTGAGACATTAGGAATTCAAATCTTTCAGCGGGAAACATTGACAAGTTGGAAATGACAAGAGTGAGCGCGAGAGAGAGGGCGAGAGCGAGAGAGAGGGCGAAGGCGAGAGCGAGAAAGAGGGCGAGAGCGAGAGAGAGGAATCTACTATACCGATCACATGACGTCACCGATAGATGGCAGTAGTAGCACTAAAAATTTGAATCTAAGGGCGGGAAATCCTAGATGACAAATTGAAAATGATAGATACAAAAATGACAAATGCAAAATGACAGATTCAAAATGACATTTTAAAATGGCGATTCAAAATGGCGATCAAAAATGACTATTCAAAATGGCTATCCAAAATGCGATTCAAAATAGCTATTCAAAATGGCGATCCAAGATGGCGATCCAAGATGACGAATCAAAATGGCGATTCAAAATGGCGATCCAAGATGGCGCTTCAAAATGGCGACAGAGTAGGGATAGGGGGGGAGTGGGGGCTTAAATGGGGGGCTAAGTGGGGGGGCCTAAGTGGGGGGAGTGGAGATAGGAGTGGGGATAGGAGTGGGGATAGGAGTGGGGAGGAGTGTGGGTAGGAGGAGTGGGGGGTGGTACAAGCGCTGCCATACCTACTCGTATCGGCCATAAATATATATTACCTACTATTATGACTAACAGATTTCTTTTAAATCCTATAAGTGTACATTTTATACAAGGATCGCTTAGCTGCATATCCGCTTAATTGACTCAAAAACACCGCGTACAAACGTGATTCTAATAAGCGGCGCATACTGTATACCTTCAACATAAGGCTTTTTATACAAACCTTCGCTTTGAAACATGTTTCTACTAAATAATTTTTAATGAAAACCTGTCGTGAAAAAACAAACGTGTCTTTAGTAAGTAATCAATAAATGCATTTCTGTTTACTGTACCCGTTTTGTTTAATACTCATTCAAACTAATATAATTTTGAAATTTATTTGCTTATTTTGGTTTATACAAGTATTAGTTAATTATAACGATTTACCACATTTGATCAATTATTCTATAGGGATTAGTAAATTGCGTTTCATAAGATGATGCTTGATGGTCATTATCTGTAGTAATTAACCGCTCTCAAGGTTCGTAACTTTAGTATTTTGAGCACTAATAGCAGTTTTCAACAATTAAAATAAGTTATTGTATAATAATTTTTATTCTTATCAGAAATACGTAATTTATTAACTTATTTCTATCTTTTACTGCTACTTACGAGTTAATAGAACTTTTCTGTACGTGTATTTATAAATATCTTGAAAATTTTCTTTAGAGACACTAGTTAAACTTTGAAAGATTTTAAAAAGTTATACTGTTAAAGTAATTATTATTAAGTGTTGGGGGCGAATTTAAGATGAGAAATGTCTGCAAAAGTTGTTATATATTAGGTTCGTTAGAAGGTCAGTGATTCTTTCAAATTCATATTCCTAAAAACGTGTGCCAATCAAAAATTTATGATAAATTATTGATGATTGTTTATTGACAATGCATCAGAATTTCAAAGTTTTCATTTAAAACATTTACAAATAGAGATATTGTTTTAGAAACTGAGGAATTTCAATTACCTCAAAGAAGCCTAAAGCTTTGCAGTTCTAAAATTTCAAGGATTGAGAGTTCGGAATTTTTAAATTTTTCTGAAATGCAGTTTTTATATTCAGAACTAATTTTTACAATTCTGAATTATGCTTTTATTTGTGGGTAAGGAATAAACTCCCTCGTATGCACTATTTACTTTGATACTAGCCTGCTCTACTAGAATTTAACCAAACTTGAGAAAATTCAACTACCAGTAAAATTTAAGTTATTAAAGTTTAAAAAGATATTTAAAATTCCAAAATTTCAAAGGTTTGAAATATTTTTTAATTAAGTTAGGTTTAATAATTGGGGGAAAAGTTTTAAAATGTTTGACAGTTTTATAGCTTCATTTTGTGAAAGCAAAATCACGACTGTCAAGACAGATTAAAGTCCAAAGATTCACCTTTGAAGATTAAAAACTTAAAGTTTTGAAGTTTTAAAATATCGTAGTTTTACAAGTTGAGATTTATAGCCCATTTTACACTACCAGTGATGTAAAATTACCGTAATTTATATTTTTGGTAAATTACTTGTGTAATTTACCACCACATGTCGTAAATTACGAAACGATACTTACCAGTTGGTTTTTGTAATTTACCGCGTAATTTACCGATGTACGGTAAATTACGAAAAATACACAGTTTGCGAAATTGCGCAAAGTAAAATTTCCTGAATATAAATAAACAATTATCGCTTCACAAAATTTTATTGAAAAAAAATTTTTATATCAACAAAAACATTGGAATCATTGAAGCACATCGGAATTGTGAACACTTCATCTTCTGTATTAGATTCGGAATCAGCAATATCACTACCAGAAGCTTCATTAGAAGGGTTTGCGTTTGGTAGAATTTTTGGGAGATCGTAACAAGATGAATCACCCAAATTTAGATTGTGTTGCACATACAATAATTTTGAAACTCTAGAATTAGTTAACCGATTACGTTTCTTGGTGTGAATATTCCCCATTAATGAAAACGATCTTTCAGTTGCAGCTGAAGTTGGTGGACAATGGAGAATTTGTATTGCCACTTTACTTATAGATGTAGGTGCGCAAATTGATTGCCACCACACCACTGCATCAAGCTTCGAGTCTTTCAGGCAACTCCAAACAAAATTATGAGAAAAAAAAAATTGATTTTGCCTTATACAATGCCAACTCTCGAATAATTGTAGGAGTTTCTGATTCTCCCAGCAAGTAGTTCGAAACTTTTTCTATATATTGATGTGCCATTATATATTCATCTCCATTAAGTTTCTCGCCCATTAAATAGGTGTCTAACAAATTGGCAGCCAAGTGTATCGGTCTAATTGCCATGGCCCTTCGGTGTTCAATGTTAGTTAATATAGAATTTTTTATATTTACTTGAATGTTATATCAAGCGATATGTATTTTCAACTCGTAGAAAATTTCCACAACGTGAGAAATATAAGGTTTTGTGGTTCGAATTTTATTTAATGAGTTACAAAGTGGTAAAAGCAAGTTTATAAACTAGGTCTAAATTGCTCCAAAAATTATCTGATAAAATGTTTTTTTTAATGTTACTTTGATCTAAATTAGTTTTCAATTGTTCGTTTATAGCTAATTCTTGAAGTACCTTTTTATTTTTTTGTAAGCACGCTAATATCGAACCCCATCTTGTCTGTCCCGGTAATTTTAATGATATTTTTATGTTATTACTTTCTTGAATAGTTTTAAATGTGGAATTCAAAATATGAGAGTTTTTAATACTTTTGACAATCTTTTTTGACTTTTGGTGAACATTTTTAAACATTTTTTCTTTGAGTATATCTCCAACTAATAAATTTAAAATGTGAGCACAACAGCCAAAACAACACATCATGCTTAATGTATAATTTGTAATCAAGAGGTCCCAGCAAGCCCTCATATGGCTAGCATTGTCAGTAACAATGCTCATAACCTTCTTTATGCCAATTTTGTCTATAGTTGCTTTAAATATCTCGAATAAGTATTGTGCATCATGTCTGGCATTTTTCGTATCAATGGATTTAAATATAACAGGTTGCGGTGTTGTTATTATCACATTAATAATTGGATCATTCTTAATGTTTGACCATCCATCAATTTGAATTGATATAGTTTGAGCTTGTCTGATTTTTTCATTAACAGTAGCTTCTACACGATTGAATTCGGCTTCTAAAAGTGGAGTTGACAATTGGTATCTAGTTGGTAATTTTAAAGCCGGTTTTAATTGCAAAAACAATTTTTGCCAATACACATTTTCAGTGAAATTTAAGGGTGTATTTGTGGCATAACACGCCCTAGCTAGAGTTTCCCAAATAGTTGTCTGCAGAATTAACAAATAAAAACTTTGAAATTGTTTACTTAATTAATATTTTTAGTTACCTGGTCGGATGGATTAATTGAATCTACAAATTTGTCTAAAGTAGAGCTTGAGAAGCAACTAGCAGTAGCTGTGGTGTCTTCCTCTTCACTTTCAGTTTCAAGACTTGATTCTAAAATAAGATATCTAGTTTTTAAAACCAGTAATTCATCATCTGCAGCAATAAATTACATGCATCTTCACGTAAACAATGTGTTGTTGCTGTTACAGCAGTTGGTTTTGTTTTAACAGTATGACTGGCTGCTTTTGTTTGTCTTAATATTTCTGTTCTGGTGTTCATTGGACAAGGTACACATTTTTTAATAGATGACTGCACATTCGGGTAACATTAAGAGCATAATTTTTCCCACAAAATTTACACTTGTATGACACTTTATTACCTTTAGTTTTCACTTTTACAAATATGTCTTCGTTTCTGCGTTTTTACAGACTGTTTCTCTTTTACAATACAATAGTCACATTCTAAGCACAAACTTATAACATTTTTTTTATTCATGATATTATGTTTCATCACTTAAATGGTTATTTTTTGGTAATTTACCAAACGTAATTTACTGGTAATTTATTCGGTAATTTACGGTAAAATATAAATTGTAATTTACCGTATTTTTTCGTAATTTACACGGTAAAAAATTTGGTAAATTACAATTTTACATCACTGTACACTATAAAGCGTAATGATTGGACTTTTTTAAATGTTACTCATCTTTCCAGTAACTAAATTTACAACATCTTATCAAATCTGAAAATTTATTAAGAAGAATGTTGAGTCTTTAGGTAATGATGCTAATAAGCGTTAATGACTATGAAAATTGGACCTGGTTATGCGGGCTCCACTAATTCACGTTTAGCTTTTATTGATAAATCATATTTGAGAACTTAGAGGTTATTTTGGAATCTTTTACAAACAGTGATGCAGATAAGAGAAAAGGAGGATAGAACAGAATGCATATAGCAGAATTTAAAGCTTCAAAAGCCAACTCTAGCCTCTAAGCTGGTATTTGTCCCATCTCTAGTGCTCTTTTCTAGAATAACCATCCGAGTGCTGTCCCTGCATAAAAACTCCATTATCAAGAATATATTTCTAATTTCTACTGCCATTTTGTAATTTATTACATTGCAGGACGAACATTGCAACTCTGTGTAGTTGGAGTTGAATGGATAATCTGAAACATAAATGCATTTATCTGTAAAACGTCAAATCATGAGTTTAAAGTCTTTGCAAATACGTATAGTAGAATTTTTTTGAAAAATGTCTACCCTGTGTTCGGTAGTTAGATGTAAATGTTTAGGTTACAATTGTTGTGAACTTTTCTGAATCTTTCGAAACAGTTGGTTATTAGGTGGTTATTGTATACATATGGTTTGTCCTAGCAACAAATCTCAAACGGTTTGAGGATTTTTATGCAACTAGTACGAAACTGTTTAACACAAATTAGTAATTTGTCGGTCATTTTATCTATGTTCCTTAAGAGATAAAACATTAGTGCTTAGACATTCCTATTCCACTTTTTCATTAAATCTTCCAATCTGCAAAATTTAAAAATTTTGAAAGACCGAACGAACAGAGACAGGAAGAAATATCGAATTTTGTGAAAATGCCAGCAAATACTGTGAAACTCGAGAACTGTTGGTGGCATAGTAATCAGGTATAGGGTGGATGTTTAGTAGCAAAACGTAGCGAAGCAATCGGCCTTGGAAATATTAAAATGCATCGATTACAAATATTGCTTAAAAATTTCAATAATTAAAAAATCACAAAACTAAAACTCCACGGACTAAAAGGAGAACGGTTTTAAAAATATAAAAGTTAAATAAAAATAAAAAGTAAGTATATTAAAATTTTAATATACAAAAGAATAAAGGAAATCGGTCTTGTACAACTCGTAGCCAAAGTGGAACAAAAATGAGTCGTGTTTTAAATATTTAGATTCGTAAATAATAATTGACCTAATATAATTAAAAATCGCCCCAGTTATTTATAACTATTGTAATAATTTGCAAATATATCTCGCGATGATTTGTTTTGTCACAACAATATAAAACAGCTATATACATAAGCAATTGTTATCAATTAATATTTGAACAATTTGTTTGCTTTCCGTGGTTTTCAACTACTGCGGGTTTGTCTACGTAACCCACTAACAAATCAACCGTTAACCGAAAATGGTAGTTGCATCAAACTTTTATAATCGTAAATAGTTCTAAAACTTCCCACCGTAGAAAGTGAGATGGCGTTGGAAGTGAATGTCCGATCCGTGTGTTACAATTAAACATTTTAGATTTATTTAAATTAAAAATATAAACATTAGAAAAATATAAAAATTAAGTAGTTTTCACTAATCTACACAGCGATAGCTTCAATATAAAAAAAATCACATAAATTGACCCAGTAGAACTCTCAAACGAACTGAAACAAAAATAAACCTAGTTTTTAAATATATAGATAACAGGAGCAGTACAGTCAAAACTAAACACAATTCTAGTTTCACTTTCACGAAGAAACCTTTCCTCATAGTATTCCCCATTTTATAGTATGTTTATAAATTTGCCTCTTCCCCTAAATTCCAAGTTGTAATATTTATTAAAATTTCCAAAATGTAACATAAAGATTCAAGTTCTACGTTTTGTTTTAGCTCGTTTACTGACCATATACACAGCATTTTGCAATCGTTCTATGCTAATTTTAACCTACATTCAGCCTGAACTAGAACAAAGAATGATTACATGCTGAAGACTGGGACTACTGTACCAATATAAGCACGAATACAGCCCAAGCTAACCAAAGTTCCGGAGTTAAATCCACACTAGCACTTAAAGTCACATAGAGTCTTGCAGTGTAGTTATACAATTGTCAAACAACAATTGTATCTTTTAGAATAAGTACTTATTAAAATTAAAATACTAAAACATAAATACTATTATGAACATTCTAATCTTAACATTCTTATAAATTTCGTTTTTGTCTTCTTTTTTATCGCCTGATATAACGTATAGTACGTATGTATATAACGAATAACCATAATACAAGAAAATCTTTCATAAAAACAAGTATGTCAGGAAATTGAAAGTATTGTGAAAATTTAACTAAATAACTAAAACTAACCTTAACACTTCTACGAAAGCCTTTTTCATTAAAAATCAAGGGGCTTTAACATGCTTTATTAAAGAATATTTTAATTCATGAACTCGTTGATCGATTAATTTCTATTTTTAAATGACCACATACATACAAAGTTTAATATATATATATATTATGTAATTAGGAGATCAAGCAATACTTTAAATCCAAAAAGATGTATAACGCCAGCGCCAGCCGATCTCCGTATTGCATAAGTTGTTTTATTTTATTTCGTATTTCAATCCTAATTTCTCCCTTTTAAAATCCATCCGAATTTATTGCATAAAGAAGCAAGTTGCCTTGTCTGTGTCATCATACTCGTAACTAAGGAGATAAAAAGCAGCATGCATGCATGCATGTGGCTATAATGCAACATCAAATTATTTACGTTGCCAACAACAACGGAGATCAAGAACGTCTTGAACTCCGGTGTCATTGACAACGGAGATCAAGATATACTTTATATTACTAATTGTGGTATATAAACAATTGTTTGAAATACGAAATGAAATAAAAGAAATTTAAATCATTTTTACAAAAAAATGACTTTTACAAACGCCTGAATGTGAAAGAAACTCGCAGAGAAATAGTGTAGTATTGTAAGCTGTAAATGCACACAGTTGCAATCATAATATCATAAAGTGGTGAGCAACTCAACCGTGAAAATCGAACAAACGACGCAATTTTCATACGAACAATGACACTGGAAATCCAGTTATACCAGATTTCGATATTTAGCAAAAAAAAAATAAAAATGTGGGAAAATAAAATGTGTACGTGTATCGATTCTGTCATTTCACATTAAGCCTGATGGAACTAAATCAGCTGTCACATGCATGTAGAGTTTGGCGACGTATTATATGTTAATCTCTTGCTGGTAAACGTGTTAGGTTTGAGTTTGAAATATTTTATGGAAAACATTGGATTAAAATCGATTACTAACTACTTTGTTATCATCAAGGGTCTCCAATAAACATTGATTATGTTTACTTCATTAACTGATTTCCAGTAAATAAGTAAGTTTTAGTTCTGAACCACACGCACTCAAGTTGATTTTGCAAGTTGATAGACAAATATTATTAAAATGGTAGAATTTGACAAGTTGTTACCTACAAAATGGGGACTGTTTATTGAAAAACGGTAACAACCTTTAACCGCAGTTAAATCTGTCGGCTGCCAGCTAACTAGTGTGAGGTAGTGGGTCTCACTAAATGTCTTCTGTACTGGGCGCCAAGAATCGTCTAAAATAGCTACAGTATTGATCGACAAAATCTGAAAAGAACAACACATTTGCGACTGCTACCAATGTGGTCGACTATTCCCAATAATAGCTCCTCGATAGCTGAAAATATAAACCCCAAATACCACACATATAAATAATAAGTCTTCAAATAAGGGAAGTACAGTGCTTTATTATTAATTAAACAAATTATCAGGCAAGTCAATTAACATAGTTAAATCAATCAAATATGGTTATATTCTCATCAAGGACAAGTAGCCTTGGCAAAAATTAAATGTAGGTTATTGATTTCTATATACAAATTTGATCATAGAGGGGATTAATGCAAGCGCGATTACTCTAAATTTGACTTAACTTCAAGTCTCAAAAAAATGTAACTGGCACGGAACATTAACGCGAATACCTGTGCTGTAGATTGCGCAATCGTTAACCTCAGATTTTAATTGTTTAACCAATTCATTGCGGAGCAAAGTAATACGTATTCACTCGCAAATATTCCTAACAATGTAAGGTGATAAAATATTATATATTATAGATATAAGTGCTACACCCACACTAGGGAAAAACCATTTTACAATTAAAATTATAACATACAAATATACAGTAATGCTTTGTATACAATAAGGGTTGTCGAACGTTATTGTCGTTGTAAATAGTTGCTACAATATAACTGACTCACGATACAGATGTATGTTCTTCGAACTGAAGAGGAACGTCACCAACTAGGTCGAACGTAGCGTGATTCAACGAGACAACAGCAACCAAGTCAACAACAAGCGTAATGGTCTTTTAACAACCCAAATATACAACGTAGTGTACGAAGTTAACGTAAGATTTATTAAAGAAAGAGAAAGAAAAGGTAACAAATAAAACCAAATTACCAGAATGCAGCAAGCAAACATTTTATAAATACCCAAGATAAAAGGTGACCTTCTGAAAGAGTTATACCGCTCCCAAATGGATAACGTCGATTATATATCGAATTCTGTCAAAGAATCATAGTATAAGAGACTGAGAATGTAAAGAAAAGTTAATCTATAAACTTAGGAGATCGTCCTCCTAACCTTTCAAAAAGAACAAGTGGAAAATCCCAAAAGGTTACAAAAAAACTTGGAAATCAGCACCGAAAATTAATTATAGATTTGCACAAATGCAATTCCCATAACACAACATAAAAAAAACTAATTTAATGGTGATGCCACTAAAATATGATTTAAAGAATGTTCTTCACACGAACGATCAAAACGAAGTGACAAAATCTCTTATCAACAACAGGAAACCAGTTCCAAACAAAATGGCAACTAAACGGAGAGAAAATGCGAAAATCCATAAATGCTACAGAAACAAACACAAAAGCATAGCTATACAGGGTGCTATGAAATTAGCACGTAACAAAGTTGTTTAGCAGTTTTGCTGTTTACATCTTATGTATGTACTAGTGTGTTATAGTACATATTACCACGATTACGGGGATACGTGTAAAAAAACGCGGCTGAGCAGATTGTAATTAATAAACGATTCACATAAAGTATACAACATATTTTACCTCGTATTGGTTCTTTTTTCCGGCTATAAAATTGTTATTGTTAGGATAAACTTTAAAATCCCACAATATTTAATGTCCCACAATTGAGACGGTCTCAGGACGGGTCGCTTTGAAAATCTTTAATTTCTTATTTTTTGCAAACAAATTTTCATATAACTTGCTTCTAATTGAATAAAAATCCCAGCTTCTAAAATTTTTTGTTTGGGATAAAACAAATAAACAATGTAACTTATAATAATAATTCATAAAAAAATTATTTATATTGATAATTTGTTTATAATTTAAATGGAAACTTTTATTTTCTTAATTATAAAACTTTTATTTAAAAACTCACTGTTTATTTTTTTCTTATTATATATTTTGGCTAAAATGTACTATATCTAAATAGTAAAATAACTTGCATTTACGAGTATATCCTCTTATCAGCTACCTGCTTACTTGACAGTAAAGTAAAATGTCAAAACTAAGAGCTTCAATCGATCTTAAATAAATTAATAAATAATAAATAATTTTGGATGTTATTATAAATTTTTGTTTTTACTTCTGAATTAACTTCAACACATTGTTTAAATTGGTTTAATAACTTTAAACTTGACGTTCAAATTATTTCATTTATTTTTTATCAACATAACCTTACAAAATTTTAATTTGAAGCCTTAGATCAAATAATTTAATTTTTACATAAAACCAAAGAAAATCATTTTTTTAAATTTCCCATAACCTTATTTAATTTTACAAATGTTCATTTAAAGAAAAACTATTGATTTCATCTTGTAGATCTTGAAATTACGAATCTGCCTATATATAACACTTGAGATAAATAATAGATTATTCACCTAAATTGTTGTCGACGAAACATTATTTACAACTAAAATAACAACGTACATTCATAGTAAACACAATTTCCCAATGTTCCTTGCTTATAATAAATCTATGTCTTACACCTTTTATGATCCTAATTAGCTATTTTTCTAGGTACTACAAAACACTATGCAGGCCAAATTACATAAAATTACTGCTCGTTACAAAAGCGTAGCCTGTCAAACATTTTTTTCACATGTTATTTCAAAACGAACCAATCTTTATATGATAATTAGTATCAATTATGTGATTGCGATGCAATTTTATTCAATTCCAACAAAACATCTTATCAAAAAGCATTCAAATTGTCAAACTTGAATGTTACACAAAGATACTACACGTAAACAAAATACTTCCTTAAAATTAAACTAAAATTTCAGTAATAAGTTATAAATGTGTTCTAGGTATATATATTTAGAATGTTGTACAGTTACGGCCAAAAAAGTCTAAGCGCTTATTTGAAGTTACATAACTTTTTTGTAAATTTGTTAGTAGATCAGGTTTTTGATCTACTAATATTACTATCGATACACAGTAGCGTCGCCTACCTAATAATTTCCAATGAGGCTTTGAATTTAAGATTCAGAATTTTAATTCTGATTCATTGAATAACAATAATCTAAACCTCTTGCCCAGATTTTTTTGACTGTAACTGTACAAGATGTTATATTTTAAAACAGTACAGAAATTACCATATATTGTAAGTAATATAAAATAAGTAGAAAAGGATACCAAGTAAAATTATAAATATAAAATTTTGGATTAATGAAAAGCCGCCACATCAAGGCACGAAACGTCGAATTATTTATAATATCTCAAGTAGTTCTGTATTTATAATTTATCCCTAGTTATTTGACCGTACAAACAAGTATCATACAAACTAATGTAATAATTCTTAAAAGCATCAACAAATTATTGTCGAAGAAAATCCAATAAAAACGACGTACGAAACGACGACTACCTTAGCACCAGTAGAAATGAAGTCCAAGAAATTTATCACTAGAGGCTTAACAAACAAACGTGAAATTGTCCGAGTGTTACACGTCGACTAATTTGTTAAAGAATCTACTAGGTAATCCTAAATATAAAACAGAGAAAATAAAAGAGGGAATATACCAAATCGAATACAATGATTTTAACCGTAAATATAACGTTAAAGCAAACAGGTCAATTTTAAAAAGAATGAAGGAACATATAGCAAACTTTAAAATATAATTACATAAAAAAAATCAAGCGTTGCTCAACTTAGATATGATAGATAAGCTATGATGACAGCATATGCGCATATTCAATTAGCATTGATACATTAAAATTGTTAACGGGTATAAAACACGTGACATACTGTAGTGTTGTACACTTTTAATTGTGAAAAGGAAATTTTGTTTTTGATTTTCTAATCTGCAAACCTACACAAACAATACTGCGTTTATCTCAGATAGACTTATTGTTTATAAATAACCTTTTAATTACTTTAGTCTTTTATGAGACTTTAATAATGTCCAATGAATCCTCAATTGCATTCTTTTGAAATTCACGGATTTATAAAACAGATTTGAGCTAATGGTATACTTGTCCTGTTATCTTTTACCATATTTGAATTAATATAGGAATTTCTATTTAGCTTGAAACGCCAAGTTTGACATTTGGTTGTTAACCTAACCTCACAATGTGACTAGACGAAGTGAAGCTGTTAAATTCGAGTAAGTTTTGATTTTACTATTGACAAATATTTATATTGAACTGTTGTATTATTTTACGTTAAGAAAATGATCACTTACAGTTTTACGCAGGATCTTTAAGAATTTATGGTAAGTTAACCTTGCTCAAAATTGTTCTTATAGGCTTCATTTCACTTTTGATTCTTTTTAGAATAACACTAGCCTTGTCTTTATTATTACTTTTTGATTTGTCACAAACCTGGTATCTTGATGCACTTTATGTTTCTCTTTTTTCAGCCTGTTGTCTGGGAAGATCGCCACGCCGGAATCTGCCTACTGCTTATGGGGCTCCGTAACTTCCTCCATGGTGTGACGCTCAGCCGCAGCTAAAATGTTGAGGAAGATTGCACCTAAATATTTTTGCTTTTTAAATTTTGGCTTTTGAATTACGTTCAAGACTAAAATTTATGCTTCTCCTTCTTTTGGACCAGCTGGATACGACTTCGGAGCAAGCAGGTCTTTTGAGACTTTGCCTGTACTGCACTCTGGACTATTAGTACGTTTTAATTTTTCTTTATTTATTTTCTTCTCTTATTATATTTTTTTAAAACAAATATAGGCCCTTTTACTCTTGGGGACTGTTTTGTATTTATCTTTCTTTTAATCAACTTTTACAAAGATCAACTTTCATACATCCTTTTTTGTTTAAAAAACCTTTTATTCTACATTTTATTTACTTAACTACCTCTTAGTCACTAAGCATTCTTTTAGATTGCTATTATTTCTCATATATTACTGTTGTTTATATTTCAATCTAAATTAGCCTACCTTTGGTCATTATCTTAATATTATCATTATTGTAAACTATTTAATTGCATATTAAGACAGATATTGGTTTGTCAGTAACCGTAGTCAAAGGTATTTTTATATTATTGTTATTCTCATTAATATTATGATAGAATAGATATTTATTATACAAGTGTGGAATGTGCGAGATTAGGCACGCAAGAAAAAGTTTACCCCCGAGCTCGCAGAGCGATTTTATAATATTTTATCCAAATTCGCGTGTAATTAAATTAAAAACAATAAAATAAAATTTATAAATTTTTTACCAAAATGTATTGCAAGAGATCTGCGGGATGGTTGCTATAGTAAAATTTTGTTTTCGTAATCAATTTGTGAAAAACCGTGAAAAACGGTGCAGAACTTTGAGATCGATGAAAACGAGACAGTACCGCCTGAAATTCTGCGTTAGGCTGAAGAAGCTTCATTACATTTAATACCCTTCAAGTCGAAAGAGGTGTACGACAAAGAGTACAAAAATTTCAACGATTGGAGAGAAAAAAGAGGAGTGAGTAGTGTCAGTGAAGATGTTCTTCTGTCATATTTCTTCAATGCCCGAAATAAAAGTGCATTATCGTCTTTGTGGAAGAAATACTCGATGCTGAAATCTACGTTGAAAGTTTATAAAAATATTGACATTTCTCGATATGCCAAACTCATTGCATATTTGAAAAATGAATCCCGGAGATATAAAGCAAAAAAGGCGAAATTCTTGGAAAGGCACCATATTGAACAGTTTTTGAAGGAAGCTCCGAATTCTGGTAATTATATGATATAATTAATCGGATTCTGACTATTTAATGAAGAAGGTAATTTATATACATAAAATTTATTAAATGAGGTTTAAGTGACAATTTTGTAGGTAGCTCTCTTGATGGGTATTGCCGGTGCGACTCGATGCAACGAGTTAACAAATTTAAGTATTGACGACATAGAAGACAAAGGATCGTATTTGCTTGTGAAAATAGCCGACACCAAGACATACGTCCCACGAAGTTTTAGTGTAATTTGAGAAGGATACCCTGTAAATCCGCTTGAATTATATAGAATGTATGTGGCTTTCGAACCTGTCACTACCTGTCATCGGAGATTATTCGTTAAATACTCAGCAGGAAAATTCACAAGACAACCTGTTGGTATAAACACACTTTCGAGAATACCTGCACACATTGCATCATATTTAAAGTTGCCTGAATCTGAACGGTATACTGGTCACAGTCTAAGACGTTCATCTGCCACATTATTAGCAAACGGTGGAGGCGATTTGTTAAGCGTGAAAAGATTAGGTGGGTGGGGATCGTCGCAAACGGCCGAAGGATACATTGAAGATAGTGTTAGTACTAAAATAGCAACAGCCAAACGGATCCAAGGGGCACTAAATGAAGAACTATTAAATCTACCTGCAACATCATCTTCTCCACATCTAAACGTCGAAAAAAGCTTCGATGTATAGTTGCAAACTCTTCTAGTTCTTCAACGCTATGCTTTAACATAAATGTTAATGTTCAGTTACAAAAATAAATAATTTGAAGTGTTTTTAGTGTTGAGTACATTATTTTATTAAAAATATTACAATTTGATAATTGTTCCATGAGTCTTAATTTTTCTCTCACTAGTGGGTAATGTTCAACATTCCATGCTTCAAATCACCATAGTAATTCACTAATTATTCACGATTTTGGATAAAAATTATTACAATACATAATAGAAGCGTTTTATTAGGCTGAAATCGTTCATTCCGTTGGGCATACCTTGTAAAAAGTACCACCCTAGCTCATGTTGTAATCTATGCCTAAGTTAAGCAGAATTTACTTGTCGCCAAAAAAAAAATAACTGTGCGGGGGTGCGGGAGAGCGGGTTTTAGTAAAAAAGGGGTGAAATTGAATTTTGATGTTATTTTGTTGCGGAACATCATTCGCTATGTTGTGACAAAACTGTAAATCATTACATCGATATTTAAGTAGTCAAAAAAAAACATTTAAGATATTTATTTACGTTGTTTCTTATGGGAACTCCTACTGTTAAAGTCGATTTTCTCGAAACAGCACTTTTAAGGTTTAACAAAAATTCGTTTAACACTTAATATCTTGAAATCTAGTACATATTAAGAAAAAACAACTGGAATATACGTTTTGCGTTGATTTTCTGTGAACACAATGGTGCTTTTATTTTTGTCATAGGTATAATAAAAGCGAAGATATCTGCAAGACAACGTAAAGAGTACCGCGTCTCGTTTTTGCTGTTGGTTAACGAAAAAGGATTTTAGCAGGGTAATAATGCATAGTTGAAGTCATGTCTCACCCACGGTAAACAAAATATATGTTCTTATGCGTTTTACACATTGCATATCATACACAGTGGCGCATTTATTTATTATTTCGTTCTTAAATTCATACAAGCAAAAATATTCATCATTAACTAAACGCCGTCCTGGGATATCATCTGTGGTTTTACATGCTTACAATTAGTGAGCTACAACTATATTACACCAGTACTTTGTATGTAACCACAGAAAATTTGTAAGTAATAAGTTAAATATGTTAACTAAGAAAAGGCAAAATAAAAACCAAAGCCACGTACATCTTGTGCATTTTGGTTTTACATATTAATAAATAAAATTAGTATCTTATTTAATTAAAAGAATGTTTTGTTATAGAATCACCAATAAAGCTGCAAACTAAACAAGAAAAATCAAACTTTCAAAGTATTTGTATGACTAATTCTTGTTCCTAATTCAAATAAAACCAGCAAATTTGATGAAATTTGAAAATAAATTGCATTAGAAATATTTCAGTTTAAGTTTAAGTTCGGTCCTGATATATTTAGGCAACCCAACAATCACCTGTGCGCGCAGCTGATTTTCTAAGTACCTATACGAGTCTCATTTAATTTGTCTTTCAGTTTACAAATAAAAGGAGGACAATGTTAAATAATTAACGTTTTTCATTTCTTGTAATCTATTATTAAGCGTATTTTCCAGTATTTTTGTCGTTTCTATCACAATTAATGCTCTGATGAATTTTGTAATTAGAATTGATTAATTATGAATTTAATTTTTGTAGTGTAAAAACCTACCTATAATAGTAAACAACTACGTACATATTATAAGCTGTATATTTGAGTTTGTCGTATATTTTTTTTGGTATTTCTTGTTCGTACAACACCTAATTTAATCATTAATTATTTTTCCATTACTTTAGTCCTTCAACATCTTTTTAAAATTTGATGTTTGGCCATTTGTATTACTGGACTTCTGTACGAACACAAATTAAATCTGAATTTTCAATGCATTCTTTAATAATAAAATTACTCGGGTTGCTAAAAAGGGTGTAATGAGTATAATTACCAAAATTAGTGTCAGTTAAACTTCAGAACTTTAGATCTCGGTACGGGGGATTTGCCTAGTTGGTTAGCAGTTCATCACCCGTTGCCTGCCTAATCCAGTAACATCTTCATTAGGCCACAGTAAATTATATTATTCCCTCGCATAGCTACTTCTAAAGTTTCTATCGACTTACGACAACAGCGCGTTGCGAGAGAAAGCACTTTAAAACAAAGTGATGGATTTTGCATACAAAAGCATCTGCTACATTATTTGCAATAAAGATTATGTTCAAAAATAACTCAAGCTTTGTCCTAAACTTTTCAACGTATATTTTTTAAATTAGGTTTCGTATACAGATTAGAAAGCAATTAATTAATATCTCAAGTTATTAACTTATATTTTATACCTACTGAATATTTCTTTGAACATTAGTTCTTCGAGGTTTTGGTTCTAAAGTTGCTACTTTTTACTTCCTAGTTTCAAGTTGGATTGCTTTAGTTTACTTTTAAGATTTACATATTTGTTTATCTATTTTTCTACGACTCGAGCGGACCAGACCATCAAGTCTCAACCTTCACTTCCAACAAATTCTATAAGCTCAATGCAAGAACTCTTCTAGCATTCAGTGTTTGAGTGATTAGGTGTAAGACTAGAAATTCTCAGAGGAAGCATAATCGGTCCCATAGTTTTTCACAGCATTTTAAACGCCGAAAGTTACCAAAATGATATGGAAACACCCTTTATTTAAAAACGGTTGTTTTTATCAAGCTTCTTTGCTTAACCTGCACTAAGCTGTCTGAAGGAATTTTTAGATGTAACGTACGTATGAGAATATCTTTTCCCTCTTAGGACTTCTGATCTTAAGTCTTTAAATTATTGTTTGCTTATCTATCTAAAAAAATCATACAAAAAATATTATAAGAAACTACAAAATAATTCATCAATTGTTGCTGTTTCTGTAATACTTATTTATGGTACACGTGAATAAAGAAAACTTTTATACATGACGGGAAAACACAAGGTGAAAACCTCCTGTGTTTATTTCCCCAAATGTATAATAGTATATATTACATACTCAACTGGAAAATGCTTCAGTGCAGCCGAGTGCTAAGATAGATGACCGAGACGGGTCGAGTCGAGGCCAGCTATAACGTCAGGCTTCATATCTTCCAACGAGCTTTGTATACTATTTTATACAATCATTTAATTTTAAAGGACAACAAATACATAAATCATTTCATCATCAATCAACTTTTCGACCAGTTGGGGAGTCAAAAGTCACTTCTCGACTCGTTGGACAGTTAATATTAATTTATTTCCAAACTTTTAAAATCACAATATTTTTGAGTTTTCGATAAGTTCAAATATTAAATTTGAAACCAAAAAATGAAGAAACTAAACCGGAGTTGATTGTGGACGAGCCTTGCTCCCAAATTGTCAAATTTAGACCGTTTGAAATAAAAAAAAGTAGATATTGCAATCTGTCAAAGTTTTAAAAGGTTTTTCACAACTCCAATTGTTAATTATTAAACTACTATTAATAAATAACCTTCTGATAGCAAAAGTGTTCACGACATTAGTTGCTGCTTAAAAGATTTTTCACAACTCCAATTAATATTTATTAATTGCAGTTTAATAATTAACAATTGGAGTTGTGAAAAACCTTTTAAAACTTTGACAGATTGCAATGTCTATTTTTTATTTCAAACTGTCTAAATTTGATAATTTGGGAGCAAGGCTCGTTCACAATCAACTCCGACTGCTAGTCTGCGGTTGCTAGATTCACTCCGGTTTAGTTTCTTCATTTTTTTGTTTTACTATAGTAACCCATAAAAATGAAACTCATTGCTAATGCCAATGCCAATGCAATAACTGATTTCCCAGTTTCTGTGGTTCTATTAAAATGCCATAGATGTCAGAACATGCAATATTTCTAACAAGGTCCGTAGATGCAAAGCAAGCTTTGAAATATAGGTCATCGCAATGCCGCCATTTTCGCGTTTAGTAAAAGTTGCAATATGGCTGCTATCAAAGCCGACACGATCGTCATATGAGGCGCATGACGTTCTAAAACGTTGAATTAACGCTTAGTACCCAACTGAAAACAAGTCGAGTTGTCGCTTATTTCTGTTTTCATGTTAATTAACATGTTCCGCCATTTTCGCGCTACTGATAGTGGAAGTGTATGAGATGACCTATATTTCAAAGCTTGCTTTGCATCTACGGACCTTGTATTTCTAATTTTTTGAAATATATCAAGTTATAACGGGTGTTTTTTTAAATTTGGCGTCAGAGCAAGCAATGAGAGTTCGATTGTGAACGCACCTTTGAATGTCGCCACGCCGCAGTGTATCTAAACCTAACCTCACTTTTAAGTTTTGACATTTTGACATTTGAAAAATAGTGGTCTATTCACAACAAACTCATAGTCATAGCTAACTAGGACGCCAAATTTAAAAAAACACCCGTTATATCTTAGATAAAAATTCAGTTATTTTGTTTAAGGAGGTATTTGCGAGACTATTTAGTTCTGGTAATATGCAAGTAGATTGAGGATGAAAACAATTTAATGCTCTGGTTATAATTGATTTACTAATACATCACTCGAAAAACTGCAATTAAATTAGTTTTAGTTGTAGATTTGACTAAGGTGCCAACTGTATTAAATTGAATAATTTAATGGTTTTTAAAATTTATTACATTGAAATTCTCAAAACATAAGTCGACACATGAGAAGGGATGTAAACATATAATTAAAAGTGTATATTTATCAAATTATTAATAAATAAGTTATTTATGTACGTCAGTTCTTTCATAACCTCCAAAATGACATAAATTCTAACTAAAATAACTGTTTTTCGTCACATTGATATAAAAAATATTAAATAAACGGCGAAAAAATTAAAAATTCTTTACTATGTTGAAGAATTGATCTCTGAATATACTAAACTTAAAATGGTAAAACAGTATATCGTGTAACGAGTGTCGAAAGTAACAGTTATTTAAGCGAGAGAATAGTTTACCAAACGAGACCAAACCGAGTCTGGTAATGTGTGCGAACTTAGAACAAATGATTTTGACGAGTTAAACACTATACTTTTTCTACGACCTCGTCTATGACATTATAACAAACTTAAAACTAGTGAGAATGCGCAGAGATTGCCATGACGAACAAAAACAACTGTATACTTAATAAACTGATTTATTTTTGAAAACTAATGTTGACGTAACACATTAGTTGTCATAAAAAATAAAATTCTGTCCTAAAATTTTTCGTTAAAAAAAAAGTTGCTAAAAATGTTTATTTTTTCGTAAATTTTTAAAAAATACAAAATTTTTCATTTTTCAAAAATTTACCGAAATTTTCGGTGGTCATTTTGACCACTTTCCCGAAGAGATACAAAAAAAATGTTTTAACCAAAAGTTTCTTAGAATTTGATGTACTATAAGATTCCAAAATTCAGAAGAAAAATTCAAAAAAGTCAACAGGGAAAAAGGCGACAGACCGACAGACAGACTTCACGAATTCAGAGACGAACTTTTTGTTCGTCGAAAATAATGTAAACAAATATTTTATTTTGAACTAAAAATTACAAAACTTATCAAACGTAAAACGCAGCTTGGAATATTTACTGACATCGATATCATTTTTTATTAATAATGTTGTTCTAACATAGAATATATAGAACATAAGGTCGATGGCTTCAAATCTTTCGACAATTTTGCAATATATCCAAGCAGCACACTTCCCGAATATGAATTTACGCGATTCAGCCCTCGATTCCATGAATTTTGCATAGATTTCTTCATATCTATTTTTCGATTTTTCTGGTAATAAGTCCGCAGAGGTGGAGTATTGGGAAGATCTAAATCACTTTCTGAATCAGAAATCATGATAAAGCTAAGAACGGTACAAACGGACGTGATTTAATAATAACCCGATAAAGCGATAGTAGGCAACTAGACGAAGGTTAAAATTAGTAAGTAATTTTGGTCTCTGGAGACGAAAGTTAACGTTATGGGATTTTCTCTCACTGGTGATGGAAATCAAATTTTCGGTGGAGTATTCGGTGACAAAAAATGTCTTTAAAGGGTCGTAGAAAAAAATCTTTGTCAGCAACAATAATTAAAATAATCCGTTAGCCTATATATAACTCCCATACAAGTACTACATAATTATGTAAAATTTCCATTTTCAAAATTAAATAACTTAAAATCTATACGGTAAAAAATTAAAAAAAAACTGTTGCAATTCCCATGGGTACCTATTTTTAATTTAGAGAAGTTTTAAAATTTAATCTTTATTTTTATAAATGCAAGTGTACATCTGTATATAACGGGTGATTATAAACCCTCGACATCTCAGTTGCTGTGAAATTTAAAACGTATGTGTTTTATTACTGTTTTAGACGTATAATAAATTAATGTAATTTATTTGCCGTTCAAAAAACTATTGTTTTTGAGTAATAAAACACATACGTTTTAAATTTCACAGCAACTGAGATGTCGATGGTTTATAATCACCCGTTAGAAAAGGATATTACCCCGACTGGGAATCAAAACCTGGATCTTCCGCTTTCTCAGCGACATCTCTATCTCTAAGCTACTCGGACGACTACCAACATGTAAAGTTATTAATTATTACTATATAAAGTTATTAAAAATTGTTATTCAATTAATGTAAAATTGATTAATCTTAACATTATTATACGAGGTGTGTAAATTTAGTAATGAGACTGATTTTTTTCAATTTTTTTTATTCGAATATAATTACAATTCAATATTGTCTCCCTCAAAATAACTTCTTTGGGTAGCCACACAGCGCTGGAAACGGTTCTTCCAATCCTCATAGTAGTGCTGGACCTCGGATACTGGAATAGCCTTCAACTGGTTGGTTACAGCCGTTTGAATGTTTTCGAGTGTCCCAAAATGAGTTCCCTTGAGGTGATTTTTCAATCTCAATCTCGTGACTTATCAATAACATAAAATTTTCTTTGATATTTTAGTTTCCGTTGCCGTGTGCCAAGTTATTTATAAGAATGTCAGAGATCTACTCTCGGTCTACCGTAACGAAATAGTTTATTGGATTACTATTAAAACAAGTAAAATAAACATATTTTGCAGTTATGTAGTCCAGGGTTGTATCTAAATGACAGTACTATTGAAAGTTAATTTTAATGTACAGGGTGGTCCTACACCTAAAATCAATATTTTTAGAGATACATCTTGACCTGTTCTTCTTAAGCAGCAAATTATCATACATTTTACTGAGTTAGGTACGGCACAGTAGTTGGTGACTATAAAATATTGTTTTTAAAATTTTAAGGTTTAAATTTAATTAGTCACTTGAGCACTTGAGAAGTACCTAGTACTTGAGACTTGTATTACTTCTGTGCTTAGTTTAGTATTCGAATAAAATACATTAACCAAGTCAATATTTATTTTCAATTTTTACAGCTAATAATTGTTCCATGCAACAAACTTAAACTTACGAACATTTAAATCTAACCCTAACCAGAATAGAAAATTTTAGAAACTGTATTTTAGACTTAGTTACTAACTAAAAGTATCTTTTTAAATTCCAATAGGAAGCTATTTATTCAGTTTCCATACGCTCACAATATATGTTCAAAATGCCGCCCGTTGTTATTTATATGTAAGTGTCTAGCCTGTTTTAAAACGAATTCCTTGCGTTTTGTAACATATCTGGTGCCTAAAACGCTTCTCTAATACGACTCTTTATATCTTTGCTTGTTGTGGCAGGTGTCCGGTATACCTGTGATTTACCATAACCCCAGACAAAAAATCCATTCTCGTGAGATCAGGCTACCCATGGACCTATATATTTTTCTAGAAAAATTATATTTATGCGACTTCAAGTTGCCTAAAAATATTTGTTGTAGCTCCATCTATCTAAAACCTTTCATTCCTAATTACTTCAGGAACATGTGCTATAAGACGGTGGAAAATCTTAAATTAAAAATTGATAAAAAGCATTTTCAGTTAATTGATCTTTAAGAAATGCGGTACAACATAATTATGTGCAATGCCTCACTAAACATTCAGGCTCTATTTATGTTGGAAGCGATTGATTTGCACTAAATGTGGGTTTTCTGTATCGTAATAATGCAAATTGTGGCGGTGTACAAATCAATTTCTATGAAATGTCGATTTGCCCGTAAAAAGAAGAAATTTAAAAAATTTCATTTTCTGCAATTTATTTTGTGTCCATTGGCAACAATCTACTCTGTTGTTAAGATCATTAACCATTAAATCCTGTTGAAATTGTATGTGGTACGTGTAAAATTTTCCTACTGAAGACTATGTCCAAATCTCTACTAATTTCTCTAATAGTTGTGGATTTTCTACAACAGATATTAATCTAACGGATAACATATTCTGTTCGGTCAACACTCTCGGGTTTCTTGTACATTTCTCATATTTCATTATACCTACTCTTTCAAATATATCTTTCAATTTCTCCATGCACTAAATTTGGAAATGTTTTCTATCTGGAACTTTGCGCATAGATTCTAATGCCAACAAACAATTTCCGTCACTTTCAATCGAATAATTCATAATTGTTTAAAAAGAGAAACAAAAATGCCAATGCATTGCAATGTAGCAACAAAAACGAAGATTTGCAAGAACTCATTGCAATTAAAATTACCAAGTTTTAATGTCTTGTTAAACATTTTAAACACATCTATTTTATTTACGACCACTACGAAAATTACACATTTCGCATAGCCTAGTTACCATGAAAATCACTCGTAACTTTTAAACTAAACGGAAATGACCCTACGAAATGATGTAGCATGATCAGTAGTCCTATTAAAATGCCATAGATGTCAGCACATGCAATATTATAATATTATCAATTATTTAAAATATAAAAGTTATAAATTTTCGATAGAGGTTCATTTATTTCGTTTAATTAATGTTTTACATTAAATTATATTTTGAATGCAAATCCATCTAGAAAAATTATCACTCCGACGGGGAATCGAACCCTGACCGTCTGCTTGCTGCTTGCTTGACCTATCGAGGCGACTTATCATAATTTAGTTATTATTATTATATAAAGTTATTATAAAATTGTTATTGAATTAACGTACAATTTGTTAATTTTTTACATTATTAATAATTGTTAATATAATATTGTTCATTATTATTGCTAAATTACAATAAAAATAATGAAAGCTTTTATAATTTGCTACATAATCCACAAGTATAGGCGCGATGGGTACACTTAAAGCTTTCTTTCCTTGCCATCCACAATACCTGCAATGCCAGAATATTTTTACATTTTGCGGCAAAGGGGTTAATAACCTTGACAATTTAATTGTGATTGTTTATAAAAAATTACTTTTAAAAGCGAGTACATAAGCATGACTGTTTAGCTGTACTAAATAGTAAATTGACTGAAATTATACAGATTGTAAACGTATTATTACTATTGACTTTAAGAATTTAATATTCACTTTTGTCGAAATTCTAGATTCATCACGCGTAAATCCGATGATGGGAAAATGGAGTGTACACTTGTACACCTCTAAACATCGTGGAAGCTGCTCATATTACATCTCTTAATTTGTTGCCAGAGATTTCACGTAAAATATATGAATGTGAGTATAAATTGTAGGTTAAATATTTTCTTAGCTTTTGGTGTTTTATTACTTTTAAGATATAGTGTGTAACGCGTGCAAAAATGCCAATTTTACACACGTGTGATTGCGACAGTCGACTTCGTCTCATGCGGCAACTTCTTCACACTCGTGAGAAATTGGCTCTTTTCTGTACTTGTAACACAATATACTATTTTTGTTTTAACATGACTATTAGATAAGCAACAGACAGGAAAATGTATAATAATTTGCCATTTAAGAAGATTAAGTCATGATATCTCTAAAAATATTGATTTAAGTATAAGACATTATTTGCAAAAAGTGTAGAGTTTTGATGTACCAGTTTAAAAATAAAATAACAAATAGGGTGTTTCATTTAAAAAATTGAAAAAAATATCTTTGAAATGTCTGAACACCGTATACATTTTAATTAATTGTTAATATTATTGTCATTTAGGTACAATCCTGGGCTACATAAATTGCAAACTATATTTATTTCACTTGCTTTAATAGTATTACAATAAACTCTTTCGTTACAGTAGACTGCGAGCACATTTTTGACATTTTCATGAATAACTTGGCAACGCTGGAATAGAAACTAAAAGATCAAATATTGCTAGAAAGAAAATCTCAGGTTAAATTCAAATATGTAAAAATATACAGGGTATTCCATTTAAAATCTACTGTTTCTTTGTTATACTTTTGTGAAACATCCTGTATACACGAGCATATTTTTTAGATATGCATCATGGGTACCACATTAACATTTCCTAGTTAAAATTTTTATAAAGTTAATAGAATAAGGATAGGAGAGAAATCCCGCACTAAAGGGACACCCTGTATAATAACAAAACATTAAATTATTATTAACGCACTGATTTCAAGTAATGCCAACAAATGTAATCATAAAATGTATTAAAATATGCCAGATGCCTAAAAAATACAATTATTTCTTTATAGTTATATTTGTGAAAACGTTGAGAAGTTAGGTATAGGGTACACATAACTCTTTTTTATGGACTCATTGACCAAAATTTTGTTTGTTCTTTATAAACTACTGTCCTTGAAACTCACGTGTATCAAGTAGTTAGAAAGCGATTTATATTTAACTAGAAACAACTGATTACTTGATAATCTTTACGTTAATAATTAACTTTCATTAAGAGAGCAAAATTTTAATCCAATTACAGTTCACTGGAGATAAATGCTAGGAGTATTAAGTTTAGAATTATTTCTTTGTTTATAAAGTTTATGCTTCGAAGAATTTTACAAAATACGAAATTTCCCTAATAATGTAATTTTAATTTTAATTCCATTTGTTCTGTTTAAAGTTTTCATTAATTCAACTTTCAGGAAGCGTTTACAACTTAAAATTACTTTCCTTATTAATGACTTGTAACTCTTGCTATCTTTTCGACAATTACTTTTTGAAAATTTTGCTGAACTTCAATTAATTAATATACCCTCGGTGAACCACTTTTATGAAATATTAGTTACAGTTTTCTTTATAAAACAGCTGTGGTATATACGTACGCTTACTAATAACAATGCATCAAAATAGATTGATATTAGACCTCAGAATTATAATTAAAAAACAGAAAATTAATATAGCGTGTACTTACCTGATTAAAACTGGTATAAAGTTCAGAAATCCGTACCAGGATAATTTTTATATTTAATATTAGATCATTGCTGACTTCAGTGAGAACAGTCTTACACGTGCAGAGCGTTTCCAAGGCAACAGCATTAATGATCTGATCAAAACCGTGATATAAAACTTTATGAAAACGAAAAGCTTATAAAGAAAACTAAATTTAAGTATGGAATGGCTGTTAGGATCAACAAGTTGCCGCAACATATGCTATTAGTTTTATAGCTGAGACAGTAAAATTAATTTACTACTAAAAGAAAATTGCAGTTTTTTTTTCTTTACTTTAATACTTTTTCTTTTATCTTCCTACTAGAAGTACAAGACAACGATTTAATGGTGTCCGCGATTTTTACACGGCTTGAGCAAACGAGAAAACCATGAAAATGTTTTCTATGAAAATGGCTATCATTTCGGTGTAACACAATTGTTATCTTTAACAGCTTGTTTTGGCCACATTTTTAAAGATATTGACAAGATTTCACTAAACTAATCAGTTGGGTATTACTAGTAGTAATGGTTACTAGGAAATGTACATTTTGTCATGAAATCCCTACTCAGCAAAAAACTATTTAACCGTTGTACATAGGTGGGTAGTATCCGCGGATGATGCGTAGGAAATGATACAAAAAACTTTTTCTTTGCAAAATGTCTTTTGTAAATATCAGTTTTTTCAAAGTAATTGAACGAACTGTCACAACAGTACTGTCTAATACGATCTCATTTAGTTATTATTATTTTATCATATAGTACTATTTTATTATAATCACGAAACTCATCAAGCACAGTTATGATTGTCAATTTAATAGGTTCTTTATTTGTCTTGCTCGACCAGATCTGAGTAAAAATAGCAACATTGTGTCATCTATCATATTTTATTTGTTACAAACTAATGATCTGAGATCAAACTAGAATTACATAGTTTTAATGACCCAAGCAAAATGCAGGAGTAACGAAAGTAGTAGTGGGATACTGTTAAAACGTTTCGCTGTAATAGGTTGTATGGTAAAACTTATCTTTAGAACGGGACAGAATTTTGATTTTATTACCACTGTATTTATTTACATCCATATCTTAATTTATCTAACTATTCATTTTACCAATACTATGGAATTATGACTTTTTTATATGTTATATACAAATATTACCCTTAATTCATTTTCTGTAAAATACTGGGAGGACTAATTAAACATAATACCTAATAAACCAAATCAATATATGAGGGTCAGTAGAAATGCAATCTACCTGGCTATAAAATAAAAGATACTACTTTCTGAAAATTTTAGTTTTCTATATACTCCCTCTTACTTCAACGCACTTACTCGATTTGACCTTCAATGAAATGATACCCTTATAAAAAGGTTTTCTGTCTATTCTTCAAAGAGCTGTCCACAGTTGCTTTTGAAGTCGTATCAAGGTGACATCAAAGTAACGGCCGCAGAGATGTTTCTTCAGTAATCTGAAAAGGTAGAAGTCACATGGAGCCAAGTCCGGACTATAAGCGGGATGGTCCATCTCCACAAAGCTGCATTCTTGTACAATCGGTTTCATTTTGGCGGCCTTATGCACAGTGGTATTGTCTGCAAATAAAACATCTGATCATTGACAAAATCCGGTATCTTCTGATTACTTGCTTTTCGCAGATTTTTCTCCGTAAGTGTCTACATTGATTGTGGTCCCTTTAGGCATATGTTTAACAAGGAGGATACTCCTCATGTCCCAAATAACGGTTGCCATAGTTCTCCAGCAGTTCTGAAGCCAAAGTAGTAAGCTAATTGTAGCTTCAACCTCGAAATACATCCAGTCTTATCCCTCCACGTGTGACCTTAAGAGGAGTTACAAGATACCAATATTATTAAAGAATAATTATAAACAACTAAAGTTAAAATAATCGTTTTATAGTTAAATTATAAAGTTAAGTTGTTTTTATCATATGAATCCCCAAATAGAGAATTAATAAAGAATTCCGAAATTGAATAATATAAATAACAAGCAAAAAGACAGATTTAGGTTTATGTCATTAAAGGTGATTCATAATTTATTAATTCACTTTTATTTATTAGAAAGATCAGTCTTTTTGAATCGAAAGAAAAAGATTTCAATTTTTTCTTGTTATTGTGGTTGTGCTGACAAAAATAAAAAATTGTTATTATTGTATGAACATTTATTTGTGTTTTGGTATTTTTTATTTGTCTGTAAAAATGAGAACTTAGAGATCTTCAAAGCGACTCGATCTAGGAGAATCCCAATTTTGTGGGATATAAAGTTTATTCTCACTACAATAAAAAATAAGCAGGAGCAGAATGAATTCAAAAAGGTTGTATTGTCGAGGTTTGAATGCAATTTTTTCAGTTTATGCATATTTATTATTTATTAAAAAAATTCCTCGATCTCTGTATCGTAATATGTATATGATGTAATGCAATATTAATTAGTAAACTAGGTTCATTTCAAAATGTTAAACTATATATTCACCCAAACGAATCTTTTTAATACAAGGTGAAAACGTGTAAATTGAGAACATATTTTTTATAAAGTTGCTTGTGATTTTATTTTAATCATACACGTATTCTGACTTTAAGTATTTTTGGTTAGATCAGCAGTTTTTGTAAAAAGTGGAACAAAGGATGTAACGTGCTAAAATTCCATATCTATTTTAATACATTTGAAAATGCATTTATTGTAAATAAACTTAGTACGGCCCTGTATATTTGAATATATTATTGTCAGTTTAAAATTGCAGATTTTATTCCCACCATAATAATGTTTTTCGATAGTTTAAAAGCAGCTGCAATAGGCATCTCACGCAGATAAGCTCGTTTTTAGTAATAAAATATCAAGATAAAAATTATTTTCTAGATAAAATGACAAGTATAAATGCATTTAAGCCAAATTTATGTGTCCGCTTCCTACTGATTTCATGTTTACTAAATAGATTCCCCAAAAATCTACAGTTAAAAACAAACCTGGCCCGTTTTTTATATCAGACCCTCCGTGAGAAAGTATTGTTTTATCTCAATAAGATAAGTTCTAGAATTCATTTTTCCTATTTGATCAATGTTTGTCAATTCGGTTTCTGATAGGGAGGTTTTTTCCCCTTTCTTTAAAATTAGCAAGCAGGGACAATCTTACGTATTCCCAAGTAGTCAGTCAGTTAGAGTCTGTAGTAGTAGTCTAGTAGAGTCTGAGACGGAAGTCTCATATCGGTTTTCGAGCCTAAGCTGCGGGCGGTTCGCTCCCAAAAGCTCCTGATGGCGTTTGACTTTGATTTATGTTTTTGAAATCACAGTTACAAAATTAAAAGTAGAATGCGATAAATTTGCAAATGCGAATAAGTTTAAGTTTTATCGTTCCGTTTACAGAAAATAAATTCAAGGAATTTAGATTGCAGTTCTTTGTTTTAGTAAAGTCAATAATTAATCCAGTGTGTAGTTAGTTTATGATTTGTAAAGTTAATTCAATATCGAATTTGAATTTTAAAGCTAAGTAAACTTCAGTCCGTTGTTTTTCCATTGCAATAATAATATCGTCGATTGCAGCATTTCTGCAGGATCTAAATATTATTTACATTGAAGTAATAGAATCTCATAATGAAATTAGTGTTAACGCGAAAGCTTTTAAATGATCGACGTTTCTTTTGGAACTATATTGATTTAAATCTTCATTAGTAAACGGATGCTGCCATTTTATGTATGACATAATTATCGCAAATCTTAGTTCAGAATCATCGGTTATAACTTTACCATCGAAACTAGTGATCCAAAGTTCTACATTTTAATGTGTGAGGTATTTTGTACCTAAAGTTAAGTGAACAAAAAGGCATTATTGTGTAGTGATATGTGTGGGTTTAATTGAAAAATTTACCGATTTATCAAGGGTTAACGGATAAACTGTGTTAGAAGTAAGTTCTGTAAAATAAATTTATGTGTACTAATTTTTATGAAGTTTTTTGCTAGTAAAGCAATTATTGAAATATTTTCAAGATTGCTTTTAACATTGTCTTTTTAGACAAAAGGTTATTTTGATCTACGATTAAATGAGAACTTAAACTAAACCTTATGGTGATAGGCTCACTCATTTGTTGAAGTTATTCATTTACAGTAACCTGCTTAACGTCAAATCTGACTAATTGTAATCTAACTAATAATTAGTTATTTAATTTAATCAATTTTGATCAATCTAATCAGAATCTTTTTTTACTTGTGGATTCTGATCAAGCATTGTAATGACTTCAAGTAAATGGCGCCCATATTTCTTATTATTTCAATAAACCTTATTTTTTCTGTACAATCTATAAGCTTAAGAAGTCAGTACCTACCCTGAGAATGATAATTTGTCAACAAAAAGAGATCTTTCGCCGGTGCACAAATACAGTAAGTATCGTTGTTTGGTTTCAGTAAGTTTTTCGCGATGTTACAGTTGATGTCCAAATATTGTAGGACGCGTAGTATTTTGTTTTAGAGTGAGTAAAAGGCGAATGTTACAAGGATTAATTCTTTAATAGAAAACCCTTAATGTTAGTGAGTTTTTCTTACCCATTGATTAAAACAGTATCCATTAGGGCAAACTTGCTTTATTTCGCAGTGTTCATAATTTCGTACCAATTCCCATTTCCAAACTAAGGAATACAAGTAATTTTTCGATTGATCCCCCTACATTATTTGGTTCCAAAGATATACGTGTTTATTTCATCAACTGCATTTTTAAAATTGCTGCAAAACAAGTTGATGCTACCATTGCGTGAATTGCAGTCTGGCCATACCGAAGGTATTCAATTGTTTTCTCAGGAATTCCGCTAAATGTTAGCTAGGATAACCAAAAAGCTGAATATATCTTTTTTCAAAAAATAAACAGACATAAAGTTAACGAAGGTAAACTAAAAAGTTCTTTACGCCATATCTGCATCATCATCATCCATATAGATGCCATATAGAACACCTTGTATAGCCAAATATTGCTTTTGCCAAGAACCGAATGCCACTGCCAAATCTGTAGAAGTCAAATGCATAAAAATGAATTCTTGTAATGTAATGTAAGCTAATAAATACTTACCAAATCCAATCTTCAGGTGTATTCTGTAGGCGAATTGTTGAGATTGTTAGAGTTGTTATATTTGATATTGTGATGATTCTCCTTCATTATTTGAAAATCATGAATTCTTAATTTTGTTACCCAACGTAAAAACGTTGTTAGTTGTTAGAGTTGAATGTCATTTGAATTGAATTTTAAAAAAGATTTATTGTTAAAACGATTCAAGTGTGAGTTAATTTATTTATTGGATACAAGTATATTAGGGTGACAGTTAAAAAAACTTTTTTTCGCGCATCCCCTCAAAAGTTAGAAAATCATTCAAAAATAAGTGGAAAAATATATTTTTTAATTTAAGCCGTGCCTATACGTGCCTAAAACTGTTAGAAGTTAAGAAAAATAGGTATTTTTATTTAATTTTCTATTCCATTAAAACGTCAGATTTTAACTCGGCGGCCTGAAAAACCCTTATAATAAAATAATTTCCTTAAATCTATTTCTTTTTATGAAATTGACAGCTATCAACTGTCCAAATTTTATCTTGACATCAAAGGACCCCGCATAAAAGGATAGGATTTTGCCGTTCCGTCGAATTGGCTGAATTTCGGATATGTTGTAGGTTTTGTCATTCTGAACAAAAGTCTCCATGGGCACCAAGCCCCAAAGTCCATATTTTAGCGGCTATCGAGCTCCAAAGGTCCATGGCTCCATCAGAACGTAACCTCTTAAAGCAACCCAATTACTCATTAAAATACCGTTTTTAATTTATTTTATTATTTAGTTATAAGTTTTCGAGGTCACTGAGTTGGAATCTGATGTCAAGATGACAGAATTGACAGTTGACAGCTATCAACAAGCTGTCAAGTTGGTACAAGAATACAAAAAACTTGAAATAATGATTAGACCATATGTTTGCGAGGTCGCTGAGTTGGAATCTGGTGTCAAGGTGACAGAATTGACAGTTGACAGCTGTCAACAAGCTGTCAAGTTGGTACAAGAATACAAAAAACTTGAAATAATGATTAGACCATATGTTTGCGAGGTCGCTGAGTTGCAATCTGATGTCAAGGTGACAGAATTGACAGTTGACAGCTGTCAACAAGCTGTCAAGTTGACAAAAGAATAGAAAAAACTTGAAAAAATGATGAGAACATATGTTTTCGAGGTCGCTGAGCTTGAATCTGATGTCCGAATGACAGAATTGACAGCTCACAGCTGTCAACAAGCTGTCAAGTTGACGAAAAAATCCCGAAAGCTTGGAATAATGATGTGATCATATGTTTTCGAGGTCGCTGAGTCGGTATCTGATGTCAAACTGTCAAGGATGATAGTTGGTACTTACTTTTGTTGGCAGTAATAAACTAAGGAGTGTAGTTTATATTTTACGGGTCTATAATTTCAATGTTATTTAAATCAACATCTGCATTTAGAATATTCCTCAAGAGTTGTAAGGAAGGATATCTGATATTTTCATGATTTCTTGCGTAACCTAGGTACCAAAGAACACAAGCAACGTGTGCACATGTTCCAAGCGTTCTTGCCCCTACCTTACACGTGCAATAATAGCCAAGAATAGGCCGAGCTTGATTATCGTCACAATTGTTAGCAACGTATTCCTCGTTAAAATGAATCCAAACTTGATGATTCGTAGCATTAGAAAATCTGGAGTATAAACGAACCCTAAAAAAACCAGGTTCATTTGTATTCGTATCTAGTTCAATCATTTGCTCTTCATCGTCAGCTAAATCCTCGTCATTTCTCAAGAGACTATCTTGAACATAGCTTGGTGCTAAGCGTAACTGATATGTTCCATATGTTAATCCTCTCAAATACTCTAATGTTAACTGAGGGAATAGAGGGATATGTGCATCAGTTAAAGTAACCCAATTCGCTCGCCGAGGTCTCAGGTTTTCATTGTTGACTCTATCTTGTACAGCATTGGGCTCTTGGGATTGGATCAACATTTCCTCCGCCATGTGCTCGTCTGCTCCTTCCATTAATATTGGTCCGTGATATTTATTTATAATCGCACCTGCAATACGGAGAAAGCTATTGAGATTTGAAACATGAGATGTACTAATTGTATAAGCGAAGAATTTAAAGATACTTTTTAAATGACCATTTCTGGCTTCCACAATCCATCGTGTTTTAGTGATTAATCGAGCCAGATTTGCTGCCTCGAATTGATTTCCAACCTCTAGTAGTGGAGGCATAAGGGGAACAATGCCCATTCTTTGAAGGTGTTGAATAGCATCACGGTATCCTCTATCAAGGATAAAAATATCTTCTCGTTGAAACCAGTCATTCATGCCATCAATATCTCTCTGAAATTCATTCAATAGAATCCGAGCATCATTGTTAGCAGCATTAGAAAAATATGGTCCTTGAATATCTAAAATATAACCATCTGGTCCTATAATTACTGAAGGTTTTACTAAATGCTTTTTTTTATGCAGACAGAAGGAGTGGCGGAGAACTTTGAAGCACATGCTTTTCTCAATGTCTAAATAGGTGCAATCTATGTAAGCAATAGCTTTCCGTTCACCAGGTTCAGGATTGTAAAGTCTATTGGCAAAGTCAGTTACATGGTGCTCAATGAACTCTTGTCTCGTTATACTGCCAAAACCTATATTTTCAAGAACGAATCGTCCCATCAATGACTCTCGCACAGTTGATATAGCCATACTTGTTGCTTGCCTCGAAGAAAAATTAAACATCACTTTCAGGAATTCGTCACTTAACCCTTGGCGTAACTTACATAAAAAACAAATAAGATCTTTTTTCTTGACGTAACGATTTCCTGCAGGAACAGGAACTGGATCACAGTATGAAAATAAATCATTAAACTGCGCTTTGTTGATACCACATACAGTAAAAAATTCTTCTTCTGACACGAATAATTCATTTTCATACTTGTTAGTTTCAGCATTTAATGCATTTTCGCGCATAGTTTGAAGAAATTGTTGCAATTCATATCCTTTCAAAAGATAAGGTCTATTAATGTATCTAAGTTGGTCTAAAAACTCATTTTTTAAAAAACTTCTTTCGTCTAAGTGAACATTACAACAAATATGTCTGCGAGGAATATATATATTCTTCTTTATAAAGACATAGGCTCTACATTCGGGTGTTAATGTATGAGTATCATTATAACCATTGCAAACAAGGCAGGTAACAGAAGAAGTCTGAGATAATACATTCAGACGCAAACAATCTGGATCGTTCTCCAGAATCTGAATTTCTTGAGTTATTGATATGTTACAATTGCTGCAGATTCTAGTTTCAGGAGTTACAGCAAGTGGAGGTCTACCGGCTTCATCTCGTCTAGCTGTAGCTATATCGCGCTTAATAATATTAGCTGCTCCATGAATCCGAGGCATCAATCGTGGTATTTGTGCAATTGGGCAGATATAACATGGTATTCGCTGTGCCATTTTGAAGTTCAATTATTATGATTAAATAATATGTTATTTTGTTCTGGAAAGAACAGATTTTTTTTGCTCTGAAAAGAACAGATTTTTTTTGCTCTGAAAAGAACAGATTTTTTTTGCTCTGAAAAGAACAGATTTTTTTGCTCTGAAACAACAGTTTTTTTTTGCTGTGGAAGGAACAGTGTAGTTTGTTCTGAAAAGAACAGATTTTTTTTGCTCTGAAAAGAACAGTTTTTTGGCTGTGGAAAGAACAGTGTAGCTTGTTCTGCAAAGAACAGATTTTTTTTGTCCTGAAAAGAACAGTTTTTTTTTCGCTGTGGAAAGAACAGTGTAGTTTGTTCTGAAAAGAACAGATTTTTTTTGCTGTGAAAAGAACAGTTTTTTGGCTGTGGAAAGAACAGTGTAGCTTGTTCTGCAAAGAACAGATTTTTTTTGTCCTGAAAAGAACAGTTTTTTTTTCGCTGTGGAAAGAACAGTGTAGTTTGTTCTGAAAAGAACAGATTTTTTTTGCTCTGAAAAGAACAGTTTTTTGGCTGTGGAAAGAACAGTGTAGCTTGTTCTGCAAAGAACAGATTTTTTTTGTCCTGAAAAGAACAGTTTTTTTTTCGCTGTGGAAAGAACAGTGTAGTTTGTTCTGAAAAGAACAGATTTTTTTTGCTCTGAAAAGAACAGTTTTTTGGCTGTGGAAAGAACAGTGTAGCTTGTTCTGAAAAGAACAGATTTTTTTTTGCTCTGAAAAGAACAGTTTTTTGGCTGTGGAAAGAACAGTGTAGCTTGTTCTGAAAAGAACAGATTTTTTTTTGCTCTGAAAAGAACAGTTTTTTGGCTGTGGAAAGAACAGTGTAGCTTGTTCTGAAAAGAACAGATTTTTTTTGCTGTGAAAAGAACAGTTTTTTGGCTGTGGAAAGAACAGTGTAGCTTGTTCTGAAAAGAACAGATTTTTTTTGCTGTGAAAAGAACAGTTTTTTGGCTGTGGAAAGAACAGTGTAGCTTGTTCTGAAAAGAACAGATTTTTTTTGTCCTGAAAAGAACAGTTTTTTTGTTCGCTGTGGAAAGAACACTGTAGTTTGTTCTGAAAAGAACAGATTTTTTTTGTCCTAAAAAGAACAGTTTTTTTTCGCTGTGGAAAGAACAGTGTAGTTTATTCTGAAAAGAACAGATTTCTTTTTGTCCTGGAAACAACAGATTAGTTTCTCCTGGAAAGAACAGATTTAGGCTGTCCTAAAAATAGTTTAGTTTTAATTGAGGCAATCAATTGAGAGATTTGTAAAGTATCTTAAATAAACTCAAGAATCACTTCTTTCGCGAGAGACTTGAAACATCTATTGAAGCTAGTTGACAGCTGTCACCTGTCAATTCTGTCATCTTGACATCAGATTCCAACTCAGTGACCTCGAAAACTTATAACTAAATAATAAAATAAATTAAAAACGGTATTTTAATGAGTAATTGGGTTGCTTTAAGAGGTTACGTTCTGATGGAGCCATGGACCTTTGGAGCTCGATAGCCGCTAAAATATGGACTTTGGGGCTTGGTGCCCATGGAGACTTTTGTTCAGAATGACAAAACCTACAACATATCCGAAATTCAGCCAATTCGACGGAACGGCAAAATCCTATCCTTTTGTGCGGCCTCCTTACTCGAGAAACTCTTATAATGCTGTAAATTTCCTCAAAAATGCTCGTTGTAGTTTGAGATCAAAGACAACTGTCAAAAATCTGTTGGTATTCAGATTCGTATTCAGCGACCCCAAAAACATAAAGATACGCATTTTGAAGCAAAAACATTGAAAAACAACAAAGTTCTGCCGAGAAAACTCTGGAAAGACACCAAACAATAAAATTAAATAAAAATACCTATTTTTTAATCTTCTAACAGTTTTAGGCACGTATGGGCACGGTTTAAATACCAAAAAAGTATTTTTCCACTTATTTTTGCATCATTTTCTAACGTTTTAAGGGGTGCGCGAAAAAAAAGTTTTTTAACGGTCACCCTCATGTTATATAGTAACAAAATTTGATCAGAAAAACAATTTTGGGTTTACAGGATTTTCACTTCCAGTTAAATCTGAAAAAATGAATTAGTTACAAAGGTTTATAAAACATTACAAACATTATTAACAACAATACAAAAATAGTCTTGACGACCATATATAGTTCGTTGGAAATACAATTGCTTTATAGACAATAATCAAATTACCGAATTACCAAAATAATGATCAAGGTCAAGCTATTTTTTAATAAAAATATAAACAATCAAAATATATGCAAATAAATTGCAAGAGAAACAATACTAAGTTACCAAGGGGTAGTGATGTAAATAAAAAGGAGATGAATTTTAATAAAATTAAAAATGGTTGTAAATTAATTTGTCCAATAAATAAATGTATAAATAATTTATAAAGAAAATACGTAATAAAAGTTTTAAGAAGTTATCCTGTGTTAATGGTGTATAGTTATTTGTCAATATAATAAGAAAATAATTACTCCAGAAGAAAATAAAATGTTAATCAACATCCGTCATACGGCGTCTATCAAGAAACCAGCAGCGTATGAAGAAGGAATCACCGATAATATTTCTTGACCAGCATTCAAGAAATACCATTTAAGAAAGTCCAGAGAACGGTTTTGGGAGTACAACAGCCGCAAGCAGATTCTTGAAGGGTGTAGCACCAGGTAGCATGCAGCTACAAAAGAAAATAAAGTGAGAAATAGAGCCAATTAAAAGAAAATTTCATGCAGATTCACCATCATTTTAATAAGTTTGGTTTGTAAAACTGCAAGTGATCAACCTATAGCCTAAAAAAGATAAATGATTCAATTATCAATACATAATTAATAAATACAAATTAAAACTTACTTGATTAAAGTCTCCACTTGTACTTTTCATGGTTAGGGTTATGTTTGTAAACGTCAAATTTGACATTTCATGAGGATATAAAAAGTTTCCCATTTACAAAATTCAACATTTCATAATAGTTCATTTATTAGTTGTCTCACAACTAATAAAGATGGAAATAAGAGTATAGATATAACAAACGACCCGAGATTGATATTTTAACAATCATTTATTATGTGGTTGCAGATAAATAAATTAAATAAAATCTAAAATAAGTAATAATCAAAATTTGCAACGGTACAACATGTAACAAGCATAACAATGCATGTGTCAAAAATGGTATTCTCTAAGGATTTATTTTGATCAACTAATTGATATAGCCTAACAATTTATTGAAATCTATAGCAATTGTTGGATAACAATTCATTCAGATTTCATTACCTTCCAAAACACCTTGTAAATTGTAACATCTGTTGTAGTAATTACTTCTGTTGATGATGTTAACGGAATTGGTGGTTCTAACAAAAATGCCAACCCTGGTTCTACAACAGGTTCTAATCGATCGATAAAAACTAGAAAAAGGAGTCCCAGCAGCCGTTTATCTCTATTCGACAGATGTTTGATTTTGGGTTCACCACTAGCTGTTTTTGTCTGTTCCACCCTTAACGGTCAAGCTATGCTTTTAGTGTTGCATTTATATTCATTTTGTAAATTATTATAAATAAATTGTACAAAGGCGATGGGACATTAAGGACTAAACGGCCGCGCCCAGCTCGGCGCGGCCGTTTTGGCACGAGGACAGTTTGGCGACGGACACTTCGGCGCCGGCACACTTAGGCGCAGACACACTTCGACGAAAAGACAATTCACGGCATGTAAATTTTTCCGCGGCAAATGAGGGTAAAACTTTAGGAGATCTTTAAACAAAAGGTATTTTTTACCATTAGTCTAATTTGTTGATGCAAAATTCCAAAATTTCGCCTGGACTTGACTTTGGAAGTGAGACGTATTTATCAGTGCTACGATATTTAATGTTAATATCAATTTTCCTATGGCATTTATTTGATTTTATAAAATTTTTGATTTTTTAAAAGTTATATTAACATGATTAGCAAACATGATATTCTTATACACACTAATGAAAACAAATTAAATTTAGAGATTTGCAGAAGAATTTTGATTTTATTGTTTTAGTAGCGTAGAAAAATTAATTTTTCTTAAACCTAGCAATTACTAGTAGAGCTTTTGTGATTGGCAAATATTGAGTTTATTTTCTCATCATACCGTATTTATCGAATGCTGTACTTCATCGATCATACTGTATTTATCACCTGTAAGTACCTCCAAATTTTGTTCATTACAATAATACTAGACAATTTCTCGTGCCGAAGTGTCCCTGCGCTTAAGTGCTCCGCGCTGAAATGTCCCTGCGCCAAAGTGTCCTTGCGCAGAAATGACCGCGTCTAAACGGCCGCGGCCAAATGTCCGGCTCCGAGTATGTATAGAGATTGCTACTAAACAATATTTTCTCTAGGTTATAAATTCGGCAGATGAAAGTTTTTACCCTTAATTGATTAATGCATAGTAATACTTAGGCATCTATATGTGTATTTTAAAGTCAATGTGTTAGATAAGAACAAACCATTTCATTCAACTTAAGTCCTAAAGAAATGATTGTGGCCGCAGAAGCCAAGAAATTGCATTATATTTTTATATCCATTGGCGTTCTTTTACACAATTTTGCAAAATTTAATTATGGATAATAATAGGTATTTTTTCTTAGTAACTTATTTACATTATAAAACTGTAGGTAATATTGTTTATTACTTTAGAATGAAAACGCTTTTACGATACACACATTGATTTTGTACATTTATCCAGCCATCACCAGTTCTGGCCCATTTCCGACAATTTAGTATGCTAGTAAGTTTTTCCCATAGTTTTTGTAAATATTCAGAACCTTGCCCAATCTTTCCGTAAGCAATATTCCTTTTCTGGACATAAACTCTAGCATTACATAACATTGCTTTTCGGAAGTGTGAGGTTTTCTTCTATATGTTTCAAATTCGCGCGTCAAACTCTTCGATACTGTCAAGTGTGAAATACAAATGTCACTGCTCGAGCGCGTGTGCACAGTCGGTAATATAGTTCATAATTGGTTTGGATTTCAGTTGTTGCGATTCATTCAGTGCTGCCAATTGGTGGATAATTATCCGATTTGCGGATAATTTGAAGTACTCGGGGATAATTTTCTAACCCTCTCATTTATCGGATAATTTGTGGATATTTTGAATACTTCAAAAATAATTTAACTAAATTCCAATTAGTTTCTTTATTAAATTAGTTTCTTTATTAAATTTTATTAAATGAAAAATTCTTAACAGTGACAAAATCTAATCTACTTTTTGTTACCGCCAATATAGAAACTTGGCAACGTTCACTTCAGACGAACGGAAAAGTACAGTTTTTATTTTTATCATTTAAGCATGACCTCCTCGATTTGAGAGACAAACGTGAACGTCTCTATACGGCCGTCCGCGCTTGTAGTTCCAGGCATTATTACTGCTTCGAAGGGAAGCCACAATACAGAAGATTCAAGTTGCGTATTATCGATCTCTTTAGAAATATTACATAATTGTCTGGCTGCGAATTCTTAAAGTTGCTACGGAATTATAACTTCTCATAAAATGCGTGCTTTTATATTGTCTCATTTTATTTATCTAGTTTTAAAAACTAAAAAGGGGAAAGGAAATTCCACAAAATAGCACAAACAAAGGTCTCCCTAGAACGTATATCTTTTAAGATCAAATAACAATTCAAAATATTTGTTTTAAAAGTTTCTTAATTGTTCTGACAAATAAAATGTAACAGAAATCAGTATTTAAATTTAATGAAACACGAAAAGAAAGATTAGAATATTTCAAACCTGGTCAGTCCACCAATCAAAAGAATTATTCTTTTTTATAAAAAAATTGAGACCTTCAAAACAGGCTTATTTCCTAAAACTAGACGAAGTTTGGAAAATATAGCAAGAATGTATCTATATCATTAATTTCAAATTATAAAAATAAAATTAAACAAAGCCAAATGGTGTAACGTGCTCAAATTCCCAATTTTATAGAAATGCAATTTTATATGCATAAATCCTCGGTCTTGCGTAGTTCATCATATTTCAGTTGGATTAAAAATGCAGACGATATTTCGAATTAAATCGTGTTCTTTTAATGCCCTAAAATGTTTTCGTATAGGATGAAATTCTTTCTAGAATAAAATGACAGATAGTATTGAGTCTAGAATAAACATACTGACGCCTTTGTAAATATCAAAGTTAACTGCAAAGCCTTCTTACGGTTAAAAATCGTTTTTTAATAAATTATCTGAAAACGCATTAAACCCCAAATTTATAGATCTTGTACGTGTCATTTTAACTTGGATAAATATATTTTTCTAAGTACAGACGCATAAAAAAGCATCATGTGGCCACCTGCAAACGCAGATTTTAGGCTTTAATGTCCCGCGAATTTAAACGAAACATTCTAGAAGAATTTTACGTGGTTATTTTCCTGATTGGTTTAAGAAATGTTAACTTCGTTCGGATAGGTCGATTTAAATTCCCCCTTTCTAAAAAAATATCACGCCACGAAAAATCCGTACCCTCAAGGGATAGGTAGCTACAGTCAGTCGAGTATAGAGTTTAATAGAATCAACAAAGGGTATAAGTAACGGGCAGAGCAGAGAGCGGTTTCCCGCGTTGACCTGGGGCATCATCTCGGAGAAGCTCCCGTTGAGCTTTATGTTAGTTCGTGCTCTTACCGTTTTCATGTATAAAAAAATTTTGAGAAATACAGGGGTCAATTTTGCCGAAGGCAATTGATTACAGTACGTTTTTTTTTAGTTAAACAAATTAGTTTAAATATAGTACGGAGTTTTTGTTAACGTGGATTCAGTATCATACCGTGCTCTAATAAATTGATTAGACAAGTGATAAAAAGAATTTTGTAGAAATTCGATAAACAAAGTGCGTGTGAGATTTAAAATGAGTTCAAATCAATAATCTAATACAACCCATGAACTTACCGTTAAGCGCAACTAGTGGTTGTTAATGCAGTTTTAATTCTTCAAGTTGATTTAATTAGTAAATTATCAAAATTTGAGAAGTTTAACCTTAAAACGCGTAACGAAATGTTTTAATAACCAATAAGATTATTCTGAGGATTTATAATTTAAAATCTATAAGAGAGAATGTAATGGTTAGTTAATTTTGAAAATAAAGAACTAAACTTTTCGGTTTAGTTGTGCCGTACTAATTGAGAACTCTGTCCATTTTGATGTTGTATTAATAAAAATCATTAAGGAAATAATATTATCATATCACTAGATATAAACTTGTGTTTTTTGGTAATCTTTTTCTTATAACCAATAGAAGTGGTGGTTAATCTTATATGGTTTTAGTTATACATAATGAGATTGCTAATGAAATTGCAATTAAGTGACAATTGTTGTGAAGTTTCGTCCGTTGATGTTGGGCGGAAAAGCGGTATCAGCGATTATACTTTCCAATTTCTTCCGGCTTCATATCAACAATTTATGAAGTGCTTTGCATTTAATGTTAAGTGAAACAAGGGCATTATTGTGCAAGTGTGTTTTTTTGGAAGTTTAAAGAATTGTAAAATTCTACAAATGTATCAGGAGTAAAGGATACTTGTTTGATTAAAGTAAGTCTTATGTAAAAACTATTTGTACCATTTTCCCTAATGATAGTGTTCTATAAACTTATGTCTATATTTTCCTTTAATAAGAATTCTTATTAGGGTATTACCATCAAAACTTTTTTTATTGTCATTGGAGACAAGTAAATACTTTTTTTTATAAATAAATGATCATTTGAATTAAACCCTACTGTGATAATATTGAACCATTCACTTGTGAAAGTCTTTAAAATATTTTAACCAGCTTTTTATTAACGTAATTAAACATGAATATTAATTGAATTTAATCAATAAAGCCAGTATTTCTTTCTGTTTGCGAATACTGAGCTTAGGGACTTGCAAGCAGATGGAGTCCATATAATTTTTATTATGTCTATTACCTCTTGTTTTTCTTTACAATTCGTAAACCATAGAACTCAGACCTACGTCTGAATTATAATTTGATATTAAGAGATCTTAAAAGTCGGAGCATTACAGTAAGTATCGTGTATCGTATGAACTTTGCAGTAAGTAATCAGATGGTGATTTTTTTTTGAGATTACATCGCCGTCCATCGTTCGGCGTATTTTATATTCAGTATGTTATGTTTGATTCAGTAATTTAGAGTAATGAAACAGTTACGTTTCACTGACAGTCCAATCGTGTGGCTTTTCGTTTGTGTAATATAATAGTGTTACGACGGAATTATTAAATTTCTTAAACTTAATTATATATTAGAATAATTACAACATGACTCGTTAGACGGCGCACTATACGGAACCTGTCTAAAAACATATTTTTTTCCAATGCGACTGGCCGTCCAAGAGACGCTCGTCCAGGAGGTCGTGCATTTAAGTTTAAAAGTTTGAAATCTCATTTACAGATGCCACTCAGGTCAGAGGATAAACACGGATAATTTAAAACCACCCTGTGGATAAATCTAATTTTCAACATTGGCAGCACTGTATTCATTTTAATTGGATCATAACAAGTGCAATTACAGAATGCCAAATTTGGCGAGAATTGTTAAGATTTCGTATCAATCAGGTTCATAACAATTATTGTTATCTTTAACAATGTATGAAACAGTCCTTACAGAATACATGGCATTATGTAATGTAACATGTACAATTTAATTCAATTTAATTTAATCTTCAGATTTCCTATAATCCGATCAGACGATATGTGAATTAACATAGTTTCTAAGAAATCAAAATTCAATAACAACTTTACATAATGAAATTCCAGCCCAATTTGAAATAACGATGCAACTATTACACTAAATTTAGAGAAATCGATAGATATATACTTACTTGTTAAACTTGCATTAATATAATTCAATATTATCCTGTTACCAACCTATCATGACACTGTATACATTTTTTGTTAACTTAGCTAGTTTTTAATAAATAATTTTTCTTTATATAAACTTTTTGATAAAAATTGAGAAAAGAAGAATTTTACTACCAAGCAACTAAATTTCTCGCTTTTCATGTTCATACATAATGTAGAATCCTTATTAGAATATTATTATATATTTGAAATAAGCTGCCTTTTCAAGACCTATAATTGAATTTATTTTGAGGTTTCTTTCATAAATGTACCATTGAAAGAAAGAATCCTCAAAAATTTCTTTCTTTCATTTATAAACGTTTATTATTTTTCATTTTAAAATATACATGAACAAATTGAAATGCCTTGTTTAAAATAAACTCTCTAATTGTATAATCAATGTTTTTGTAACAACGAGTGTAATTTGATTAACAAAACAAAAATGTAAATCAAGAATGTTATTCAATTCAACTCGTATTAGGTGTTTTGAGCCAGTTATTAGAAAAAAAAAATTTTTTTTCACTCTACACGTTGATACCGAAAGTTCTTTTTTTTCGATCACTAAAAATCGCTCATTTTAAAATATCAATACAAAAGTGTTTACTAAATATTACTCCTAAAACTTTTCCCATAATGTATTTTCATGATATTTGACATGCGATAGAAGGTATGGAACCCCAGATAAAATTTTTCCAATGAGATGTTAGATGGATTTCATAACCTCAAGGAGAAAAATAATTATTTTTAATAATTTTTTTATGAAGCCAAAGAAAAGATTTTAATTTAATAAACATGCACTCTCGAACACACTAGGCAGTAAAAGGATAAATTTTAAAGTTGATTTTTCTTAGAACCGTGGTAATTTTTCATTATTCAGCTAACGACGTGAAATCGTGACCTAATTAGGCAATTTAAATAAAGTTGAGGTCAAATTAAGACAAGCTATGACCTAAAACAGACAAGGTGCATGGTTGTGATGATATCAGCAAGTATTTGCTGTCTTAGCTGATTTATTAATATAAAGAAAATTATGTTTCAGGTTAACGAGATAGTGATATCGTTAAATTTTCTTCTTTAGATAGATTATACAGTTCGTGGTTAAAATGCTTTAATGCTATTTTGTCAAGCAATTTCTTAAGCACAATTTTAAAACAATCTCGAATGTTGGGATTATTTCTTGTAGAAGATATCATTGAAATAAAATGCAAGTTTGTACGTTTTGTCATAGCAATCTGAAGTAATGTAATTTAGCTACTATTTTCATATCATTTATATCTAAAAGGAGGTAAATAATGTTAATTAGGATGTAAAGTTGGATTTTGTCAAGATAGGAAGATGTAAATAGGTAATTTTAAGTAATTAAATAAATTTTAGTTATCTATCAAGATGTTTTGGTTGATCTTCTCTAGTGACCTTGTTCTTTTATATCAGTACAAGTGCCATATATCATTGGAAAGAGAATAATTTTGGGTATCTATTTATTGAATTTGTTCAAAGAATAATTAATAGTTATAAAAGATTATGTAGTTATGTTGTACAGTAGTCGCTCGATTATGTGAACTAATTAAAACCAAGCTCGTTCATACAAACGAGATGTTCACTCAATTGAATGTACTCTTTAAAATGGCTTCATTATATTTATTAACTTAAATACATTTATAACTGAATAACACTGTCTGGTATACAACAATTATTATTATTGGGAGATTATTCATACGTGCAAATTCAGCAAAGTCATAGATATCGGCAATTTATTCTGTACATTGAATCGAACATGTTCACTGTTGAAATTTTTGTTGTTCATATAAACGAATTGTTAATTTAATAGAGTATTCACTGCAACGAGAGGCTACTGTATTTAGTTTTAAAAATTGTTTTGTTTGTAACCAAAAATATCACTGTAGCCTTCGTTTGTTTGAAAAAGGGTATAAAAGGAGCGACCATTTTAGTAACAAACTCTCTGTTATTTTAGAACTTTCGAACAGTGTACACATGTGAGAGGAAACATTTAAAATTTTAAGGTTATGTTGTGAGTTTGAAGAATGTAAACAAACCAAACGTCAAAAATGTTAAGTTATATTTTGTTGAAATGTCAAAGTGTTAAATAATCATCGAAGATCTTTGAATTTGACTATTTCTTTAATAATAATTACATTTTATTAATACAATAATCAGTACTGTGAATTATTTGTGAAATAATATTTAATTACGCGAAGGAAATTTTACTTCCAGAAATATTACTCCTCGGATAAAAGGCATTATACTATTTTAGGATTGATCTTTCATTTGTTCATGATATCTAAAATAATTTTTTTTTATATTTTAATTCTTTTGTTGTTTGTGTTCATTTGAAATAATTTTTTTGTCATTACAATTTAAAGAAAATTTGGTTTATATTGTGTACATTACTTGTGTTTCCTAGATCTATATTTATTTAGTGCTCTATTCAAGTGACCCGCCTGAAGGTCTCAGTGTGGCGAAGTTTTTGAAGTTTCACCACGTTTGTATTTAGCGGAAGCAGAAGTTTTTTATGGTAGAGGTAGGTGGTTTATATTTTGTACCTATCATCACTGTGCTACTACCGAAGTCTGTTGCTGTATAATTCGTTTGTACTCTCATATACATCAATTTATTTGTTGCAAGATCAATCATAATAACTTGTTACTCGAACTCGGGGCCATAATAACAATCGTAGCAGTATGTATTCGATATTAAACGATTTCCGACATGGATTAGATTTTTATTAAATATCAATTTTGGTTGGTATAACGTTCCTTATATTTGACATTTTTTGTAGACTTGTGTAACATTGAAACTGCACTTAACTAAACAGTTCGGGCATTTGAAATAAAATGCAATATACTCTATATTGCATTTGAAAATAATCAAGTAATAGTATTAGGTTAAGTTGGTTGGTTGTTTGTAAGTACGTATGCGTTTTACCACGAACAGACGCGGTATGTTATAAAAAATACACCTTTGCATCTTTTATTTTACAATAAATGCTATTTTCATTTACGTTTGTGTTTCTAATAAACTCAATTATTTATTTATTTATTCAATTCTTCCAACAGATAAACCAATAATAGGAAGCAAACAAAAATAAACATAAAACAGTAATAAAAGCAACCAAATACGTACATATCAAATATTACATGGAAGTGCTCAAATTGCTAGAATCATAATTATATAACACAAACCTAATGCAACTGCAATGTACAAGAAACAATAAACTTAAAGGTCAGCATTCTGAATAAAATGTTTAAATATGGTATAAGAAACAGCGAATATATCAATAGTATGTGAGATTAAGTTGTATAACCTACATAATCTGTTAATAGGGGTTGTTTGGGAATAGTTTGTTGTGCCAATAGGCATGTAAAAGTTATTAAGTAAGCGTGAGCTATTTCGCGGGATTGAAATGGCAGTTTTTCCAAAAAAAAAGTTTTCACAAGAGTTATTCAAGAGTTTGAAAAGATATAGAAGAGAGGAGACATTACGACGCTTTTCTAAAGACACAAAATCAAATAACACTAATAGTTGATGATAGGGCATAAAACGAGGATATTCATCGTATACTCTATTAAATAGGTATCTTAAAAACCTTGATTGTACCATTTCCAACATACCCTTTCTATAGTAATATATTGGCGACCAAACTATAGATGAATATTTCAAGCGAGGTCTCACGTAGGTTTTGTAAAGCATTACTACAGCATTTATATTTTTAAAGTGGTGACTATTTCTTATAATAAAACCTAGGCTTTTGTATGCACTTTTACATATTTCAGTTATATGATCTTGAAAAGATAGTTTTGTATCAAATACCTAAATCTTTATGAGTCATTTTGGTGTCTAGATTGTTAGTTGCGATGCTGTAAGTAAACTCTGTGATGAAAGATGATCTAGTGTAATGCATTACAAAACATTTACTGACATTAAACTCAAGAGAGTTGTTGATGCTCCATGAATAAATATTATGCAAATCTGACTTCAAGTAATCATGGATGGAGTCTATCTTGCGAAAGATTTCACGTCGTCGGCAAACATCAAGCAATTGGAGTGTTTTAAATATTTTGGCAAGTCATTGATTAGTATTATAAATACTAATGGTTCCAAGTTGGCGCCCTGAGGTACACCTGAGCAAACTTCAAATCTGGCAGATTCTGCATTTTTGTAGATGACGAATTGTTTTCTAGCCGACAGGTAAGATATAAAAAGCTTTAAAGAAGCCAGAGATAAACCCAAAGAGTTCATCTTTTGAAGTAGAACATCGTAGTTTACTTTATCGAATGCCCAAAATTTACGAGGTTGGAATGTGTTGACCGACCAGGTAAAAAACCATGCTGGTGTACAGTTACGTAGGGTTTAATGTGACTCTGAATCCTAGTAGAGATTAAAAATTCGAATATTTTAGCAGGAGCACTTAGGATTGCTATAGGTCGGTAGTCCTTTACTTCGGTTTTAGAACCATTTTTGTGGATCGAAGATACTTTTGAAATTTTCCATAAAGTTGGATAGATTGAAAATATAGTGAAGAGGTTTAATAAATATGTCACTGCATCCTTTAAGAATGTACATAGGGATCTGATCAAACCCTATCGCTTTTCTGGTTGACATTCTTTTAAGGGCTGCAAGAATTTCAGTTTCTTCAATAAAAGTTATATTAAAGTTATTGACATTTACAGCTTGGTTTTGGGGAAGAGTGAAATTTGCGGGTTCAGAAGCGTATACAGTTTTAAAGTAAGAGGCGAATGCAGCGGCAATACTAGAATTAGTCGTCAAAGTGGTACCATTATATTTCATAGACGCCGGATTTGCAATGTTACTTCATTTGCGTTTTATATAAGACTAAAATTCTTTTGGATCTTGTGTTATTGCATTTTCAGTTTGAACTAGGTAATTTTCATAAGCAATCTTGATGGAGTCTTTGATTTTTTTACGTAGGTAGGTGAATTCAGTGTGTAGTGATTGAATAATTGCAGAGTTGTTCCTACTTTTCATTTGTTGCGAATCCTTCCCTTATATTTAATGTCGGATATGATGTCACGTGAGAACCACGGTGGAAACTTTGAATTTGTTAGTTTACATAATAGTACTGTTTCATCAAATACGTTATATATAAATCTATAAAATAATTCAACAGCATCATCAACGTTACTACATTCATAGAGTGGTCGCCAATCTATTAATAACAAGTTAAGGTATAATCCAAAAAATTGACTTTTTTGAAATTATATCTGTGTGCATTAGACTGTGTAGAAATATTATTATGCTTAATATACTCCACTGTGCATATTACGGAAGGATGATAGGGATCTTTGTTGATAATAGGGACAGGACACCGACAACATTGAGCATTCGAATATACAAGAATAAGGTCAAGGATACGGTCATTACAATTTAATGTTTGGTTAATCTGAATTAAATCGTGCAAATTCATAAAATTATAAAATTCTCTTTCAATTTCACCGTGCAAATTAACATTTATAAAATTGGGCAAATTAAGATCGCCTATTAAAAAACAATTTGAGTTAAACATATCATAATGTATGAAGCACGTATCGTATAACTCATCATAGGACATTGCAGGTGCATTTGGCGGCATATAGATAACACATATATATATATATATATATATAATGACAGATTTTTTGTTGTAAGCTTTAAACACAAACTTTCAAATGACGTTTGCACACGAAAAATAACTTCAGCCTTATATTTATTGTTTACGGCTCTCAATACACCACCACCTCTTGATTTTCCAGTTATTTGTTGATTACGATCGGAACGGTAGACAGTATAGCGGTCATCTATGATTTCCGAGTTCAAGACTGAATCGTTTGCCCAAGTTTCAGTTAAACAGATAGCTTCATAGCTTTCAGCGAGTAGACTTGTATAAATATCATGTGTCTTCGAACGTAGTCCTCTTACATTTTGGTACAAAATATTAAACTGCTTTAAATTAATGCACGTCATTGAAATCATTATGTGAATTTATTGTAAATACTCGACTCCCTTCATTCTTACGCATAATATTTTACCATTTCTTACCCACAAAAACTTTATTTGGTTTTCCTTTTTAAAAATCTTAGCCTTTGCTAGAAGTTGCTTGTTGTACACTGTAAGGGACTCATTAATAAATACCGTGCTATTTTCTTTCGCATGGTTTTTTTATGTCTTCGTGTAGATCGCTAACGGTGAGATTGCGTTTGATTTTGCGACGTCTTATAAATTCTTCTTTGTCCCATCTGCGTACAAATTTTAAAATAATGCCTCGGATTTAGGGGTTTTTTCAGGCGATGAGCTGCATCGATCATTGACAGCTGAATGGGAACGCCATCGAGTTGGAGATAGATGCCACGACACTGAGTGTATCTTCACCAGGCGCTTATGGTACTCCTGCAATCTCTATACAGTTGCTTCTGGAATACTGCTCTAAATCATTTATTACGTTTTTAAGTTTTTCGTTTTTTTTAACATTTTCAGGAGTTAGTAGTTCGATCTTGTTTAAACATTCATTGATTAAAGTTTCTTGATTTTTGAGTAGGTTGTTGTTATCGTCTATTTTTTGGTGGCAGCTATCTAGCGATTCCATCATATTTTTTGGTTGTTTCCTATTGCCTACAATTTGCTCAGGATTTCTTTAATGTCAGTTTCATCTCCGGAGTTACAGGATTTATTGTTACATTTATAACATTTCCAGGAGTGTAGAATGCTTATGCATTGGTAGGTATAGGGTCACCTGGCCAGTCCCCCACTCCTTTTTTTCCCACTCCTACCCCACTCCTCCCCACTCCTATCCCCACTACCCCCTACTTAGGCCCCCCACTTAGCCCCCCACTTAGGCTCCCCACTTAAGCCCCACTCCTATCCCTACTCAGCGGCCATTTTGAATCGCCATGTTGGATCGCCATTTTGAATCGCTATTTTGAATCGCCATTTTGAAACGCCATTTTGAATCACCATTTTGAATCGCCATTTTGAATCACCATTTTGTATCTGTCATTTTGAATCTGTCAATTCTGAATGTCATTTGCATATCCACCATTTTGTATCTGTCATTTTCAATTTGTCATCTAGGATTTCCCGCCCTTGGATTTGAATTTTGAGTACTGCTACTACCATCTATCGGTGACGTCATGTCAACGGTATAGTAGATTCCTCTCTCTCTCACTCTCGCTTGGTTCAGGCCCTTTCTCTCGCTCTCGCTTGGTTCAGACCCTCTCTCGCTCGGCTCTCGCTCGCGAGATTTCTAAACCTAATGGACTTTCTTACGGACGTGTATTGTGGCGCCGTGATTGGTCAGCTTTCTGTGGCGCACAAATATGAAATGAAAACTATCATAACAACTGACGTGTTTAGATAAATTCAATGTTGTTTTATAGTAGAGTGCATATTAATCCTTTTTGTGACTTAATAATAGTTTAATTAATAAGTCGTTTTAATTAATTAGAATTAATTAAAACGATAGATGTTTAAAGGTTTAACTATTAAAAGAAGCTTTGATATTTTAAATAAATAATATAATCGATTTCGTGCTGTCGAATACTGTGTCACAATAATTTAAACAGCAGGGTCGACTAAACTTTTTGCAAGAATTATCAGAACCCATCATCTCTTTCAAATGATTATGAAGATTGTGGTCATTCACATTTTTAGAAATTTATTATGTAAATAGGACTAATTTTAATATTAAATGTGACATAAATATCAATATTTTAAATAATTTTCGAAGTTAATCACCACTGCTTGCAAGGAAAAAGCCTTTAAACTTGCAGAATATATCAAAAAATATAAATGTCATCAGTACATTATTAAGGATTTTAAATTAAAAAAGAAGGAAATCTAATGTAAAGCTCTTTAAAATAAATTATAGTTCGTGTGTGAGATAATATGTACAGGAAACTATTAAATCTATCGAATTCTTTCAAACTAGTAACAAGTTTCTTAATTCAAATCTGACGATTAATTAAGTTGAAAAAAAAATTAAATTAAAAAGAAATCATGATACATATTTTCGGAGAATTGGAAAAAAACCATTTAAATGCATCTACAGATAAAGTAGTCATCTAATTACACAATAAATACCCATTTAATCCAAAAAACTAATTATAATCCACAGAAATATATAAAGCACAAGCACTTGTTATAAGAAATATTAATAAGGGGTAGCATCTAGCAAAGCATAAAACTGGAAATCACGTACCATTATTATTACGTACGATTAACACTATCATTAACACACAACAATCATAGCGCAACAACACGACAGTATTTAATAAATACTAGACACCAATTATTGTGACTTTTATATTGTAAAGATGAAGGCAAGCAGGTTATGAAACTTCTCGAAGCGCCGAAGGCCGTCCACTAGTGGGAACGTAAACAGCCAATCACGGCGCTACAATGTAGATCCATAAGAAAGTCCATTAGGTTTAGAAATCTCGCCTCTCGCTCTGGCTCTCTCTCTCTCGCTCTCGCTTGTCCAACTTGTCAATGTTTTCCGCTGAAAGATTTGAATTCCTAATGTCTCGACTGCCATCTATCGGTAACGTCCTGTGATCGGTATAGTAGACTTCTATACACTTGTAGATAGGCAACCTGTTACACTTTTTTATAAAAATCAATTTTGGAGTAACCCGGGTTCGAACGCTCAACCACCTGATTAGAACTCCATAGCTTAACCCCGAGACCACGGAGCTTGTCTTTTAAATTACTGCATACGAGTTATTTATAAAAATGCTTTCACGTATATTTGATTAAATCCAATTTATTTAAAAATAATTCCCGGAAAATATTGTATATAATTGTACATTAATTACGCTATCAACCACATTAATTACGCTATCAGCCATATCCGATCGTGTAACAATATCATGATGAGTATAGGCAGCCCTAATAATTATTATCAATGCTATGAAGCCGTATTTCCAATCAGTGATGAAATGGGTAAGAAAGAAAGAGGAGGCTGCTTTGTAAATTGCAAATATGTATTTGTTCTAGAACAAAATGCAGTTTCTTAGTATTTAAAGACTGTTTCACTATATATTAATAAAAGTCAGATTAAAATAATGTTCACGTCATAGGGTTTATTTATTACAATAAAAATAGCCCAGATTAGATTATTAGCATGATAAGATTTACCAAAACAAAAAATACATTTTAAAATTAGGATGTAACCCCGAGCTGTTAATGAAAAGCAATTAACGACCTCGTTTATACTGTTCCTCAAATTAGATTATTAGAAAAACAACCTTTCTAATTGCTCGGAAAATCACTAAAAATGATAACTTAATAACAAATTACATAATACATGTTTAGTATTTCTTAAATATTTTTAATATTGTTTGCCTGCATAACTTTTGACGTGCCTAAAACCGGTATATAAACTGAACGGTTTTTAAAAATAAATCATTGTGAAAGAGTTTCGGTATCATCAAGACGCTATCCTACCTTCTCGTGTAAGTGTTTTAATTTTTAATTATTTTATGAAAACTAATCATTTTGAACTTTTTAGATCGTCTAGAATTCCATATTAATAAGAAATATTATGCCTTTATTTCTTCTGAAATTCAATTGGTGAGATATTTATGTTTTAACTATATTTATACCTTTATACCTAGTGCTCAGGGAGTACTTACCTATCCGAACACAGCTGACCAGGTCTAAAATACGGTCTGTGAGACCGCACACCCTGTGTTCATTCCTGTTTCCCTTCTATACCTAATGTTCTGTAAGCCTCCCTAATGAGACTGCATTGATAAATTTTGAAATTTGTTTCAGATTAAGACATTTATGTTTTAACTATATTTATACCTTTATACCTAGTGCTCAGGGAGTACTTACCTATCCGAACACAGCTGACCAGGTCTAAAATACGGTGTGTGAGACCGCACACCCTGTGTTCATTCCTGTTTCCCTTCTATGACTAATGTTCTTAAGCCCTCTAATGAGACTGCATTTATTATTTTGAAATTTGTTTCAGATTAAGTTATTTATGTTTTAACTATATTTATACCTTTATACCTAGTGCTCAGGGAGTACTTACCTAACCGAACACAGCTGACCAGGTCTAAAATACGGTGTGTGAGACCGCACACCCTGTGTTCATTCCTGTTTCCCTTCTATACCTAATGCTCTTAAGCCCCCTAATGAGACTGCATTTATTATTTTTGAAATTTGATTCAGATTAAGTTATTTATGTTTTAACTATATTTATACCTTTATACCTAATGCTCAGGGAGTACTTACCTAACCGAACACAGCTGACCAGGTCTAAAATACGGTGTGTGAGACCGCACACCCTGTGTTCATTCCTGTTTCCCTTCTATACCTAATGTTCTGTAAGCCTCCCTAATGAGACTGCATTTATTATTTTTGAAATTTGTTTCAGGTTGACTACAGTTCCTATATACATACATCTTATCCAAAATGTCTTCTCTCTACAAAGTAATCAACGAAAGTGTGTCCACTATAAAGAAGTTTGGTACACAGAAACACAGAGTGGTATTTAAAGTCAACGATGCACCAGCCGGCGAAGATCATCTGGACTTTTTTAAATCGTCTGTTAATCAAATTTTATCGAATTTATTAAATCGAGCACAGTCTTCGGATAAAATTGGGGCTACATTTGAATTCGACAACTTCAAGCAAAAACTGCCAGGCTACATGAGCTTCAAAAGAGCCGATGAAATCACATTTAACGATGTCTGGGGCATACTAGAGAGCATCCTACAATCCGACCCCGAAGCGCTCAGTTCTGATACGTTTAGGCTTATAGCTACAATTGTGACACCACCTGCAGGGCGAGGACGTAATCGTGCTGGTATTTATAACTCCTTCGCTGAAGAATGTAGCAAACGTAGAGGGATTGTCAGTATTAAAAACAACGACAACCTCTGTCTACCTCGAGCTCTGGCTGTAGCTAAGGCTCATGTAGATAACAGCATCGATTACAAGAAGGTAAGGGATAATCAGGGTACGCAAAAAATAAAGGCTGAGGAGTTGATGCAAGGAGTCGATGTAACTGTCATTTCAGCAGAGGGAGCAGGGGTCAACGAGTTAAGACTCTTCCAACAGCTCCTGGCCCCTAACTACAAGATTACTGTGTATAGCTACGGTACAAAAGGTCGCGATGTGATCTTTGAAGGTGCTGTTGATGCTGAAAAGAAGATCAATCTCATGTACCATGAAGGCCATTACAACGTCATCACCTCTCTGACCTCAGCCTTTGTCTGTATCTACTTTTGCGATCATTGTCACGTCCCTTATAACGTTAGAAATCACCACAGGTGCGAGAAGTCCTGTATAGGCTGCGGTAGTTCTCCGCCTTGTGTAAGACATGCCCAAATGATCAGGTGTCAGGACTGCAGACGTGATTTCAGAAGTCAACAATGTTTTGACAAACACAGAGGTAAAATGTGTCAGAGCGTTAAAAAGTGTGAAGACTGTTTTAGGATTATAAACCTCAAAACCAGAACAGAAGCTCATGTATGCGGAGAAATCTACTGTAAGATGTGCCAAAGCCATATGCCGGAGAATCATTTTTGCTACATACGACCATCAGGTAAAATGGCAAAGAAACAAGACGTTCTCTTCGTGTTCTTTGACTTGGAGACCCGTCAAGAAAAGGAAATTGCACGAAGCAAATTTATGCGTTTTCCAACAGGTTTGCCCTGAATGCTATGATTCTCCGGGTATGCTGATATGTAAAAGATGCGGTGTGCGGGAACAAATCCTAAAAGAAAAATGTATAGAGGGTTTTATGACGTATCTGTTAGAGGTAAGGAAGAAGTTTAAGAAAGTCATAGCAATTGCTCATAACGGGCAAGCTTTTGACACCCAATTCATTTTAAACCACGTTATTACAAACACCTCAATAAAACCAGAACTCATCATGCGCGGTACAAAAATTCTTCTACTTGAATTAGATAACCTGAAATTTATCGATTCGCTGAACTTTTTCCCTATGGCTCTGGCAGAGTTGCCTAAAGCCTTCGATCTACCAGCTCCCAAAGGATATTTCCCGCACCTATTCAACACCGAAGACAACGCCAACTATGTCGGTCCGTTACCCGACGTCAAATTCTACAGTCCGGATACTATGAAGCCAAATGCTCGTGAAGAGTTCCTAAAGTGGTACGATGCAAACAGAGACACAGAGTTCGATATGCCACGTGACCTAGTCGAGTATTGCAGAACCGACGTTGATATTTTAAAGAGAGCTTGTATCCACTTTAGGAATCTCTTTATTAAAGAATGCGATGTTGACCATGTTCACGGAAGCCATCACCATAGCCTCTGCCTGCAACCTTATGTACCGGAGGAAATTCCTTAAAGAAAGTACCATAGGGATCATCCCGAGAGGTGGTTACCGCCGAGCAGACAGTCACTCCGGAATAGCTCTGCAATGGTTGCTGTGGGAGGAACAGCAACGCGGTGTACAAATTCAACATGCAGGCAGGCAACGAGAAGTTATTGTGGGCGGTCAAAAGGTAGACGGGCTGTATGAAAGACAAATATTCAAATTCCATGGTTGCTTCTATCACGGCTGTCCTACTTGCTACATCACTAGGCGCGATGAACCTCTACATAACGACCCTGCTGATACTATGAATATGCGTTATGAGAAAACTCAGGCTACAACAGAAAAATTCAAATCCATGGGTTACGAGGTTACTGAACAATGGGAGTGCGACTTCAGGAAGAAGTTAACACCTGAGATGAAACAGCTAGAGAAGCATCCAATACTCTTAAACACACCGCTAAATCCGCGTGATGCTTTTTACGGCGGACGTACAGGGGCAGCAAAATTAAAGCGGGTTGCAAAAGACGGGGAAAAGATCCGGTATGTCGACGTATGCTCCCTTTACCCCTGGGTATGCAAGTACGCCAAATTCCCAGTTGGCCATCCGGAAGTTTACGTAGGTAAGGCGGCCTGTGAAAAGCTAATCAGCGATAAAGGGGGCCTGGAAAACATCAACGGCGTAATAAAATGTACAGTGTTACCGCCGCAAAATCTGTATCATCCGGTCTTACCCGTCAAAATGCACCAAAAGTTGCTGTTCCCTCTATGTCGTACTTGCGTTGAAGACCTGAACCAAGCAGAATGTCATCATTCCGTTGCCGAACGAGTCATTAGCGGAACATGGGTCGTAGATGAGGTGGTTACAGCGATACGAAAGGGTTACATCATACAAGATGTACAGGAGATCTGGTCATACGATGTAACCCAATATGACAGGAAGTCGATGGACGGCGGTTTGTTTTCGGGATTCATAGATAAGTTCCTGAAAATGAAGCAGGAAGCTAGCGGATGGCCCTCTACAACATGCTCCGATAACGTTGCAGTTGATGAAGTCCGAAAAAAAGCCTACGTTGATGAGTATGTCTTGAACGAAGGAGTCCTCCTGGAATCGTCGAAAATCGTGAAGAATCCCGGATTGACATCGCTGGCCAAGTTGATGTTAAATTCATTTTGGGGTAAGTAGTATAATAGTCTTACGTAGTTTTCTTTACTTATTAATAATTGTATTCTAGGGAAATTTGGTCAACGTGAAAACCAGCCAAAAACTTCGATTATCAACGAGCCCAAGGAGTTTTTCGATTTACTTTCCAACCCTAGCGTAGAAGTCAACAACGTGCAGGAGATAAATGACGAGGTGATTGCGGTTAACTGGCAACATAAGGAGGAAGCAGCAGATCTTCTATCGTCAGTCAACGTGGTCATCGCGGCATTTGTCACTGCACAGGCCCGACTTAAACTCTATTCCTACCTTGATCGATTGGGCGAGAGAGTCTTATACTATGATACAGGTAACAATTATTCATTTCTCTCTTATAATTTGATAACTACTAAGTATGGTTTTTGTTATAGATTCTGTAATATATGTGTCCAGGCCTGGGGAAGAAGATCTACCAACCGGCAACTTCCTGGACGATCTCACCGACGAGCTCGAGGATTACGGACCAGGGACATACATTATAGAATTTGTATCAGGGGGTCCCAAGAATTACGCCTATAAGGTATATTGTCCGGCCACGGGTCTAGTACACGTGGTCGTAAAGGTGAAAGGGATCACCCTCAATCACGCAGCGGCCCAAAAAATAAACTTTGACTCCATGTTGCGTCTGCTAGACGACATGGACTCAAAGATTATGATTGAGTCCAACAACATACGAAGAACCGCGCAGCATCAACTCGTCACCAGGACCGAATCAAAGGCCTATAGAATAACGTTCGGCAAGCGACGTCGTATAGAAGATTTTGATTCCGTCCCATATGGGTACAAGAAACAAGCTCGCATGTGAATATTTAAACTCTATGTATATATATTTAGGAAATTTTACGATTGTAGTTTGTAATGTGTATATATTTTTATTTTCACAGTCATCTATGTATATTTTACGATTGTAGTCTGTAATGTGCATATATTGTATTATCACTTTGTATATTAGTTTTGTATTGTATATAATTATATCTGTTAAGATTTTTGACAGTTCTTTAACGTCATATCTTTTACAACTAAATATGTTTCAATCTTGTATTTTTCTGTACATGAAATTCAGATGTTTTATAGAATTATAGAATTGATATTTTAAATTGTCTTTTTTCATGTATTATGTTATCAATTATTTTGTATTGTTATAACATGTATTATTCGTGAATAATAGATATAATATGATTTATTTTTTGTCTTTTTTTTTATTTCTGTAATTTAAGGTAAAAATAAAAACAAATATTTTATACAAGAACTTTTATTGAAAGAAGAAAATACAGTTCATATTGATATATAATACTAAATTATATCTAGAAGAAAATACATTTCATGCTGATATATAATACTAAATTATATCTAAAATAATACATAAGTATATTAATAATAATAATACTATAAAGGAGCTAGTGAGTGAGTAGATCTTCCTTCTTTATCCAGGACTTTTCATTTAAGCCGAGCCATTTCACGTAAATGTCACCATTGTTGCGGCGTTTAAGTATTTTTTCAACTAGGTATACATCAGGTTGATTGGTTTTCTGCAGCTCGGATTCGTAGAAAGCACCTCGGACGGGAACTCCGTGTAGATCTTCCAACAAGTATGTGATAGGTTTTGTAAATTGAACTTTAACTACTTTGAATAATTCAGTTGACCAGTTAGGTGTATATCCCTTGGAAAAGACTCCTTTGAATTTGCTTATACGTACGATGTCATTCAAATCCAACCTACGTTTACTGATAGTTTTTACATTAGTGTTATACACTGACAGCTGTGTCGTAGGTTTAACAGATGCAGGAGGCACCCCTATTGTTCTATGTCTTGTATTATTATAGCTATCAACTACTCGTTGTAATATATCGACCCATTTAAATTTCCCTCTGTAGCTAAACTCCTTATACAGCTTTTGCTTAATTGTACGAATAACTCGTTCGACTATTGAAGCCTTAATCACGGAATACGTAGAGTAATGATTTATGTTGTATTCATTCATTAACTTTTTAAAATGTTTATTATAAAACACCTTCCCGAGATCAGACTGTAAATTTTTAGGTATGACTGAATCCTTAAAGATACTACTGACCTGCTTTGTCACCTCTTCTCCGGTCTTAGTTTTCAACGAACGTACATACAAGTATTTCGAATAACAGTTTATCATCATCAGTATGTAACGATAACCCTTATTTACTTTAGCGTAGGGAATAAACTCCGCTAAATCTATTTAAAACAAATCATCATAACCCTTTATTATAGTACTACGTCTTTGAAAATTTTTTCTAGCAGATCTATGTATTTCATCGACAACGGTTTGTTTTGCGTTCATCTCTGTTAATAACTGCAGATACTCAAATTATAAGTTATGTAAGACTGAACTATTAAATAGAATGTAAAATAATATATCCTACGACTATTGCGGGGTTCTTTGAGTAATTAACAAATTTTGTAGGTCTACGAGCGGTGATCTATCAAAATTTTTATATCTAGAATATGTTTTAGCTAGAAGCCATAAAGTTGCCTTACACAGTTCTATACAAAGCGAGGTCAGAGTTTTAATACTATCGCGTAGCGCGTCGTGACTGTTGTTAGATATCTCGCTATCCATATACCATTTTGTAACTGCATCCTCTGCATTTACGGGGTCCGCTAGATTGATTAATCTTCGTTTCTTACAATCAATAGTTTTATTTTCTAGTATTAAAGCATGTTTCTTTGTTACCAGATCTGAATCATTAATAGCGTAGCCTGCGTTTGTAATTCTTTTGTTTTCTAAATCGAAATTCTGATCCTCTGTTAGCTTAAATCCTACCCCGGGAGGACCTGGAACTGTTACAACATCTCCAGCTATTGAACGCCCAAACAAATCTATAGTAGCATTCATACCGCTAATGGTAACGAACTGACTACTTACGTTCGTGATGAAATCTTTTATTCTATAATACCTTCTTCTTTTAACTCTGAAATAATTGAAATTATTTCGTTTTCATTCAGAGGACTACTGTTACCGGCTTCTTTTACAGCAAATAACAAACGAAGTCGGTCGACAAGTTCGTTAGCTTTATTCCAGTAGACGTATTCGACTTTGCAATCGCTTAATTTTTTAAAATTTGACAATGATGATGATAGTCTAATGCCTAAACCTTTGATTCTGGATAAGTTCGGTTTAATAATATAATCATACTTCCAATGTTTAACAGCTGTTAGTTTACCCTGTGGTCTATAGGATTTCTTATGCGCATTAGTAATGGTTATTATCTGCATATAATTATTGATATCAGCTTGCGATGGTGTTGACTCTAATTCTCTAAACGTGAGTAAGTCAAACAGACCGGGTGTTGCTTCGAAAGCGTTGTTTTTAATTATGATGTTTGTATCACGTATAGTCACAGGGGAAGATGCAAATGTCCACGCGTCTCGATCAATTTTATATCTAATACCGAATCTACTTCTATCTATGTTGCTACCACCCCTAGCTTTAGCATACCGTAATGAGTAGGGAGATCATGAGTTTTATTAGATTCTTCTTCTTCATCTGCTTCCGATGATGATGATGATGCAACAGGTTGTTTTTTAACTTTCAACAGGGGAATATAACTAGCAGTAGTAGTAGTAGCAGATGGTTGTGTTTTAATTTTCAATAGGGGAACGTTAACTGATTCGGCAATAGTTTCCAAAGGAGATATAACCTGTTTATGAGTATCACGATAAATACGTTCTGCTTCAGATTTATCACGTCGAAAGTAAGCAAATTTTCTACGTATAGCCTTGCGTGCGTTTATTATTTTACATTTTAAACTCATATCGTATGAGCTCGACATGTTGACAACTCTAAAAGAGAACTAAACGATTCGAGTCTAATTATAAACTCATATATGTATCAAAACCTTTCCGATATCTACCGCTGTTTAGGGAACAATCTTTATTAATAACTAGGAAATCATACGGATCCTTCCAACACATACGACAAATGTTTTTGAAGTACTCATAGTTAACATCTCCTACAACATGATCCCTATACACATGCTTTAAATTTAATTCGTCCTGTTTGAAAAGAATAATCAAGTTTGCGTTATCCCTTATCAAATGTTTTGGTATCTTTGCATATGTCTGACCTAAATAAAACGAGTCAACACCTTTATGTCTACCCATACTAAAATATTCTCTAATTTTTTCCTGTTTGTCACAGATAATATCGTCGAAAATGAATACTGAATTAGGTTTGATGTTGCTAGGACTGATTACGTCATCGTTTTCACTAAACTCTTGATAACCAATGTTTTTAATAGGTTTCATAACTTCCCTTAAGAATTCGTATTTCGGTTGAAATAAGGATTTGGCAAACAGGTAGATATTTTCAAATTTTAATCCGTTTTCACTAATCAGTAGACCTAACATAACATTAGTTTTACCGCAGGAAGAAGGACCGCTCAGAATTGCTCGACATGACGTAGGTAATAAGTCACCATGTTTTCTATCATCGCCGGATTGTAGAGATACATCGCTGTCTAAATTAAATATGTTTAGCGTTTTCTTTTGTTTAACAGTTTTCATTATGGTATGCGTACGTGTTTAGTCACGGTTTCAGTGAACGGGTTATATTCTATCAAGGAGTCGTGTAGGATCAAACAATATGCCTTTGTTGTATTGGTAAATGCAGCGGAAGATTCAAGTTCTAATCTAATATCGACCGTGGAATCCTTAAAACTTTCTACCTGTCTCGCATAATCAATTACAAAAACAGGGTATGTTTCAAATTTTGAATAATCGATTAAACAGCTATCAGTCGATCCTCTACCTATGTCATAGTAATTCTCGCGAAAGCGTGTATAATTTAAATATGCTGGAATGTAATCCTTACTACTGAAATCGAGATTTAAACGTTGCTGCGGAAACACTTGCGAATTTAAATACAGTTTAATATCAACTAGGTTAGAATGAGTAAATGTAGTAGGGTTACCGGTTCTTATACCCAGCTGACGCTCGTCTTGTAAAACTACAAGAACCCAACGCGGTTTTTCCAATTCATTTGAATTCTTTATACGCCAAACCTGATTTTTAGTAGTTCCCAGCGAGGGTAGTTCGTGTAATTCCCAACGCCTAAATGGAATGATAATAGAAGAATTATCTCTCAAACTTTCAACTAAGTTCAACTTGCTTTCGTCCGACAATAGTATATGAGGAACCTCCCTAGACAGTCTATCAATCTTGATTTCTACATCAGTACCTGCATCTCCAGCAGCGCTTTTATAGCAATTAAAATCATTCTTAGAACGTATCAAAACTGACAGCTCATATGAGGAATAACTTTCTTGTAATCATCTGCAAACCCGAAGATATCCTTTAAAGGAATTCTACACGTGAAATTGAACACGTTATTCCCCGCATTATGTAGCAGGCCATTTCCGTTTTCGAGTTCGATTCCCCATGCACTACTGGATAAAGCCCGATCCTCGGCACCGTGTGAAACGAGACCTTTTATAGTACTTGTAATACCCGGATGTTTACACACATCGATGATTTGATTCGTACCTAATATTAGTTGAATTTCGTCAAACAGAAAGTAGACAAAATTGTTTACCGGTAGGAATTCTACGTTGACTTTTCGAGTCATAGCACCTTTAACAAAAATGTAGCTATCATACAAAGCTAAAACATTATCCGAATTTTGTATGGTGATTCTAATGATGTCTGAATGATTTACATTTAACGTAAACGGCAAATAGGTATAGAAGTCCTCTTTTATTATATATGTATCGACACGAGGTTTTTGAAATATATTTAATTTATCAGTAGCAAAGATGCTTTCTGTGTTAATATGCAATTTACTTCTTTTCGACATGTTGATGTTGTACTTTAAAACCTAGAGATTCAAGAAACAGCCGATTCTCTTTAGATAACTTTATACGTAAGAGGTCCGCACTAGTTGGTGTACGAAGACGAATGACCCTCGAATGATGCGAGGTATGGTTTTTATAGTTAAAGTTTATTCCCATTTTTCACGTTTAAGTTCTAGTCTTATACTTGTGAAGGTATCTTCAGAAAAATTTACCAGTCGTCCACTCGAGTCTACTAATCGAATGGTAATATTATCAATTTCACTGACCGTGACAGGAAAGTAAATCACGTGTGTTGGTTCCTTCTCAATCAGGTATCCAGGTGGTACGCAGAGACCAAATTCAAAGATTGTATGACACGGTTGATTATTTCTATACGCGCCCCCTGTAATATTCGTGTCTACAAAGATGTTCGGGGTAGAGAGTATATCGACAATTCGATTTGATACGTGTCTGATACCGGGTAGTAATATACGATTGTTAAATCCTAATAGAGAGCCTATACTGTTCGGTTTGCTAAAATCTATAACGGCTGAGGCAGATTCAATCTCACACTTTCCTGTATTAGTGTTAGCCTTGATTTGTAGTAGTAAATCTCCTTCTTCAGGATCGCTCGTATTAATTTGATTCTTTATATAGTTAGCAATTTCTGACAATTCCTAACTACCGGTTGTGATAGTTATCTCTTGATCTCCGTAATAAAATTTATTTTTCCCCGGAAATATATTCCGTATCGTATGACTTGTATATAGGCCAACTAATCCTATGGAGTATCTGTATTGCTCACTATCTAGTTGTATATTCGGATAAATACTACCGGTAGAGAGGACATTTCCATTACCGTACACAGTGATGGTTCTAGCCATACTTGTTCGAATTATACATACACTTCTCTTTTATACAAAAATCTCAGGCACAAGTGTCCACAGTTGTATGTATTAAACTTTTGTTCTCGAGCAACATTATAGTATACATTGCAACGAGGACCGAAATATTTCACAAGTTCAGCCGGTGGTCTTAGGTCTCCGAACGGGGTCAAAATACAAAACAACATTTCGATCCTTTCTATAAGCTACCCAATGCGTACCGGGTCCTCCAGCATCATCGAGATTAACAATAGCTCTTTCAAATCGTAAAGGTTTATTTGGTAGACTTGTTCTCATATAGACACCTCTGAAAAAGGGTATGTCTTTAGCATGTTTTATTAAATCTAGGTTTGTAAGTGGTCTCCGAGGCAGGTTATTCAGTTTTTTGACCTGTACGGTTTCAGATACAATGCTGTACCGCCTGCTTTATAAGGTTTCAGGTAAAGAGCGTTTCCGCTGTTTCTATCTACTGCGATAGCCTCCATACTTTTATTATGTCGTTTAGTTTCTTCTAGCTGCCTCTTATTACTATTAGCAGTGTTAACAGCTTTTGCTACGCCCGAAGCGCCCCCTATAATTGCACCGAGAGCCGAGAGGCCAGCAACAATTGGTATGAGAGGTAAAATACCGCCTGTAGCTGTAGGTACCGGAATAATTCGAGGTACTTTAACGTTTTTCCTACCTCCTACGTTTTTAATGATTCTTCTAGCGGCGTTCAAAGCATGGTGTATTAAATCCTTTCCCGTGAGGGTCTTACTTGCTGGATTTACCGTACTTACAAGCTTCTTTAAAATACCTCCTTTAAAAGTGACAATCTTCTTTGTATTTCCAATCTTCTTTGTCTTTCTCCTACTAGTCTTCCTATTCATACCCATTCCTAACTTTCGTTTAACCTTCATTATACCGGTTACAAGCAGAGTTGAAGCCTTTTCCCCTAACTTAGAGTCTTTAGCTTTAACACGTCTCCAGGCAGCTTCTTCTAAAACACGATCTGCCTTATGTCTACTATCCAAGTCTGAACTTTGAGCGTACGAAATATCGTGCTGCATACACGCCTGATCCAAGGGGTTTATGCCTTTATCTCCTCTTTCTAATCTTTTAGATAATTTAGTTCCGGGTCCGCAATATTGGTAAGAAAGCAGATGTAGTTCGATCGGGAGCCTGTCGATGAGCTTGTTAACAACACGGTTATCCTGGTGAGTCAACATCACGTACTGAGATAAGAGATCAGATGCATCTCTATTTATACTCGGCGAAAACCTACTGTCTCAAACTATTGCTAGTGGTAGTAAAACACAAATAATTTTTTATACGTTTATTCTTTATTAAATACATTTGTAATAGACATTCGTGAAAATTTCTTATATAACTTATTCAATACACAATACGATTTTATTTCATTTCGTAATACATACAAAGCGTTTATATAATTTTCTAACCTATTTCTATATTCAATCGTCCTCAACTTCTTATGGTACATCTGTTGATGTCTCGTGAATTGCTGGCCATGACGCTGCCGGTGCTTGCTGATTGGGTTGCAACTGACTGTGTACGACATTGATAAATTTTGATGGATAAAGTTTTATTATCTCTAATAAAATGAGCGAGTTCAATCCACCGCGATCTTTTAAATTTAACGTCGAGTAGTTACCGCACGACAATTCGGCTGAGAATAAAATCGATTCGTTTGACACGTTCTTCTGACGTCTCACTCCTTCAGCTGTGTTCTCTACACTTGCGTAGTAGAAGTACGAGAAATTAAGGTGACGTAATACACGAGCATGTTGGTTAATAAGCGGTGCTAGATGCATGATCTTTTGAAATTCGTGGTCTTTTACCGTTATCTTCCGCTGGTCATAACATATCATCACCGTGTTGCCGTAAAAAACACTATGATTAAACTCAACGTAAAGATTCGTACATAGATGGAATTTCAGCTTTTTATCGTTGCATATTTTCGTGGAAAAGAAGTCTTTGAACATTGCTTCGACTCGGACATCATACAATTCGGACCATATACTTTCCGTTAACATAATTTCACCATGCTCACATATGTTGTTGATACATTCCAATTTAACAGTCGCGTCAAATTCATTAGGTTGTTCAGGCGGGATAATTCCTACTAGGATATCATGTAAATGAATAGAGTCTTCTCTTGGTCTCATGACAAATAGAGGGTATTGTACAGATCCTAACAACTGCAGGTGTTCACCAGGATAGACGGTAATCAACGACGATGCTGGTGTTGCTACATTATCTGTACTTTGTACCTGTAAGCTTGATGCATCGTCAGCATAGTATGATTCGTTCGGACCTAAACAAGAAATAATTATTCAGTAACATTCAAAGGATTTCGTTCTTTTAAAACATACCTATTTCTTCATGCATCACTTCGTAGTCTTGACCCTGGAAATAACTGCTCGGTTCCGGAATTGATAAGTTTGCAGATTGATCCGGTTCATCATACTGTTGATCTAAAATGAAATAAATTATTCAAATGTATACACACACACACACACAAACCGTTTTCTTTCTTACCCATTTCAGCACTACTTGTAAACGTGTCTCCATAGCGATGATAATAATAATCAGGACTGCCTAAACTCATCATGATACTGTTACACGATCAACTGTTGCACTATAATGACTAATAGCCTTTCACCGAAATACATTTTATAGCGATTTCTACACATGCGCATGAATACATGTCTTCAATCCAGTTGAATCATAATGAACAACCCTATGACTCAGAGTTAATCCCTGTAAAAACAGATTCTGGGAACTGAGGTAAAAACAATATCGAGAAATGACATGTTTCTACATGTTAAATTGTTTTCGCATAATTACTTGATGACGTGTAGATCTATATAATAAGGGTTAACACAAGGGTGAGTAATTGTCATTTAAAACAATAATTTATGCCGCTTTTAAGATGATGATCTCTTAACAAATTATTTATAAAATCTAAATTCCTTTCAGTCATTTGTAAGAACGTTTGTTTATTTATGCTTGAAAGCAGTTTTAAAGAATGTCGAAAACAACATGGTTAATTAGTTTGTACGTATTTTCATGCAAAAACATTTAGTTTGAAAGTAACTTCTTAAACAGTTTTAGCTACAGAAAATGTTTTTTTGAATTTTAAAAATAATGCTTTACAGTATTCTAGTACTACATACCCGACTATAAAGTAATCATGGAAAGTATAACAGCTGTTTAAAAGAATAGATAGTAAATATAACTATATCTAATTATTTTGTACTGATATAAAAAGCCGCGGATCGACTGATGTTACGGGGCTCATGTAGTAATAATATCTGTATATAGTTTTCAAATTGTTATATTTAAGATATATCAAGAAAAATTTCTTGAGTTTCTTCACGATTGGCTCATATAAGGTTAAAATTGTCTCATCTCAATGATTCATGATAATAATCATAATTGGCTTATAATTTTTGAATCCTAAAGATTTAATATTATTAATGTACAATATTTATAAATATTTTCCGGGAATTATTTTTAAATAAATTGGATTTAATCAAATATACGTGAAAGCATTTTTATAAATAACTCGTATGCAGTAATTTAAAAGACAAGCTCCGTGGTCTCGGGGTTAAGCTATGGAGTTCTAATCAGGTGGTTGAGCGTTCGAACCCCGGTTACTCCAATCGATTTTTACAAAAAAGTGTAACAGGTTGCCTATCTACAGGCGTATAGAAGTCTACTATACCGATCACAGGACGTTACCGATAGATGGCAGTCGAGACATTAGGAATTCAAATCTTTCAGCGGGAAACATTGACAAGTTGGACAAGCGAGAGCGAGAGAGAGAGAGCCAGAGCGAGAGTCGAGCGAGACAGAGAGGGTCTGAACCAAGCGAGAGCGAGAGAGAGGGCCTGAACCAAGCGAGAGCGAGAGAGAGAGGAATCTACTATACCGTTGACATGACGTCACCGATAGATGGCAGTAGCAGTACTAAAAATTCAAATCCAAGGGCGGGAAATCCAAGATGACAAATTGAAAATGACAGATACAAAATGGTGCATATGCAAATGACATTCAGAATTGACAGATTCAAAATGACAGATACAAAATGGTGATTCAAAATGGCGATTCAAAATGGTGATTCAAAATGGCGTTTCAAAATTTCGATTCAAAATAGCGTTTCAAAATGGCGATCCAAGATGGCGATTCAAAATGGCGATTCAAAATGGCCGCTGAGTAGGGATAGGAGTGCGGCTTAAGTGGGGAGCCTAAGTAGGGGGTAGTGGGGGTAGGAGTGGAAAAAAAGGAGTGGGGGGCTGGCCAGGTGACCCTATACCTACTTGCATTTTTGTGTAAGACTAACACAGGAACCATGATACAAAAATCCGCAAGATACACATTTAATTTTAAGTGCTTGACGAGTTATTTCAATTTTGCATGTTCCACATGACCCTGACATGATATAAAGCGAATTATTGTACTGGTAATCGGAAGAGTTTACACCAATGATAACGATAAAGAATCCAATACACAGATATAGTGTAGATAGTTGTTATAAATAACTTATAAATAATGAGTATTAACTTTGAAAATTATAATTTCTACTGAGCTTACACAAGATTCTGCTTTCGATTACTTCAAATAATTATTAATGCTAAATTATCCCTATACTCCACAATAACGGAGTTTTAGATCTTAACATGAATCAATAGTGAACGAACCGATTTCCTTCACTCCGTTATTAAACAAAAATATCAAACAATAACAAAACAATAAATAACTCAAATAATATCATTTATTTATTCACGCAAAAATTACTAATCCATTCATTGGATTAATAGTGAAATAGAAAACCTTCAGTCTTTAATTACTTAAAGTAGTACTATAAGTAATAATGTTGTTACATAAATTATGGCCTAATCGATTCATAACAAGTTGAAAAATAATCCTAAAATCCAACCTTGAATGTTATTTAAACTTATCGGTTGCTTGAGAAATTAAGTTTAAAATCTTATAAAAATAACTTTGTGGACATTCTTAACACAATTCTATTGATTAAATCTTAAATTTTGAGATCATGAATCAAGTAAGCTTTCACATAAAAATAGGATAGAAAAACCACCTATTTTCATAAACTAAATTTGTTTACTGTCATGGTTTCCATTGACACGTTGCAGATGATCACCAGGTTGTTTAGGAACCTTTTGGAGAAGGCTTCCAGCTATCACACGTAGGAATTCAAAATATAGCAGGCGACAAGATCATTTATATTTCATTGTGGTATTCAACAATATATTCATCATTATCTTCAAAATGAGTAAGAATAAAGCTTGTAGTTTCAACCATGAAGATTAACTCCAAACTAAATTATTATCCACAAATGAACACAAGACTTAAAATGCCAACTTGAATTAAAGTCTGGATCTATTTTTCTTATAAATAATGATTGATTTTGTAGAAAAGACTTATTGATCATGTCACAAGGCTAATTGTCGGCAAAGACAATCAACGTGTGGGCATGCGGCAACGATGCATGCTTTATGTCGCTTCATGTTGCTTCGGCTGAAAAACTCAGTATAGCATGCGTCATTGCCGCATGCCACATGTTGCATCAGTTGAATTGCGCCTTCACATGCGTCAGCAACACTAGATGACATGTGGTATGTTGGGCCGGATGTCCACCAGATCGAATCGACCACAATTGGCCCGATGAGTAGTCGCTTACCAAATTGATCGTTCCGACCGAAATTGTCTGTACATGTCCACCAGTTTTATTAATTGTACAATTGTGATCGCGTACTCCTATTATTATTATCTTATATTATATACGGTTTGAGTTGTGTGGCAAACCAACGACAATGATCTTGCATGCAGCGTCTTGTCCGACTGGTCGGTTGAGACTTTGGTTGGGCACAACTCAAATCGTGTCATGGACATGCACCAATAAAAATACTGTGCACGATCTTTATTGCGCGACTCAAATCGTGGTCGGTCTGATGATCTGGTGGACACCCAGCCTTACTTCTCGGCTAGTGTTGCACCAGTGAAATTGCGCCTTTACCTAGCGCGAAAATGGCGGCATTGCTACGACCTGTATTTTAAATCTTGCCTATACATTTACGGACGTTGACATTGAAAATCGAATTTTATAATATACAGGGTGTCTTCTGAAAGATAACCCAATAACATTTTTATCAATGTACAAGGTGATAGAAAAATTAAAAAAATAGAGAGAAAACTTACAATTTTTCTTAATTTACTCAAAGAATAAGAACTTACAAAAAGGACCCCGCACAAACCCAATGGAAATTGGATTTCGGTGGAATTGACTGAATTTTTGATATGTTGTAGCTAGTGGCTTTGTGATCAAAAGTCTCCCTAGGTACAACTCTCAAGAGTTAACCGTTTGACCTCCACGAGGTCAAATTGGGAAAATACCGCACAAACCTGATGGAAATCGGATTTTGGTGGAATTGGCTGAATTTTTGATATGTTGTAGCTAGTGGTTTTGTGATCAAAAGTCTCCATAGGCACAACCCTCAAAAATTAAACGTTTGACCTCCACGAGCTCAAATTGGGAAAATACGTTGTATGAAGGGTATATCTCGCATGCAAGGCGCAGTTCATTATTTGCCGTGTATGTTTACTATAAACGGAATATACAGGGTGGGATTAAAGTATGGAATATTAAAAAAAACGAACTCAACGGGTTTTTTTAAAAACACTGAAACACGTCGATTTTGTTTTTTAAAAATACACATTAATGTGTGCGATTCACCTTCCGACTTTCATTTGTTTCTAAGTTGTGACATCATCACAAAAAATTTAAATGACAATATAGATGTTTAATAGTGGAATCCGATAGTAATTTTTCTTCCCTTTATGATCATGCAAATAAATCAAAAGGTGAATCGCACATATATGAATGTGTATTTTTAAAAAACAAAATTGACGTGTTTCAGCGTTTTTAAAAAAAACGGTTGAGTTCGCATTTTTTTAATATTCCATACTTCAATCCAACACTGTATATTAAAAGTATTTTATCAATATGAAAAATTGTTTGTATATAGTTCTAGTAGTTTATAATAAAAGTTTTATTTTTAAAATAATAGTTTAAAACTATAATGGAATATTTTCTTTTTAGTGTGTTTAAAACTTATGTGACTTTACTGTGAAACGTTTAAAATACTCCGTTCTGTAAGTATTAAAACTCCGAACGCACGTGAAAATCCTGTTTCATTTAAGATATTAAATATTACGTATTTAATATAATGGCCAACAGAAATCGAATGCAGCGTTTTATTTGTAATCACTACTTTCGTGTGAATGAATTAATTCAACTAAATGATGACAATGATGCAATAAAACGAAAAATATTTGCTGGGCGCCGATTTCGACAGGCCACAAGATATCATACATGGATTGCTTACGACACTGAAAATAATGAGGATGACCCGCCAATTACTTTGCACTACGTGCAAATTAGGTGCAAAAAACTGTGGGATGTTGGGCGCATATTGCTAGCGTGTTGAGGTATTTAGGTTATGCAAGACATGCAAATAATGTCAAATATCCGTCAACAACACTACTTGATAACATACTCGATGCTGCAAAACAGAATGCCACAAGAAATTACTAACCACGCAATTGAAATAATTCCAGAATGTTAGCACCCCGACATGAAGAGGCAAGGGGACTCACGCTATAATCAAGCAAGCCAACGGCGACGTGAGAGGCAAGGGGACTCACGATATAATCAAGCACCCTGACGTGAGAGGCAAGTGGACTCGCGATATTATCAAGCACCCCGATCATGCGCCTAGCATATAAGCTAATATACCCTACATACGGGGTATTTTCCATCGTGGAGGTCAAACGGTTAATTTTTGAGGGTTGTGCCCATAGAGACTTTTGATCGCAACGCCACTAGCTACAACATATCAAAAATTCAGCCAATTCCACCAAAATCCAATTTCCATCTGGTTTGTGCCGTATTTTCTCAATTTGACCTCGTGGAGGTCAAACGGTTATTTCTTGAGGGTTGTGCCCATGGAGACTTTTGATCAGAAAGCCACTAGCTACAACATATTAAAAATCTAGCCAATTCTACCGAAATCCAATTTCCATTAGGTTTGTGCGGGGTTTTTCTAGTACGTATGTTTCTGTCTTAATATTCCTTACATTTAACATTTATAATTAAAAATATAACTAGCTACAAGAGATGCCCAGAAATGTGAGAAAAACTTTTACCTTTACATAAAGGGATAAATCAATAAAAGTAGTACAAGAAGGCCTAAAGTTTTCCCTTATCTTCAGTCTTTTTAACTATAGCTTTTTTGGCTCAATTTAACCCGACTGATCCTGTATCAAAAAGAAGAATAGTACAGAATAATTAGCAATATACAAAATTATTATTAAATAATAAGTCGTGTTTTCATAAGCAATCGTGTAGCCAGTTTATTTTTATTATTAGGCCGTAGTAAAATATTAATTAACTTACTAAATAGGTCTCCAGGTTTATTTATTAAACTTATAAAAATGTTTAATGTCATTTAATTGTTGTCGTGTACAGACTTTATAAAGGGCGGTGTGATGTAAAACTTTGTCAACGTTAATATAAATTTACTTTGATAAATTTGATAAATAAAATATTTAATGATACAGCTAAAAACGCACTAGATTGTAATATGGAGTTATGTTTGCCACACAGTTTTATATTGAATCATACATTCATACCTTGAATCATATGGTTAGAGAGCCGCAATAGGAAATCATTGCTGTATTTTCTACTGTGCCAGAAATTATTAATACTATCATATCCAACACGAGGAAAAAGGAAGTGGTTAAAGGCCATAGAAAATTTTGTATGTCAGTCGCCCAGCAGAGGGCGTTTGTTTAGTCATTAATAGAGCCATTACACCTAATCAGCGAAGACCACGTTGGCGATCAGAGTACCGCAAACCGTCGCCATATTTTCGCAGATAAGCGTGATCTTTAATAATAGAAAAATTAAAATCTCATTTTACGTGTATGACATGAACTGAGGTATGAACTTCCAGAATAACAATTACGCTAAAAGCCTTTAAACTATACGTGGATTTGATTAAATTCAATACAGATAAAAATAATTAAAAATTCCGTGCTTCTTTCGTCCCAATATGACGCCGTTTGCATTACTCTTCGAATCCAGCAACATGGCCTGGTTGATTAGATGTAGTGACTCTAGTCATTAAATAAAGAATCTCTATCGATCTCTCCCACTTGTACATGTTAAGGCGGTCTGGTACCCAGGTGCGGCTGTCTAATGATTCTGGTATCATTATGACTTTAAACGAGCGCCCTGAGATGGAAATTTCTTATGTCCATATTCTCGTTCCATGTATTCGATATAATAAGATTAATAAGTTCTAACATGGTAAAAATACGTAATAATTCCTATTGTGGTTCTCTAACTAGTAGTTGTGAAATTAATGCTCTCTATAAGGTGTTCTGACAGTCTATAGTACACATCTCAAACTTTCGAACACTACTATGTAATGAGCGCAGATTGATTAACTATAACAATTCTAGGTATTGATTCCTGAATTGCGAAAACTGGAACAATCCCAGTTTCGGCTTTTTACCATCCATAATTTAAAAACCTTTCCAAATTGGGTTTGGGTAATAAACTATTCAACCGCTCGTTAGTTTGGTAATGTACTAGTAAGCAATGTTGTATCAAACCATCTTTTGTTTATTTTCTTCTACCAATAAATTGACTGGTAGTATCGTAACACGTCATAGCATGGAAACTGAGTAACTTTTTTTAATACAGTCCTCCAAACATAGTTCATGAATTGCGATATATTTTTTCCGTTTTTGGGCATCTACTTTAACTTAGACATAGAAGGTTTTTCAAGCTAAAGCACTCTAAGCAACGTAGGGATTGGAGATTTTAACGAAAATATTTTTGATCAAACGGTACTCAAATGATTTCATGGTGTTATGTAATTAGTTGCAATTTAATTTTGTTTTCATATTGCTAGATGAAAATCTGTTTCAGGATGAAAACTAAATTTTATTGCGTCACCACGTGCAAATGTCCTGGAGGATACAAAAACAACAAAAATGATCTATCGAAAGCAGACAATTTCTAAGTTTCTAAGTTTTGACTTTTCTTAATTTCTTCCTCTTAAATAGTTGATAACATAAGTAATTGCACAAGCTGAGTTTTTAATTTTAATTAAATGTGTATTTGTGATTTTATAAAAATCCATGAAAAGATGAGTAAATACAGACATGATTTTGTTAAAAAATAATTTTAAATCTAAGATGTAATTTTTTTATTTTGCCTTCTCTTAGTTCACTTAACACTAACTCTTATTAACACTATAAGAGTTATGTGTTAATAATGACATTTGTTGACCCTTTTCGGGTTTTATAATTAATGGAATTATTAACCTGTAACGAAAGAGTGTTCCGGTAGCTACAGATTCTTCAGATTTATTATGTAATTAAAGACTTTTCTCATTTGGGGGTTTTGTAGTCAAGAACTAAGCAAGTGAGTGGCACCCATATAGTCATAACTATTACCATCAAACACTTTTTGTTTCATCATTTGCAATCTAAAAGCTCCAGAAACCAGTACCTACTATCCTGAATAAAATTTGTAGAAAGAAAGATCTCTGCCGGAGCATAGTTTAAATGTGGTTATAGAAAAATTTTGTGTGCAATGATTGATGTTAAAGTAATCCAGATTTGTCTGTATTTTTTTGGTGACCGAAAAGATGAGTTACAATTCGTGAATCACGTCAAGCTTCAATAGTAAGTAAACCTGCATTCGCTTGAAAAAAAACAGTATTTTTTAGGTACAGTTAAATAAGTAATGTTATTAATAGGTATAGAATTTCTATGCATTTGCATGTTTTTTATGCTTATAGCAAACATATGCAGAGATATATTTCTACATGTTTAAGCCACATATGAATCACATATGTCAATTTGAAAGTGCATATAAATGCATATTTAGGTGTTTTTTATAAACGCATGCATATCTTAGCATTTTTGAACGAGTATGCATATTTTACCACTTTTTGAGCGTTTTACATTATTTAGTTATGAAATTTCTAATATTTTTTAAATAATTTTAGCATTTTAGACAACCAACCAAGGGCGGCTTAGTTGAGTCTAGGGGAAACCAATAATTTAAGCTTATTGTTAAACACTAGGCTTTAAAATATTTTACTGCCTTAACCATCTGTGTACTTGTTAATATTTTCTAAGAAAGAAAAAGTTTCAACTAAAATTTAAATACTTACATCCTGCGGTATTGTGATAATAGGTATTAGGAAATTCCATAGACCCTTTGACAACTTCCTGTTCATAGAAAAATTTGCCTGTACTTTTGTTTACTAATCTTGTAATCTTTCAATTAAGACAGTTTAGAAATTGCAAACTGCATTTCAGTGTGAAATTTTACAATGTAAAGATGGGTAAAGAAAAGCGGTCTGTGTCTGTTACACTTCGAAGTTATGTTAAGGAATTCAGTGTTCTTACAACTGACGACAAGGTGTTGTATTGTACAGTGTGCGACGATAAAGTGACTGCAACGAAAGGCTTTCAAGTTACACAACTTCTGAACACGGTTCGACATCAAAAGTGTGTTGCCCTGAAATCAAAAAAACAAACATTGTTACCGGGGTACCTTAATAATTCGCGCGGTGAGTCCAGCAAATCGATCGAATTTAATAAAAAACTATGTAGTGCATTAGTGGCTGTAGATATCCCGTTCAGTAAAATTAATCACTCAGCATTTCGTAATTTTCTGGAAGAAATTTCAAAAATGCCAATACCCTACGAGTCTACACTCAGGAAAAATTATTTACCTCGTTTATAGGAAGAGACCATAAAATCAATTAGAAAACATGTAGCGAATAACTACATATGAGTTTCCATTGACGAATCTACTGACACTACTGGAAAGTGCGTAGAAACTTCATTTCCTTCGTTTTGTTAGTAAAATTTAACTAATTAAAGACAACAGAGCAATTTACGGATGTTTTATTTTCTATTTTGTTAGTTACATATTTAATCACAACAATATTTTTGCTTGATTTATTTAAAAGATAAAAAACACTTCTTAGTTAAACGTTTAACAATTTTATTTGATTATTGTTTCCAGCCTTATTTTGTGGAACTCCATAATCATGAAATAAATAAAGATTATTAAAAGTTTCACAGTTTTATTAAAATATACCTGACAATATTGTTTCGACAGCTATGCTGTCATTATCAAAGGTAATATAATTATAAACAAACACGTCGCTAAGGTAGATACAAAATAGGTAACTAGATAAAATAATAATAATAATAATAAAAATTAATAATAAAAATCATAATTAAACATCTAATACTTCCAGTAACGGAGAATTATAATTATTAATTTTTATTATTATTATTATTATTTTATCTAGTTACCTATTTTGTATCTACCTTAGCGACGTGTTTGTTTATAATTATATTACCTTTGATAATGACAGCATAGCTGTCGAAACAATATTGTCAGGTATATTTTAATAAAACTGTGAAACTTTTAATAATCTTTATTTATTTCATGATTATGGAGTTCCACAAAATAAGGCTGGAAACAATAAACAAGATTATTTCGTCTTCGTTAGAAGAACAAGCCAAGTTATACAAGAAACTTATGATCAAACACGGAATCGCAAGTCAGAATGTTTGGTTTAACCAAGAATGTCTGAAACGTCAGGTTATTCCTAACTACATAAACATCACTACCAGAACCAAGAATTCGATTACTGAAAAAGTGATTAGGAATGCCAAAAGAAGATGGCTCAAAGAAGAATCGAAGAAATGGTTTAGTATAAGAGACAATATGCACGTTTATATAAAGGTACTCTATACAGAACTTACTCATAAATTACACAATATCCAATTTGACATCTTAGATTTTGACATTAGAGAAACCGTCAGTCACATTAAATTCAAAAAATACACCACACAGAAAAATAAACTTCATCGACTTGTACAACAAAAACGTACACTACAAAATAACCACAATTGTCAGAACACTGCAAACTTTTATCCTCGTTTCATAAACTTGTCGAATATAACATTCAATGACAGAGAAACACGATTTCTTAACAAAGGTTTCAAATTTTGTCCTTTTCCAAAATTTACCAACAAAATTAAAGAAATTTTGGCCGTTGAATGCGAAACTATACTTAAGAAAGATCATAATAACTATGCAAAATTCCAAATTTCGAATTTGTTAAAAGAGATGTCTTTGAAACAGGACAAAATGTACAACACATCTAACATATCACTTCTTCAATCTATAAAACAGAAAATCACAGAGAACAATCTAATTTCTGTTAAAGCAGATAAGGGTAGCACTTTGGTAATTCTTTCAAAAGATATTTACATACAAAAAGTTAATGAATTTATTAATAAAGAAAATTTTGAAACGTTAAACAAAAACCCAACCACAAAATTCCAAAAAGAAATAAAACAAGGTTTAGAAAACTGCAATATCTGCTTTTCAGAATTAGAAAAGCAACAAATCATTAATAAAAACCCACAAATACCTAAACTGTATGGATTAGTCAAGACCCACAAACAGAATATGCCAATAAGACCAGTTGTATCATACATCAATGCACCTAATCACATTTTATCCAAAAAACTGAACCAGATTATTAACACGATAGGTTACAAATCGAAATACTCTGTTAGAAATTCATTAGAATTAGTAGATAAGCTGCAAAACATACATCTTCAACCACATTCAAAACTTGTTAGTTTTGATATTTGCAACATGTTCTCCAGAATACCACCACAAGAATGTATTCCTTTATTAGATAGTTTCTTGATCAATAGTAATATAGAATTAGTTAAAAGGTTAGAGTTAATTCAATTATTTGACCTTTGTATAAGTCAAAATTATTTCACTTTTAATAACATAATTTATTTACAAAAGGATGGTTTACCTATGGGTAATTCTCTAAGTCCTCTATTAGCTAACATATTTATGGACAAGTTTGAAGATCGAATATTTGAATTAAACCTCTCTAAACACATTATCTTCTGGTTTCGTTATGTTGATGACATTTTAGCTTGTTTTGACAGTTCTTTTGAGGTTATCAATGAATTTTTAATTCTTATAAACAATATCCATCCTAATATAAAATTTACACTAGAAACAGAACAAAACAGGGCTATAAACTTTCTAGACTTAAATATCAAGATTAACGCAGACAATATTTTTGAATTTTCCATATACAGAAAACCAACACAAACAGACATAACAATACCAAATGAATCTTGTCACAACAATACACATAAAATAGCAGCATACAGATCATTAGTACACAGAGCTTTAACTATTCCACTAACAAAATCAGATTTTAGCAAAGAGATATCAACCATTAAACAACTAGCACATGCAAATCATTATAATCCGAACATGATTGACACTTTAATTAAACAAAAAGATTATAGGTTAGCTATCAAAAGAATATATCCCATTGACAATCAAACAGAAGACACAAATTACATATCTATACCATATTTTGGCAAAATATCAGAAAAAATTGCACATATACTAAGAAAAACCAACAATTATAAAATAACATTTAAAACCAACACTAACACTTTTTCATTTTTATTTAATGCTAAAGACAGAACACATGATATCATGAAATCGGGCATTTACCGTTTAAATTGTTCTTTTTGTAGTTCGGTATATATTGGACAAACACTTCGAAATTTTGACATAAGATATAAAGAACACGTACGTCATTACAAAAATAAACATCCTGAAAAATCGAATTACGCCAAACACCTTTTAGAACAAAATCACACAATGACTCCTCAAAATAATATTAAATTCCTACATTTTTGTAATAAACGCAAATTAGACATTTTAGAAGCCTTTGAGATATACAAACACAAACTCAGGGTACCTTTAATGAATGAACAACTTGAGCTCAGTAATTCTCCGTTACTGGAAGTATTAGATGTTTAATTATGATTTTTATTATTAATTTTTATTATTATTATTATTTTATCTAGTTACCTATTTTGTATCTACCTTAGCGACGTGTTTGTTTATAATTATATTACCTTTGATAATGACAGCATAGCTGTCGAAACAATATTGTCAGGTATATTTTAATAAAACTGTGAAACTTTTAATAATCTTTATTTATTTCATAATTTTATTTGAACTAATGATTTTTGTTGGACTGTAGAGGACAGCAACTTATATACAAGTGAGTAAAAAATGTACTGTTCTACCCCTCTCCCTGACAAGTAACCCTTGAGCTATGCGCCCCAAACATGCTTAAGTCGACGATAGGCGAACATAGCCGAATAAATGTACTTAATAACAAATTTGTACAATAACATAATTATTAACCTAAATTTATAAAGTAATTAAGAGAAGACACAATGATACAATAAATAATTAAATATGTAACCTAAATCCTAACATGATTAAAATATAATTTTTTTTAAATAACTGTTTTGCGCTAATTGTTTGTAACCGACTGATTATGTAGTTCGATAAAATAAAAATCAAATTTTTGTTTTCAGATACGTGGCTAACGTAATAATTGGCGTTTTAAATTCGGAGAACAATCCCAAATCCTATCTATTAGCAATGGACGTTTTCAAGAGCACCAATCATTGTTCTGTGGCAAAATTGTTTAATGATTCGATGGCTATTTTGTGGCCGGACGGCATACAGTACAACAAAGTACTCCTGTTCGTCACCGACGCGGCACCGTACATGATCAAGGCTGGAGCAGGCTTACAAGTTCTGTACGAAAAAATGATCCACTTAACTTGTCTTGCCCATGCAATGCATAGAGTTGCGGAGAAAGTGCGCGAAATATATCCTAACGTAAACTCTATAATTTGAGATGTAAAAAAATTGTTTGTAAAGCTCCATATCGCATACAAATATTTAGGGAAGCTGCTCAAGAAGTGCCTCTCCCACCTGAGCCTGTAATAATAAGGTGGGGTACTTGGCTTTCTGCAGAATATTATGCAACTTATTTTGATATTATTAAAGCATTTGTAAATAAACTTAATAAACACGATGCACTATGCATACAAAGCGCACAGGATGCTTTTAATACTGAGGAGGTGAGGGCAGAATTATTGTTTGTTTTGACAAATTTTGTGCGTTTAGCTAAAGTAATTCAGAAATAAGAAAGTCAGGGAAATTCATTAGATGAATCTCTTGAACATGTAAAATTGTTAGGTGTTTCTTTGAATAAAGTAAAGGGCCAAAGAGTTTGACTATAAAACAAAAATTTAAATCCGTTATAGACAAAAATCCTGGTTTTCACTTAATTAAAAGCATAAACGACGCATTATCTGGCCAAGACATTTTAGACGAGCTAAAACGTTATTCGCTTGTATATGTACCTCATTGTGAACTGTAACGCTCTATGTTTAGAAAATATAATTAATTAAATTATTGCATAGGATGTCTAATTAAAATAATTTCTGTAAATAAAATGTAAATAACGCTAAACAGGTGTTTGTTTAATAATGAAAGTGCATATATTTATTAAAAATCTCTAATAAACGCATATTTCATGATTTTTAAGTGCATATTTCAAATTCTATACCTAGTTATTAAGTATATATGTACTTGGTAATCGTGACATTCCTAAATCTTTAATACAGGAATGAATTGAAAACTACGGAATTGTAATACATGAAATTAATTCCGTAAAATTCTTTAATTCCACAGTTATCTTTCTAAAAAAATACTAAAAATTTTAAAAATGACTTTGAGGGAAAATAATCTCAATTAATTGAAGCAAATGCAAATAGATACGTACCTCTTGAATTAATAATGTAACCTTTAAGGGATAAACACCGGACAACTTGCTAAATATTTACGCACAAAGCAAAACAAAGTTGTGGGAGTAACATCCTAATATAATATTCAAGCAGTAAGTACGTCTCCTTGGTTACAAATTTCCAACTTTGCTAGGGTTATTAGCATCACCGATATACTATTATTAAGTACATTATAAGCCCATGCTCTTAATTTCCTGCTGCTAATACGGAAAGTGCTTTGTGTAATTGCACGTTCATGGATTCAAACAAATTAATACTCTCCATTTGCCAAAGCTTGGAAATAGAATTGAATGGAGAATAAACGTTCGTTGCAAATTTGAAACTTTTTTAAATGCTTTCATGTTTTTCAGAAAAAGAGAATATTGCCGTGCGAATTATCCTCTACTACCTACAAAAATATCCGCAGAGTGTGAGCCCTTATATAAAAGTGATGGCGTCAATAATGATGCTCCAATTAGGAAACTGATGACGTGATGAGTTAAGGTTCATTCGGGGATTATACGTGTGAAAAGTTTGATGAGCTATATCCTTTTATTAACGCACTACGGTTTTTCCGCGTCATTTGTGCTGTTTCTGACGAAACAATTTAGGTGGATAATTGGATAGTATTTCATCGATATGTAATATTTGATTCCTGTATCAAATATCCTATACTATTTCATCATAACATCCTTTTTCCTTCTACTAGTTCACTTTTTTCTGACTGAAAAACCTTGCTAAAGAATGTACGTGCATGATCCGCCGATATAAACTGCCTTATTTTAACTTTTCTAATTTTAATCCACGATTGTTGCGGATTGTAATTGTATGAACAAACGAGTGTTTAAATAATATAACCTACGTATAACGTTGTTATTAACTTTTGAAAATTAAGTAAGTTGAAAGATGTAAGTATTTTAAAAATTCATAATAGGTTAATACTAGTTTAAAGAAGTTTGAAGATGTTATATTACTATATAGGTACCTGTTGCATTTTCATGCATTTCGTTTTGTATTGCTTCGCGCTGCAATACATGAATCGATCGTTCTATTTCTTGGGTCCTATCGCCGAGCAACGACTATGTTAATATGTGTCTGTCAATTTTTTGTATCCTGTACGAACTCTACGAGTAGGTATACAAGGAAAAAACACATTTACCGCTAACATTCCCAATTGACTCCCCTGACTCAAACCAAGAAAATAAGAGTGAAAACCATTTCCTCCAATTACCAACCGACCTAGAGGTATACGACCTAATAAAGGAAAAGAAAAAGAAATAATTTCGGTAAATTTTTCCAAAAATAATAAACTGTAAACCTGACATCAATTACATTGTTTACAGTCCATTCCATAAACGCAATAGTACCTACCTATTTATTATTTGTATAAATACACTCTTTGATTTAATTGCTATCAGAGAACCGCATAAAAACAGTGGATAAGGCCGTCATATAAGGTTGAACAGTGCGACTGGCACAGGTACCAGAAAACTGCATAAAAACGGCGGATAGGCGAATAAGGCAGTCATATAAGGTTGAACAGTGCGACTGGCATAGGTGCGATAGAATAATTAATTGCTCCAGCACAACACAATAAAATGTATTCTACCAAGTACTACCAACTCTAGCTAACTCAAAAATACACTTCGATTTAAATGCTACCCGAAAACTGCAGAAAAACGGCGGATAGGCGGATAAGGCAGTCATATAAGGTTGAACAGTGCGACTGGCATAGGTGCGTTTGAATAATTAATTGCTCCAGCACAACACACTAAAACGTTTTCTAACAAGTCTAACAACAACTCTAGAATACTCAAAAATTCACTTTTGGTCTAATTGCTACCAGGAAACTGCAGGAAAACTGCGGATAATATCGTCATATAAGGTTGAACAGTGCGACTGGTATAGGTGCAGTAGAATAATTAATTGCTCCAGCAAAACACACTAAAATGTGTTCTACCAAGTACTACCAACTCTAGAATACTTAAAAATACACTCTTCGATTTAATTGCTACCAGAAAACTGCATAAAAACGGATGATAAGGCCGTTATATAAGAATGAACAGTGCGACTGGCATAGGAGCGGTAGAATAATTAATTGCTCCAGCACAACACACTAAAATGTGTTCTACCAAATGCTACCAATTCTAGAATACTTAAAAATACACTCTTCGATTTAATTAAGTCCTTTAGGACGTGCAAAAATTAGCGTATATACCACTGGACTAAAGTGCCTTTTAATTCCTCATGTGTTTATTTTCCGAGCGTTAACGAGGATTCGGGATTATAAGATGCACTTTAGTCCCTGGGCATATAATATACTATTTTGTACGACCATGCTATTTCGAATTGTTTACCATACTTGGTTTTAGAACATTAGGTAAAATTTACTGGTTGCTAAGCAAAAACGCGTCGGTAAGTAATTACTTACCGTTCAGTTCTGTCAAAAACAGAACGGTAAGTAAATTATATGCAATTTATAAAATAAATGCATGATATTTAGATGATTCTTTCGCGATCGCGAAAAAATCATTATTTTCTAAATAATTGGACTATTAAAAAAATGTATGTTTTTTATTTAAATTTGCTTAGGCATTTTCAATATCCTAATTATATTCGTTTTCAGTCCTTCTCACAAATTTGACAAATATAGAAACATTAAAAAATAATAGTAATTACAAACGTATCCATGGTAACGACAAAAATATCGTGACATTCAAAAATAAAATTACAAATGTATCCATGGTAACGACAAAACCTACTTAATATTTGGTGGATATACAGGGCAAAAATAAATTATCTTAAATCTATTTTTTTACCATCTTCGGGATATTTCCTTAGTTAATACCTTTGTATTAATAGTGATCGTACAAAAAATAGTATAAGCGTCTCGAACAGTAAGGAGTTTACCGATCTCCTCCAATATTGGCGACTTCGCTTCGCTCAGTCGCCAAACATTATCGTCGATCGGTAAACTGTCCTTACTGTTCTTGATACTTAATATACTATTATTCACAATCGATACATAATGTGTTCATTACTGACGTTTAAAAAGTTAGAAAGTAGTTTATTATACATCAGAGTCAATAATAAGTTCTCTTGGTTATTAATGAGTTCTCTTGATTAGTAATATCCATTACTTACCTTTTGCTCGTTCTAAATATTCTCAACAGATGGCAGAAGTTTTCGTATCTATCTTTACTTTTAGCAGGTAACAAACAGTCAGTCACTGTTTTAGCAACTTCTAGCTATTCCGGTAGTGTGCAACTTACATCAGTTTTACTATCAGGCATTTTAAATCGTGTAAATTGCAATTAGGAGCAATGTAATTAAATTTGGTTTAGTAGTGACACGAATTTACTTTGACAATTGTTGCAGCAATTGTCATTTTATCGCCACCTGAATAAAAACGCTGGTGTTGTGTCCTACATATATCAAGTATAAGGTATCAATGTAAGAACATAATTGCTGCCCTTGGCGCTTCGCGCCTCGGGCAGCAGCATTGCTCTCCGCGTAATGTTCTACTGCCCGCCTCGGTAAGTAATCTACTATTTTGCACGTCCTATATATATAAGGCTCTACTTTAGTCTCCCAAACTAGGGAGTAAAGTAGCACTTTTACTCCCTGAGGGTGTAAAAGTGTTTCCATGACAACAACAAAACAGGATTGAATTAATTTTTTATTGAAAACTGTAAAAAATACACAACAAAATGTTGAGTTCGACAAAACCAAATAAACATGAATACATAATTATATTTATTTCATATTAATATTAACACTAATTTGGCAATCGTTGCCAAATTAATATATGACGATATTATCCGCAGTTTTCCTGCAGTTTCCTGGTAGCAATTAGACCAAAAGTGAATTTTTGAGTATTCTAGAGTTGTTGTTAGACTTGTTAGAAAACTTTTTAGTGTGTTGTGCTGGAGCAATTAATTATTCAAACGCACCTATGCCAGTCGCACTGTTCAACCTTATATGACTGCCTTATCCGCCTATCCGCCGTTTTTCTGCAGTTTTCGGGTAGCATTTAAATCGAAGTGTATTTTTGAGTTAGCTAGAGTTGGTAGTACTTGGTAGAATACATTTTATTGTGTTGTGCTGGAGCAATTAATTATTCTATCGCACCTATGCCAGTCGCACTGTTCAACCTTATATGACTGCCTTATTCGCCTATCCGCCGTTTTTATGCAGTTTTCTGGTACCTGTGCCAGTCGCACTGTTCAACCTTATATGACGGCCTTATCCACTGTTTTTATGCAATTAAATCAAAGAGTGTATTTTTGAGTATTCTAGAGTTGGTTGTACTTGGTAGAATACATTTTAGTGTGTTGTGCTGGAACAATTAATTATTATACCGCACCTATTGCAGTCGCACTGTTCAACCTTATATGACGGCCTTATCCGCTGTTTTTATGCGGTTCTCTGATAGCAATTAAATCAAAGAGTGTATTTATACAAATAATAAATAGGTAGGTACTATAGTGTGCAACTTACATCAGTTTTACTATCAGGCATTTTAAATCGTGTAAATTGCAATTAGGAGCAATGTAATTAAATTTGGTTTAGTAGTGACACGAATTTACTTTGACAATTGTTGCAGCAATTGTCATTTTATCGCCACCTGAATAAAAACGCTGGTGTTGTGTCCTACATATATCAAGTATAAGGTATCAATGTAAGAACATAATTGCTGCCCTTGGCGCTTCGCGCCTCGGGCAGCAGCATTGCTCTCCGCGTAATGTTCTACTTCCCGCCTCGGTAAGTAATCTACTATTTTGCACGTCCTATATATATAAGGCTCTACTTTAGTCTCCCAAACTAGGGAGTAAAGTAGCACTTTTACTCCCTGAGGGTGTAAAAGTGTTTCCATGACAACAACAAAACAGGATTGAATTAATTTTTTATTGAAAACTGTAAAAAATACACAACAAAATGTTGAGTTCCACAAAACCAAATAAACATGAATACATAATTATATTTATTTCATATTAATATTAACACTAATTTGGCAATCGTTGCACCCACTTATGTTAAATAGTGAGTTTAATTTGACGCCATTGGAGTTTGTTGAATCTAGGGGATTTCTGATAGAATTGGAAGTTGAAGCTTGATCTATTATTGAACTGGAAGTTGATTGGTGTTTTTTTTCCCATAAGGATTTTCTCAGCTATTATCTTTTTATTAGCCAACGAATTTTCCACATACCCCTCGGTGACGGTTGCGGATTACCATCCGCCGTGACGTTTTAAAACACTAATATCGACACCAGAATCTGCAAGTAATCAGATCTCAAGGTCCCGGCTATACCCATAATCAGTGCAACCTGAAATTCATAAAAACTATAGACACAAATTTCTGCATTAACTGAAATAATTTATGAAGAGACTTACTTTTGCCATTAAATAGATTTCATCAGGGGCTTGAACCAGGAATTGATCGATTTCTTCTTTTGTAAGGATCTTCGACTTTTTTGGTTGATATCCAACGTTCTGCCGTTTCAAAAACGCAATTAACTTCGAACATTTCCTCATATCTATGTTATTCTTCACCACCATTGTAGCTTTAATAATAGAGTAATGCGACCATAACGTGGATGCCTTGAATATTTTAGCCTTTTCGGCAAAATATACCAGAAATACATTTTCTGTATAATTTTTAATGTTTTTGTTGAAACACCATTCATGAAATTCTTTATAAAATTTTTCATATAGTTCTTTTGATTTTGGGGGTAACAAATCTACTATCACCTTCGCCGCGGTTTCGTCTATTTTTGAATTGTTTTCACATATATTTTCATTCATTTTCCAGAAGATAATATCAAACTTTTTTAAACACGAACAGCATACAATTCGTAAAGCCACAATTTTGAATAATGGCCACCGGTTGTTTACAAATCACCTAGGTTACAAATCTATTGTGGTTTCTAGATTATGTGATTATTGCTTAATTTAGTTTTTAAAAAAGTAATCACTGTACATGTTAGGATTTATTATCCTGAAACTATGTGATTTTGGCGTTTGTAGAGTTCAATTGTCCGAATGACATGTAATGAAATTTTCGGAAATTTCGTGAATTTTTGCGATTAAGTCCTTTAGGACGTGCAAAAAATAGCGTATATACTATTATTTAATTTTTCAACAAAGGTGTCACTTTTGAAAATTGACTCAAGTTCAAAATATTACACTTTTTGTAATTGATTAGGAAATGAAACAACTTCTGCAACAGGGATCCACTTCTGGAAATTCTGTGAATTGATTCCTATGTGACAGTGACGTCACGTGCCCATATCCTCATTTAGCTCCCTCATTCAATAAAGAGGGTCTAATGAGGCTGAGGGAGAGTTAAATAAAGGCGGGGGAGGATCAGCCTACCAATGACCTTGAAATGCAAAATGAACCTTCATAACAAAATTCATGGGATTTTGCGCTAAAACTATCTTAGCTTAATCTACTTTTATTATAACATAAATGTTTGGCAGTAATCATTATGCATCTATGCTCAAGCAAGACTCAACAGCGTGGGGTCCATACGAAACAGTGGAAGCAATCGCGATACTCCGTATGCGCTATATGCTAATTATACTCGTATACAATGCAGACGAGAGCGTGATAACGCATAAAGGCTGATTCTCACTATACGGAAAGGCTACCAACAGTCACCGGACCGATAAAACATTGTGCTGTACGTTTTATATGATCGCGACGGTCCGTGTCTGTGATGGTTGATGTGAATACCTTCATATAAAGTGTACAGCACAATGTTTTGTTGGTCCGGTGACTGTTGGTAGCCTGCCGTATAGTGAGAATCAGCTTTAAGTCGTATGCAACTGTTTCCACTGTTTCGTATGCGCGGCACGCTGTTGGCAAGACTTAGCTACGGGATATTGCTCCTCCCTTTCCTTAGGATTACTTTATTTCAGAATCGATAGTTTCGAAATATTCCACAATTGAATTTTAAGCATTCTTAAGTAGTTAAGTGCATTTATCCATTTACCGTTTAAAGATGCTAAAGGTAAGTCAATCTCAAATGAGTATCCAGCACATCAACAAGCACATGTTTAGAAACATCAACAGAAATTAATTTAAGCAATTTGTGTCTTCTAAAATCTCAGGCCCGATTGTCTCTATCGAAACTTATGGTTTGAATAACACAAGATTACAAACTCCATTAAAGCATATCCCTAACGAGATTAGTAGTCCAAAGAGCGAAACAGAAAAATTAAAATTAATGGGGGTGGTTAACTACAGAGGACCTGTGAACTTGCAGCGTACTACCAATGAAATGGGACACTATACTGCTTTATGTCGTAAGGGCAGCGTTTGGTACGAACAAGATGACATAAACGGCAGTACAATAAAACGGAAATCGACATATAAAATAATACCATCAGTATTCTTATATACACACCTGTATTAGAAAAGGCTTTGTTTTAATACTCCCTCTATCAGAAACTAGTTGTCACATTTACAATATATCTTTTAATAATTTCCTATCATGACTCAAAACTAAATACCGACCAGTTACGACACTTACTTTAATTATAATAATCTTGCATTCACATTTCATAACTACACTCACTTATACTGAAGGATGTCAAGACAGTCAAGAATACAAAATATTTTGAAAAAAAATAAAAATACATATAGAACAAATATGTAATTTTTGCAATTAAAAAATATTGTGTAAGAGCATGGCAGATTTTTAATAAACACATTAACTCAATCGAACATGGATTTTATTTATTAAATAACCCTTTTAGCAATCATAATACTTCGCAGATCACATTTCGTTCGATGTGTTGTGCTGAAGCTATTAAATATTCTACAGGATTGTAGCCACCTTATCCACCGGTTTGCTGCAGTTTTCGCGTAGCAATTGAATAGAACAATATAATTTTTAGTATTCTAGAGTTAATAGTACTTGGTAGATAACAATTCAGTGTGTTGGGCTGGGGCAATTAATTATCCTACCGTATCTATGCCAGCCGGCTTTATCCGTTGTTTCTAAGCAGTTTTCGGGTAGCAATTAAATAGAAGAGTGTATTTTTGAGTATTCTAGAGTTGATAGTATTTGGCAGTTCATATTTTAGTGTGTTGTGCTAGAGCAATTAATTATTCTACCGCACGTATTTCAAACGCACTGTTCAACCTTATATGACAGCCTTATTCGCCGTATTTATCCAGTTCTCTAGTAGCAGTTAAATCAAAAAGTGTATTTTTGAGTTTTCTAGAGTTGGTAGTACTTGGTAAAATACATTATATTGTGTTGTGCTGGAGCAATTAATTATTCTACCGCACCTATGCCAGTCGCACTGTTCAACCTCATATGATGGCCTTATACGCCGTTTTTATGCAGTTTTCTGGTAGCAATTAAATCGAAGACTATATTTTGAAGTATTCTAGAGTTGGTAGTACTTGGTAGAACACATTTTAGTGTGTTGTGCTGGAGCAATTAATTATTCTACCGCAGCTATGCCAGTCGCACTATTCAACCTTATATGACTGCCTTATCCGCCTATCCGCCGTTTTTATGCAGTTTTCTGGTAGCAGTTAAATCGAAGAGTGAATTTTTAAGTATTCTAGAGCTCGTAGTACTTGGTAGAATACAATTTAGTGTGTTGTGCTGGAGCAATTAATTATTCAACCGCACCTATGCCAGTCGCACTGTTCAACCTTATATGACTGCCTTATCCGCCGTTTTTATGCAGTTCTCTGATAGCAATTAAATCAAAGAGTGTATTTTTGTGTATTCTAAAGTTGGTAGTACTTAGCAGAATACATTTTAGTGTGTTGTGCTGGAGCAATTAATTATTTTACCGCACCTATGCCAGTCGCACTGTTCAACCTTATATGACTGCCTTATCCACTTATCCGCCATTTTTGTTCTCTAGTAGCAGTTAAATTAAAGAGTGTATTTTTGAGATTTATAGAGTTGGTAGCACTTGGTAGAACACATTTTAGTGTGTTGTGCTGGAGCAATTAATTATTCAACTGCACCTATGCCAGTCGCACTGTTCAACCTCATATGACGGCCTTATCCGCCGTTTTTATGCAGTTTCCAGGTAGCAATTAAATCGAGGAGTATATTTTTAAGTATTCTAGAGTTGGTAGTATTTGGTAGGACACATTTTAGTGTGTTGTGCTGGAGCAATTAATTATTCTAATGCACTTATGCCAGTCCCACTGCTCAACCTTATATGACGGCGTTATCCTACGTTTTTTATGCAGTTTTCTGGTAGCAATTAAATTGAAGAGTATATTTATAAGTATTCTAGAGTTGGTAGTACTTGGTAGAACACATTTTAGCGGGTTGTGCTGGAGCAATTAATTATTCTATCGCATCTATACCAGTCACACTGTTCAACCTTGTATGACGGCCTTATCTGCCGTTTTTATGCAGTGTTGTGGTAGCAATTAATTCGAAGAGTGTATTTTTAAGTATCCTAGAGTTGGTAGTGCGTGGTAGATCACATTCTGGTGTGTTGATCTGGAACAATTAATTATTCTACCGCACCTATGCCGGTCACACAGTTCAACCTTATATGACGGCCTTAGCCGCCGTTTTAAAGCAGTTTTTTGGTAGCAATTAAATCGAAGAGTATGTTTTTAAGTATTGTAGAGTTGGTAGTACTTGGTAGAACAAATCTTAGTGTGTTGTGCTGGAGCAATTAATTATTCTACCGCATCAATGCCAGTCGCACTGTTCAACCTTATATGACGAACTTTTCCGCCGTTTTTATGCAGTTTTCTGGTAGCAATTAAAACAAAGAGTGAACTTTTAAGTATTCTAGAGTTGGTAGTACTTGGTAGAACATATTTTAGTGTGTTGTACTGGAGCAACTAATTTTTTCTACAGCTTCTATGCCAGTTCAATCTTATATATCGGTCTTATCCGCAGTATTTATGCAGATTTCTGGCAGTAATTAAATCAAAGAGTGTATTTTTAAGTATTCTAGAGTTGGTAGTACTTGGTAGAACACATTCTAGCGTGTAGTGTCGGAGCAATTAATTATTCTACCGCACCTATGCCAGTCGCACTATTCAACCTTTAATGACTACCTTATCCGCCTATCCACCGTTTTTATGCAGTTTTCTGGAAGCAATTAAATTGAAAAGTAAATTTTTAAGTATTCCAAAGTTGGCAGTACTTGGTAGAATACATTTTAGTGTGTTGTGCTGGAGCAATTAATTATTCTACCGCACCTGTGCCAGTCGCACTATTCAACCATATATGACTGCCTTATCCGCCTATCCACCGTTTTTATGCAGTTTTCTGGTAGCAATTAAATCGAAGAGTGAGTTTTTAAGTATTCTACAGTTGGTAGTACTTGGTAGAATACATTTCAGTGTGTTGTGATGGAGCAATTATTTATTCTACAGCACCTATGCCAGTCGCACTGTTCAACCATATATGACTGCCTTATCCACCTATCCGCCGTTTTTATGCAGTTGTCTAGTAGCAGTTAAATCAAAGAGTGTATTGTTGAGATTTCTAGAGTTGGTAGTACTTGGTAGAACACATTTTAATGTGCTGTGCTGGTGCAATTAATTATTCTATCGCACCTATGCCAGTCGCACTGTTCAACCTTATATGATGGCTTATCCGCCGTGTTAATGAAGTTTTCTGGTAGCATTTAAGTCGAAGAATATATTTTTAAGTATTCTAGAGTTGGTAGGACTTGGTAGAACACATCTTAGTGTGTTGTGCTGGTGCAATTAATTATTCTATCGCACCTATGCCAGTCGCACTGTTCAACCTTATATGATGGCTTATCCGCCGTGTTTATGCAGTTTTCTGGTAGCAATTATATCGAAGAATATATTTTTAAGTATTCTAGAGTTGGTAGTACTTGGTAGAACACATCTTAGTGTGTTGTGCTGGTGAAATTAATTATTCTATGGCACCTATGCCAGTCGCACTGTTCAACCTTATATGATGGCTTATCCGCCGTGTTTATGCAGTTTTCTGGTAGCAATTTAATCGAAGAATATATTTTTAAGTATTCTAGAGTTGGTAGTGCTTGCTAGAACACATTTTAGTGTGTTGTGCTGGTGCAATTAATTATCCTATCGCACCTATGCTAGTCGCACTGTTCAACCTTATATGATGGCTTATCCGCCGGTTTTATGCAGTTTTCTGGTAGCAATTAAATCGAAGAATATATGTTTAAGTATTCTAGAGTTGGTAGTACTTGGTAGAACACATTTTAGTGTGTTGTGCTGGAGCAATTAATTATTCTATCGCATCTATGCCAGTCGCATTGTTCAACCTTATATGATGGCCTTTTCCGCCGTTTTTAAGCAGTTCTCTGGTAGCAATTATATCGAAGAGTATATTTGTAAGCATTCTAGAATTGGAAGTACTTGGTAGAACACATCTTAGTGTGTTGTGCTGAAGCAATTAATTATTCTATCGCATCTATGCCAGTCGCACTGTTCAACCTTATATGACGGCCTTTTCCGCCGTTTTTATGTAGTTTTCCGGTAGCAATTAAATCGAAGAATATATTTTTAAGTATTCTAGAGTTGGTAGTATTCATATGACGGCCTTATCCGCCGTTTTTATGCAGTATTTTGGTAGGAATTAAGTCGAAGAGTAAATTTTTAAGTATTGTAGAGTTGGTAGTACTTGGTAAAACACATTTTAGTGTGTTGTGCTGGTGCAATTAATTATCCTATCGCACCTATGCTAGTCGCACTGTTCAACCTTATATGATGGCTTATCCGCCGGTTTTATGCAGTTTTCTGGTAGCAATTAAATCGAAGAATATATCTTTAAGTATTCTAGAGTTGGTAGTACTTGGTAGAACACATTTTAGTGTGTTGTGCTGGAGCAATTAATTATTCAACTGCACCTATGCCAGTCGCACTGTTCAACCTCATATGACGGCCTTATCCGCCGTTTTTATGCAGTTTTCTGGTAGCAATTAAATCGAAGAGTATATTTTTAAGTATTCTAGAGTTGGTAGTACTTGGTATAACATATTTTAGTGTGTTGTGCTGGAGCAATTAATTATTCTACCCCACCTATGCCAGTGGCTGTGTTCAACCTTATATGACGACCTTATCCGCTGTTTTAATGCAGTTTTGTGGTAGCAATTAAGTCGAAGAGTGTATTTTTAGGTATTCTTGAGTTGGTAGTGCTTGATAGAACACATTTTTAATTTAGCGCAATTAAATAGCAATTAATTTGCACAAAATTATTATATATTTCTTTGTGTGTTGTGCTATTTTGGCTGAGCCAGCTTAAGAGACCTCACATCCTGAGCTACGGGATCCCAAAAAATTAACTTTTATAAGTAGAGCTGTTTTCTTACTTCGTGGATAGCTGACATGATCAGAAGAGGACCGTTGATTTTTCAACGGGTATAATGCTAGTTTAAAATATTTGCGAAAAATGCACAAAGAAACGGAACTATTTCTCAGAAACTATTCAACGTTCGAGGTTCAATAAAAAAAAAATTGTGGGGAATTTTGCCAGCTACATTTTCATTCGGAACGTTGATACCCGTAAAATTAATACTTTCTGAAATATTAGCGAAAAAGCATTTGTGTCAGCCATTTTTCCAAGATAGCGCAAGAGTTTTTTATATGTTTCTCAGCAGCACTTTTTACGCATATATACCAATTTTCAGCTTTTCCCCAATTCTTTCCTTTTCAAAACGTTATTTACCTGGGCTACAAATAGTCAAGAGCTTCGAATGTGTCGAATGCGTTGTCAGAACCTGTAGTAAATTTAGAATATTAAAAAAATATTTTACAGTAAAACTGTCGTTTTAAAAATATATATTTGTCTACTATAGTCTTAAGCGTTAATTCAAGATCAACAGATAAAAAATAATATCGTATCTAATCTTTTGTTGCAGTCGTAATATTCGTATGTTATTAGAGTAATTAAATTCGGTCTAAGTATACCAGTAATAAAGTAGTATTGTTGGATCCTATTGTTTTAGTGAAACGTTCTCTAATAGTTAGAGTGTTTCGACAATGCATTGTTCTGTTATTACCAGTGTGCTTTTTATAGTTTTTGTATCAGCAATTTTGTCTTTTGCAAATTCTCAGCATGAGTGTAATAACAGCACTTTAAAATTGGTACATGTAGTAAGTATTTCGTTTCTGAATATAAAATTTTTAACCATTAAAAATCAAACTTACTTATAAAAGCAGCAACTTAATACGTTTTTATGTAAGGTGTTTCTATGTACATATTTCAAACGCGTAAAGTAGTAAACTTTTAACAATACGTTACACTTCAATTATGAGATGTAACACACATAATAAAAGTAAGAATAGCAAATGTCGAAAATTTGAGATTTCATACCATTTATAATTTAATTGTTGAAATGTTTATAAAGAGGAGTTTATTAAATCATCATATCATTAAATGATAAAAACTACAGGAGGACTAAGTCAGCACAGGTGGTACATGGATTTTATCCGCGGCCTTAGAAAAAGTCAATAGAAATTTCAAAGATTCTAACTTTAATTTCTAATTCTATGAATAAATTATGTATGTCAAATTGTAACTATAAAGTTGAAACCCAAAAAAGTAATACTTCAAAATATATGTTTTAAATGGTAGACCATTATAATTATTTTGATTTAAAGTCCCAATTAAAATAATACGTAGCTGCAATAGTCAGCAATAAAAAACAAATAACATTAAAATTAAAATGTTTTGTTGGCATGTGTATTTTAATGGTGTTTTTTTGAATACCACTAACATTTTCGAAATTGTTAAAGCAAAACGTTAGTAAACAGTGAACGCTATGGCATACCTAAATATAGCCCCCTACCTCCGGAAAGGATCATCAGGGGGGTCATAAAGATTCCCGAGTATTTTCGGAATTAGTTTTAATACGCTGGGTACTTAACTATTTCTCGAGCTTAATCCATCGTAGTTTACAATCTTCGCTGGAAATGGCGTACTAGACAATACTACGTGTCGTCAACATATAGTGCAATCTTGTTATTTGGCGTCGTGGAGAAGTTTCTGACGTATATGAAGTCTAGTGTCAGAGAGAGAAGAAAATCTTGAAATATACTCGCGGTAATCTGCCTTTTCGACGACCTAGAGAACCGTTCAGTTTTATGAGGAATTTCCCTCCTAGGAGATAGGAAACCATCACCTGAACCAGCGCGCGAGTGATACCAGCTTCTAGTATTTTGTGAAATAGTCCCTCGTACCAGATATTGTCGAAGGCTTTTGACACCTCTAATGGGATTGGCGTTTGTCGAATTCCTCCGTGGCATATCCCATTACTCGTAGCACCTGATGCACAGTTCATTATGGGGTTCTCAATTTAAAGTGGCAATCTTTCCAACCACAGACAGAGGTAATATCGGCCTATAGTATTCTTAGAAGTGGCGTTAATATTGCCTGTCAAAGCTGCGATGGCATTGTCCAGAAGTTTTGATAGCACTATTTGCTTATACCGTCGGGACCTGATTATACCGCCACTCTGATCTTGAAGACCTTGAAATCGGACTGGCTTTAATAATCCTTGATACTACCGCGATTCAGATTATCCATGTAGGCCGCGCGCAGACAAGACCTCGGTTTTATCGGAGGCTGTGTACTTATGTGCTCTACGTATTGGAGGCATCAGTGATTGGTTGATTGGTTGCTCCTGATGACTTTGCTCATTCTTCATAAGAACTCGTTGGTTTCAAGCTTTTTCAGTCTGGTTCATCCTCACGCGATCAGGGAGGTTCAATGATTGTTGCGCCTCGTGCCTAGGCCTTGTTATTTCCCCGGACGAGATGTTTGATAGCCTGAGGGAAGGATGTTGTACAGATCAGACACCGGTCGTACATTTGTTGCAATCCGAACGAGTTTGTTAAGTATGACTGGTGCCTTCGAGAGCGGCCCAGAGAGTTTAGTTAGGTCTATCGCCTCTCATAGGCCAGTGACGTTATGTAGTTCCCTGGTTAAATTAGCTACTCTTAGATTTATCGATGGACTTGGATTTATCTGGGGTTAGTGGTTAGAGTAGGTAGGATCTTTCCCATCGCTTAAGTGGAAATCCGGATAAGGATGAGCCTAAACTAGGCCATTCTGGGGATGACCTTTAAGTAATGTATTCGCGAACATATAGTTTCGCACATCCAAGACTCCACCTCCACGCAGTATATTCCGGGTCTCTACTAAAGGTAGAGTCGAACGGAGCTCTGGGAGGAAAAAGTCGAGGTAGACAAAGTATGAGTAAATCCTAACTACATCCTAAGCCAAGCCCAGCCCACACTTCGAATAAACTCGAGCAAGCAGTGCTTAGTCCGTATGATGAACTAGGAGTGAAGGAACTTCCTTGGGAGATCGAGGAAATGGTCGGTGGTGGGGCAAGCCTGAAGTGGTAGTCGAGGTTAACTTTTTATAAAGAAACAATTAAACTGAATTGATATTACCCCAGATGAATATAAGGAATCTCCAAACTTCTATACAAATACATAAGATCCAAATATAACTGGTGATAAAATTTATATTATATATTATATTTTATAGTATATTTTATTTTATTATAGGTTATTAAAGCAATATATAATTTTGTATTTTTCCCACAGAATCATCAAATTCTTAATTAATAACAATTTGAATATTAATAAATGAGTCTTAATAAATGAGTAACGATAATAATTTAGATTTTTTATGTAGGATTAAAGAAGAAGTTATAAAAATAATTAAAGAATGAGGTAATATAATAGTAATTATTTTATATTTGGCTAATTAAATATAAATGGTATAGAAATTTATGGTATAGGTATTTATTGATGGATCGTATTAATGATTATACCATTTTAATTGATAGTTATCCATTTGTTAATAAATAATATTGATAATAAAATAATATTATAAAGTATTCTGTATTAACGATCTTCAACGAATAAAATATTGTTGTTTTGATTGTTCATCTAAAAAATGCCCAGATTATATATTTGAAGTATATGAAACACTTGTTGAAGAACGATATATGCAAATCAACAGAAAGATGAATCAGATATATTATGAATTTGTATATGTAAAATATTTAGATATTTATAATGAAGGTTATTAAGAGTTAATTATTAATAAAAAAATTCTCTATAAATGGATGCACAAATATTGAAAGCCCTAAATGAATTATATGAATATAAAAAAATAAATGATTTAGCTAATAATTCAATCAGTGCCGTAGCATTGGCGAATATTAATTTCAACAATCTTGCCCGACGTTTTTAGATAAGTGCGTATAATGGATGAAGGTCGGTGGTAAGTATAATAGGATTAAATGCAAACTCTTTAAAAATCCACATCATCAGTGCAAAACGTGACATCTGTTGAATAAGCCCGCAAGGATGCAGACGGCGCACATTCCATTTTGGATGCTGTTGAAACAACTTAAAACATTCCATTAGGAATAGTGTAGTTAAAGCAAATCCGGGAGTTTCAAAGTGTTCTAGTAGAAAACGCAGACAGAAATAACAGCATTCTAATGCCGACCTACTTAATGATATTAAGTTCGATTTGTTATTCGTTAATAAAGAGATATTAGTTGATTAAGTAAAGACATGTTTAGATAATATAATCTTTTCATCAATAGGTATTGTTATTTTTTATTGGACTTCTAAACAGTTTCTTTAGTGAAAGCTTTATTCTTTTTATGTTTTGATAGAACGACCCTGATGGATGGTAATTTTTTTACATAGAAGATAACCACATAGTATAAAAATAATGCGTACAAAATAAGTACTGTTACTGTTTCATCACTAAAACAGTGTAAGGGGTTTGCAATTTATTATTATTGCAATTATTAGTCTCAATTCTTATGAATGTTCTTTATGGAAATACATATTATCTCATTATTAATTAATAATAATTCTAACTAATAACTGTAAAAGTGAAAAGATGACTTGAAGAAAGGTTTTTTATGGTTTTTCAAATTCGTATGGATTGTAGATAATAAAGGAGTAAACACTAAATTTAAAATTCAAATAAATGGAACTAAAAGATTGAAAGAAATATAATATCACAAAAAAGATGCCCAGCTGTGTTTGAGTTAATTAAAATAAGAATAACAAAACGGTACGTAGAGTATTTATCGTTGATTTATCTTTTATTATCTGCTACTATGCACATTTGATAAATCAAATAGTATTGTTTATCTCCGTGAACTTCAAAATATGTGTCAATTTTTTATTCACAAAGCTGCAGACTTGTATTAGACATAGGGGATAATGTGCCTATTAAAATAATTTTAAATTGTCTTACAAATCAGAAAATACCGTTTTAGAAACATAAAATTAAACGAGAGGTCGTTTTCCAACATATTTTGTTTATTTAGTTCTGTTTATCTGTTTTTTTTCTACAAAACACTTGGCCAAAATAAAGACGCGTTTATTACTTTATTACGCTTACCTTGCACATTTCAGAACGAAGCACAAGCACGATTGCTTATCTGCTTGAACTTCAAAATATGTGTCATGTGCATTGTTACTATTCAATTTGAAAACATTGGGCTGAACTTCGGTGCTGTTTTTCTTCAAAAGTATAGTAGTACGGTAAAAATGGTATATAGGAATTTTATTTCTTTAATGATTATTATCTATCCACTGGTCTGACTATTCATTAATGGGTTACCGTATGTAGAATTACCGTGTACGTATGACAACCGTCGGAGTGCGGCTTAGGCAAACGAATGTAAGTACCCTTTTGACTCTTCTGAAATGTTCTTAGGGTACATTCCGATATCTCAATCTGTGGATGGTTACAGAACACTAGACGGATTTTAGTTATTTTACAGTTATTTTTCACATACAATTTGTATGATTGTCCTATATTTATAGTTTTCTTTAAGATCACATAGAAAATAAACAATAGAATTATTAGCAATTATGATATAGTGTACATACTTAAATTTGATTTAATAATATAATCAATTGAAACAGCAGAGGTTGATTGTGTTACAGGTATTTCGTCATGGAAATAGGACAATTGATGAAAACCACTCATATCCAAATGATCCTTACATTAATGAAACGTATTATCCATTTGGCTTTGGTCAATTGACTAATGTAAATTAATACTTACACGCACCTATTCACATCGACATTTACGTACTATTTTCTTTTAGGAAGGTAAGAACAGAGAATATTTACTAGGGAAATTTGTGCGGAAAAGGTATGACGAATATCTAGGATCCATATACCATCCAGATGTAATAGATCCCGTTAGTACAGAATATAACAGAACAAAAATGTCTTTAGAACTTTTTTTGGCCGGCTTATACCCCCCAAAAGGAACAATTATGGATTGGAATGAAGAATTAAATTGGCAACCAATTCCATATAATTACATTGAACCAACAAGTAAAAATCACGTAAGTTAAAGTATTTACATTTGAACGGAAAAATACAATTTTGCTATTGCAGTTGCTCTCAATGGCTAATTTTAACTGCCCGAAATACGTGAAGTTGTATAAAGAATATCTAAATTCTACAGAAGGAATAGCTTTAAATCAAAAATATGCAAAACTGTACAGATACTTATCGAAACATACTGGATCTAATGTTACATTGCTTTTACATATCTTATTTCTTCATGTAACTCTTGTAGCAGAGGTAAGATTTAGATTACATTTTACTAATTAATAACTAACATATTTTTAAAAACATTGCAGGAAGATTGGGGTTTTAGTCTTCCAAAATGGACAAAAAAGGTTTATCCTGATGTGTTGGATAAAGCTACAGGCGATTTTTTTAAGAGCAGTACAGCTACTGCTGCATTGAGACAGTTAACTGGGGGTTAGTACTTCTATATCTGTATAGAAGACTATAACTACAGCAGTATATTTTAGAGATTCGAGTGAGAACTTTCTTGTTCTAGGGTTTTTATTAAAGAAAATAATTAAAGATACCCGAGCAAAGATTGCAAACTATTTAAAACCACCTAGTCGCAAAATGTTTATATATTCAGCGCATGATATAAACATTGCATACATACTAAGTGCACTTAATGTGTTTTACTCTCATGCACCAGTTTATGGAGCTTGCGTATTAATAGAACTTCATAATATAAATAATATTCATGGTATTAAGGTACCAGGTGGCTTGATTGTAATAATTGAAATAAATTACAATTTTAATGTTATTAGATATATTACCAAAACTACAAAACATCTGAACCAACATTACTGAAAATACCTGGATGTGAATCTTTTTGTCCTTTTGGTCAGTTCGTACAATTGCTGAAACAAAATTTGCCAAAAGGCAGCAATCCATGTGACGATTAAAGAAACAATGATGGCAAATATATGTAGAACAAGTTTCCATTTTATAATGCATTTGTAGATTAACAGATTTTCTGTATAATGTACAATTGTGAAAATAAAAAACAATTTTAATTATAATCTTCAATGTTATATAATTAATAACTTTACCGTTAGGGTAATTATTGCATATAAAGTAAGAAAGAAAGAAAAGGAAGGTGTGCACTAACCTCAGGTTCTTTCTTTATTTTCAAAACTTCAAATTGTAACTGGTCAGTTCAAGTGTGGTATAATAAATCTAAATACCAATTAATTGTAATTACATTGTAAAACACATGTAACTTATAAATTTATACATTTATTTTTATAAAAAGTTACAGTTATTATTACCAAGGATTACGAATTATTACAGAATCATCAATTTATTTTTATAAAAAGTTAAAGTTATCATTACACAGAATACGTACCTCACGGCACCGATTACTATGATCTTTTGGCTGACCCTACTAAAATTTAGCCGAATCTGGGAAAACCCCAGTAGGGATTTTTATCGTGCCAAACATCGCATTGACACGGGACCTACAGTTTTATTTCCTATACAAGAAGAAGGCATGTTTTTTAATGTTTCTCCGCTATAAAAAGTTTCATAAATAAATTATTGGAGGTCATTTTTTAAACATTACTGAAGAGAAACAGAACAGTTCGGTTTAAAAATATATAATTTCCAGAATTCTATCCCAAATCTACGAAATTTTCTTTTTCGTATAAAATACATGGAAAACTTTACGGGGTTTGAGGCACTCCTAAATATCGCCCGATTTCAAAATAAGAAACTAGGGGTACTTTTTTTTCGATGTACAATAATCCTAGGGGCGAGAGCATAAGATTTTCGACGTTTTCAAGCATTTTTGGACCACCTACCCTACCCGTCAGTCTAGCCTGTACGGACAACCGTCATAGTTCTCCTTTACGAGTTCTACAAGATTGATTTGTTAATTCTTTTTTTATAAGCTTTGACGTTATATTTTCTTTAGTATTTAGATTTTTAAAACCATAAATAAAAGTGCAGGGAAGTTAACACACAAGATATATATTATACCTCTATAAGCAAAAATATGCCAACTGGACTCACTTTTCTGGAATGTGCCAACTCCTCTACTTTTTTAAGAAATGAGCAAACCTGTTTGGGATCTCCACTGAATTTTACATTAAAATCTGAAACAGCAGGAGTGTTTTTGCTACAATTGACGATAGGAGCCACGGCCAGAATTATTTGGGTTTCCGGTTGATCATCGACTTTATTTGAGTCTGTCCTGACGCTCTCTAATAAATCAGCTTCTAATTTAAAACACGATGCGTAGGAGTCTCTATAAAATCGTTCAACGTCTAACCTAGATTCATTAGGTACCTTATCTGGAATTAGCATAATTTTTTGCAACCGTTTTACTCTGTTGGTAATGTGAAGGATTCGGGAATTTAGCTAACGAAAGCATAATCCTTAACATTACCTGAAATCGGTAATGACTTCTGCAATAGAAAAAAGACTTTTCTCTATACCCACACATTCTTCATCGAAATTAAAGTTATACGATTATAAGTCTACTAACTTATCAGAAACTTCTTTCTCTTTAGTGAAAACCCTACCAACAATCTTTCTTTTGTCTGCTACGATACGAGTAGAGGATAATTTTCTGATATTTAATTCGTAGTCTAGTTCAAAGTACAACAGGTGATTCAGTTGAATAGTCTCAGCCATCGTGAACTACCATATATTTGTACTATATTTATTTAATATTGTAAAGGAAAACAACGAATATATAATGGTTCCCAATGAAGGTTATTTCATGGATCATATGCCGCTATATCGAAATATTGTGTTTATTACAAGCAATAGGTATGTAATTACAAAATATTAGCTACCTACAAAGCTAAGCTGCTAAATAGGTTAACGATAATTAATAGGCTTTATGATATTCTTAGCTCCACGTATTTGGGCGCCAATTTAGTATAACATATTGTCACAAACGGAATTATTTTAAATGAAATCCTTTTTGTAACGTTTCAACTTGCATTCATTTAGTATCAAGAGTAGTGCGATAGCCACCCACACGCCGCCACGCGCGGTACACAATCTGCATTGCCTTGAGAATAATTTATATAGTTTGAATCTCATTAGAATAATTTATACAGTTTGCATATCCTTGAGAATAATTTATACAGTTTATATCTCATTGGAATAATTTATACAGTTTGTATCTCATTAGAATAATTTATACAGTTTGCATCTCATTATGTATTCATGTGTTCTTCGTATCCCACTTAATTTATTCAATTATTCAGTAATACTTCCTCGTCCAGCAGCATATAACCAGCTTGCTTGTGCTCTTCAAACCAGTCAGTGACCATGGCTCGAATACAACAAGCAAGCTGGTGAGTACCGTCCAATTATTTTATGCTTAGTGCTTAGTTGAGTGGGTAGCGCTTAAACGCCCACTCTCTGCGAAGTTATGGGGAGTTGTGACCAGGCTACCCGGCTTAGTTATAATTACTAGGAGTCTAGCTCCTACGCTTAGTTAGTAGATTTAGTGCTAGAACAGGGTTGGTTCCGACCTCCCTTTGATTGTACCAGTTTTGGAGGACATATACGTCCTCACAAGATGTATCAATATGTCAACATGTATGTTAACCTTTTGTACTCTCTTTATTGTCTTTAGTATATAGTTGTTTTTTACAACTTGTGTTTAATTTCTCTCTACCTCTGACTACGTCCTCCAGTCACGAAAACCCCACGTGACAATATCATGCTGAGAGAGACTTACCTCTGTAAGCAAAGATATGCCAACTGCAGACGGCAGCTTTTCGTCAGTGAGTTTTTGGATCCTGGGCTCAAGACAGCTAGATATACGCCATAAAATAAATAGACAAGATAGACAATTTCAATCATGATTGTAAAATTATTTACTTTGAAAAACCAATATACTAAAAGGGTAAAGGCTAATATTTTAATATTAGCTTATATTTAGGGTGTAAATAAATATCCTACACAAAAGAAACTCGGATATGGGGACAGTCAACGTCAGCACAGCTTGAAAGTTGTAACAAGAAGAAGTATCATTTAAGTGTTTTCTAAAAGCTGAAAATTGATCATTAAGCAGTTTATGTAATAAAAAACTGGAAAGCAGTCATTAGACAGCATCAGCACCGATGCGGTGGTCGCATGTCTTCAAAATGAGGTCAATGTAAAGAAGTGATTTGAAAAAGCTGAAATTTGGTATAGTGTTAATTTATTGAATATAGTGCAGTCGGCAGGGAACCAAAAGTATCTGTTTTAGGTTCTTTCGTGTTAACAGCTATTTTATTGCACAAACCTATTCAGAATAGTGGATAGAGCAATATATGTAGTTGCGTACTAACTCGCAGTGACAGCAGAAAAGTTATTAACAATTTAAGACGCCATCAACCGTTTTCGAGGAGTTTTTATTCCGTAGCTCATCAGGATGATTTCCTACGAAAAAATGTTTAGTATATTATTTGTTTATAATAAAAATAGCTACAAAATGGCACCGGTTCGATTGTTATAACTGAAATAATTAAGTTGCAAAATCGAAGAAACTGACAAAATCGCGTATGTTCTTTAAGTTGCCATAAAAATTTAAATAGTCAACCAATATTAATGAAACTTACGTTAAGTATAGTTTATATTATGTACAATAAGCACCCAAAACCCGTATGCCAGGTATGCAAAACTTTTTGGTTAACAAGGTTTTATAAATCTACTGCGCCGAAAACTTTGGAAGTTTGCAAAAGCTGTTTGAAGCTTTGCATACTATTGCAAATGTGCATATATATAGCTTAAGTCATTAACAATCGAACGCAATTTGTAAAATTCGATTGCGTTTATTTTTACAATTTTGCCGACGTTATACATCTCTTCATAGTTTTGTTACGTTTATAAATAATTAATCTTTTTGGTACGTATACTTGGTCATTTAAAAAATATTCCATCAGGTTCGAATGGACGGCAAGAAAACACGCAATTAAAAAAAAGAAATTCAAGTTTCGATGCTTGGATCCTGAGATATTAAACTTTTTGCGTAAGTATGCACTACTCGTATATTATTTACCATATTGAAATGAATCAAAATCGTGTGTATAGTGTGAACCTTGTAGAATAAGTATGCAATTGCCTAAAATTATTAGTTGCATATTTCTAATAGAAATTATTGCAATAGAGTGAGACGCGCGCTCAAAAGTCGGACAATCGCCTACTTAGTCTAATGCATACTTAAGCAAGAAATCGCAGGATCCAAGCATCGACTCTTGAACTTTTTTTTAAATTGCGTATTTTTTGCCGTCTATTCGAACCCAATGGAATATTTTATAAATGACGTATACGAACCAAAAAACTAATTATTTATAAACGTAGCAAAAGTATGAAGAGATAAACGAAGAGTAAAACGTCACCAAAGCTGCAAAAATAAACGTAATCGAATTTTACAAGTTGCGTTCGATTACTAATGACTTAAGCTAGATATATGCACATCTGCAATAGTATGCAATGCTTCAAATATTTTTGCAAACTTCCAAAGTTTTAGGCGCAGTAGGATTGCAAAACCTTGTTAAACAAAAACTCTGGCATACCTGGCATACAAGTTTTGGGTGCTTATTGTACATAATCTAACTTACTATTTAATAACTTACTTATTTAGGTTACTATTTAAATTTTTATGGCAACTTAATTATTCTAGTTATAGCAATCAGACTGGTGCCATTTGGTAGCTATTTTTATTATAAACAAATCATATACTGAACTTTTTTTCGTAGTAAGCCATCCTGATGATCTACGGAAGAAAAACTCCTGAAAAACGATTGATGGCGTCTTAAGTTGTTAATAACTTTTCTGCTGTCACTACGATTTAGTACGCAACTACATATTGTAATGTTCACGTTTATGAGAGATAGGAAATTTAATATGAGTATATTCATAAGAATAGAATATTTTAAAGAATCATTATTACACAGATCTGGTTATCAAGGTTCAACAAATAAACTTACATACAAAGTCATAATGATATCCCATGAATACAAAAATTTAGTATATAATCATAAAACAAGGAAATAGAACGTAATAGCATATATTGGGTATAGTATTTTGATACAGTATTATAATTAACAAGGATAATAAAAGGAAAGAATATCCTAGCCATAAGTCAACCTGAAAATAAACATCATGTAATAATTTAAAGGTATATTGATTTTCTCTTGCATAATTAAAATCCTCCCTGTACTTCAATAATAAGATTTCATTCACTACTATGGTTATAGACATTAAATAGAAAAAAAGTAAAAGAATGACCAAAGATTTTGATTAAAAAGGAAAAAAATAATTGAAAAGAGGTATCTCAGGGAGATAAGATTATTATAAAAATTAATATAAAAAAAAAACTTAAGAAATAAAAAGAGGTTTGTTTTATGAGGGAAAAATTAATTAAAACTTATAAGAAGAAGAAATTTGTGTATATAAAAGCTAAGTAATACTAAATGTGTATCCTAAAATTGTAAAATGATAAAGAACCAAGAAGAAAATTTATTAAATTAAAACATAAAAAAAGCTTGTTTATTGTTTCCAGCCTTATTTTGTGGAACTCCATAATCATGAAATAAATAAAGATTATTAAAAGTTTCACAGTTTTATTAAAATACAACCTGACAATATTGTTTCGACAGCTATGCTGTCATTATCAAAGGTAATATAATTATAAACAAACACGTCGCTAAGGTAGATACAAAATAGGTAACTAGATAAAATAATAATAATAATCAGAATTAAATATCAAATACTTCCAGTAACGGAGAATTACTGAGCTCAAGTTGTTCATTCATTAAAGGTACCCTGAGTTTGTGTTTGTATATCTCAAAGGCTTCTAAAATGTCTAATTTGCGTTTGTTATTACAAAAATGTAGGAACTTAATTTGTTTATAATTATATTACCTTTGATAATGACAGCATAGCTGTCGAAACAATATTGTCAGGTTGTATTTTAATAAAACTGTGAAACTTTTAATAATCTTTATTTATTTCATATAAAAAAAGGTCTGGTGTTTCATTGAATGAAGAGAAAGTGCATTAGAACAGAAAACAAAATTACAAGGGTATTAGGACATGGTAAGAGTATTGGAAAAAGTAAAATAATACTTAAAACAGTCTTCGAGCTGGGTCGGTTGATCATCGAGGTGTGGAAGTTTTAGAAGTCGTCGTAATATACCTGAAAAAGAAAATAATTATTAATGTAATTGAACAGGAAGATATAGTTTAGTAGATACTTACTGAAGGTGTTGGAGAGCTGGCCACCATCGATCGAGCCCTGGATGAGAAGGAAGTCCGGAAGGCGTTAATGAGGCAGTCCTAGTCAGGAGAGGTGGTGCATGCTGAGTCAAAGGCTGTTGATAGCGGTTCTTGGCAGATAGTGTTGATTGTGGAATGTGTAGGTTGTGATTGTGAAGGTAGTTGTTGGAACAGGAAGAAGATTACAGGTGTCAACATTTTACTAAACTATTAGAGGTCCATACAAGGGATACTTACCTGAGGATAGATAATACATGTAAGTTGACAAAGGGTAAGATTTCTTTCCATTTCAAATCCTAAAATAAAGATTTATATAAAATAAAAAAACTAATAATCCATACATGCTCTACTTACTTATTCTGTCTTAAAAATATTTTGGTTGATGAATGTCATGTTTGACATTTCAGATACAAGTGTCAATGGTTATGATTAATAACCAAACTTTATTTGTTGAAAATTAATAAACACTACATGTGTATAAATAAATTTTAACTCTTGGTTGGTAATATTTAATCTTTCAGTAACAGAAGCCCATATTGAAGGATTATAAGTGAGTCTCATATTAAAGGTAGTAAAGAAAATTTATAGGTAACTTTTCTGATTGAACATCAGATAGTTTCGACCCTGAGATAATAATAAATAAATAACAATCTTTGCACGATATATTTTAAACTTCTCATATTATTGGAACGTGTGAGGCAGAGTGAATGGCAAAGTCACATTTTACATCACAATATATTATTCTACACACTATTCTGAATAGGTTTGTGCAATAAAATAGCTGTTAACACGAAAATACACTCTTCACATCTCTATTGACTGGACTAATGTAGTTTCTCAAAAAAACAGTCAGACTTGATTTTGATAGAACCGAGCTGATCAGCAGTCCCTAGAAGTAACTGCTTCTATGGACTGCTGACCAGCTCGGTTCTATCAAAATCAAGTCTGACTGCTTTTTTGAGAAACTATGTAGTATATTAAATAAATTAACACTATACCAAATTTCAGCTTTTTCAAATCACTTCTTTACATTGACCTCATTTTGAAGACATGCGACCACCGCATCGGTGCTGATGCAACGCGTTTGATCACTACGCTATCTAACGACTGCTTTCCAGTTTTTTATTACAAAAAAGTGCTTAATGATCAATTTTCAGCTTTTAGAAAACACTTAAATGACACTTTTTCTTGTTACAACTTTCAAGCTGTGCTGACGCCGACTGTCCCCATATCCAAGTTTATTTTTTGTAGGATATTTATTTACACCCTAAATATAAGATAATATTAAAATATTAGCCTTTACAAACCTCTTACACTTTTTGGTCACCAGCTCTTGGGCTAATATGGTGACAGATGTCAAGTAACAAAAATAGAAAATTATACCTTCAAGTTCATGAACCTAAAAGCTTACGAGAGGTGGACATATGTATATACAACTTGGTTTCTTTAAAATAGCGAAAGATAAATATATTTTAGTTTTCGTTATTTCTAATATGAAATATCTCAGATTTTTAAAATTTTTATTTAGTATTTTCGCAATGGCTTGGCAGCCGTCTACTAGATTTATTTTGTTTTGTTTTGGGAAACAAACCGTTATCCACGAATGTCAGAAGGGAAAATCTTAATCTGGTGGATAAGAAGACTCGTTTCTTACGTTGATGATTAGAAAGAGACAGACGTAAATACAACAAAGACGCAGGGTCCTTTCAATCCTTACTCTCCAAACTTTGAAATGTTGGTCACGGTAGGAGGTAGGCCCAAAAAAGGATAAACGCGAACTTTTCTTTTCTTATGGTGATCCGATAAAACCCTTTTCTATAAAAAGGGTTTTTGTTTCTTTTTGACCGGCACTCCTATGTGTCAAAAACACTCCGGCGATCTTATGTCGCTTGTACTAAAAAATTAATATTTCTCTTAATTGAAAGGAAAACAAGAATATGAATTTATTAGTACCTTAACAGTGTTTGGAATTTTTCTTTAATTATTTTTCCTTTTAATGGACAGATATAAAGGAAAGCGTTATTTGAGAAAATTTTTTGATTTTTTTTATTTGTTTTTTCAAAAAAAAACAAATCTCCTTGGGAACTAACCAGGTGAATATACCATAGCAACCAAATGTAACGGTAGGTCAGCAAAAAAATGAAAATCCTACAATATAAGTAAGAAGATTTATTTAGATTATTCTGGTTATTTATGCCTACTTGTTTGACGGCTTTTTGGCCGTGAATAAGGTAACATCGTTATTTATTGTAATGGTATAACTTAAATACAATGAGTGGATAGGAGACATGGTTCAGAATATATGTAGTACTGTTCAATAAATTCACTGCGAGTAATTTCTGACCCGGGAAGTTACTCTATTTTCTGTTCTCTCGAGTCCCGGGAAAAATAACTCGAGACACGGGACTTTTGTTTACAAGGTACTTAATTAAAATTCTTACTTTAGAATTAAGATTTTATTTGTGTGTTGCTTTGCACAGATGGTTTTCTTAACCAGTTATTCTTAAATACTAAACCGTCTTTGCAAACACCTACAAATTATTTACAACCTGTCTACAAACAATCAATAAAGGTAAAGGGTTTAATTTCAGTAACAAACTAGCGTTAGGTATGGTGTGCCTCGCCACAGCAATCTTTATAAATATACTTGCAGTTTCTATTCAATTGTATTCAAAATGAGTCTCCATCTGGAATTTCCTCTCTTATTTATAAACAAGTAAGGTAGTCTTCTTAAAGACCGAAACAGAATGTTTTTACTTAAAAATTCATATTGGAGTATGGTCTCTTCTTTTAACAACCGGTCGTTTTCAATAGGTAAAGTATTCAAAGAAGATTTTGTAATGATAATAGTATATTACAATTGCTTATAGTAGTGTGTATTTACTAGATTTCTGAATTTGTTTCGTCTAGCTTTTATTTACCTATTAAATTTATAAATAAAATGATTTCTGTTTAACTTCAAGATGAAAATAAACCAAATCGTAGTTTCAAATCGTTTTAAAAATGTAAAAACGGCCCATGCAGTTGTTACCCCAAACAAATTTCGCGTGAGGTTCGAATTCTAGCGGGCTTATGCGGCATTTAGAATGCATGCACGGGTCGCATTTAAAAATATTGAAGAAGGTATCGTACCTTGTGCCCCGAAAAATTAAAAATTAACTTAAACATTAAATTCTGCTTTTCTCAAAACCTCCAAACCTATAGTTAGTAGTCATAAATATTTTGAATAATTAAGAAAAAATCTAACTAGAATTCTTAAAACTAGAACTAACAAAATATTCATTCAACATAGTAGTCCAGGTTGTAGTTACTTTGCTTACTATAGTATGAACAAACAGTAACTCCATTAAGGGTGCCTTTGGAATTTTGTATTCATGTGTATTATAACACCAGAAAATTATATCAAATGATCATAGTCCTTTGACGGTGACAGTTGTTAATCATTTGATATAATTTTGTGGTGTTAGAATACACTTCTTCTTCTATATCTTTTCCTATATGCCCATACACATGAGTTCAAAATTCCGGGCACCTTTGATGGAGTTACTTTTTGCTCACACTATAGTTCAACAGCTTTGTGCTGTTCTTCGACTCTCAATAAACTCACTATAAACTTTGTGCATTATAGGCATACTCACTTCATCTACTGCCTTCCTTATTCTTTGTTTTAATTGACCTAAATTGTGTTAGAGCATCAATATAAACCTTTTACTTCAACATTCCTCACAAACGAATTATCAGCGGTGTAGGATTACTAGGCTGGACCATGCCTTCCAATCCATTTTCTATAAAATTGTTTGTTTTTACGTTTCGTAATTAACAACGTGGGATAAGCAGGACACCAATCTTGTTGCCAATAAATGTTTCTTCTTTTTTTAGGGTTATGGTTCTTTAATTGAAGCAGTGAGAAAGTTTCTAACAGGTTTAAGTACAATGCAAATTTGTTTTCTCCAAGAAAATTTGACCAATAATTCCGCTATGAAAAATGCCACACGGCACATTCAATGCGCCCAACACCTACAAATTGATTTAGTGCTAGGTACAGAAAATTGGCAGTATCAACAATGAAATGTCAGTTTACCATTTTTCTGAGCGCTCAATAAATCACTTTAGTGATGATGAATTCACCCACTACCTATAACAAAACTTGACTTTTTTGAGAAACTAAGCCATTTGTGCAAAATGGCTTTTGTCGTTAAAAATAATTTTTAAATAATAATTAAGAAATTTTTCCCCAATCCATCAACAAAAATTGAAAAAATTGTTATCATCTCGATATATAAGCATTAAGCATATGAGTTAATTTGGTTGATAAGGCAAAATTTTGTTTTTCTTATAATTTTTTTGTAAGAAACTTTTATTTATTAATTGCCGCAAGGTTTTTCTCAGAAATACTGTTGCATTTTCCTCAATAGAATTCCGAGCGTATTGCGGGCTATCTAAGTTTTTAAAAAGCTACAAGGGCTATGGAAACTTTTGATTAAATAAAGAAATTGCATAAATCTGTATGAAATGTTCTTCTTTAGTAAGCATTTTAAAAGCTTAAGTTTTACTAATATTTGCGCATACGGAGTATAGAGCTCAGCTCTTAAAACGTTGTTCGTACAAAATAAATAGTTAAGCCACTCCCAAAATATTTACACTTGTGTAGAACAGTGAGCCCAAAATTCTGCGTATTTTTTCTTTTTTAACAAATCTTAACTGTTCTTTTAATAAATGGTTAATAAAAAGTCTGTTGTTATAAAAAGTAAAAATTGATTAAAAAATTATAAAATAAAGTAATTATCAGACAGATAATTTAGTTATGAAAAAATGTATTAAACACTGGATTAGTAAACCTGAAAAAATCGAAAACAGTCCCTTGAAAAACGCACAAAATTTGGCCAAACAAAGTCGTTATGTAATTCTATGAGATCTTGAAACCATTTGCGTCCAGCTGGTCTACGTTTTATCATAATGTTACCCACAAAATGGAGACTGCTTATTTGGAAACGGTAACAACTTTTAACCGCAGTTAAATCTGTCGGCTGCCAGCTAACTAGTGGGAGGTCGTAGGTCTAACTAAAGGTCTTCTGTAATGGACGCCAAGAATCGTCTAAAATAGTTACAGTATTGTCCGACGAAATCTGAAAAGAACAACACATTTGCGACTACTACCAATGTGGTCGACTTTTCCCAACAGTGGCTCCTCGATAGCTGAAAATATAAACCACAAATACCCAACATATAAATAATAAGTCTTCAAGTAAGAGATTTACCGTACTTTATTATTAATTAAACAAATTATCAATCAAAACAAATTAATCAACGTGAACTAGCCTTGGCAAAAATTAAATGTAGGTTATTGATTTCTATTACAAATTTAATCTGGGTGAGGATTGATGCGAGCGATTTACTTACACTAAATCTGACTTGACATCAAGGCTCAAAAACGCAATAAGCAAAGGGTACGGTAAAACTTATCGCGTCTACAGGTACCAATCAGATTGAGCAATCATCAACTCCAGTAGTGAGCTATTCAACTATTACGGAGCAAAGCTATACGTATTCACTCGCAAATATTCCTAACAACGTAATAAAATAAGTAACATGTGATAATAGTTATTTATGGTACAAGTGAGTTAAGTAAGATATTATCCACGAACGAAAAATTTACCCTCGAGGGCCGGCAGGCCCGAGAGGGTTAATTTTTCTGAGTGGATAATATACTTAACTCACGCGGGCCATACAAAATTTTATCCAATACCTCTTTATTTAAGTTTAAACATCGAATTTGCAATGTATAGTTAGTCTGTAGTTTTGACGGTAATACTCTAGCACGATGACTGGATTTTAATAATATTAAGTAACGTAAGCTGGTGATTGGTTGTTATCTTTGAAGGAGTGAGTTTTTTAAAAATAACCCACGTTGCTAGGAGCAACGTAGGGTATAATGTAACATAAGAGTAAACAATCGCTTTCCTTATTTAAAATGACCATAGTAAACATGGTATTTATATAGAGGTGTTGGATAAAACTATATATATATGAAACAAATACCTAGATATAAGTGCTACACGCACACTAGGGAAAACCATTTAACACATAAAATTAGAATATACAAATATACAAAAATGTTTGATATACAATAAGGGTTGTCGGAGGTTATTGTTGTTGTAACCAGTTGCTATATTATAACTGACTCACGATACGGTGTCTTCGAACTGAAGAGGAGCGTCACCAACCAGGTCGAACGTAGCGTGATCCAACGAGACAACACCAACCAAATCTGCGTAATGGTCTTGTAACAACCCAAATATACAACGTAGTGTATGTAATTATTGTAAGATTTATTAAAGGAAAAGAAGAAGGTCTGTAACAAATAGAATCAAAGTACCAGAACGCACTACACAAACACTTTATAAATACCTTCGGTGTAATGTGACCTTAAGAGATAATTACATCGCCTCCAAATGCGGCTAACGACGATTATATATCGAAACCTAACAAAAGAATTAAGTATAAGAGACTGAATGATAGAGAAGTTAACCTAAAAACACTTACAAGCACGTGAGCTTCTATAACTTCTAAAAAGGACAAGGGTTCCAATGTAAATTGGAAACACCACCACAAATAAATCACAAATCTGCACAATGCAATTCCAAATTTACAACAGAAGGGAAAAGATTAATTAAACGGCGATGTCCACTAAATATTCTTCATAAAGGACTAGCTTGACGAGCGTTCAAAGCCAAGTGACACAATCTATAATCGAGATGAAGTTAGTTCCAAAACAAAATGGCAACTACAAGAAGAGTGAATGCGAAAATCCCTAAACGCTATACAACTTAACACAAAAGGTTAGCTATACAGGGTGCTCCGAAATAAGCACGCAACAATAGTTATTAACAGATTTAAGAAACATTTCTGCTAACGCAATTCTTTAGTGTATTAACAAAAACTGCCAAATCTTCGTTGATTCGTACTCATTTGCAATAATTATCAAATGTATACGTATCGTTTTATTTATAACAAAAAATTATTATGAAGAATATACAAATTGTGACATTAAAAAATATAATATGTAGTATAAGACTAAGTAATCCATATGTAATTCTGACGAAAAAGATTTGTACCCCATACTAATGATTTTGGAATAACAGCAAAGCAAAGTAACCACCAAAACGAAACCATTTAGCGGCTGCGCAATCTGAGCGCTGCGTTACTAATTGGGAGGAAATTTCTTTTAACTGTTAATTATCCCTTTTTAAGTAAATAACAATATCCTTTTAATAAGTGATTACTACAATTATTTTAATCTGTTGTTATAAAAAGTAAAAATTGATTAAAGAAATTATAAAATAAAGTAATTATCAAATAATTTACTTAAGCAACCTCTTTCACACCTGGTATCAGTCTTGAGTTTTCGAAAAACCGAAAAAATTAACTAAAGAATCTCATTTAGGACTACCTGTATGTCAACAGGCAAATCTGAATACATTCTGCATACTTTAACAGAAAACATGCCTTTTTTTATGAAGAATATTTTTTTCTTCGCTAAATACATATTAAAAAAGATTTTTTCTTTGTAGCTCCATTCATGGACACATTATCTACGCTTTAAATTAGGGATGCAGCGTTTAAACGTTTAAACGTGTAAACGTTTAGTAGTAAATAAACGTTTAATATAAAAATACACGTTTAAACGCGTATGTGTATGTGAAAGTATTTTCAATGGAACATAAATATTATACGGCAAACAATAATATCATTAGAACTAAAAGGCAACAATATGCTTTCTCCGCAGCTATTTGCCGTTGGATGTTCAACCCGATACGGTACTTGATTAAGGTAATAATTCAAACAAAACACGCATCATCGTAGATAATGAAAAGTAGCGACTTTAGTGTACTCAAAAATACTTCACATAAAACGCAGTTTATTATATTTATTTTCGTATTTTGCTAAATTTGTTAAAGTGCGTCTGAAATAAGCTGTCGCAAGGACGTAAATAACCATAAGCGATGCTATTGGTACGCGTACGTGTTCTCTTTAACGCTTAAGCTACTTTACCTACATGGGGAAACACGTATACGCAATCAGTTCTCGTTAACGTTTATTTATTTTGTTAAATTTATTTTGTAATTGCCCTTTTTATGTAAGGCAAACACCTCTTTTAAACTAGGCTTTGTTATGTTTAAATAGCAAGTGACGAGTCTGATTCAATTGTGGTGTATTTAATTTTCATCAGTATCATTTCCCATTCCATATTACGATGAAACCGTAAGAGCGAGTTAAGCGCACACGATACACAAACGCGCACCATCGTAAATGAAGCTTCAAGGGTCAGCTAACTTCAAGTTTATTTACGTCTTGCGACAGTTTATTTCAGACGCACTTTAGGGCACTTAGCGATTTATCCCGCCGGAGTCTTTTCGTATAATCTCTTAACAGTTTTTATTAGTGGTGATAGAAGTAAACTAACGTGAGTCGTCTACTTTATGGCGCGTATATACTAAAAATCAAAACAACATAGGATTATAGAGAAATAGTTTCATAAATCTTTCCGGGAAAGAGTTTAAACGTGTAAACGTTTAATTTTCGATGGTTTAAATGTTTATTTTATTAAACGTTTGTTTCATCCCTACTTTAAACATGATTATTTTTACGAGTACTTAGTCAGTTTTATTCAAAACAGTAATCTTGCATTTTAACATTTACAAAAATATTTTTCTACAACCTTATTGGAATGGTAGTTTTTGAAGAAAGTACATTTATTTATTAATATTATTATTATTTTATTTCGTATGGAAATAAAGTAATATTATTTATACCATCGTTTGTAGCAATGCATTTTAGTTATTATTAACCATTATTAATTTATTATATCTGTCATGACAGTAAATTATATTTCCAAGAAAATTCTTATGTAATTTTTGTTTTCAGAGCCAGACAAAATTATATGTACTGCATTACAGTATAACTTAAAAGACAGCATCTTGTTCCCTGGTATTTACAGAATTGCATTCGCGAAATAAATAGTTTCACCTTCTTCCCTTGCCGTACAAGTAACTATTTTGCTTAAAAACTCCTACTAGGGAATAATCCTGCAAATTCGATTGAATTCTAGTAGGGTCGGCCATTTTCATCCCTGAAAAACAAACAACTAAAATAATTTTTGAGATTAATTTCTCATATAAGTCAAAAGATTTTTTCTAATTTTTTTTCAGCTTCAGACAGACTGATGGTATTGATATCACCAAAGAATAACAATATCGATCAACCAAATGAATCAGGCGACACTCCGTTGCTGCGTGGTCTAAGATTAAAACGATCAGACAAATTTATACTTCTGCACTTATTAAACTGTAGTGCAACTTAGTAATTCCTGATAAACATAAAAAATCCCCGCTGTAGGCTGGAACCGAGATCACATGCTTTTATGTTTTTAAAAACGCAACAGCAGAAGAGAGAAGACCTCCTTATCACCGTAGTTAATTTACTAGTGAATTTGGATAGAAAACTAAGTTAACATCCACATAGGAGAAAATTTAATTATGTAGGATATAATTTGATCCAATATGTAATGGACATCGGGGATTCTAACGTGTTTAAAATGGTTTGGTCATGGGTGCTTCCCACAGTTTATAAAAAAATTTCTTCGTTAATTTTAACTCTTCAAGTTCTGGGATTATGGAGTATTTAGATTTAGTTATAGCTTCATCCTAAGTTAAGCTGTTTTTTGAAAATCTATTACGATTGTCATATTTGTCATGGTTACTATACTGACCTAATTAAAGCATGTGCAATTAGAGGTATATATCTAAAACACAGATTGAAAACTGTTACAAAGAACTGTTTACGGACAGATGTAACAATTTTTGCAGTGCGCACTATGTGTATGGGGTTAAAAGTGACACGCGATCTCTTTTATTTACTTTCTTGGCCGCGAGAAGTTAGTGAGAAATACTAATGAGCACAAATAAGCTCTGCAGTACTTGAAGTGTATGGAAAATCATCTTACTCTGACAAAGAATGATAAAAAGACTATAGGATTACTTGTTCGATATGGTTACAGTGCTTCTCTGGCTGGTTCTATGAAACGCTGTACGAAAATGTTTGAAGCCAACAAGTGTGGTTCGTGGTGTAGCATCGTTATTAGAATTAAGTAATAGTGCTGCTCAGAAACATGTACAAACTCTTTATAATAATAGAAACCCTGAACAATTCCAAAAATGTGTAGACAATTTGGTTATGAAAAAGGCTGTAAAAACGGATGTGTTTTAAAATACCTATTTGTTATAATAATAGAAATTGATGATTAGCTATAAATTATTTTTGTAAATATATGTGTTAATATGTAGTTGTAAATTATAAGTAAACGGAGTGTGATATGTTTTTTCTTCTTGGTATTTATTATTAGTTATAAGGCCTGTACACCAAATAAATAATTTTGGGTTGTAAAGTCATAATCATAAGCTGTATTCAAGTATAAATTCATCAAAAAAAGGTTTTATTATGTGTATAAGAGAACAAGAGTAAGTGATGACAATTTTAGCACCAGCAAGTTATGACTGTAAACTTACAAATATGCGATATTTATTAATCGCATAATAAATAATCAAAGATATGGAATGTACAGTTCAAGAACAATACACACTATATTTGTTTTATAGTGGTGTTCTGTGGTTCTCTTAGTTTTTATGTACGCAACGGTACAGCACTTTAAACAGCGGAGGTATGTGTGTTTGGCTTTAGATAATTTTGCGACGAAATTAAATGTAATCTATTTACTCAAGTAATAATAAGTAAGCTAAAAGGTATGCATCTTAAAACTTAAAATAGAAAATAGTGTTTATAAAAGTCTAAATAATAAGAAACAAATATTAGAATGAAATACAAAAAACAAAATTACATTTAAAAAAAGTAAGAAACATAAGAAAAAACAAGCTAAAATGTGGAGCTGAAAAACATATCAAAACTCCTCATGCGTGGGTAATAGATTGGCTTGAAAAAATGGCGAAAGAAATTGCGTTTTGGCTAATATTTCAGAAAGTATTAATTTTACGAGTATTGAAAATGTAGCTGACAAAATTCCACATAGTTTTATTTTGTTATCGAATCTCGTACGCCCAATAGTTTCTGAGATAGAATCTTTTCAGCAACTGTCATTTTTTGACATTCCAAAAATGCCGTTTCATTGTGCGTTTTTTGTAAATATTTCAAATTTGACTGCTCCAACGTACAAAATGCATTGTTTAAAAACTAAAGAGAATTAAATTTTCCAACGAAAATGTTGGATATTAAAGATATATAAGCTAAATCACTCATGAAAATCCAAAGGATTGTAATCACTAGTTATAGGATTTCTATGCATTTGCATTTGCATCTGCTTATAGCAAACATATGCAGAGTTATATTTCTACATGTTTAAGCCACATATGTCAATTTGAAAGTGCATATAAATGCATAATTAGGTGTTTTTTATAAATGCATGCATATTTTAGCATTTTTGAACGAGTATGCATATTTTACCACTTTTTGAGCGTTTTACATGGTTTAATTATGAAATTTCTAATATTTTTTAAACAATTTTAGCATTTTAGACACCAACCAAGGGCGGCTTAGTTCAGTCTAGGGAAAACCCATAATTTAAGCTTATTGTTAAATACTTTATAAACTTTACTTAATACTTTACTTAAATATTTTACTGCCTTAACCATCTGTGTACTTATTAATATTTTCTAAGAAAGAAAAAGTTTCAACTAAAATTTAAATACTTACATCCTGCGGTATTGTGATAAATAGGTATTAGGAAATTCCAAAGACCCTTTGACAACTTCCTGTTCATAGAAAAATTTGCCTGTACTTTCGTTTACTAATCTTGTAATCTTTCAATTAAGACAGTTCAGAAATTGCAAACTGCATTTCAGTTTGAAATATTATAGTGTAAAGATGGGTAAAGAAAAACGGTCTGTGTCTGTTACACTTCGAAGTTATGTTAAGGAATTCAGTGTTCTTACAACTGGCGATAAGGTGTTGTATTGTACAGTGTGCGACGATAAAGTGACTGCAACGAAACGCTTTCAAGTTACACAAGTTCTGAACACGGTTCGACATCAAAAGTGTGTTGCCCTGAAATCAAAAAACAAACATTGTTACCGGGGTACCTTAATAATTCGCGCGGTGAGTCCAGCAAATCGATCGAATTTAATAAAAAACTATGTAGTGCATTAGTGGCTGCAGATATCCCGTTCAGTAAAATTAATCACTCAGCATTTCGTAATTTTCTGGAAGAAATTTCAAAAATGCCAATACCCGACGAGTCTACACTCAGGAAAAATTATTTACCTCGTTTATAGGAAGAGACCATAAAATCAATTAGAAAACATGTAGCGAATAACTACATATGAGTTTCCATTGACGAATCTACTGACACTACTGGAAGGTGCGTAGAAACTTCATTTCCTTCGTTTTGTTAGTAAAATTTAACTAATTAAAGACAGCAGAGCAATTTACGGATGTTTTATTTTCTATTTTGTTAGTTACATATTTAACCACAACAATATTTTTGCTTGATTAAAATATAATTTTTTTTAAATAACTGTTTTGCGCTAATTGTTTGTAACCGACTGATTATGTAGTTCGATAAAATAAAAATCAAATTTTTGTTTTCAGATACGTGGCTAACGTAATAATTGGCGTTTTAAATTCGGAGAACAATCCCAAACCCTATCTATTAGCAATGTACGTTTTCAAGAGCACCAATCATTGTTCTGTGGCAAAATTGTTTAATGATTCGATGGCTATTTTGTGGCCGGACGGCATACAGTACAACAAAGTACTCCTGTTCGTCACCGACGCGGCACCGTACATGATCAAGGCTGGAGCAGGCTTACAAGTTCTGTACGAAAAAATGATCCACTTAACTTGTCTTGCCCATGCAATGCATAGAATGCAATGCATTGCGGAAAAAGTGCGCGAAATATATCCTAACGTAAACTCTATAATTTGAGATGTAAAAAATTGTTTGTAAAGCTCCATATCGCATACAAATATTTAGGGAAGCTGCTCAAGAAGTGCCTCTCCCACCTGAGCCTGTAATAACAAGGTGGGGTACTTGGCTTTCTGCAGCAGAATATTATGCAACTTATTTTGATATTATTAAAGCATTTTTAAATAAACTTAATAAACACGATGCACTATGCATACAAAGCGCACAGGATGCTTTTAATACTAAGGAGGTGAGGGCAGAATATTGTTTGTTTTGACAAATTTTGTGCGTTTAGCTAAAGTAATTCAGAAATTAGAAAGTCAGGGAAATTCATTCGATGAATCTCTTGAGCATGTAAAATTGTTAGGTGTTTCTTTGAATAAAGTAAAAGGGCCAAAGGGTTTGACTATAAAACAAAAATTTAAATCCGTTATAGACAAAAATCCTGGTTTTCACTTAATTAAAAGCATAAACTACGCATTATCTGGCCAAGACATTTTAGATGAGCTAAAACATTATTCGCTTGTAGAATTAAACAATTTTAAGTATGCCCCAATTACGTCTTGCGATGTGGAACGGAGTTTCTCAAAATGTAAAACAATATTTAGGGATAATAGGCATATGTTTACTTTTGAAAATTTAAAAATGTACGTCATTGTGAACTGTAACGCTCTATGTTTAGAAAATATAATTAATTAAGTTATTGCATAGGATGACTAATTAAAATAATTTCTGTAAATAAAATGTAAATAACGCTATACAGGTGTTTTTTTAATAATAATAGGGCATATATTTATTAAAAATTTCTAATAAACGCATATTTCATGATTTTTAAGTGCATATTTCACGTTTTTATAGTGCATAAGTGCATGCATATTTCAGCATTTTTAAGTGCATACAAATCCTATACCTAGTAATCACACAACGAACGTTGTATACTACAAGGAAATCCTTCAATAAATTAGCCTTTTGACCGTCATGTCTTGACGGGGTTTCCCTAGTATAGCTTAAGACTAAAACTTAAACTTAACATTTTTCCTATTCTTACTGATTTAGTACATATGAAACTATGCTTTTATATTGTACAATTATCGACAGCTTCACTATTCTCCTCCTATAATAACTTTTCAAAAATAGCGTAATATATAAAAGATTTACACTTTTGAAAGAAAAAATTTAGACGTTATTTAGAAAGGATTTCCTTCGTATAGTAAGAAATTTATTAAGAAATGTGAGGCTGCTACTTCAATTTCATTTTCTTTCTTTTACATTTCATTTTGAACACAAGGCAATCTAAGTAAAATGAAATTGCTTTTCTCTAGTGCAAACTTCCTTTTTCTGTAGGTTGATAACTTCTGAAATTCTAAAATTTTGCAAAATAAGATGTCAATTAAAGTCTTAAGTAGTAATGTTTGGAAATGATGCTGTAGATAATAATTATCTAAATTTTGAAGATTTTCGTTTTTAAGGCACTGGAATTTAAATTCTACAAAAGTTAATTGCTTGAATTACAGTTTTATCATTATACATCATTTCTAGACGTATAACAGTCACTAATACCATTAGTTATGTGAGGCCCATCTCTGCCCGGTATTCGGTAGGAGTTAGGTAATTATCATCGCCGGAAGTCGAACACAGGACCTCAAACTCTACCCAGTTGTTGCACACGTGGCCGAAAATGAGGTCCTTACCACCTCGTGCACTGTCTAACTGTTAAATACACAGTGTGCGATAGCTCTAAATAGACAGGTCTTATCGTCACTCATTGACACAATGCGATGAGAGACTTTACCGTCTTCCATTATCAGTTTCTCCATTGTAAAAATCAAATATTAACAACTCCGTAACAAAGTTTGTTAAATGCAAATCCGAAGTAAAAAAAGTTCAAGTTAAAACAGTCGAAATAAACTCGCCCGATGTTGCGTGGCTCCTTATATATGAACAGAATAACGTTCCTAGCGAAAGAAATGTGGCCTCGTAGCTCAGGATGTTGCTACTCCAATGGAATTTATATTTTCCTTAATAATAATGTCAATAGGATCATAAAATGTAACATTGTAACTATAATTTAAAAAAATTACGCTTGATTCATAATTAACAATGCCTTTCTTCGTAATTATTAATAAGTCCCAAACTTTTTTTGCTCAAATAAATGCTATAAAACACATAAGTTTGCCATTTTCCAAAATAACTTTAAACAAATGACAGGCGTGTATTATATATGTAGCTTTTTATTATATTATCTATCTTATATATTAGCATAATATTCGTTTGAAAATCAACGGCGTGTGTAGGAACCATCGCTTATAACGCGCCATCGATCGCTGACAATCGGCGTGCCCCCGTTAACTTTGTAGTTTTTGTAAGTTCGGTTGTTGTAAAAACTGTTGAATTTTGAGAACCACTGAATAGATTTTGATGCGGTTTACACCATTTGATAGCTTATTTTCTAGAGAAAGTTTTTATGTATACAGATTGCTCAGAGAATCTTTCAAATGTCGTGTAATAAGGAAAGTGTGACATAAGTAAGTTAGAAAATTGGCTCAAACAGGGACAAAACGCATTACGCTGCAAAAATGATAAGAGATAAAGGCAAACTGTAAGCGAACGAATTGTAGATCTCAAAGAGATCTACAAAATAGGCCGGTATGGCATGTACGTAGCACTTACAGATTACTCACAATCAAGAGTTTTATAATAGTTATTTTTGCGGAAAACTCTTTTCCCCCTGGAATATTGCCTTACTCCGGCCATGGATAAAATGCCAGTAATTTCTGTATTTTAGTATGTTCAGAATTGTTGCAACTATAATTTGTGAAAATTTGAAGATTGTAGCTTACGCCATTCAAGAGACATATAGCAATAACGATTTTTTGAGAAATGCCTCCCCCTGCGACACCCTCGAGTTTTCTAGGATTAAAAATATACGCATGCACCCCTTTGGGGTAAAATTTCCCACCTGCCAGTAAATTTTCAGCTTCCTAAGTCTTCTAATTTTCGAGATATTTTTCGGTGGACATCGGAACTGGCTATTATTATATTAGGAGATCTTTACATCCAATGACCAAAGGTTTGGAAAGCGTATTTAAAAACGAGGGCATGAGAGTGTTATCATCGAAAAATCGGTCAGTTTTATAATAAAAATGATAAAAAATTGAAATCGGGAATATACCAAAGTGAATGCAATCGTTGTAATAAGAGTTATATTGGGAAGACAAAGAGATAAATTTCACTAGATTCAAAGAGCATACAGCGAATTTTAAATACAATCTCATAAAACAAATCAAGTGTCACTAAACATATATCTGATACAATGCAAGCAATTAAAGTGGATAAATTAAAATTATTAAAATATAGTGTAGTGGCGTATACAACTTTAAGCGTTTTTAAAAAATATCCCATAAAAATGAGGGTTGTTATTTAAAAAAATGCCTTATGACGTCATAAGCCATTTATGCGATGACGTCACAGAATTTAGAGCGAACCCAAAATGTCAGCAGCAACTGTATGATTTAGTTTACATATCCGAATGTTTCTTCGAAAACATGTTGTACTTGATACACTGAATTTATTCCATGTTAGACACTCAATAAATAAATCTTAGGGCGTACTTACCCTTTCAATGAAAAATATGAATAGATGAATCCCGACGCCACGTACCACAAGATTTTTAAACCGACGTGCCTTCTCTAAATGCATGTTTGCATGATTTGTCTGCTATGGGATTTCTATGGGGAATTTCCGATGCCTGCGCGAGGCCTTTCCAAGCGCAAAAGCCCTGTGCCGGGGCACAGTAGGCCACTGATTAGCGCTTGGGAGTGTCGGTATACTGTTTCATTTTTATGACATTTAGCTTTACTAAATTCTAACATTTTAGTTTCATACTTTAGAAGTATAATGAATGTGTTCAGGATGAATGGGTAGTTTCTTAATATCAATATTGGGCAACTTTTGAAAAATAAATTCCTTTAAAACTTTTTCAAGTTCTTGGGTTCCATAAATCCCATCGCGAAAAAGAAAGTAACTTAAAAAAAACGAAAAGCAGGTGCGGAAAAATTAAGATACCGCAAGAATAAACATATGCTGTTGCAACAAAATGTTAATCTTTAGACACGTTCTTTAAATCATTTGAGCAATTTTTATTGATTTAAAATTATAAGTGTCACTTCAGAAAAAAAAGAAAACCATTCAAGCTCCGCAAGTTGAAACCTTATCTGCCCATGAAGATCCAGTTATTGAGACTGCTCACCTAGCAAAGATGATTACGATTAAATTATTCCATTGCGGATTAAATTTCATGGAACTAGATGTAAATGTTATTCATGTAGACGAAAACGAAGAAAAATATGTTTTTCAGTATTTTGTTAGAATACTTTAACCCCTATTACTTTAACCACTATTAGACCGGGAGCCAGCGAAAAAATCACATATGAAAGGCATCACGACGAAACTCTTTGGGACTATCGGCCGGTGTTATGTTAAAAAGGGAATGCAAGTACGGCGGTCTGTAGGAGTCACCTTTGTCAGACTAGTGCATGTATCATGGGCACCAACGTAAAAAATTATCTTTAATTTATTTAATTATTAAATCGGTATTGGTACACATATACTCGTCTACTAGATTTAAATTAAATTTTCGACGTTGGTGCCTATGATAGATATGATAAGATATGATAGGTGAGTCCCACGTACTTTGGCTAACTAATAAACAATATAAAACTAGAATCAGCTTGGTGCCTATTCCCCAAGTGTATAGTTTTTCTGGACACATTCAAAATATTACGCTGCGCAAAGGCGACACCTACAAGCCGCCATACTTGCGTTTCCCTGTAAAAGATAACACCGGCTATCGTTCCAAAGTGTTTCGTCGTGGTTCTTTTTCGCTGGCTGCCGATCTATATCTTAAAAAACTCTATTGATAAATTCACGCTTTCTAAAGGGTTCATTTTATAAATAAACTTTTTTTAAGAATCGAAAAATATTTCATAATTTATGTACGAGGGTCCAACAGGGTCTTTTTAGGTGGCTTTGCCGACTGGGCATTGGTCTGGCCCGACTGAAACTCAGACAAAATAAAAATTTCTAAATATGATACGATATATTGCATTCCATATTAGCACAAAATAATGATAACCAGTAGGTGCACTCTGGCAAATACTTTCAGCCGGCCGAATGTGACCTTGATGTATTCTCGGGCTCTTATCATGCTACGAAAACAGTTATGATGTTATATCCGCTGCTCATTACTACCAGTGTACAATGACGACGACGATCGGTGAGCTTTGGCGAACTGATCGTAGTGTGTTCGATATTTGAAGCTAACTGAACAACTTCAAAGTGTCCACAATCGAGTGCACCCGAGTATCTTTATGCTGCGTTATTAGTACACCCGTACACCGTGCAACGCTGCTCGATTACGTTGTTAGTGTATAGAACCTGATAGATTTGCATTATTTCATTGCAAATTCTATAAGTTACACAAGTACGTTAAATTAAGTATTAAAGTAGATTAAGACAGTAGAATAAGATAGTGAAGTATCCGTCATCAAGTATACACGAGTACACTCGTCAGGACAATTTAAATTTCTTAATGGAAACAAGCACTGTGCCTACTTGTGTACTGTAGCGTTTAGTGATAATGGGTGTTGGAAAACTCGTCTTAACCCTGTAACCTGTGTTTTAATTAATCAGAAACTTAATTTTGTTTCCACACACCACACCCACACCCTAAAATAATTGTATAGTTAATTTAATATAACTAGTTTTATAAAATATTCAAAAGATTGTCTTGTTTGTTGCTGGGTGATTATGTCGCAATAATAACGTTTACCAGGATTTCCATGTCGCATTTTCATATTAAAACACAAACTCCATCGAGCATGAATTCTCCATTCATTAATTTATATAAATCCGTAAATAAAAGTGGCACACAAACCTGTTTGTAGAGAAGGATTTAGCTTTTATTGTTCATTTCCACAACAGCCATAAGATTCATTTAAAGGTTTTAGAAAATTCTCATTTTTTCTATATTTAACTTAAATTAGTAATTTTGTTTTTAAATATTTAAATGTACGTATTATTATTAATCTGCTGCAAACGAAATGTAAATGTAAACAAATAGCATGTAAACAGTATATTTGTGGATTTGATTAATTTAATTAAAACAGAAGCATAATTGATGATGCTTAATTCAAAGGCAGTGTTTATACGTAATTAAGCAAATAATGTAATAATTTTGGTTAGGACGTATAAGCTAAAAATAAATTGCAAGTTCTATAATTGATTAAAGTACATTTCTTAATTGGCTTAATTGTTGTAAAAAGTGAATAAAATAAGAATTTAATGATAATTACTAAATAGATAATAATAATAATTGCTACAACCCATAACCTGAAACCAGGCCCCAGAAGTTATAAGCTTCCTCAATAATATTTTATTTTAATACATATAGCAAGACAGATTTTACACAATTCTAGAAATTATACTCTATGTCAAGACATTTGATTACTGTCCTTAATTGCAAAACCTTTGCAAATTTCCCTTATGAATTAATAATGTCAAACTGTCTCAACCAGGGAGTGAGTTTATACGATGTCTTAGCCAACGGCTAGTATAATGTCCTAATGCTATGTTAATTAACAAATCGGACTAGCTCGTTGTATAACGCTATATCCTAATTTACAACTTAGGTCAAACTATAGTCCTTCCTAAAGCATGTTTAAGAGATATGGAAATTACTATCTTGAAATAACAATACGAGAAAACTTTAAAACTTGTATATGATAATAATAATAATAATCGTGAAATGAATGAATATAATAATTGCCAAAACTTGAAAGTATAAGAGTGAAAAGTATAGCAACTGGACCATATTAAAAAACAGTTGTCCATGTAGGGTGATACAAAAATAGGTGACTATCGAAATTTTAAACAATCATTTGGATCCGTATAGGAACATTGACACGCATCCGGTTTTACCGAAAGTGACCAACATTTTTATTTTAAATGAAACACCCTATATACGTATATGTACTTTTACACATTTCGATTCTACTGATCATCCTGAGTACAACTATGTGATTTATTAATTTTTGTTGCCGTGGCTACCGAAAGCTACATACCTAGTTGTACGGGAAATTTTATTACAAATCCCACAATACCAAACATTAGGTATACATAGGTGTTTTAAAATTTATCTAAAGAGTGCATTTTTGCAAAAACGCAAAATCTGATGTAAAATGTAGGCATTATTGCTTTTTACCATAGTTAGCTATGAAAATAAAATATTTGGTTAAATATAGTATAAAAAAGCAATATTAAAAGAATTTTTGGCATAAATGTTTATGTAAATAGGTAATCAATAATAATTAATGTAAATTACAAAATTATAACTATTATAAAATCCAAATGTCTCAATTAACAATACTCAATTACCTGTTCAAATATTTGGGACTAGTACTGTAAAAAGCACCTTTAAACTAAAAAGTTAATTTGAGTATTTATTATATAGGTGCCCGTAATACGAACCTTGAATTTAAGTACGCTGTTCAAAAGACAGCTGCTTTTGTCAGGGTTTTTGTCGATTCAATGCACTTTTTACCTTAAACTTTGCACCCCGCAGTGGCGCCTGTTGTACCGCTGTTATAAAGACCACTTAAATTTATACCGCGTAGTTGCGCCTTCTATGGGTTAATTTCCAAAGTAGGAAAAATACCCCAAACCAGCTCATTATATTATATATGAACATAGATTTACAATTTATCCTTTTAGAACATTTAAGTAAATAGGATAATTGATATCACTCGTGGGGAGAAATGATCCAGTGACCACACGACCACATTTCGTATTTAACTTATATACATATTTATAATAAACTTAACATAGGTAATTCTCTAATAATAATGGAAGTTACTTTAGTAGTCTGTAGGACGTTTCCTCCTCAGACGAGTTGATTAGCAAGTTGGTTAACCTCCTCATTGTGATAGCCTGGAAGATTGCGGAAATAAGTGGTGCTGAGTCTTTAGGTTTCTTCTTCAAGTGTAAAAATATCTAAGCTGTTGTGGATGGTTTTGTTGTTTACAAACAAAGGCAGTTATTTTCCAGATTAGTTGGTTTAATTTTGCCTCTTTTTAAATTCAAGCTCAGCATAGGGTTGCTTCCTTAATTGGCTGAATCCTGGTTGAATCAACAAGCGTACAAGTGACGGGCCAGGCGAAGTGCTTCTCATTGGAGAAGCCCCCGGTGAAATTATATGTTTGTTGGCGTTCTTAAAATTATAGTTTGATGTATGGAACAAAGTTACAGTTTGGAAATTATGAATTAGTTGTATAAATACTGTTTCGTGTAGTTCGTTACAGCATAGGAAGCTTACTTGCTTCATCTTATCGTTTAATTTTCGGTGTTAATAAATTAACAGGAATAATTCAGTGTACCGTCCTTCGGAAATTTGTGAAAAACATTCAATCTCGTATTGAATTTTAATGCTTGACGCGTTGGTTAACTAATTTATGAGTAATTTAAAATGTTACTAGTTACCAATTTATAAAGGGAAATCTTAGCATTCGAAATTTTAATGATAATCTTTATGCTTGGGATTTTCATTTTAATTGTAAATAGTGGACTTGCAGAATTTGGCCAGCTCTACTAAATCATTACGTTAAAACAATATAGCCTTCTAATAACGAAAATTAGCCGAAAGAAACTAAAATTTGTAATTAACAAGTGTAATATTGGGATTATTGCAGTTTAGGAGTTTTAATATCGCGGATTTAATGCCAAATTGTTACAGAAATAATAATTTTCGTAACATCAATTATGAACTTTCCGTTAATTATTGCAGCATATGTATTCCAGTTCTTCAAATTTATAGTGCGAAGCATTTTTTAATGTTAAGTGCATAATAAGGCCTTCTTTGTGAAAGTGAATTTTGGTGTATTTAAATGGACTGTATTGATTTATCCAGGAGTAAAGAACATACTGTTTAATAGAAGCAAGTTTGATTTTAGATTTTATTAGAACTATTTTTTTTCACGCCTACACTACGTGGGAACCAACATCTAAGGTCATCTGTCTCCCATCTAACATGCAACACGAATACACACATCCATAGTTGAGGTGGCGAAATTTTCCAATTAGAAAAATCCCGCCGCCCCAAGTGGGATTCGAACCCACGACCCTTGGAACACGAGTGATGCACTGACACCACTCGTCCACCGGCCCTATTAGAACTATTATTATGAAAGCTGTTAGTTATACAATCATTCTTCTCAATAAAGATCTTTATGAGAAATTTATTAACATTGTTCTTATGATTTTTTTTGAAGTCATTTATCATCTTGTCTACAAATAAATGAGAACTTAAAATAATTGTTGCTGTGATAATATTGGACCGTTCACTTGCGAAAGCCTTTAAAGTATTTTAATCACTTTAATACTAACGTTACTAGTTATTGCATTCAATCAATATAACCAGCATTCTTTTCTGTTTGCGAATACTAAGGCTTAAGGACTAAAAATATATGGCGCCCATATATTTTTATTGTGTCTACTACCTCTTATTTCTCTTTACAATTTGTTAGCTATGAAAATTAGACCTACTCCTGAATTATAATTTGATATTAAGAGATCTTAAAAGTCGAAGCATTACTGTAAGTATCGTTTTTATGAGCTTCGCAGTAATTATTCAGATTGTGAGTTTTTTAAGGTTACAGTGACGCCCATCGCGCGGCGTATTTTATGTTTAATATTTTCAGTAAAGTAATTTATGTAGAGTAGCAAAAAAGCGATGTTACAAGGCATACAACAAAGCGCGGTAAGTTTTGACTTTTTTAATTCGCTTAATTCGGTCTTATTGGCTTAGTTAAAAAAGTGTTTCGAAAGTTGAGGGAGGTTACTTTATAATGTAAAAAATTCTTCTTCTAAAAAATCGATCACACTAATGACTTCTTGTTAGTAAGTTAAGTTGCGTCAATACATTTCTAGCGAAGAAAATTAACTGCAAAAAACAGCGGATAATATAAAGCTGTATTTTGCTATGAAAATAACGTACTTAAATTTCAGGGTCGTAACATATACTTAAGTAATTTCTAAATTTTTAATCTAATGAATTCATTCAAAAAAAAACAAACCACACTACAGCGAGTAGGAGCAGATCAAGCAATGTAAGTCACCAAAATAAACCAATGGTTAAGAGCGTGAACAAATTGGGATTGTATCCTAACTATATTTACTTTGTTTCAGTCATATAGTGCACGGACCCAGAAGTTTTAGTCCTTTCTAGTTTTTCTTTTTGTTACTTAGTATTGATTTGAAGAAGTGGTTGAGAAATCCCACTTTAGTTTTAAGCAGTGGTTGAGGATGTCTTTCACAACACCTGAAGGCGTTAACTGTGGGGTCACCAAACGCCAGCGTAGGCTTGCGCAAAAGAAAAAGGCAGAGCCGTTCGCGGCGGGTATCTGTTTAAACAAAATATCCTCTCCGATTAATTAATTTGGCGAGGACCTAAATTACCAACTTTATTTAAAAACTGTTAGCAAGTTCAGAATAGACTAGCCAATAAGGCCGGATCTTCAAACCCTAAAATGGTCGGATAAATGGAAAATATAAGACCAAGCGAATTCATCAATTTAGGAACAAAACCAGGCAACTTCACAAAAGCGAGAAACAAGAACCAGCAGCACAAGGAATTTACCAAGTGAGGAACAAGAACCCTCAGCCCAGCCCTGTCGCAACTCCAGTAACAGTTAAACAAAAAAACTGATCCCACAACTGCACTGTTGATTAAACGGAAATACTAGATGTGGATGCAATTTCTTTAAATGTGGATGACAGGGCTGAAGCCGTACCTAGCTTTTCCGTTTAATCAACAGTGCAGTTATGGGATCACAGTTTTGTGTTTAACTTGTACTGGAGTTGTGAGATCAGTGGGTGGGCTGGGCTGAGGGTTCTTGCTAGGAAGTGCTATTTGCGGCTTCAACCCTGCACTCCACATTTAAAAAAACTGCATCCACATCTAGTACTTTCGTTTAATGAAGAGTGCAATTGTTGGATCTGTTTATCTATCTTCTGGAGGATCTTCTATTTAACTGGTACTGAAGTTGTGAGATCAGTGGATAGGCTGAGCTGATGGTTAGTGTTGGTCACTTGGTGAATTTCTTTTTGCTGGTTGTTGTTTCTGGCTGTGTGAATTCGCCGGGTCTTGTTCCTGAATTGGTAAATTTGCTTGGGCTTGTGTTTTCCATTTCTTCGACCATTTTAAGGTACTAAAACCATCCTTATTGGCTAGTTCTAAATAAATAAAAAACTATTATAAAGTTAACAACGCATGAAAATGTTAAGCTAATTTATAACAAATGTTGGATATGTCCACCATTCTGTTGTCGGCACATCTTATCCGCTCCTTGAGTGATTGTCGGCCTGTCCTTACCATTCATAGGGTGATTCTGCCAATGGCTTTGCTAATTCTTTGCTCTAAAAAACTTTGCAGTACGTCATTGCGACAAGAGGCGAAACAAAAAATCAAGCTTGGTAAGGTCAGGCCACCTAGTCAGTCATCTAATGGGAACATGCGTTCCGGTCCATCTCCCATTATGGGGCTGGATTTCATCTTGTAGGGATAGAATAACAGCTCTCGTCGGTAGAGTTTGCATCTTGTTTCTCTTCATTGGGAAACTAGCCCAAATATATCTCAGCTGTAAGATAGCAATGAAGAAAGTCGGCCTGATTATGCGGTCACCAAGCACGCCCAACTGTCACAAACTGTCTTAGCGCAAGAAGTCTTTAAAAAATAACCAAGTGCTTTGTTGTCATAACTAACTATAACAAAGCAATAACACACGCGATTTATATTAACCTTTGAGATTTGCACTTTTTAGGAGAATTTATAAAGATAACTATGGAGTGTTTGGTACTTTTTGATTCGTAAGAAAACTTCCGTCTGACTAGGCAATTAAATAAGGCTCCAGTTGGAATTCGGTTGGAACCTGGACAAGGAGGCAAAAATGGAGAAGGAGGAGGAGACACCATAGACTGCAACAGTTGATAAGTAGCGTTGAGTACAAAACGCACAATCAGAATCGTGATGTAACTAAATATATTATTATAATTTCATTTGGAATGACTTGATCTAAAAATAGAACTCTAAAAACACCAAAGAATGCTTTTATGAAACAACCATCCAAAAACAAAGTATACCTTATAGGTATATTTTTACCAATAATATGTTAACCGTAAACTAATTTAAAGGGTTTTAAATTTAACTAATCTTAAGTGAATTTAACTTGAATTTTACAATAAAGTACCATACAATCCTGTAAATGAGTTATAAAAATTTCGATTTGTTTTCATCATTTAAAATTTAATTACATCAATGCATTTACCAGAAAGCTTTTATGTACTGAAAAGTTGTTTACATTCAAAATACGGTTTGTTATTTCAAATTCTCTGATGTATGTAGTATACAAGGGAGGCAAATAATATTGTTATCTCACAATTCTAATATTTACAATAGTTACTAGTTACATTTATTGTTAAACAACACGGAAACGAAAGCTTACAATTTAAACAAAACTATGAAGTTGAGATTGTTTTACAATTTCAATTATTATTGTTATTATTAATTACTTATTTAGGTTCGTCATAACGCACTTACTGGGTTTATACCCTCAGTTACACCAAATTATTTACAGATTTGACTTGTAGGTGTAAATCAACAACCACTCAATCAGCATATAACTATAAAACTCATGTCTCCTCATTTTAATAACAAATACAGAAGAATCATTTTATACAATGATTGATTTATACAATTTTAAAAAGTATAGGTGTCTTTTTCACTAGTCATAAAAGTTCGATACAAATGCGTTACACCAAAAAAGTACTCGTTTTAGAAAATTACAAAAAATTATGTATACAACTATTTTCTGCATTGGCATAGGCCCCGTATCAATTCGATATTTGGTACGTTAAAAATACCTATTAGGAGTGAAATTGTTTCAAATTCGGCTAAATTATAGCAGGGATGAATATATAATTTATTTTTTAATTTAATTTTAATATTAATATAATTTAATATGATAATATAATTTATACAGATTTTTCAAAGGCCTTTGATAGAGTTAGTCATGACGTTTTATTGGGTAAATTGCATTTAACTGGATTCTCGTTAGATTTATTGAGGCTCTTTAAATCATATTTACATAATAGATATCAATATGTACAAATACATGACGAGCAATCAGAGAGGTTTCTGGTACCATCTGGTGTGCCTCAGGGAAGTAACTTGGGACCTTTGCTTTTCTTGTTGTTTATAAATGACCTCCCTTCACAGTTTAGTGAATGTAAATGTCTTATATTTGCTGATGACGTTAAGATATATAAAGAAATAAGAAATGTTAATGATTGTCAGCTTCTCCAAGAAGATCTTAATGCAATGTTACGTTGGAGTAAAACAAACAAATTAGACCTTAATATAAACAAATGCAAATATATGACATTTACAGCAAAAAACTGCCATATCGCTTTCAATATACTATAGTCGTCGTTGCTTTAGAGCGTATCTAAAATTGTCGCGATCTAGGTGTACATTTCAGTTTCGATCTGAAATGGGACGATCATATTGACAACGTAGTAAATGCGTCACTTAAAAATCTTGGGTTTCTAATGAGATCTACAACAGACTTTAAGAATGCTACAGCTCTCCAACTTCTATATAATTCATTAATTAGATCAAAATTGGAATTTGCTTCCACTGTGTGGAATCCGGGGCAAGTAACTTATCAAAACAAAGTTGAAACAGTACAAAATAAATTTCTAAAATACCTACATTACAAAATGTATAATCGATATCCAGAATATAATCAATATATTCAATTTTAGATTCGAAGTTAAAGTAAAAAAGTTAATCACGAGGAGAGAAGTAGCAGACATTTGCTTTATGTGTAGACTAATAAACAACAGGATAGACTGTCCCCAGTTGCTGCCCTTGGTTCATTTGTGCGTGCTAGCATACAGATCGCGACCTCGAAACATTCTGCATATTCCTCAATATAGGACCAACATACGAGGTAATTCTCCTTTGATAAGAATGGCACAAATTGTAAATTCAGTTACTGAGAAAAATGACATTGATATATTCGATACGACCCCTAACTCATTTAAACATATTATTACTTAACAATAAATGCATATATATGTCTCAACTCATACCGACCTGTTAAATAGTAATTTTTTTTAATTGTAATAAATATCAGCTCATTATTATTGTAATGATTGTGTAATAATAATTGTAACTGGACATTGTATTCATAAGAATCCCCATACAATGTAATTGGGCTATGCCCGTTTTGTTTTGGGTTACTAATAAATAAATAAATTAATAAACATAGTAATCATATGAGTTCAATGAGGTACTAAGAATTTTCCGATACCACAATTCCTCGCCTAAATGCAGACAAAGAACTGAACAACGCTCAATTTTTTCCCAAGTAAAATGTGACAATTCTTGTTTTTTGATGCACTGCATGCAAAAATAATCACATTTTTTATTCGGAAAGCTTGTGGGGTTTTTGCGTTACGAGAGCTAACCGCCCTACCGAATACTACGCTGTTATAGTCCGTCCGTAAACCATGCGAAGTAATACATTAAACTGACAGCTAGGTGATTCATTTGTTACTTAAAAGCATAAATGCTGCTGTTATTATAAGCAGTCGCAAAATGCTAGTAAAATGACGATTAAAACCCTTGTAGTAATCCGCTTACCTCTGGCTGTCAGTTTAATTTATTACTTTGCATGGTTTGAGGACGGACATTAGATATTACATTTTTTTAATCACCTTATTGTCAGAATTGCACACCATCTTTAAGAAAATGTGAAATTTGAATAAATAAAAGAAGGTCGACAAATAACGGGTTGCTACTGTTGTGAACGACTCACAACTCATATATTTTTGCATAGATACGAAATGGTACTAGGCAACGCGTATCAATAAACTAGTAAAGTCAAATAAATAATTCATAGAAGTAAATCTGCGTTTTATTTCCTTCTACAAGAATTAATAATAAGTAGTCCTAACACCTCAACCACAGTGTTAAACCGCTATAAATGGTGATCCCCACGTTCCTGAAGAAGGATTTGGCAGTATTGGTCTTTGCCTGCTGCATTGAATTCTCCAGGTGAACCACATCTAGTTATCCCTGTGTCATCTGTCATCAGCTGCTACTTCTGTCGTCGGGAGATCCTGCTACTGCATCGCTCAAGTGACTTGTCGTGGCTGGCTGAAGGTGACCGTTGGAACCGAAACTAGTGCTCTTTCTGATCCGATAAGTTCAAATCATTTATTTACTTATTTAATATTTCAAATGGCGACTGTCAAAGTTCCATTTCCAGTTTTTACGAGTAACGATGTCGACCTGTATTTTATTTTGGTAGAACGATACTTTGCTCGTATGCTGATCAACGATGAACTAGCTAAATATAACTTATTAACTCTAAACTTACCTTTTGACGTTTTAGGAGCTCATCGAGACCTAACTATAAATCCGCCGAGACGAAGACCATATACTACATTGAAACGGGCAGTAATAAAATCGATTCTGGGCCCACGAGAATCTCGCATTCATAATCTTTTGGAGACTCTTCAATTCTCTGGTAGTGTCAAAGAACTACTCTTTGACATCCAAAAATTGGATCTGGGATTAACTGAGGAATTAACCAAAGACTTTTTAATAGCTAAGCTACCAACAGAACTTAAAGTTCAGTCTTTCAATTTCAATGACTTGCCATTAATATCCTTTGTAGAAAAATTAGATTTAATTTATTCTATGCAAAAGGCACCACAACCTTTAACTACTACTGCAGTAGAAGCGAAACTAAACAGTTTGACGACCAATCTTACAACCATTTCCAATGAGCTTTCTACTATGCACAAACGGCAATTCCCTGTAACTACCACATTCTCTCCGAAACCCCAAATTCCTCAGCATTTCAATAAACGCCGTCCCATGCCTTCGGGCAATACCAATTCCCCATTTCCCAGGGTTAATTCAATCCCTCCAACTTCTAATTTTATATTTTTACAAGACCTAACCTACAAAATTAATTTTGTGGTTGACAGTGGTGCAGATTTTTCCATTTTACCAACCCACATTGCAGTTTCCTGTAACAAAAAAATCACGCCTGCCAACATTTCATTTATGGCAGTAAACAATACGTCAATTCCTGTGACAGGTATTGTAACTTTGAGGTTACATTTTCCAATTCCTGGCCTACCGCCATGCCCCTGGAAATTTTATGTCGCTGACATATCTACAGCCATTCTAGGCCTGTTTTTTTGCAGCGGCACAACCTAACTATTGACTGCTTTTCTCGACGAGTCATTTGCACGGCAGATGTCAAGCTTGCCCGAAACCGCAGCCAAGGTTGTCAATTTCCAACCCCCCCAGTTAAGACTGACTGCTCTTCTCAACGGGTCATTTGCACAGCAGATGTCCAGCCCGCTCGAACTCGCAGTCAAGGTTCCTCAACCCAACAAGTTAAGACTGGCACTAAACGAAAAATATTTTCCGCACAGGCTAATGTTTTGAATCCTCCTTCCGAGTCAATCATTACTCCTGCGATTTCTTCCCCTCTTCTTCCCTTACCTTCAAACATTAACGTACACTCTTCAGGTACTGTTAACAACATGTCTAGCTATCTTGATGTTTATAGCAAGATGCTAAACACACACTTCCCAGAGCTTTTACGTAAGTTCGACTATCATCAACCAGTAAAACATACTGTAGTCCATCACATTGACACGACCGGACCCCCAGTTAAAGCACGCTGTCGCAAACTGAACCCTAATCATCTTTCTTTTCTAGAAGATCATCTTAATGAGCTCTTGGACGCTGATGTAGTACAGCGGTCATCATCTAGCTACGCCACGCCAATTCACATCGTCGGAAAGCGAGCAGTAGGCGCAGCAGAGGCACTACCTCCTGGTGACGACCAAGATATCTCAGCCCCCATCGCCCCAACAGACAGTTATCGCTTGGTTGGCGATTATAGAAAACTTAATTCAGTGACAGTACCAGACTGTTATCCAATTCCTTTTTTAACGGACTTTACAAGAAAACTTGCTGGAGCAACCATATTCTCGAAGCTAGACCTCAAAAAAGCCTACTTCGCAATACCAATAGCGGCAGAGGACATTCACAAGACTGCTATTATCACACCTCTGGGACTCGTTGAGTTCAAACGGATGTGTTTCGGACTACGGAATGCAGCCAGCACTTGGAGTCGTTTCATGGACACTGTGTTATCAGGGCTCCCATTTTGTTTTTCTTATCTAGATGATATATTAGTTTTTAGTGCTGATTCGCAGCAACATATTGAACATTTACACCAAGTGTTTTCCCGATTAAAAGACAATGGCCTAATTATAAACCTACCAAAGTGTCTCTTTGGAGTCAATGAGCTCGATTTTTTAGGACATCACGTTAATACACGCGGTATCAGACCAATGGCTTCCAAAGTCCAAGCTATAATTGATTACCCATTGCCTTCAAGTCAGAAAGCACTCCGCAATTTTATTGGCTTAATGTCGTATTACCATAAATTTGTACCAAACTGTGGGAAAATTTTGGCACCGTTAACCTCTATAGTTGTTCCTGGTAAAGCTTCGCTAAAGCCTGTCCAGTTAAATCATGAACAATTAGAAGCCTTTAGGCACGCGAAGAATGCTTTGATTACCGCTACTTTATTGGTACATCCGCGAATTAATAACCCTATCAGTATAGCTGCAGACAGTTCGTCTTCCACTATAGCTGGAGTATTACAATCTATTGTAGAACCAGATGAACGTTTTACTAAGGTCCATCTCGACCTAGTACACCTTCCTTCTTCGGGAGGTTATAAATTCCTCCTTACCATTATTGACCGCTACAGTCGGTGGCCGGAAGCCATTCCTCTGAAGGATTCTTCCGTGGAGTCAGTAATCAATGCATTTGTCGACACGTGGGTGTCCCGCTTTGGAATTCCCAAGTATCTCACCACGGACAATGCAAGAATATTCCTTTCGCATGCATGGATCAACTTCATGGCCATGTTAGGAATTAAACACGTCAAATGCACGGCCTTCCATCCGATTAGTCAAGGCGTTATCGAACGTTTTAATCGGACACTCAAGCAATCCATTCAAACCACAGGAACTTCCTCCTGGTTAACGAATCTCCCTTGGATTCTATTGAGCTTACGTGCAACCCTGAAATCACAAGTTAATGTTTCTCCTGCAGAAATCCTGTATGCTACCCCTTTACGACTACCTGGTGATTTCTTCGAAGAAGAACAACTGGCTAACGACATGAACCTTCCTAATTTCATAGCCAATCTCAAACGTCGTATGAGGAAGCAGAAGTATTTTTTACAAAAACGTATTCCAGTCAGTCCTTCGTCCCCAGCGACTTGACCAACTGCACACACGTATACGTTCGTAATGACACGCACACCTTGGGCATGAAAGACAGTTATTTAGGCCCCTATAAAGTGTTAGAACGGACAGTTAAATACGCTACTCTATAAAATCACACTGGCCCTATCTCTTTAGATAGGCTAAAGCCTGCATATTTTTTAGATTAGTTACCATTTAATGTTAAGCCAACAATAAGCTGATTTCAAATGCTACGCGAAGGCATCTTTTGAAAACCTTTTACCTGTTGACTTTAAAAATTTGAACACTTTTATGTTTTTTTCTTTCTGTTTACAGGTTCCAAGAGTTGCCGTCGCAAGTTCCGTAGTGTTATTTAGCTTAAGTTTTTTATTGTAACTACCTATACTGCCTAGTAGAGTTTTTGTAGCTGGAGAATTTTACAACTTTGTTCAAGTTCCCTTAAAATACTCCATTTTTTCTCTAAAATACCATTCAGTATTTTTTCTTTTTCATGTGTGTAATACCCACGTTTCAGATCGGGCGGGGTAATGTTGTGAACGACTCACAACTCATATATTTTTGCATAGATACGAAATGGTACTAGGCAACGCGTATCAATAAACTAGTAGAGTCAAATAAATAATTCATAGAAGTAAATCTGCGTTTTATTTCCTTCTACAAGAATTAATAATAAGTAGTCCTAACACCTCAACCACAGTGTTAAAGTACTACACTACATAAATCTTTATATATTCTTGTAATCTTTTTAAATGTTCAGTCTTCTGAGGATGGTGTAAAAACCGAAATCGGGATAACGAAAATAAAATTTATTTGTGAAACTTAGCTTAAAGTGTTTATTATTCACAACTATTAAATTACAAAATATAAGCAATGTTGCACCTACCAAAACTAATCGTTTAATAGTGTTACGAATGAATGTTAACACCCAATTCAACTGTGTATGCAAGATAAATTTTATGAGGTAAATTCAATGACAAATCACGGTACTACAAAAAATTTTTTTATGAATGGGTTACAAAGAGAACATAAAGAAAGAATTAAAATTAAAAAAATTAAAAAGAAAAAATTAACAACAATAATTTAAACAAAAAAAAAATACTTTTCCCTTTAGAATAGTTTGGAATTTCGGTAATATTCTTGTTTTGTGCATCGCGTTTCGTCCAACGAAAATCTACCTGAATCTTTATCATTTCGTGCGGAATCAAAATGTTGGCGTTTCTGACTTCTTATTAAGTGCGTTATTTACCAGCACATTTTTACCTGATCTTATCTGAATATCAAATACGATAGTAACTTTAATAATAATAATAATAATAATAATAATAATAATAATAATAATAATAATAATAATAATAATAATAATAATAATAATAATAATAATAATAATAATAATAATAATAATAATAATAATAATAATAATAATAATAATAATAATAATAATAATAATAATAATAATAATAATAATAATAATAATAATAATAATAATAATAATAATAATAATAATAATAATAATAATAATAATAATAATAATAATAATAATAATAATAATAATAATAATAATAATAATAATAATAATAATAATAATAATAATAATAATAATAATAATAATAATAATAATAATAATAATAATAATAATAATAATAATAATAATAATAATAATAATAATAATAATAATAATAATAATAATAATAATAATAATAATAATAATAATAATAATAATAATAATAATAATAATAATAATAATAATAATAATAATAATAATAATAATAATAATAATAATAATAATAATAATAATAATAATAATAATAATAATAATAATAATAATAATAATAATAATAATAATAATAATAATAATAATAATAATAATAATAATAATAATAATAATAATAATAATAATAATAATAATAATAATAATAATAATAATAATAATAATAATAATAATAATAATAATAATAATAATAATAATAATAATAATAATAATAATAATAATAATAATAATAATAATAATAATAATAATAATAATAATAATAATAATAATAATAATAATAATAATAATAATAATAATAATAATAATAATAATAATAATAATAATAATAATAATAATAATAATAATAATAATAATAATAATAATAATAATAATAATAATAATAATAATAATAATAATAATAATAATAATAATAATAATAATAATAATAATAATAATAATAATAATAATAATAATAATAATAATAATAATAATAATAATAATAATAATAATAATAATAATAATAATAATAATAATAATAATAATAATAATAATAATAATAATAATAATAATAATAATAATAATAATAATAATAATAATAATAATAATAATAATAATAATAATAATAATAATAATAATAATAATAATAATAATAATAATAATAATAATAATAATAATAATAATAATAATAATAATAATAATAATAATAATAATAATAATAATAATAATAATAATAATAATAATAATAATAATAATAATAATAATAATAATAATAATAATAATAATAATAATAATAATAATAATAATAATAATAATAATAATAATAATAATAATAATAATAATAATAATAATAATAATAATAATAATAATAATAATAATAATAATAATAATAATAATAATAATAATAATAATAATAATAATAATAATAATAATAATAATAATAATAATAATAATAATAATAATAATAATAATAATCCCCTGAGGGGCTCACACCTTGTGAGTACAGGGGCTGGCAACCCGAGGTACCCTAGCTGGGCCTGTCTATACTTCAACTAGCCTTACGGACAGGTCCCTCTCTATCTATCTGTTCTATCTGGTCTCCCTTGACCAACTCTTGTTCCTTCCAGGCCCCGACGCTATTAGAGTATTCGAGGGCTAGGGGACCTTTTAATTTTCCTTCTTTCTTCTATGACGACGTATGCAATGGACTGGCTTAAGCAAATGATTATGGTTTTTGGATTTGATATACGAGCTGGCGCTGCGGGGTGTAGCTTCACTTCACCTGAAGTGGAGTCAAGCTTCCGCAGGCCCCCGGCCTGGCAAGCGCTTAGGGGGGTGCCCACGTCGTCGGAGGCGTGGGATCCCCGAAGGTTATTTTTAACTTGTAAGGGACTGGAGTCCTAGGGAGTTGAATTTTCCTCCCACCTGGGCATATTCCCGGTGCAGCAGGGGAACTTGCTGGTGTCGGTGGTGATCCCGCCGTCATGGGTATACCCCACCGGGGCAGCTCCCCTAAGTTAGGGATTATTTTAGTCATGAGCGTTGATATTTTAAATCCGGAGCTTCCCGGCTCCACCCCTTCCCAATCCCTAATCCCAACCCCAACCCCAATCCCCACCTCCCCTTCAATCCCATTAACCCCTTCAATCCCAACCCTTTCCAATACAGATTTCCCCCCTATGAGAGAGAGTTTTTGGCATAGAGAGACGGTGGATTGTCCCCGGTTCCTAGTCATGGAGAAGAATGATGGTGATTTTGTAACTACTAGTCCATTTATTATATCAAAAGTTATTTATGGTCTAATAGGAAGAACTAAAATGGTTAAAAGAATGCAAGGGATGATTTTGATAGAGACAGTTTCGAATGCACAGTCGCAACGACTGTTGGAGGTTACCCGCTTTGCCGAATTTGATGTTAAGGTGTATCCTCACATGACGCTTAACATATCTAAGGGAGTAGTGTATTGTCGAGACTTTCTAAACTGCAGTCTGGAAGAAATTAAGCAGGGTTTGAAACATGAGGGTGTTGTTGAAGTAAGAAGGATTAAAAGTAGAAGAAACGGGGAACTTGTCGATACCCCCAATCACATTCTTACTTTTAACACACCTAAGTTACCCAAAAGTATCACTGCGGCATTTTATTCTTTAAGTGTAAGGCCTTATATTCCTCCACCTACTCGTTGTTTTAGGTGTCAATCTTTTGGTCACGTATCCTCTTCTTGTAATAAGTCGGAAGTTTGTATTTGCGGTAATCCTCCACACAGAGGTGAACCTTGTGTACAACCATTTACTTGCCCTAACTGTAAGGAGAATCATACGGCCGTTTCGAGATCATGTACTATATACCAGCAAGAAACAAAGATTCAGGAAATTAAAACTATCCATAGGGTCACATACACTGAAGCGAAGCGGATGTCTAACACCCTTACTGTGCCTTCTCGTTCGTATGCTCAAACTACCATTACTTCAGAAGCGACAACACTTCGGTCGCTAATTCCTGAAATTAGAGGAATAATTAAAACTGAACTGGCTAAATTAACCAGCGTTCTTTCAGTTAAACGAAATACCTCCCCTGAAACCATTAGTGATAACGAGATCACAATTAATAGTCAAACATCAACTCCTAAAACAAATAAACCCATAGTACATGATTCAACTAGTAAAAAACCTGATGTAAACATGACAACTGAAAATATCGCAGATAAAAGAAAACTCTCTCAAATTACTAATAACTCTGACGATGAGCGATCTAATGAGTCTAGTCTAGAATCTATCGATCGACTGATTTTGAAGAAAGTCACCAAGAAGAAAAGAGGCTGGCCGAAAGGTAAGTCCCGTAAGGGACATACTAGATAATTTATTTATTTTTTTTTTTTTTTTTTTTTTCTCATTATACATATATATTTTTCAATGAATAATACACTTATCCTACAGTGGAATTGTCGTGGATTTTTAAGTAAGTTGGCCTCAATACACCTATTAGTTTCTGAATATAACCCCGACTGCCTCTGTATACAGGAGACTAAATTTAATGCTTCTCATAACTACACACTTAAGAACTACAGCTCTATAAGAAAAGATGTCATAGATGGAGAACGCGCCCATGGTGGTGTTGCTATACTTATAAAAGAAAATATACCGTTTAGAACCTTACCGCTCGATACTGAACTGCAAGCTATAGCAATACATATGACACAACCTAGACCGATAACTGTCTGTAACATATACTTTCCTAACGTACCGTGGAGTATTGAAACCTTTGAAGATATGGTTAGACAATTGCCTCATCCATATGTGATCTGCGGAGACTTCAATTCTCATAGTCTTACCTGGGGGTCTTCTAAAAATGATTGTCAGGGAAGGGCTGTTGAAAACCTGATTGACAGACTAGGTATGTGTCTTTTAAATAATGGCAACCCAACTCATTTTAATGTATCTACTGGGCAGTTTAGTGCCATAGATCTGACTCTTTGCACTCCATCCTTATCAACTAGTTTAGATTTTTCTACTGATCCAGATCTGCACTTTAGTGATCATTATCCGATCATCATTAATAAGATCAATTCTGACAACTCTCCCACGACAATTCCGCAAAAATGGATTTTAACTAAGGCTGACTGGAATTCATATAAGGAACACGTTGACACGTTGATCTCCTCGTCCAACACGGAGTTAATAATGTCCGATATTACAAATATCATAATAGAAGCGGCAACACAACATGTTCCAAAAACTAAACATGTTCTTCATAAACGAGTAGTACCGTGGTGGAACGAACAAATCCGAGATGTTATTGCTGCAAAAAAACGCTCACTTAATCTCCTGAAAAGAAATGCCACCATTGACAACCTAATCCAATTCAAAAGAGCTCGTGCGATATGTCGGAAAACTATACAGGAGGCCAAAAAGAATTCTTGGCGTGAATATGTTTCCACTATGTCCACTTCTACTGATATCGGCGAAGTGTGGAAAAGAATACGTGCCATTACTGGAAAGCGTAGTTGCTTTAATGTTGCTTTAAATGTAGATGATGAAATCATAACTGACCAACGAGACGTAGCTAATCATCTAGCGCAGCACTTTGCGCAGTTATGCAACATCGAAGATGCTGAAGCTACTAATATAGATTTCCATACAAATCAAGAATTAGTTTATAATCGCTTATTTAGTATGGATGAATTAAATGAAGCACTTGAGAAAAGCGGCAACACGGCACCAGGCAGTGATGGCATCGTGAATGCATTCCTGAAACACTTATCTACAAATGCAAAAATTAAATTATTAAATGCGTATAATAATATATGGCAAACTGGCATTCTACCAGAATCCTGGAAGGAAGCTACTATAGTCCCTATATTGAAATCAGGAAAGGTGTCGACAAGCCCAACAAGCTTTAGGCCAATATCTCTAACAAGCTGTATTTGTAAGCTCATGGAAAGAATGGTTACTAATAGATTATCGTGGTTACTAGAATCCAGGAAATTACTAAGTAAGTATCAATTCGGATTTCGTAAAGATCATTCCACAACAGATGCATTAGTATACATCGAGAACGCTATACAAGGGAGTTTTCTTACAGGTCTTCACGTATCTGCCATCTTTATAGACCTCAAAAGTGCATTTGATACTGCTAGGCACAGAACCATATTAGAACAGTTAAATAAATGGAATATAAAAGGTTACTTACCCAAATTCATTAAGTCCTTCCTTGAAAACAGAACCATAAAAGTCAGAGTCGGCAATGTCTTATCCGAAAATTTGGATATTCAAAATGGGACTCCACAAGGTTCTTCACTAAGTGCCACTTTGTTTCTCATAGCCATACAAGGAATGTTAGCATCCATTGATACAACTGTTCAATACTGTGCCTATGCAGATGATATTGTGATATTTAAATTTGGAAAGTCTTTCAATAACATTGAAGTATCCTTGCAAAATGCACTTACTAAGCTATCATCGGAGGCCACCAAGAGGGGATTCCAAATTTCTACAGAGAAGACAGTCTCGCTGCACTTCTGTCGTAAGCGAAGCACCTGTCAACAAGAACATTCTTTCCAATTAAATTTGCTACCTGTAAGAAATGTAGATAATGTTTGTTATTTAGGCCTAATACTTGATAGTAAACTTACCTGGACATTACACATTAGTAACTTGAAAGCTCGATGTAACAACATTCTAAATATACTTAGATGTTTAGCAAACATAAATTGGGGATCCGATCAACAAACACTACTGATGTTGTATAAATCTATGGTTTTGTCTCGTATCGATTATGGTTGTGTTGTATACTCATCTGCTAGACCATCCCGCTTGCGAGTATTAGAATCAGTACATAACACTGGAAACCGGTATATAACGGGTGCTTTTGTGACTAGTCCAGCAGAAAGTATGTATATTGAATCTGGGCTGGAACCCCTTTGGTTACGTCGCAAACGGTTATTATTAAACTACCGTTCGACATCATTATTTCGTACACACAACCACATTCGAACAACTCTTCTTAACAATGCTCTCTTGAACATCTATGAAGTGAAACAAACTCGTACAAGACCGGCAACTGTTAGATCCGCTCTCGCCTCCAGGTCATGGGAAGTACCCGAGTCTGGCTTTTATCTAAACACCTTACCTAAAATTGCCCCATGGACTACACCAGCGATAGACATTCGTCTTGATCTTCAGAAATATAAAAAGTCAGAAACAGCCAGCAATGTCATCAAAACGGATTTTCAAAACATGCTTCACACTTACAGGCCGTGTAACGTTTTATATACAGATGGATCAAAGACAGAGTCTGGAACGGGATGCGCTGTAGTCAATGGCAACAATGTATTTTCCTGGTCACTTCCACATTGTTCTAGTGTATTTACATCTGAAATATATGCAATATTCCAAGCACTATCTATATGCCATGAGTCAACATCACCTACTCAAATAATCTGTACAGATTCTATGTCATCCCTAATATCAATACGCAACAGATTTAGTAAGGAAGCTTTAGTGCAAGACATATATGCATCATTAGCTAATCTAGCTACTGAAGGTAAACGTATTGTGTACATATGGATACCAAGCCACATTGGCATCTCTGGAAACGAGAAAGCCGATCAAGCTGCAAAATTGGCAGCAGCTCAGATTCAGAATGATGCTGATGTGGTCTGTCCAAAGGATGCTAAAATATATATTAAGCATAAATCTGAGCTTCGTTGGCAAACAATGTGGGATACCAGGAATAATGCCCTAAAAGAGATTAAACCCAGTATCAAACTGCAACCTTCAGAGACTGTGCTTACTCGCAAAGAACAAGCGGTGCTCTGTCGTTTAAGAATAGGCCATACTCGCTTAACGTCAACTTTTCTTTTAACAGAGGGAAATAGACCCAATTGTCTTACGTGTACAGTTCCACTCACTGTTGAACATCTACTTCTTGAATGTAGTGAATACACAAATCAGAGGAGAGTTTGTGGTTTATCTGATACCTTAAAAGAAATACTGAGTAACAATAAGGAAAACATTTTAAAACTATTGAAATTCCTGCGTTGTACAAACCTTATTTCTCAATTGTAAAACTATATAGTCTGTGATAAAAACTGTGATATTTACTATACTTAAATTATGATTATTTATTTATACAAATTATCTTAACCCGTTTTACTTATTTACATATTTATATACTTGTTACCGTTTTATTAGTGTTTTGTGTGGTATTTTATTACATATTTTAGTTCATTCTGGTTGTATATATTGTTGTACCCGTTCGTTAGTTATATTTACTTGTTATTGTATTGATTTGCTACTTATTACTAATCATATACATTGGTAATATACTATAGCAAAAGCGACAAATGACCCTGGCAGTCGAGTCGCTTACTTATTAAAAAAAAAAAAAAAAAAAAAAATAATAATAATAATAATAATAATAATAATAATAATAATAACACTTTATGTGTGAATCAAACGCTTGCTGAAAATCTATGAGTATCAAGAGCATTTTGATGTGTATTTGATATTCGTGGGGTTTTTCCATTATCTGTTTAATTGTAATCAATGAAGTCTACTGTCGATCTACGTTTTATGAACTCACACTGGTACTGTCCTATTACATTTTTAGTGGTACTTGCTAGTCGCTTCTATGTTATTGTCGAGAAGAATTTATGCACAACGTTCAGTACAGTTATACCTCTATAGTTTCTACAATCTTGTTTGTCACTTCCTTTTTTATGTACCATGATTATTTGCCCAGTTTCGTATTCTTCCGGCATTTTCTCATCATACCTTTTTAATGAGTAATTGTATTCTTTCTTATACATAACATAAATTATAATCTTCAGAAATTTGCAATTTAAACACTAATATTCCAAAAGTTTATGAATAACTAGTAAATTTGAGTGCTAAGATAGTTTTCAGGGTTCCTATAGAAATAAATTAACCATCTCAGTGATCAAAAAGTATTTACCATGTTTGGTGATATAAAACATAACCACCAAAAAGTTATAACTTGAAAAGTAAATATTTCAGATATAAAGAGTTTATGGATAAGCCGCTTTTTTTGCAGAAATAGATTCTGCTAAATGTAAAGTAGGTAACTATTTCAGTCACCACAGATTTTTTCTGTTTGTGGCAGTAGGGTGGACACGAACTGATATTTATATCTTTTATTACGTCTGTTCGAAGATGGCTTTGCAACCTGGAATCTTGATTTTAAATTATCTATTTCAGATTAATGCTTTATCGTACAGTTTTAGAAGACAAGTCTTAAAATTCACATTTTTGACAATGTCAATTATTAGATGATTGTTTTATTTATTATTTTCACACATATGAAGTTGAGTATTTTTGTAAAAACAGAAAAAGTCACAAAGCAATTCTGGATTTACATCTGCTGTTTTCTGACACACTTTTTGTCGTTGTTTTATTAGCTATACTGTTTAAGATATGATCAACACTCCCATACAGAATTTTCCAGTGCCGAACAAACGGGCCAATATTGGTTGCCGTTGTACGGCAATCTACATTGGCCCGGTAACTAGATTTTGCCAGAAAACCGTACTAATATTAATTTGAGTTATTTGCAAAATAATCTAGTGCATAATACAATATAATTTAAAAATATAATAATGATCATTATTATACACCGGTGTGTAACCGATATACAGCCAATATTGCGCCAGTATAAGACCAGAGTTATACCAACTTATTAACAATATTGGGACAATATTTGCCCATCTTGGGAAGACGGGTTAGCATTTCGACACTGACCCAATATTGGTTGCTAATATTGGCAATAACGGTGCCAATGCTGAGCTAAAGTTGCTCGATTTGCAAAATTGTATATGGTATATTTTAAAAGGTAATGTGGCTCCTGTATGATACAGCTTATCTGAATCTCTGGATATTATTTTTTTACTATTAGTAGCGCTAAAAACAAATGCCGGAAGTTTTACTCAATTACTCAAGAATATTGATGGATAATACAGATCTACTGAAAAGTAGATATTTAATACAGACTAAGTAAGTGCACTCTTTTACTCCAATATCCTTCATTTCAAAATTTGACTGAAAAACCAAGAACAGTATGTCTTAATTATTTATATCATATCCATAGTGTCGTTCTATGTGCAGAAATATTGAAGGTGTGAAATATTCTGAATGATATTGTATTTGAATATATATTGAAAAATTTGGTTTTAGAGAAACTAATATAATAATACCTATACTTTGTTATATGACGCATATTTCCTTAAAAACCGTAACCATTTTTGTTCTTGGTATCTAATAAATTTCATATTTATATATACTTTTCCACTATTATTTTCCTTTTTTTATTGATTAGGATCTAAAAGTAGCTAAAATATGTAAAAAATCAGATAATTGATCATGCAGTAAAGTGCTTAAAAAAATACATGATTACCTAAAAGATTAGAAGAATTATTTATCTGGTCTAAATAAATTAATACTTTAAATTGTTTGCATTTGGTGTGAAAAAATATATATACTACGAAAAAGAAAATCAACAATTTGTATGTAGAAACCTTATTTTAAAACGTAGGTATCAAAAGTCAGCAGGTAAATGCTAGATGAGCGCACGAAACGAGAAGCCATTAGTACCGAATTTCATTGTCCATCTGGTTTACGCACGAAACGAGAAGATTTTACAGCGTTTTAATGCTTACAATCGGAATTGCCTGTCTAATTCGGGATTAATGATCTATATGCATGATCTATAAACATAACAAAAATGTTGTTACATTTGTATTGTTGAGAATTAATTTTCTTTTAATTCTTTTTTTTAAGAATTTCACTACGCAAAAGATATTATTGTTTAATGTAATTGTAATATCTATTTCTATTTTGCATTAATGTATATTATATGCATATCTTTTTACACAAATGTTAGTGCTTCTTAACTAGTTAATTATAATTTAATTTTGTATAAAAGATAAAATAACAATTTTCATTATGAATAAAGATTTCTATCAGTTTGGTGAAGCTAAAGGAATTTCCTGTAACCTTCGCATACAACAATTTTAATAATTGCGAAAATTATTTTACGGTATGCTTCTTGTAATAATTTATAAATGGTAATCATATAACCTTTATTTCTACAAACCTAAACCAAACTAGAACAAGCTAGTATACATTATAGTATTTGTAATAGTTCCTATATTGGTAAAGGTTGTTATAAAATACCAATTTTATTACGGGTTTTTCAAGAAATCCATCGAATACATTATTATTGCATATATGGATTGCATAAAAAGTTCAACATGCAACTCTTATCAGTAGTCGAAAAATAAACCAGTAGTATTTCATCTTCGAATGTGGAGTATAGTGATTGATGTGTTCTTATAAATTGAGAGTTATCATTCGTGACCGAAGATGTACAAGTATATTGGCACTGTGTTCTTATTAGTTGTTATTAAAGCTAATGTGAAATGCCACTGCGAAGGTACATTAGAACTTGTTCATGTGGTAAGTATGCCTTTGTTTTACATGTGTAATATCTATATTTTAAATAATTTCATATATAGTTTTGATCTAAGAAAATTTAGGAAAAAGTGTAAGTTATATTCACTATTTATTAGGGGTAGATAATGGGTTCATGTCATTTTAAAGAATTGAAGAAATGTTGAAACCTCCAAAGTGTAGCTCATAAATTTTAATTTGATTATTATTAATAAGGCAACATTCAACGCTATTTCCAATCAAAGAAGTTTTCAATAGTGATTGGGAATTATGCCACTCATTGTTAGTTTGAAATTGAAATAAATTTTAAAATTTATATAATAGTTCTCAATCTGTACAGACTAATACGGAATCATCTAAAACATTTGTGGTCCTGTCTGGAGTACCGCAGGGCAGCAACTTGGGACCTTTACTTTTTTTAATATTTATCAATGATCTTTCTTCAATTTTTAACAATTGTGAATATCTCATGTTTGCTGATGATGTAAAGATTCATCGAGATATGACAGAGATTTTCAACATTAATCAGAAACTGCGGTTAATGCCATCACTCTAACTTTTGATTTTGACATTTGTTATATCCCTTTCAAAATATTAAAAAGCTCTATCATTATCTTATATATTTATTAGGCGGGCAAAGATTGACTAGGTAACTGAAATCTATAATCTATAATTTTAGTATTTCGTATAATTGTTGTTTAATAATTTAAAATTTAAAATTTGTAAATTAAAACTTTAATTTATGTTTGTGGGATTTCTCCTAATACAGTAATTGGGCAACGCCCGTTGTATTTTTGGGTTACTGAAAATTAATAAAATAAATAAATAAACACAAAAGTTAGTTAATAAGAAAAATGTAATTAAATATGGTACCCAAACTCAATAGTTTTCGAGATGTTCCCCTTTTAAGTTTTAAAACATTTTCAAATTGAAGTTGCAAGACAAGTTAGCCAATGTGAGTAATGAATATGTATTAGGTAGTAATAGTTCACATATGTTAATATAATCTGTACTAGCGCCGCTACACAGTGAAGTTCTAAACTTAATAAAACTAAAAACTAATTAAACAATTTGTACAGTACATTTGTACAATACAAGCAACTGGGCAACATTGGATCGGTTTCTTCAGTTTAGCCTTCTGGGCCGAACTATCTTGCACAAAATCTGCTTCAGCCAGTGTTCGAGACACAGTTTCCTGAGCGAGGGGCTGCAAATCTGTATCGAGTTTTTAAAAATTTAAAAAAAAATGTCTGAGCAACTTCCTGGACTGGTCTAGAGCCATCATCTCTTTGTGATGAGTCGTTGTGGATTAAGTCTTGATCCATTACGGACAGACTAGCCATGACTAGCTACCTTTCTGTCTAAGCTGCTAAGGTAATATGCTGCATCGTTGCCGGTTCTCGTTACCAAAGAACAAAGATTGCACCAAAACGTGTTTTATCACCACCAGGAAATATATCTTGTTACCTGGTAAATCCAGGTAACCCTGGTCGAGACCCAGAATCCCTAACTAGAGTTAAATCTTCCAGAATGTTCAGAAAGCTCACCCCTTCTTAAATATACCCGAACTTTTACTGTGAGAATCCCCGCTTATCGTTTTTTTAGTACAGAGGTCAAAGGTTTTTCGCGAATATTTCGGCCCCCGTTCTTCCAATCCCAACGCGGTCTTCGCCTTTGTTCGACCCCCCCCCCTATCGAGATAATCTTCCTTCGTAAAAGTCCAAGGTCAAACGTTTCGGGCCTCGCGGGACGCCCAGAAAGGTAAGCCGACGTCGTTTCGCAGAAAGAGTGCGGAGTTATATTTCAAATGCTCCTTCATTTTACGACACAAGCTCACACACAAAATTCGCTCTGACTATGTTTCGTTCTAGACTACGATATTTGGGGCATTTTTGTGGCATTTTAATTTCCTGCTGCAAACGCATTTAAAGAAAGAACACTCCCCATCTTCCAGAAAGTGCAGAAAGCTCACCCCTTCTTAAATAAACCCGAATTTTTACTGTGAGAATCCCCGCCTTTCGTTTTTTTAAGTCCAGAGGTCCAAGGCGATCTTCGCCTTTGTTCGGAACCCCGACGCGGCGCGCCTGACCCTCGCGGTCCCGACACAACACACACGACAAGGTCAAGGTCAAACTAGGTACCTATTAAAGTCATGTATTTATTATTATTTTTAATTATAAATTGTTTAATACAGACTGTGCTATTTGTTATTTTATGTTTCACTTGGATATTATTCATTGCTTATACCTGTGATACGAAGTATATAAACAAGTCCATAACAACCAGGACATTATAAGCGGGTATTATAGTTTATAACGCTCGCTCAGCGTTTACTTTGCAATAGTAATTTGGATCATTAGGCCAGAAACTGTATGTTTGCATACAAGTGTGTTGCAACACAACAGATAACGAGTTTTTGCAACGTAGTTTCTGGAAGCGTGATCCACGAATTTTTTGTGCCGACTTCTGCAGAAATTTCTTAAATAAAATTTACTGATTCCTTAGATGACATTAGTGCTATTAGGACTTTTTTGTTTTCATGTTGGTAACAACAAAACATTTGAATTTAAATTGTCATATCTCTGTTTGACTTTTGTAAATTTAGTAAAAGTTGTTACTATCCGACAAACAAAAAAAATTCCTAGCTTTATAAATATATAGACAACGTCCTTGGCAATGCCAAAAATTATAAATTAAAACAAAATTTCTACTTGTACGATGTATTCTCTTGAAAAATAAAATTTTGTAAAATTTTTGTAAATGTACCACGAGCATTATTAGATGATAATGCCCATAGGACGACTTCCATCCCTCGCGCCCTTCACGCCCTCGGGCTGGAACAGCCCTCCTGGCATTTATCATCATCCTAACGCCCTTGGTACATAATAGTTATTTATGTACCAAGGGCGTTAGAATAATGATAATGCCAGGAGGACGACGCTGTTCCAGGCCGAGGGCCTGAAGGGTCCGAGGGATGCAATTCGCCCGATGGATATTATCATCTAGTAACGCTCGTGGTGCATACAAAATTTTATGTTTCACAAGAATATGTATAAGTAGAAAATTAATTTTAATTTATAATTGTTGGGGTTGCCAACGCGTTGTTTATATATTTATAAAACTAGGAATTTTTATGTTTGTCGGATGGTAACAACTTTTACTAAATTTACAAAAGTCAAACAGATAAATGACAATTTAAATTCAAATGTTTTTTTTGTTGTTACCAACACAAAAACAAAAAAATCCTAATAGCACTAATGTCACTAAAATAAATTAATTTTAGCTAAGAAATTTTTGTTGTAATTAAGTCGGCACAAAATAATTCGTGAATCACACGCCCAACTACGTGCAAATACTCGTTATTTGTTGTACTGTAACATACTCGTACACAAACATATACTTTCCGACCTAATGATTCAAATTACTATTGAACGTAACGCCGGCTCCGATTGTAAAGTAAACAATGAGCGGGCGTTATGAATATAACGCCCGCTTATAATGCCCTGGTTGTTATGGAGTTGTTTATGTAGTTCGTATCACAGGTATAAACAACAAATAATATGCAAGTGAAGCATAAATAACTATAAATTTCTTTAAATATAATTAATTTGTTTTATTGATGTACGTACTTGACAATTTAAAGTTATAATTTGACTGATAAAATCCATTGTGATTTAATTCATTGGAAACTCGGCATTGTCTTACTGCAATATCTGGAAAGCTGAATTCAATTAACGATTTCATACTCTAAACCAATTTATTCTATTACGCTTCGATGGAACTTGTTTTATTGGAATTAATTATTACGGCTTAAGTTGCCTACTTGGTTCAAGAGTTAGATTTATGTTAGATAGAAATAAAATATTGTACTTTTTAAAAGTTAACAATTTTAACATTATATCATATCTTTGCGAGGAATAGTTACAAGGTAATGAGAAAGTAATTTTAAAGATCAACAGTTTCTCTTCTTCACGCCGATTATATGAAAACGTATGCGAAACTGTTCTAATAATCTTCCAAAACGTCATATTTATACAATTATTTATTGATCAAACACTTTATTTTCAAATTGCACAGAATTCTTATATCTAATCTATTATCAACTAACGATCAATCTTCTTTAATTGTTAGCCATTTTCGAGACATGCCTACAACCATCGGAATCCGTCTTTAGTAAATGGGGAAACATTAACTTGCGCTTTACCATCATTTGCGCCTGGTTAGTCACGTTGCTTGTATTATCCTCAGTGTGCTGCAGTTACTATAACGAATTCAACCTAAAATCAAAGATATTAATTACTTCGCATTAAATATAATATTCATTATTAATTTATCCCATCTTATTAATGTTAACATTCAAATAAAATAATCATCAATTATCAGATTATGGCTAGTATGCGATTTAAGTATAACAACAAAATTATAATTTACATTGGTTAGATTTTATAGCAAAAGAGTGCCAAACTTAAAAAGTTTAAAAGTTTTAGTCCATAAAGTTTACGAGATCAACCTAACAAGTACCGGATACTTAATAAGTCATCCAAAACCATCCATTATCTAGAATATACTTTTAATAAATTTCGGGTAGGAAACAGACTACAACACAAGGAAGTTGCTCTCTGACATACTAATTACCACTGCATTTCTTTAATAATAATCCTTGAGATACTTATGTCTGAATTCGATTGTGTTAATTAAATTCACTATATTCAGCCTTCGTTATTAAATCTTTCAATCAAATTCCCTGCGAAAGAAATTTTAAAAATAATATAATAGCTACACGCCTTATTATCTTTTAATTATCAATGGAGAGCCAACAAAGGCAAAATACAATTTACACTACATGAGTTTGTTAATAATTGCAAAAACAAAATTTACCTCTCACTGCAGGTTGAGTTTATCTAAAACCGCAAATGTATAAATCCGGAAATTTCGGAGTTTTTCAAATGAGAATTCACGAGCCACTTTCGTACGAGTTGTGCATAATATTTTTTGTTTGGTCGTGTGGAAATCGAGCAAAGTTTTTTAAAGATGAAAGCCATAGTTTTACGTGCAGTCTAGTTAAATATTTGAATAACGATGTTTTAATATTTATATTCGTCGTCTGTTTCTAGATATTTCGACACGGAAACCGAACACCCAACAGATCCTATCCCACCGATCGCTACATTAACGAAACTTACTTTCCGTATGGTCTTGGACAATTAACTAATGTGAATAAGTGAAATTTGAATTATTTGTTTGAATAATATTGGGTGCTATTTTAGAAAGGAAAAAATAAAGCGTACCTTATCGGCAAAAGTCTACGTGCACGATATAACGATTTTCTGGGTTCAATATACACGCCAAATATTGTAGATCCCATTAGCACGTCAACTGATCGAACAAAAATGTCACTAGAACTTGTGTTGGCAGGGTTATTCCCTCCTAAGGCAACAGCATTAGAGTGGCAAAAAGAATTAAACTGGCAACCAATTCCATATAATTACTGGCCTCAATCTGATCATGTATGCACATATAATTAGGTAATTTTGTAAAGAGGTTTTAATTGTACTTGATTTAAGAGGCTGTCCATTCCTCTTTTGAATTGCCCAAGATATAATGTATTACTGCAGTGTGCAGAAGCATCACCAATTGGAATAGCATTGAAAAATAGATACTATAATTTATTTCAGAACTTGATGAAATACACCGGTGAGAAAAATATCTCATTTACAAAAATTCTAGACATTTACACAACTCTTGCAGCACAAGTAAGTGAATAAGTACTAAATCGATATTACTGTTTTAATATTTCATTTAAATGCTTTAGGAAGACTTCGGTTTTGAACTTCCATTATGGACAAATAACGCTGTCTACCCACAACTTTTACAAGAATCCATTGGAGACTACTTCCAACTTGCTACTTCCACAGCAGAATTAAAGCAGTTAACTGGAGGTTCAATGTACAAATATACGTAAGTTTATTTTGCTAATGAATATTTTTATCTTACGTAGGGTTTCTTCTAAAGAAAATTATTGCTGATACGCAAGCCAAAATACAAAATAAGTTAAATCCACCAGATCGTAGATTATTCTTATATTCAGCACACGATATAAGTTTAATTTACACGCTTAGTGCACTGAATGTATATTTCCCTCATGGACCGCCTTATGCAGCATATGTGTTATTTGAACTCCATAAAATTAATAATATTCAAGGCGTTAAAGTAAGCGAGAGTTTAATAACATAGACAATCAATTAATGAATATGCTGATTATGCCTTGCAGGTGTTTTATCAAGATTACTCTAAAGATGAGCCGAGAATTTTAAGAATACCTGGATGCAATTATTTTTGTCCTTTTGAACAGCTCGTAGAATTGCTACAGGAAAACTTGCCTGAAGGTGATGACACTTGTGAGGATGTTCGGGGCATTAGTTGTTTACCTAATCGTAGGTTAATTAAGCCAAATGTAATGTACTCTATTTATAAGTCGTATAGTTATGTTGATGAATAAAGACAAATCAATTACGTTATTACTGTGTTTGTATACAATATTTCTCACATCTGCGAAATTCTTTTGAATTTCTCATAGCATGCTGAATTCCTTTTGAAATACTATAAATTAATGTAACAGAATAACAAAACGTACATCAGGACGAAATTGCCTTACTTGGAGCACTGGTGTAAGATGTAAAGACAGAGATGTAAGAAACTCAAAATCTTGTTCACATTATTTAGACAGCAACATTTATAAGTTCACAAAATATAATAAGTCCTTCTACTTATATAAACATGCATCAGCATAAATCAGCAAAGAGAGGTCTAGCACTATACAAAGAAATCTTGTTAAGTTTAAGTTGAAACATTCTGATAAGGAGTTTTCCATTACAAGGGTAATTATACTTGATTATATTTTTTTGATGTGCCAACTAATGTTTAAGATCAAGTGTAGGTGTTCTAAACAAAGTTTATTCTCAAGTAGTCTCAATGGACAAATCTATATTTGGACAGCAGCGTATAATCAAAACTCATATACTGGGTACGAAACGTTTTGTTACTGTAAGTCAATATATGAATTCTGTTGCACTCAAAATATGTTTCTGTTTGATTCTGCCAAACAGACATGTTCACATTTGATGTGTATGAAATGAATGTCACTTCAAAGTACATAAAATAGAGTATTTCTTCTATAACCTTAACAGAAAGTAAACTTTGCTTTCAGTTCAGTTCAGAAAAAAGTTCTATTTTTCTCCTAAGGAAAAAAACAGTAATTTTCTCTGTAGTTGTCCATAGAAACATGTCCTATTATTAATTAAACATTGTTGATTTATTGTATTTGTCAAACATGAATAAAATTCAACGGTTAATTCCGTTACAATCTTGATGTATCTGTAAATCAGGTTGTCAATTTGAACGTATCTAGTGTTAAACGAAGATTTCACTCCCTTTCCTTGTAGTACCTATAACGATTTCTCCACTATCGGTAATGTAAAACACCGTACATTCATGGCTACAAGAGCTGTCTAAAAATGTGTTTTTATGGTATGGAAGAACCCACACCCACGCCCACGGTGTAATATTATCAGAGTTAATATTAATTACTGTAACCATGTTAAAATATTATTTTTGTACTCATAGTTGTTGGTTGGCCAAATACATAACTTTAATTTTAAAATAATCTAGTTTGCAAGTGTATATTCCATGAGAATATACACCGCTGTAATTTGTGTACTATTTTAGAATAAATATTTAGAACATTATGAATGAATATGGTAAGTGAGATTTATTTATCGAGAATGGATTTAAAAAGAGATCAAAACTGCTTTAATGTCGATAATAATTTACAATTTTATACGTCATCAGATTGGTTAGTTGATTATTTGCCAACAACTCACATGGATTCGTAATTAATTTTTACTTATATGTTTGTGTTCAATTTTGATTCAAATAAAATAAGATAAACATGCACGTTTTGGCGATTGTACATATTCATTTATCATAAAAGCTTCTTTGATTTATTACATTTACTACCTAGATTGGTAGATTCAAAACAAAAACATGGCATGGTGCATACATTTCGTCTGATTATAGATCCCCACGGGGAGTTTATATATATATATATATATATATATATATATATATATATATATATATATATATATATATATATATAATGATTTAGAAATATCGTGTTTTAGCACCAAGATTAATGTATATTAATGAAGACATAATTTGAATTATGAAAAATTATTATCTCTGACCAGGATTCGAACCCGGGCTTACTGCTATCTAGGTAGATGCTCTACCGCTGAGCTATCGGAGATCGATTACTGGTGAAGTAATAATTCTTCATATAAGTTATATAATGTTGTTATTATTAGTGTTTACCTGAATTATTATAAAGTTTAAAGAAAATTTTATTGTTGTTCCACAACTATTTGGAAGTTGAACGAGATTTTTAAATAAATTCTGGAGAATTTATTTCCATTATCGATTTATGAATTGACGTTTTATAACAAGAGATCAGCTGACAAACATTAATACAGTGATACCAATTGAGGATAGTATTTAAAGGAAATTCTATATTTTTATACATACCAGGTTGGTCGAAATAAAAGGTCTTTAAAATTTGATTGACAATATTAAAATTTATAAAGCGTATCCTGAATAATTTCAGAATTATTTTGTTTAACCTTAAAGGTTCTTAAAAGAATTTATTTTTCTCAAAAATAAAACAATTTAATTTCTTTTTTTTAAATTTATTTTTCATAAAGATAAACATTTGTGAATATTTTTGATTTGTGTTAGTTTGTTCAAGTCAATGACTGTAATAGCCCTATGTCAGGCTATTACAACTTTTAATTACATTTGAGCAAGCTTGGGAATAAATTTCCTAATTGTCTTATTGTATTAATTTGAACAATTTTTCTTTTTATTTCTTTCAATTTGAACTTATTTCTTTTAATTAAATAAAGCTTGTGTGTTATATATTATTCATGTGTTTAATTGATGCACATTCAAGCATCCAGTTCTCTTTCTTTTTGCATTCAGAGTTTAGCAGTGGTTGTCCAGTTTGCAGAAGTTTTTCTCCTCTTTCAGGTGTAAGAGTTAATAAGAGTCTAATAAATCAAACAATTCATGCTCTATCGAATAAACCCTAAGTTGGCCGATTGGGAAAAAGAAAAATATTTGGGGTGTATTTTTATTTTAGTTCACCGTATATAATTTATGTGTATTTTGAACGGTGTGCATATTATTTATTTAAGCTTGAATACAATAGTTTTTGGGAAAAAAGAAAATTTAAATAGATGCACTTTTATTTATATTATAAGAATTTAATGTGTTTCTTCCAGATCAATAGCTCAAATAGAAACCACTCACAAGTATTGATTTTCTTGTAATAATGCTGCACGAGTTTTGTAACTGAACCTGTCTTGTCAATTGGTGAAAAGCCTCCAATACTTATCGTTCCTATGTTCTATTGGTATTAAAACTTTATGGTAAGGATTACTGCCTGCTTTAAATTTCTCCAATTTTCTTTTTTAGACTATGAAACATGACCAATCAGCCCATGAAATCTCCATTATGTACTTTCGCTAAAATATCACTTCACCCACCTTTCTGTATAGAAAAACGAACTAGTAGTCTCCTCTTAATACTTTTTATAAATAAATTGTCCAGGCCTTTTCAATAAACTCAGTTTTATTAAGCTTTTAACATAATTTTTTACTACGTATTTCTTTCAAGAATTATTTGTTTATATTAGTTACCATTATTTAGTTTATTCTCCATATTTACCCATAGTATTCTAAATCGTCTAGTTACAAGATTTACTTTCATTATATTATCTATTTTAACAATTTGTGGTTATTTATCAATGCATCTTAATGCATGTACCTTTTCTTATCGTTTCTAAACATTTTCCTTTTAGTTAGTGTTTTGCAAATTTTTTTTAGATATAAACAAGAAAAATCATTATCCAAGATTAAGTTCAATGGTTTTAATCTATTTACTATAATCACAAAAACAGATAACAATACCTTTCTATATAAAAAATTAATAACTAGCTTACTTTATAAGTACTAACGAAACTGACCAACAACAGCAATAACTGGACCTAACTAATAATCATTATAGCATATATAATTATGAAGTGGATGATAAAACCACGGTACAATTCGCCGAACTGCCAAATGGGCACGTTTAGTAGTCGGTCTCTACAACCTCATAAACATTGTGTATTGTTACGGAACTAATATTGTAGGTGCTTGATAGTTCCTATCACCTAAGTAATAATTTTATTGCCACTCTTTTTACTTTTAAAGTTAGGTAAATAAGTAACTTTGTTTAAAAATAAGTATTTAATTTTTTATCCTTGAATATTTTGCTTTGATTTGTGGATAGCAGTTTATATAGTAAATAAAGCATATACATCATAAGTATTTATTTACTTTTTTAATTTTTATAAGACCTACATATTTATTTTAGAATGTCTTATCTGGGTATTAACTTGTAATTCTACTACTGATCTGTATAAGTACTGTATTATGTTTTACAACTAGTTATGTTGTATGTAGAAGATAACAGATACATTTAATTACCCTTGTTAATATAAGGAAGCAGTAGTAAAATATGTAATATTTTTAATTACCTTTTATACTATAAATTTTCTTAATTAGTCTTATCTTGCTTTATAGTAGTTTAAATACAAGTTTCCTTAATTACTCAAAATATTATTTTTTTACCAACCGGTCATTAGTTAAAGATGCTTTACTTCAGAAGCATTGTTATTCTAACAATTGTGTTTAATAAAATAATTGCAGCAATTTGTGAACCAACTCTGAAACAGGTTCATGTGGTAAGTAATACTACAAGGGCGAATTCATAAGTATAGCTAATTTCAAATAAATCTAGGACAAGTCTTGGGAATCATTTTTGGGTTTTTAACAGCGTGTTAACCATGCTTTAAATTATATCTTCATAGATAACTACATAACATTTACACTATAGAATACTGACTGTCTTAAATTTTTTGAAATCAGCAATACGTGCAAAATGTATTAAATAAAACTTGTCATATGTTTTTATAATACCCTTATAACTTTAATATTATTTCAACTAGTTCAAAAGTCAATAAAAAAAGTCAAAATATAGCGGGGCACACGGTATATACGTACTAGTCTACTAGTGCCATTACAGAAATTTAGATGTAAGCTTCATAAGTAAGTTCGTGTAATTTTATACCGTGTTAACTATTACTTTAAAACTCATAAGTCATAGTAGAGTCAAAAAACTAAAATATGGTTATTTTAACCCATATTTCGGCCTATTTTAGGTCTTCAACAGGGTACATAACAAATCTTTAAAAAACATCCATGCTCAAAATGGAGGTGAAATCGTTACAATACAATTAAATTCAACTCGATGCTTCTCCCATTAACTTATATTGTTAAAAATTCCGTTATATATGCTTCGGCTAAACTAAATCTAATTACCTCTAACAATAATGATAAGGAGCCAGCCATCTTAAGACTGAAACTGAAATAAATAGATAACTACCTCTAAATTCTAAAATAACATTAATGACTATAAAAACAGTAATAAAAAAACACTTAATATTAATTTTAATAAAACGAGTACATAACCTAAAATTAGAAATATGTGTCAATGCTTTTGTTGTTACTTTTCTTTGTGTTCGTGCATGCGTGCATACGTGTGTGCGGGCGTGTATACCTGCGTGTTCGCCCGTGTGTGCGTGCGTGTGTGTCTTACAAGGGTGAAAGTTACAGAATTCAGCGCAAGGTGTGGTTTGTCTCCCGACACGCAGCGGAGAGAGACGATCACACAGAAAGCTACAATCTGAAATTTCTCGTGTATAATAAAATATTTTTTCTACAACCTAATGACCGCTATAAAATATTAAAATAAACTTAATAAAATCGTGCAAAGCGAGAAAATCAAAATGAATTTTAGAATAGTAGGCTAAAATATTTTCCCGTATATCCAGTAGAAAGATCTTTTAGTACCATAGAAAAAAAAGTGATGTTTTAGCATCTAACAGAGGGTAGAAAATGATGTTTTATATAAATTACAGGACAAAGGTCATTTATTCTTAACACATACATAAAATTTAGAAAAGTTTAAGATTCTTTACATATCAAAATCGAACCGCAGCTATACATGAAATTGTTTTGAATCATCAATTGCGACCTCGTCTACTACTTATTTTACTAATATAAAATAAACATTGATAATAATTTGCTATTATTTATTAATGGCGCAGCTTTTTCGGCATGGTAGCCGAACTGTGGAACTGTGGGCCCGTTATCCAAATGATCCTCACTTTAACGAAACGTATTATCCGTATGGATTTGGACAGTTAACTAATGTAAATTTATCCTTAACATAACTATTACAGAAATCTACTATATAAGTTTTAGAAGGGGAAGAGTAAAATGTTCCTTCTTGGCAAAGCTCTACGAACAAGATATGATGCATTTTTAGGTCCGTTGTATACTCCTGCTATTGTTGAACCTATGTCTACTCATGTCAATAGAACAAAAATGTCTTTGGAATTAGTTTTGGCGGGATTGTTTCCTCCTAAAGAAACTGTTTTGGAGTGGCAGCAAGAACTTAATTGGCAGCCAATACCCTATAACTACGTATCTTCCACATCAAGTCGTGTAATTACATTTAATACTTACAGTTATTTAAAATTGCCCTAACTAATTTATTTTACTGTTTCTATAGATATTCTCGTTCCCCCTCTTCCATTGCCCAAAATATATTCAACTCATTCAAGCTATTGATAAAACTGATACAGGGATCATGTTGTATAAGAGGTACGCTGATCTGTTTCATTATGTTGAAAAGCATACTGGTTTGAATAATATTACCTTTATAAAAGTTATAAATCTTTATAGTACATTAAAAGCTCAGGTAAGTTACTTAATAATTGTTATAGTACAACAGAGCTTGATTTGAAAGTTTTAATTGAAATATTACAGGAAGATTTAGGTTTGAGGCTTCCTTCTTGGACTAAAACTGTATATCCCAAGGAACTAGAATCGGCAGCAGTAGACTACTTTATTTACCTTGCATCTACTGAAGAGTTAAATCAATTAGCTGGAGGTAGATGTAAGTATAAAAATCAAATCAAATAAAAAATTCCTTTGATTACAGGATTTTTATTAAAAAAAATTATTTCTGACGCAACAACAAAATTGAACTACAAATTGAAACCTCCAGGTCGTAAATTATTTTTATATTCTGTACATGACATGAATCTTGTGATGCTCCTTAGTGCCATGAATGTATACTTTCCACATTTTCCATCATATGGTGCATATATATTAATTGAAGTTCACAAGATAGATAATGAAGTTGGTATACAGGTAACACGAATAATATTTTACAGTGTAAATCTTTTGTAATCTTTTAATTTGAATAATGTTCTAGATTTTTTATCAAAATTATTCCCAAGAAGAACCAAGACGTTTAATAGTACCTGGTTGCGATCCGTTATGTCCCCTCCGAGAATTTTATAGTTTACTGAGAAATAATCTGCCTACTAGCGATGATCAATGTGAAATCAGTTCTTTGGCACCTACAAAAGAACTTTCCATCTATTTTAGTTTTATTCTGGTTTTGCTTCTAAATTTTTGGTTCTAAAGCAGTATTATTGTTCAACATTTTAAAATCTATTGAAGATAGGTAGTGTGCACATTTAATTAATAAAGTAGATTGCAAATCATTTATGCATTGTTTCGTATATCAAGTTCAGTACAGGGAAGATAGAATAATGTAAATATTATGGTACTTTTCTGGTCAACGTTGCCACTTTTCGCAAGCGACTGACTATCTAAATTTACTGGAAGTAAAATCAGAAGTTCCCAAAGAAAATATGATGCTGCTCATTTTACCTAACATTATGCAGTTTCACGTATAAACATTAAACCTACACAATGTGTAAGTTAAACTATTGTTCTGAGCAGCTAAACGTGAAACGTGAAAGCACATTTATTCATTGTTAAAGATTTGTTCATAATATACGAAATAATACAATGTAAAACTAAAACTTATTAATAATTAAGCAATATATTAGTTATTCGAATTGATTTTCTTTGTACGTCAGTTTTGAATATTACGCTAACTATAAAATTTTCTTTCCAAGACTTAAATGCCATGAAAATGATTCTTGCTTCAGCAAATATTTAATTGATCAATAGTAATGGTGAATCAATGCTCACGAAACATTTTGTTTAATATTTACAACAAAATCAGTTTCTGTTCGGCAAAAAATGGTTTATTGTAAATACATATTAAATATTTCTTCTCTGACCGCCCGAAATGACACTATAATATCAAATTATTTTGTCTACAAAGTAGACTATTTAGGAACTGTTACTCGTTACCATAGCAACTGTACAAAAAGTAATCACTTTTTGTACTAGGACAAAAAGTAATCTGATGTTACGCATGCCATATTTTTCGCGGTGCTCTAAAACATTTTATTTTATACTAACAATGCGAAATAAATAAAACATTTTCAATTAAATAATTATCATTTATCTGTTTTTTTGATAATATTAATATAATTATTAAATGAATTCCTTAAGACATAAAAACATAGAGAAATTCGATGTTTCTATTAAAATTTATTTGCTGCTCGCAACGACGTCACAAAAAAAACCAATCTTCACCTCTTTTCATTTAACGCATATCACTGTCCGCATGTCGAAAATTCTTATGAGAGTGAAAATTACACATTTGTGAGTATTTCTTAATTATATTATATTAAAGTTGTTCCTTTAAACCGGGAAAGAAGAATTCCTTACAAAGTTGGAGTAAATAAAAAGAAGCTTAACGTTATGTTGTTTGTTCTAAACAGTCCTCTCACGGAGTTTAATAGTTAAAAAATACTATGTTCATTTTGTACAAAAAAATGCGTTTTTGAAACTCATAAGATAGCCAGATTCCACTAACGCGTTGTCTGGCAACTTTCTTATTCGTCCTAAAAGCATGTATCTTTTGTACTAATTAAACAAATAACTATTGTGGATCAGATACTGTTTTTTTGCTGTATTTAATTAATGATGTAGTTAACTATTTAATTAATTAATAAATTAATTGCAAACTACTACAAGTGTAATTTTATTTAAAAGATATTTTGCGTAAAGTCTGAGTGCTGCTGCTGACACAAAGATTTAAGTTAAACGAGGTAAGGTAATTAGTAGGTGATTAGTGCTTGGAAATACAAAAGCAGGATTTACTTATGATTGACAGGTACCTATTGTCGTCGAGGAAGTGTCATTCTGAAATATGGCTACGTGACTGTCCATAAAGCATCATGCTGAACTTGTATGAAACAAGGTATACTTTAGTGTTATTCACAATCTAGTGCATACGTTTTCATTTTTATTTTTGTTTTGTACAAATGTTTAGCACTGGATATTGTTAACATTAATAAATTATACTCATCTGAATGCCAGTAAAACATTCTATGCAACATTAGAAATCGTTTTCTTAATAATAAATGGATATCTGAAAAAGGATCTAAATGAAAGAGAAAATAAGCAAAAATAATAAAAAAGGAGAATATGAGCTCTAGGTGGTTTTGACTACATAATGAACTCTAAAGTTGTTTATGGAATAGTACGTATGTTTATAAAGATGCGAATAAATATTATATAAAAGAGAATCGAGAAAAAAAAATTATAACTAACACTGCAAGTAGCTAATAGCTACTTAGATGGCAACTATTCTGAAAGACAGGAGTGCCCCGTACTTGTTTGGTTGGGATTTATTTGTAACTTTGCAAAACAATTCATCTACCGTAGCTGTTAATGGACTTCATAGGTTAGATGCGATAGTCTTTCTAAGGTCCACAATTCTAAAGAGCAACCCAAATTTCTTAAGGCGATAGGACACGCTTATCCCACATTAAATGGTCATTATTTACAAGGCGTGTACTACGTAGCGACTACTTCTACTAACGTCCATATACGAAGCATCAGAAGGAAAAAGACTGAGTTATTTTTATTTTCATAAAACTGCAAATGTAGCAAAATAAAAATGTTTATTGGAAAAACATTAAATCAATTGCATAGTTAAATAATTATAGAATGAATATGGGGATGTTAAAATGAACAAATTTATAGTGTAAATAAATGGCATTAAAAACAAAACTTCGTTGCTATATGTATTAAAACATTCAATTTCTAGACTAACTACATTTAATTATAAGTAGATTAAGTAAAAAGCTGCATTGTCCATCTCAGTTCCCCCTCAGTTATTAAGCTAATGCACTATCTTCGAATAGGCGCAAAATTTGAATGTCCAAGAATATATATTTAAAATTACGCTATCGGTGAAAAGGTCTTCAACAAATATTGTTTATTTGGAGAGGCTAAAAGGACCCTGCATAATCCTAATGGTAAATGGTTTTCACCAGATTGCTCTGAAACTGTACTAAAAGATAGTTTTCGATGTGTAGATCAAAAGTGTCAATGGGCATACAGACCAGAAAATTATAGTTTGTGAATTACAGCCGTTTTAAGTTGAATAATGCAAGAATTTCTACTTCAAATGGTTGTAATTCGATTTTTCGATCTATAATTTTTTTGTGTATACTAAAGTTTCAAGAATTTTGTCCCAGAGCTATTTCCCATATGGATTGAGCAGGGTTCAATTTAAAAATTGCCAACTTCAAACTGCTCTAATTCGAAAATTATAAATTTTTGGACTTTCTGTCCAGTAACACTTTTGAGCTACACATTAGGAACTACAATTTACCAAAATTCCAATTTCCTTCTTTTAATTATTATTATTTGCTTCTAAAATTAAACTCAATCTAACAAAACATTACCTGATATGCCGACAATTCAGATGCGGCTAACGCAGTGAAGGCGGAAATATCAAATAATTTGATCGCGCCAACCGCCCAAAATCCGCATCTACCGATGTTACGGGCGACACGATCTCACGTAGGGCACCTACATTGTTTACTTGCTGTTGATAAATCCGCACCGGCCGCTCCGCTCGCTTCGCCCGCAAGTAGTCGCTCACGCATGACAGCGTGTAAATGTGCATTTGTCGTGTAGTTAAAATTTACAATCGCCCATAGAAAATCAAAATAATAACGTCGCTCATTTGTCACAATAACATAGTTAGGCAACTGATTATGTTTTTGTTGTATCTATTTCGTGGCCGGCGTGCGGGCTACGGACTGTCCGGTTGCCGGTTGCAGTCGAGTGCCCTTCTCTGTTCGATTAGGTAGAGAAATTGATTCTTCACTATAGAAGTTTTTTGAGAAATAGAATACAAATTACGGTAAGAGCAATTCTTTTAAAACGTGGTCGCTTCCTATGCTCTTAAATGTTCTGACTGTCGAAAATGTATTTACCTCTATCATTTATGGTTGGAGGCTTCTTTAAATTTTTATGAAGCTTCGCCAATTATATTGTAAATTATTTTGATTGTGTTTTTATACTTTTGGGCGAAATATTGTTCCATAGTGTGTGTATACTGTATTACACTGGACTTTTTCACTTTCCCCATAAACTTTCTTTTTATAATAGCAGCAAATACACGAAGTTCCTTAACTACCTACATACGTGATACGAATGCTTTTGTAATTATTAAAAAAATTTAAGTCGGACAAGTGCGTTGTCTCTCTTAGTGAAAGTAACAGAGCGTAGTAGAACAGAAATTTTAACAAAAAATATTAAAAGGTCGAAACTAAAAGTATTAATGATATTTGTGTCAATACCATCAAAGTATTTACTGCATCTTCACGTATGCATCATCATTTAGTTTTTGTGCATCGAAGCTAACACACATTTTGGTGAAGATTATATTCAGAAAATACAGTGTTAGATAGTATAAGAAAGTATAAATCATTACACAGATCAGCAGCGTACGTCTATCAAATGTACGATATATTGAGATCTGGGTGTATAGATGCATAACAGAAAGTAAGTTAACTACCATAATACCAAATTCGCAAAAAAATTAAATCTCCAACATTAGTAGGGAAATTGGAATGGCAATAGTGTTCTGAAATACTCAACTCTGTTATTTCACTCTTCTATTTTAAGACGGATGTCAAAACAGGCAACACAAGTGTGTCTTAAACTTTTTTGGTTTGAGATATCTAGGTACGGCGATGCTAGGTGTAAATATAATGATCTGTAATAGAATACATAATATTTGTGTATGATATTAAAGACATTCTTATAATGAAAACAGCAATCTTTGATAACAGTTTTTGTTGCGATATTCTAGTTATCATTATTTAAGTTAAAACGTTTCCAGTAAACATTCATACACTTAGTTTAGGTTTAGATCATCCGTTTGGTAACGATATTTTCATCCACTAATATTAAAAGTTTTCATTTTATTGCAAATAAATATGTCTTCAATAAATTCTTTAACCAAACAAAGTACAGAATAAATTAAATTCTGAACACAGACTTAAGCGTACACCTACAATGGTAAGCTCTGTGGTCCAGCACCATGCGTCAAATTACACCAACTTCGACTTTCTGAATGATTTCTGAATCAATAAGCAGTATGTTGGTAAAACAAGTTTACAATGTGCTATTATAAGAAATAATGCATATATACAACATACTGCAATATAGTAATTTAATACAGCAGTTCTGATAATGCAGTATGATGTAGAACTGTTCTATATTGATACGCTATTAGGTTGCTTTAATAAAATGCCCCACATTTTGGGAGACAATTAAAAATATATCCGACTGGAATTTCCACAGACACAGACAAAATATATAAATAAATGTACAAAGATAAAATACAAAAATTACTACTTGCTTACCTTCAATGAAATAAATTTACACAAATAAGTCTCATAGATAATAACAACATAATTTTATTTTTACTACAATGAAACATTTAACAACACGAAAATTAATACCATTAAAGACATGTTTTCTTTTGTATGAAATAAAAAGACAGAAATAATTGTTTATAATTTAAATATCATTGAAAAATATGAATACAAGATTCTCTTTTTTTAATTCTATAATTAATCTTTATTAATCTCAAAATAATTAAACATTATTTATTTGGAGATAAGTCCTTTTAGTATCATCAAAATTTCTTATATTAATGATTAAATTAAGGACTACAGAAAAACTCACGGTTTTTAATTACTAGGGTTGCCATCCTTTCTTTGTTTGAAAATGGGCGTTACAAGATTGCCAACTTGATGTTTTTCAATTCCCCTTGAATCAGCTGTCTGGTTTTATTAAAGTTGACAAGTAAATCAAGAAACATGTGTCTCTCTGCATAATTATTTGCAATTTATAAAAAGATTTTACTAAATTGGAATACCAAATCCACTTAATTCTTTTAAAACCATAATATATAAATGTATGATGGTATTTCTTCGGAAGGGGGAATAATAAAGAGATTTGTGCTTTTTTGTATTTATTAGTCGACGTTTCGAATATATATATTCCTTTTCTAGACTGTAAGTTAAAATTTACACTAAAATATAGAATGTGCTTAATATATTAACAATTTACTACCTAATTTACATCTGCAAAAATCTTGTCCATTTCGTGAGTCAGTTCTACCATATTTTTTCATCTTATTCTCTAGGATATCACAGGATGTTTATTAATATTCGTTTACTTATTTTAATTATTACTAAAACTTATTTAATATTATTTTAGTTAATTTTGTGTCACAGTTGACATACATTAATTCTGTATAATACAAAATGGATGTTTGACATATATTACAATTGCGTCATGTACACCTACATTTGTCATGCGCAAGACCATTATATTATTCAATGTACAGTATATGTTAAAATTAACTTGGAAATATTATTAAATCTCTACTTAAGTGCTATTATATTTTTATAAAATTTGCTAAGTTGTTCTGTGTCGGTTCTGAAATTCACTGCGAGTGGATCTTCACTTATTCTTATCATTTCTAATAAATTTCTTTTTTTGGGGTTATTCTCCACATCCACAATTTTGGCGTTATTAAAATCAAATTTATGTCCCTGTTCATGGCAATGTAGTGCTAATGCCGTTGTGGTTTTATTAGTATTCTTGACATCGTTTTTATGTTGTGACAGTCTTTTTTTTAAATATTGTGAGGTCTGTCCATAGTAAGTTTTGTTGCAGTCCAAACAATTGATTGACTGCAACAAAACTTACTATGGACAGACCTCACAATATTTTAAAAAAAGACTGTCACAACATAAAAACGATGTCAAGAATACTAATAAAACCACAACGGCATTAGCACTACATTGCCATGAACAGGGACATAAATTTGATTTTAATAACGCCAAAATTGTGGATGTGGAGAATAACCCCAAAAAAAGAAATTTATTAGAAATGATAAGAATAAGTGAAGATCCACTCGCAGTGAATTTCAGAACCGACACAGAACAACTTAGCAAATTTTATAAAAATATAATAGCACTTAAGTAGAGATTTAATAATATTTCCAAGTTAATTTTAACATATACTGTACATTGAATAATATAATGGTCTTGCGCATGACAAATGTAGGTGTACATGACGCAATTGTAATATATGTCAAACATCCATTTTGTATTATACAGAATTAATGTATGTCAACTGTGACACAAAATTAACTAAAATAATATTAAATAAGTTTTAGTAATAATTAAAATAAGTAAACGAATATTAATAAACATCCTGTGATATCCTAGAGAATAAGATGAAAAAATATGGTAGAACTGACTCACGAAATGGACAAGATTTTTGCAGATGTAAATTAGGTAGTAAATTGTTAATATATTAAGCACATTCTATATTTTAGTGTAAATTTTAACTTACAGTCTAGAAAAGGAATATATATATTCGAAACGTCGACTAATAAATACAAAAAAGCACAAATCTCTTTATTATTCCCCCTTCCGAAGAAATACCATCATACATAATTATTTTGGGAAAAGAAAACAACGAGAACATAATATATAAAATTTTATTTATTTATATTCTTCTTGCATGTCGTGCTCTGTTGCAGAGCGTTGGAATTTCTCTCCTATACTTGTGTTGGGCGTGTTCAGTGATTACAAGTATAGGGGACCTACAGCTTAAGGTACTCTCCGAACCACCCAAGGTACACAGTACTTGGATTTGTTATTGATTTCAGGGAAATTTCCTGGACAACGTATACCTCGGTGGTTTGCCAATGCCTTCCGAGGGATGTACAATTTTTAAAAATACGATGATATATTAGCCGGGGTTTGAACCCGGGTCCCTTGGTCGGTAGTCATCATGTATCATTTATATCCAAATTCATTTAACAATGCAATAATTTCCATAAATCTTTTTTGTTATCTGGTATTAAAGGAAGAACCAAATAAACACTTAATTAATTTTTGGCACTAGTTAATTATACACTTTGAATTGAAAACTTTTTAAATTGTTACATTTTGACGTTTAACATAAATAAATCTAACCACAGAACGTTGATATTTAATTATTAGGTTAACATAACCTTAATTTTTAATAATCGAAACAAGACGTGTGCACTTTCTGCAAAATGTGATTTAAAAGAGAAATTGTTGAAAAATGGCTGTCTATTTATATGATTTAGCTAAAACAATTGCCTTCTATACCTATTTTGTCAAGTATTGCGATGAAAATTCGGTTATTGTAAGCAATCAATCTGGCTTTAGGAAGGGGCATTCATGTGAAGCAGTAGTTTTGAGCGTGTGTGATGAATGGTACAAGCAAATTGAAGATAACAAATATATTACAGCTGTATTTTTAGATTTTAAGCGAGCATTTGAAGCTATCAATAGAAATATATTGATAGAGAAGTTGAAAAGAATTGGTTTTGGGCGAGTTGTCCTTGAATGGATAAAAAATTACTTATTTGACAGAAAACAAAAAGTTAAATATAATAACAGTACATCAACGAAAAAAAAACAATAATCTTGGTGTTCCGCAAGGAACAATCCTGGGACCAATTTTTTTCAATTTATATATTAATGATATTGTTAAACATGTAGAACACTGTGACATTACTATGTTTGCAGATGACACTATGTTATATATTGCTGGAAACGATATTGTAGCGATGTGCCAAAACTTAAACAATGAATTGGTAAAAATCCATAAATGGCTATGTGATAATAAATTATGTTTAAACCTTCAAAAATCAAAATGTATGGTGGTTTCTAAGCCATATAATTTACAAAAACTTATAAATACTGATGTCAAGGTAGTTATTAATAATCATGTTCTTGATAACATCACAGAAATAAAGTACTTAGGTATACAAATTGATAACAATTTAAATTTTAAGAAACATATTAATTACATTTTAAATAAACTTTCTGTAAAAGATTTATCTTTTCAGGAGAATTCATAGAAACCTAAACATGAACAATAGGATACTAATTTACAACACAATCATAAATCAACATTTTCAATACTGTGCATCTATATTATTTCACTGTAATGCAAACCAATTCGGTATGTTACAAAGAATGCAAAATATAGCTATGAGACTGATATTAAAATGTAATAGGTACACACCAATACAAAATATGCTTGAAGCTCTTGGTTTCATGAATGTAAAACAACTTATAACTTTCAAAATGTTAATGTTGATATTTAAAATAAAAAACAAAATGACACCTGCATATCTATGTGATAAACTAAATTATGTATATAACACTCACCAACATAATACGAGAAAAAAAACCAAGATTTTTATGTAGAAAGAGCTGTTTCCGAATGTAGGGCTAAAACAATTTTTTGTGATGGTCTTATATTATACAATATCTTGCCCTGTACTATAAAATACTGTGATAATTATAATGATTTAAAAAAAAAGGTTAAATTCTATGTTAGTAATTGTATGTAATCGTAAATGTATTATTTTTATTCATTATGTTTTTATGATAAATGTAAATGTAAATAGCTAACTGCTAATAAAGATACATTATTATTATATTATTATTTTGAACAAAATAAAAGGCTGATGACATTACATAAATACAATAACCAAGTTCTTCTTTACAAATTTTTATTAAAGCAAAAACTAATTAAATAGTCTTATGGGAAATTAAATTCTGAATTCAATGATATACGTATAATAGTTGTATGAACAAAACAAAATTAGCTTCACCATTAAATATAGATGACATGCAATTTACTTAAAACTATTTATTGACTTAATTAACCAAAAATACTTTTTTACACCTTCCTATCTTCACAAATTTAAAGATTATAATCTTAAGAACATATTTACATGTTCCAACGTTCCAAAAGCGCATAATTACATGTTATAATGATATTAACAACAAAATGCATCCCCTACATTTAAGATTGTAAGTGCTATATGGTAAAGAAGCATCTTTACAAAATTCGACCACAATAATTTAACCAAGAGCTTTGAAAATCTAAATTACAAGAAACTTTCAATATCGGAGAACTTCGTTATAAAGAAAACAAGTGATATATATTTGTATACACCCTTAATACAGTACACCTTGTCTGATTTAGGTAAAATCTTACTTTAAAATTGACCTAAACTTCAATAAATTAAAAAAAAATAGATAAACGTCATTCAAATTGTTAATACACAAGGAAGATTACCTAATTCTAAGGAAAAATCAGTTTTCTAGATATCCTTTATCTGTCTATAGTATTCAACTGTGCATGTTAATCATAAATAAATATATTTTAATTCATAGAAGAGAAAGTTACTTAAAATTATTATTTTGAAAGTTGAGGTTATGCAACCAAACTAACGCCTCGTTTTGAAATTTGATAAATATGTTTGCATAAGTTTATTTAAAATTATTGTGTCGGTGAATTCTTTTTTGGCATGTTAGATATTATGATAATATATTTATTTATTATTTTTGATAACTGTACAGGCAAACCTTCAATAGGAAACTGGATTAAATGACATACCTTAAAACAGTTGCATTGGTTGCTAATGAATTAGGATGTGTTTCAATATAAAGACGAAATTCCTTCCACTGAATAAATCACAAAGCTTAAAAAAACTACTGCACACTTAAATTCTAGTGTCCAGCCGTTTAAAACGTGCTAAAATTTGCAAAAGTTCTTCTGTAACCTCGGCTCAGATCATCCCTTATGCGACTTTATTAAAATTTAAAATTAAAAAGGTGTACCTAGTCCCTCAAACAAAACGAACCTTGTGTTATTAATGAAACACGATAACTTGTTTTATTAAGAGCTGTAACACAAAAGGGGTGAATACGCGGAAAATAATGTTTATTATTTTAAGTATACCCTAGTCTAAGTTTCTATAATAATTTTATTAGTTTTGAAACCAGTTCCATTAACAGGAGGAAAATAGTGTGCCCTGAAAGCTTTTTATATTATTGTAACATCGGTAATTAATTTAATTACTATTCTGCAAATGAACATAACTACATAAAAGCTACATACAACACGTATGTATATTTACTTGCAACTTATGGATAGTTATCATACTACCAACCCTAACCAATATATGTTCAGACGATAAGAATTGTTATATAAATATTATTAATTATTATTGTATTACACTGAAATTGATGCATTTACACTTTACATTTTCATAAATAATAAGTCTAAATAGTAATCATTTTGTACGCAAATGTAAACTTTGAAGTACGGTGAAATACAATATATTGTAGTGATTGTAAAAAGTTCAAAAATGCTAAAATTGTCGAAAAGGAAAAAAATCATAATTTGGCAACGCGGCACCCATTAAAGAATTTATTTTAATTTCTGGTAACACATATAGGGTGTTCCAATTAAAAAATTGAGTAAATTTAATGCGATCTTGTCCAAATTTGAAAGTATAATTTGAACATACTGTACATGAACAAAACTTGAAGACATTTTGATAGTATTTGTAGAAATATGATAATACTGTTTGCAATACTACATGATAATACTGTTAATGTTTTTAAAATTCACATAAATGAATAAATGTGCTTTATGTAAATATTATAAATAAAAAACTGAAAAAGGATCTGTTGTTGAATAAACAAGTTATAGGGAAATCAAATCTGAGTAAAATATATAGGGTGTGCCATTTCGGGAAAGCGTAGTTTTATTTGCTACGCTTTAGTTAAACACTCTGTATTGTCGTAATATTTTTAAAGCATGCATCTTTGGGAACCAATATTTTTGTTTATTGAAGATCTTTCGCGATATTTAGTAGTTTAGGAGATATCGAATTATTGCACACTAAATGAACACCCTATATAAATATCCACACAATTATAATTGTATGGATATTATAACATTTATACAGGGTGTCCGATAATTATTATCGGACATCAACGAATCAATACTGAAATAACCAAAAATAATTACGTATGTAAGTATAAATTGCTGTTTTACGATAACGTATTTGTTAGTTTCTTGTTGATCTGGATACAAATGGCAGGCGTACTATCACGGGTGACAGGTAAATAAACGGCATTAAGAGTAGGTTGGCCCACTTGGGTGATTTTTAAATTTTGCTCCGGGCTAGCATCGGGGGTGAGTAAGTTTTCGGAAGTCCACCGGCCAAATTTGGACTCCCAGGCGCCAGAAATCGTGGTTGCCCTTGGTGAGCAATAGCAATGCTTATATGGATCACCGACTCCTGTCATCCGCAACATATACCCAAATAAACCTGATAAAACACAATACACCATTAATAATTGGCAGCATTTATTTAACTAATCCCATTGCAAAGATACAATTTGTAAGTCCCCTAGAGAAGCAAAAAGGCTTCGTAAGCAACCAATAAAGTTAATCATATAAAGATATTCCCAAACTTGTACATATAAATAATAAGTTACCACCTAAATAATCTTTTAACAAATCAATTCATACCAATGCTATATGTATGCAAATATAAACATCTAAGTATTGAATCCAATACGTCAGATTAAACAAAATAATATAATAACTAGTATAAAGGGTCACTTACACGATCAATCCGATTGACAGTCTGACTGCAACAATCATACTGACATTCCTGAGCTCAATCACGAGAGACTCTACACTATCAGTCAGACTGGCAGTCGGCATGAAATAATTTCAACTCGGTTTACAGTGAAGTATGTACCATCAAATGCGGATGTCGAGTAAAAAGAAGGTCAAATGGGGACGTTGTGTAAAAAAATAGTACAAAAAACATGCAAAGTACAGTCATTTAAACTTGTTGCGTGAGATCTCAGAGACCAATGCGAATGATTGTAAGAATTACTACCGCATGAACGAACGTCTCTTTAACACATTGCTACGCAAGATAGAGGCGCGTGTATCCAGAACAGCCATACAGCCATAAGCGACTCTGTATCGGCAGAGGAAAGATTGACGCTGACTTTACGTTTCCTACCCTTGTAGCGCTCGAATAGAAATTCATATGAAAATTACGTGCCCATTCTCTTTGCATCCCACAATCAATAATAATTACGTACTCCACGTTATATATATTTGATACGTTAAAATTAATACGTAAAAACCACATCTTCGCTAACATGCCATTCCTATGCTTTTGAGTATGTGAATGGAAGAACACATGTTGTTAGTTGAGTGGGCTTTTCCTGTTTTACAGATTTTACTTTTGTTTACCCATAAATGTGATTGGCGTTGTATAAATGTCGCTACGGTTATTTGTTGTAATTAATGTTAATTTCGCATTTGTATTTTAGCCTAAATAAGCGGTGCGATGTTTATAATTGATATAGACATGGATGCAGTCTTTCTATTTATTGGCTCAAACCTTGGCTATCTTGAGATACTCAGTTACATCAGGATGTGCTGTGCTTGTAGAATCAACAGACAGGTATTCGCACGCTAATTGAAGCAGTTGCTGTTTTTTGCTTTTTTTGATGGCAATCTTTTCAACACTTGATCATTGCTATCACCGGTATCAGGAGACTCCAAAGACAAAGGCTGCTATCGTTTTCCATTGCGGCACGTAAGTACTAGGCAAACGGAAAGATTGATCGCAAGCCACAACATCGTCAATCAGAATGACAGTCGTCCCTCCACTACCCGTGATTGAAGCTCGGATTTTAAAATAAGCAAGAAATCTATCAATTTCATTCATCAATCCATCAATCTTGACCTTACGCGGCCAATCAGATTGTCAATCCATGGCCGGACTGTCAATCTGATTGATCGTGTAAGGGACCTATAAAGAAAGAGCTTCAAACTATCAATCTTATCAATACTTGACAACTTGTCACAAGCAACAATAAATAGGTAAATGAACTTTTTTTATTTATTTATTTTTGGGCGAGGAATCAGGATAGCGGAGAATCCTTCGTTCCTCATGGCATCGACTGCTATGACCATTTAGCTGGCCCTACTAGAATTTAGCTGAATCTGGGGGAATTCCACCCCCAATAGGGATTTTTAGCGTTCCAAACATCGCATTGACACTGGACCTACAATTTTACCTCATATCCGAAAAGAAGGCATGTTTCTAATTTTTCTCCGCTATAAAAAATTACCAGCTTGGACGGGGATCGAACCTTGGATTATGAAGCAAACATGCAAACCACTAATCCACCGAGGTTGGCAATATAATTATTATAACAGTTCGTATTGAAGCTTGTATAACTAATGTAATAAATAAGTAACAAGAACTTACCAAAATACTGTTGCATGATATGTATTTATCTTTTTTTGTTCACGATGTATAAATGTAATAATTATTTTGTCTCTACATAATATAAATAATGTAACAATAATCAGGTTTGTAAACGTGGCTACTATTTTTATTCTACTCCCATCTGTCCTTGGTAATTGTTCTTAAGCATCTAATGCCGCTTGGGGATGCACAGAGACAAACCGACGTGTTGACGTGTAGCTAACAATACAGTATAATGCCAATATATGTTATTATGTATATTAAAACTTAATAGAGAAATACAGGTTGAATTAGCAATGATGATGACAAAACTGGTAATAATTAAATGGCGCTAGTAAAGTTAATATATGTATTGCATTAATAAAAGTTTTAAATTTATCTTTTGCGTAACTTATTTTAATGCAATTTTATTGGTCCGGGAGAGTGTCCTCCTACACCTTAAGTGTTTGCAAAGGCAAACGTGTCCAAAAGTCTTTTGGCAGACTAACAAAACTTGGGAATAAAGTTGGGGAGTGTTATTTGTAAACAAGCACAGACATTTTCGTAGTCACCGGAATTGAAAAATGTATCACTAAAATGTGCAATTTCACTGATACAATACTAGGCGACATGTCACATGCCACATGTCGTATAGCATTGTTGACGCATGTGACGGCCAAAGACTATCAACGTGTGGCATGTGGCAAAGACGCATGCTTTATGTCGCTTCATGTTGTTTCGATTGAAAGACTCAGTATAGCAACCGTCATTGCCGCATGCCAGATGTTGCTTAAATGTTGCCACAGCGAAATTTCGCCTTAGCAAAAACGAAAATTAACCAGTAAACAAGGTGACCGCGAAATAAACCGGGTCACTAACATGCCTGCCAGCGGTTCTCAACCTGTTTTTTCTAAAAACTTTTAATATTTTATTCCTCGAGAATTAAAATATCGCCACTATCGAGAAACACTATTAAATTATTTCCGGTATATATTCATCTACAAAAACTCACAAACAATTAATTAAAAAGTGCGTGAGATTCGCAAACGAAACCTCGCAGGAAAGCATTAGGAGCGTCCATCACACCGCTGGAAATACAGCGCTGCAGCAGCTTTAACAGCCGTCTTAGATTTAAAAACTACCAATTAAAATTTTTATTTTTTGTTATATATCTTATCTACTGTCAAAATTGATGTTCTGACATTTTGATTTTTAAGTTATTTAAATTTAAATTTTTTAGTTAATGACAACTAACTCGCATTATTTTTACACACTGTTCAATGTACATAATAAATTATCTCGGACGGTTTTTTCTTCTGTAATAATATTATTTGACAATATTTACCTATTCTGCGATAGTGGTTCATTGATAAGAACTACCTTTATCTTATCTAAAATTATTTTTTGAGTTATAAATTATGATACTTCATTTATCATTTATCAGCAGTTGTGTACAATGTTACGTTTTATTAATATAGCTGTTTTCATAATAGGGTTGCATGCGTATTTGGGTCTAGGAGATGCGGATTTACCGGAATTGGTACATGTTGTAAGTACGAACAATAAATATTACTTTTTTATTGTCACTGTAGCAGTTAGTTTCATGACTGGATTTAAGTATTTGCAACTTTGACTTTAACCAAAGTTTAATACTTAGTTATGGCACCAGTGAGTTAAATAAGATATTATTCTCGAATAAAAAACTGACTCACGAGGGCCGCCAGGACCAACTAAATTAATTTTTTGAGTGGACAATATCATACTAACGCACCTATACCATACAACGATTTATCCAACTCCTTTTTATTTAAGGTCAAATATTGAATTTGATATGTATAGTTTAGTCTGCAGATTTTTAGTTTTTAGATTAAAATTCCGAGCTTATCTATAGACAAACCAACATTAGCATTGCAACAAAACAAATAAATGGAATTGAAAATAGAAGGTCAATAAACTTTATTATAACTAGGTATAGGATTTGTATGCACTTAAAAATGCTGAAATATGCATGCACTTATGCACTATAAAAACGTGAAATATGCCCTTAAATATGCACTTGAACATCATGAAATATGCGTTTATTAGAAATTTTAATAAATATATGCACTTTCATTATTAAAAAAACACCTGTTTAGCGTTATTTACATTTTATTTACAGAAATTATTTTAATTAGACATCCTATGCAATAATTTAATTAATTATATTTTCTAAACATAGAGCGTTACAGTTCACAATGACGTACATTTTTAAATTTTCAAAAGTAAACATATGCCTATTATCCCTAAATATTGCTTTATATTTTGAGAAACTCCGTTCCACATCGCAAGACGTAATTGGGGCATACTTAAAATTATTTAATTCTACAAGCGAATAATGTTTTAGCTCGTCTAAAATGTCTTAGCCAGATAATGCATTGTTTATGCTTTTATTTAAGTGAAAACCAGGATTCTTGTCTATAACGGATTTAAATTTTTGTTTTATAGTCAAATCCTTTGGCCCTTTTACTTTATTCAAAGAAACACCTAACAAATTTACATGCTCAAGAGATTCATCTAATGAATTTCCCTGACTTTCTAATTTCTGAATTACTTTAGCTAAACGCACAAAATTTGTCAAAACAAACAATAGTTCTGCCCTCACCTCCTTAATATTAAAAGCATCCTGTGCGCTTTGTATGCATAGTGCATCGTGTTTATGAAGTTTATTTACAAATGCTTTAATAATATCAAAATAAGTTGCATAATATTCTGCTGCAGAAAGCCAAGTACACCACCTGGTTATTACAGGCTCAGGTGGGAGAGGCACTTCTTGAGAAGTTTCCCTAAATATTTGTATGCAATATGGAGCTTTACAAACAATTTTTTTACATCTGAAATTATAGAGTTTACGTTAGGATATATTTCCCGCAACTCTATGCATTGCATGGGCAAGACAAGTTAAGTGGATCATTGTTTCGTACAGAACTTGTAAGCCTGCTCCAGCCTTGATCATGTAAGGTAATTGTAAATTGCTCTGCTGTCTTTAATTAGTTAAATTTTACTAACAAAACGAAGCAAATGAAGTTTCTACGCACCTTCCAGTAGTGTCAGTAGATTCGTCAATGGAAACCCATATGTAGTATTCGCTACATGTTTTCTAATTGATTTTATGGTCTCTTCGTATAAACGAGGTAAATAATTTTTCCTGAGTGTAGACTCGTCGGGTATTGGCATTTTTGAAATTTCTTCCAGAAAATTACGAAATGCTGAGTGATTAATTTTACTTAACGGGATATCTGCAGCCACTAATGCACTACATAGTTTTTTATTAAATTCGATCGATTTGCTGGACTCACCGCGCGTATTATTAAGGTACCCCGGTAACAATGTTTGTTTTTTTTGATTTCAGGACAACACACTTTTGATGTCGAACCGTGTTCAGATGTTGTGTAACTTGAAAGCGTTTCGTTGCAGTCACTTTATCGTCGCACACTGTACAATACAACACCTTATCGTCAGTTGTAAGAACACTGAATTCCTTAACATAACTTCGAAGTGTAACAGACACAGACCGTTTTTCTTTACTCACCTTTACCTCTAAAACTTCAAACTGAAATGCAATTTGCAATTTCTGAACTGTCTTAATAGAAAGATTACAAGATTAGTAAACAAAAGTACAGGCAAATCTTTCTATGAACAGGAAGTTGTCAAAGGGTCTTTGGAATTTCCTAATACCTATTTATCACAATACCGCAGGATGTGATTTAAATTTTAGTTGAAACTTTTTCTTTCTTAGAAAATATTAACAAGTACACAGATGGTTAAGGCAGTAAAATATTTTAAAGACTAGTATTTAACAATAAGCTTAAATTATGGGTTTCCCCTAGACTCAACTAAGCCGCCCTTGGTTGGTTGTCTAAAATGCTAAAATTATTTTAAAAATATTAGAAATTTCATAATTAAAGCATGTGAAACGCTCAAAAAGTGGTAAAATATGCACACTCGTTCAAAAATGCTAAAATATGCATGCATTTATAAAAACACCTAAATATGCATTTATATGCACTTTCAAATTGACATATGTGATTCATATGTGGCTTAAACATGTAGAACTATAACTCTGCATATGTTTGCTATAAGCAGAAAAAACATGCAAATGCATAGAAATCCTATACCTAATTATAACAGAAATAGTGACTGTGAGTGACACAGTCGATTGTGAACAATCAAACCTGATGAGACAGAAAACACATTGTCGTAAAAAATTACAACTCCTGCTATGAGGAAAAACTAAATTTTTTTAAGGACAAATAGTTAACTGCTTCTGTTTTCATTATTTGTAACTAAAACCGGTTTACTATGTAGTTAGGATTAAGGATTTAACTTATCATTATTAAAACTTAAAGAAGAATTTTGTTCACTATTTAAAATATGTTTTTTATTTTGATTTTAATTCTGACAGTTAAACTTACTACATACTTACAACGTAAAATAGAGCACACTACAATAGCTTTAAAACGAAAAACCTTTGCGGTCATTAAAACTGTTTTCGAATAAATATCTAGAAGAATGTTATACTTTCAATTCCAATTGCTATAACAATAATTACACTACGGAACAAAAATAGCACTTGTTTCTGCATCGGAGACCAGACTACGTGATGCTCATAGAATCTTGTGCGTAGAATTCGATGGCGTTAAAAAAATTGCGTATCACGTCACGATTTTGAGATATTCGCACTTTAAAGTGCAAAAAAGTCCTATTTTGACCATTTTTAGAAGGTTATAACGCAAAATATTTAATATAGTTTTAAATTTTGTCATATGCATTTGAAAGTATCAACATTCAGCTACAATTTAAGATATTTGCATTTCTTGTGCACAAATTTTTCTAGATTTTTGTGCGTAGAATTCGATGGCGTCAAAAATTGCGTATCACGTCATGATTTTGAGATATTAGCGCTTAAAAGTATGACGTATGTATTGACGTTAATTAACGTGCTGTGTGTAAAATGCTTGATATGCTGTCATTCAAATACAAATATCTCTGCGAAAAATTTGTGTATAAGGAAAGTAAATATCTTAAATTGTAGCTAAATGTTGGTACTTTCAAATGCATATGACAAAATTTAATCCTATATTAAATATTTTGCGTTATAACCTTCTGAAGATGGTCAAAATAGGCCTTTTTTGCACTTTTAAGTGCGAATATCTGAAAATCATGACGTGATATGCAATTTTTTTGACGCCATCGAATTCTACGCCCAAAAATCTATAAGAATCACCTAGTCTGATCTCCGATGCAGAAACAAGTGCTATTTTTGTTCCGTAGTGTTATTTTTGTGCTTATGACGATGAAAATATTCTTAGCCATACCACTTTAATTTTTTATATAATGGCTCAAAATGGAGAATACTTCACCAACATTTGACTAACAGTTTTTGCCGATAAGTTGTTTTCGTATTGCCCATATAAGACTAAAAGGCGCATTGCAATTGGTTGTTATATCTGATTGCTTTTTTAGATTTATCGACATGGAAACAGGACTCCTGATACCTCAGGATCGTACCCAAATGATCCTTACATTAATCAAACATATTACCCCTATGGATTTGGACAGTTGACCAACGTAATATATTCTGGCCTCACTCTAAGTCCATAACATCAAAAATAATATTTTTAATTGCAGAAAGGAAAAAACACAGTATACTTACTTGGTAAAGCCTTACGGAGAAGATACGACCAATTCTTAGGAGCTTTATATTTGCCTGAAATCCTGGATTCTGTTAGTACGAATAGTGACAGAACCAAAATGTCATTGGAGCTTGGTTTAGCAGGATTGTTTCCTCCGCATGATACTTTATTGGAATGGCAAAAGGAATTGAACTGGCAACCGATTCCGTATAATTACTATTCATCTTTTCTACGTCGTGTGAGTTAGAATACTGACAGAATAATAGATAATAGATAATAATTAATACTTTTTATTTAGGAACTATCACTCCCTTTTCTTCTTTGTCCAAAGTACATCGCGGAGCTCATTTCTCATTTAAATACTGCAGATGGTAAAGACTTACGGAAGAAATACGTGGAACTATTTAAATATTTGAAAGCTCAGACTGGTTTAAACTACGTTTACTTTTTGGAAGCGAGTAATCTTTATGCAACACTTGTAGCTCAGGTGAGTGCTTGTGTATAATTAAAATAGAATTAATTTTATAATCTATGTGATATTATACACAAGATATTATCACAACATAAAAATAAACAGCATACCCACTCGATTGTCGGCACTTTGAAGCTGATAAGACACTTTGCATATTGCATATAACAGTGACAAACTACGACCAGTTCACCGAGGCTTGTCGATCGCCATCGTACTGCATGCTGCTAATAATGAAGATCATATATCACAGCTTAACTGTTGTTCAGTAGCCCGCCAGTCTATTGTTTAACAGTCCGAGAATCAACAAGGTCACACACGACAGCTTTCAATATTTGCCAGAGTTCACCTACTGGTTTTACTGTGCTATTATTATATCCCTAAGGATTCAGTTTTATTTCGCGTGTTGCCGGAGATGACTTTTTTTTAAACCACCTGGTATATTTTCTTAGTTTGCGATATAGCTTGTATCTTTTCTTTTTCGTCGAGATCCGTCAGTTATTCCTGATAGAATTGAAAATGACATTAAATCATTAATGTGAAGTAAAATAGAAGTTACACCAGCATTTTCATGTGTACTAATCTTTTTGGTAAATTAATTAAAATTAAAATTAAAACCGTAAAATTAAGTTTAATATAATCTTAGAGAAAAAAATCTTAAATAATCTCATAAAATCTAAAATAATCTCAGGAAGATCTTGGCTTCGAGCTTCCTTCTTGGACGAAAGCTGTATATCCGAAACAATTAGAGCAAGTTGCTCTTGATTTTTTCAACTTTTCCACATCAACCGAAAAGTTGAAACAGTTAAGTGGAGGTCAATAGCAACAAAAAAGATGAAATAGTCAATTCTATTTAAAGTTTGTTGTAGGTTTCCTGTTGACAAAAATTCTTAATGACACAATGGCAAAAGTGCAGAATAAATTAAATCCACCAGGTCGTAAAATGTTTGTGTACTCTGCACATGACATTCACGTCATATACATTCTTAGAGCAATGAATATTGATCTATCTCACTGGCCACGTTATGGAGCTTATGTGTTAATTGAAGTTTATAATATAAACAACGTTCATGGGATTAAGGTAGGGTATACAATTTTGCAAAGGGAAGGTACTATAAAACAACAAAATTGCAGGTCTTTTATCAGAATTATTATTCTGCAGTTGAACCACAGATTCTCAGAATACCAGGATGTGATGTATTTTGTTCACTTAGTGAAGTATTCAGACTATTAAGCAACAATTTGCCCAAAAGTGAAAATGATTGCAAAATTCTTAACTTTCCTCCTGATTCTACAAAATGCTCATTGTTAGATATTTTTAAATAAGTAAACTGTATTAGTTAGTACATCAAATAAAGAGAATTTATGTGAAGTTGATTTTGGTTGTAGTATACAATAGGATTCAATGTCGTTTTTTTGCAACAGAATCCCAAATGATCAATAACAGTGTAACGCTCTTATTCTTTTAAACAAAAAAAATAGCTGGGGATTGGTAATGTATGAAAAGCTCCCACAAACTGATAACTAGCTCAGAAGGGAGTATATGGCCGTGGAGCTTGTAGATTTCCAGAGGACTCCAATTTGTTTAAGTATATCCACAGAAAAATTATTATTATTAACAAATACCTAACAACAATAAATAAATAAGTCAAAAGCTTGATTACGTTCTGATTAACTTAATTGTAATTAAATTTGAAATCTAGAAATATAATTAGATAAAATCTTAGATATCTTAAATCTTAGCCAATGAATGTTTTGAATTTTGAATTTAATGACAATTAAGTTTTAATCAGAATTTAATAGAGCTTTGTAAAACAATTAAAAAATGAAAACAGCGCATGTACGAGATAATACTTTAACCTGACTACATATATAAATGTTAGCCTCTCCTGGATATCCAATCACTTCGCACAAAAAAAAAACAATCTCCTATTTAAATATCTATGCTACAACATAGTTTGATAATACGAATAAGGTAAAGCCTTAATTAAGACGTTGGTTTATAACTGTATACTGTCATGTTTATGTAAACGTAAAGTTTAATGTAAAACATCAGTTTAACCCGCTATAATAACAATATAACTTATCTGACCTATATACGTTTATTAAACGTCTTGCGTACAGATTTAAAAAGCACTTTCTTAATATTATCGTTGTAATTGAATAAACTGTTTCTTCCTAGGTAGTCTTCTAGGTAGTCGCTTCTTCCTACAGCGGTAGTAAATCAAAATTTTAAAACTTATTGTTAACGCAACGAATTAGTTTTATTCGTCAATAATAATTACAAAACCTTTTGTGAGTATGATTAAAGGTCTATCAATAGAACTACAAGTTAAAGTTATTTGGTTTTTAATAAAATAAAAAAAACTTGTTAAAAATTTATAAATTATTCATACCCACTGTATTTTTTTTGTTAAGAACCGTAAGGGAATATCCTGAATGTACAAATTCCCTAGAACTTGAATCTTCTATCCCTCTAACCCATGCTTTTTATATTATGACAACGCAACACTTCTTAGTTCTGCTTCTTCTTCATGCATTCAATCGCTTCTGAAAGTGAGACGGATAATAGATCGTTTTCTTTTTTAGATAGTTTGGTTTTAACGTAGACTAATATCTACTGTTGATAGTAGTAGATTTTGTCAAGGATGTCAAAAAGTATTAATAATAGACATGCAGAATATTATCCATCTAAAACCAGGGAATGGGCTATCTGAAAATGTAATAATATACATTTCGTATCAAGAGATCTATACATGTAGTTTTTTGATGACGCTTAAAAAATATACGTAGGTACAACTAGAGTATTATATACATAAAGGTGGTTCTTTTTTGGGTCATGTAATTTCGGTTTTGCCGGATACCCATTTGATTAAAAAAACTGAAAATTTTAAGACCAATACGAACCTTCTATCTCTATTCTAATCATTCGCTGTAATTTGTACATTGTTCTGTGAGTGTGCATGTGTTTTGAATAGCACCTTGGGACAAACACATTGACGATCGATTTTAACTCACTTGTGCACATGTCCGAAATTTCTGCAATCCTGCCGGGAACTTCGTCATCCCAGCCAATACCAGTTTTCCACGTGTTCTGTAGAATGACGAGAGCACGTATTTTAAATGAGCATATAAATCCTTAAGGGTCGTACAAGGATATAATTAAACTGGCCATCTCACTATTAGTGATTTGTGAGCGTTTCGTGCGTAGCATTTCGTGCTAAACTGCCTTCTCGTTTCGTGCGCAAACCAAATGGACAATCAAATTCGGTACTACTGACTTCTCGTTTCGTGCGCTCATCTGGAATTTACCCACTGGCTTTGGATACTTTTTAAAATAAGATTTCTACATACAAATTATTGACTTTCTGCTCAATATTTTATTTATTTTTCACTTAAAATACAAAAAATCTAAAATAGTAATAAAAAGTAATAATTAAGACCAAATAAAGAATTTTTCTCGTGTTTTTTAAGTAATCATGTGATTATTTAAACCAGTCCGACTGCTTGATCAAATGTATGAATTATCTAAATTAAATATTTTAGTTACTTTTAGATCCTAATTAATAAGAGGGAAATAATAATGAATAAGTACATATAAATAAGAAACTTATTCTAATAAGTTTCTTAATATCTATATTAAGAATAAAAATGTATAATATAAGATTTAAACAACATTAACAGATGGCAATTTACAAAACATCCACCTCGGCACCTAAGGGAAGTAAGGTTTTCCCATATTAATGTTTCTTTAAATCCTGTATATTATAAATCCTTGTTTCATTTTGCAAATTTAATTATGTTATGGATTTCAAGGAAATTGCAGGTAATATTAGCGGTACATAACAAAGTCGGTGTATCCAAACTGCGCTGATGATAATCCTTTACCTGATAGGAATAGCAGAAGTGCGCTGACGCTCTAAATGGTCTCGATAATCTCCTAGCCTAACTGCGCTGCACCCCGCTGGACAGTCATATAAGATAGATTAAATATTAAATTAAAGTACAAAATTTAACTTGTCCCATGACGACTGCCAATAAATGATTTTCTATAAATATATTGCTAAAAAACAAAGTGAATAAAACCTATATATTAACATCAAAAATTTAAGTATTAAGTTTTTTGTCTTGGAATCAAGTCAGATTTCTTCGTTCACGTAGTGTTGGGCGGTGACAATACCTATATGTAGGAAAAAATAAATCACAAAAAAATGTTATACATATATTTTGACTTAAATTCTATACATTTATTTATACATTCTACATAATATTATATTTATGCACACAAACACTAAAAACTACTACAGAGTAACAAAACACCAAAAGTAAGCATGTTTAATTATAAAAATTAAGAAAATTTTGCACAAACAATATTTACATGTTAACTACCAATATTAAAAAAATTAAAACAGTTTAGAATAATGGTATGATACAGCTTTAACGTATTCAAACCTGTCTATTTCCCCACCCTTATATTTGTCTACCAATTTTTCTAAATATTTCAACTTGTCTTTGTGTTTTGAATTATGAATAACAGCTGCCAAATTTGTACTATTCATTTTAAGATAACTATCTATTTGAAATTCTTTGATAATTTCTATGAACTGGCAAATATTTGGATGGGCGGAATAAAAGCTTTTGTTAAATTTGGCATGAAATGACTCGCAACAATTGGTTGTCCTTTGAGCACTAGATGATGCACAAGCCCAAATTTTAGGAGGAAACCGCGCGTCGTCATCAACATAATTATCATGAAATAAATAATATTTATTTATTTCATATAATTTCGTCGTCATCAACATAATTATCATGAAATAAATAATATTTATTTATTTATTTATTTCATGATTATGGAGTTCCACAAAATAAGGCTGGAAACAATAAACAACATAATTATCTACTAAGTAATCTAAAAATTTTCTTACTTTAATATCGTTTACTTCTAATGCCCCAAAATCAAAAGCAAAGCAATCTCCAATGTTTTCTGGTTCTACAAAAGTTAAGCCAAACACCCAATGCAAAAGTTTGCTGGTATCTGAATTAACATTTTTGTAGGCATTGATAAGACCCAAACTTTGAATTTTTCGCATCCAAGACTGCGCTAAATGAAATCGACAACCAATTATTTGCACATCTTTCCACATTTTTTTAATTGCGAAATGAATTGATTTTTCGAAATCCGCTACAACCGATTTTGGTTGAAATAGCAAATTATGATTTTGACTAAACTTGAATATGGATTCAAAAACATACAAATATGATTGACTGCATTTATTCGGCAATAGGCAAAACACTAGAGGAATATAATGCCCATTTTTCACACCGTGTATCGAAAACATTTGATGGAAAAATTTGGGACAGTAATTAAAAGTACCGTCAACAAAAATAGTGTCACATGAGCAAAGGAATTTTATATTACTTAAACAAGAAAATAATGCAATATTTGTACTGTAATTATTTTCTAAAAGGAAGTTCTCGTTTTTACATGTTGATATTTGTAGTTGGTCTAGAAACTCATGAGTTTCCCTAATATTTTTCGGTAAAACAGGTAAATGACTTCGGCGACTGTTATAAATACACTTACGTATGTTATATATGTCGTTAAAATTTAGATTCTCGAGTCCTTGTTCAGACTGAATCAATTCTCGGTGAATTAACTTTGATGGTTTTTCACAAAGATCTTCACAAGCTTTTCGCTTCACGCTGTTAGAAATTGCCTGTCTTTGAAGCGTTCTACTTGGAGTGTGATTGTGGTTAATTTGTTTATCTAAAACCAAAAAAAAAATTATGTCACAATTGTAACACTAACATCTAAATTCAAAGAAATTATGGATTATCACTTACCAATAATCACAGAAACCATTTCATCAGTGAATAATTTAAACGTACAATTTTTTTGAGTGCACCTCCACTTCAGGCCAAGTTGAGTTTTTTCAGCTTTCCGAAACTTGAAGTTTTCAAAAATTACAAGGTTATTACCACGCTGACTCAAAATTGTCTCCATGTTTAATAATAATAATAGATAGTTTGCTCGACGGTGTCGCACAAAACAATAAATAACATCCCAAATTTGGTGTCTACTGATATTAGTAATTACGAAAGAGAGGGTTGAGAACAACCCCTACCATTCAAAATACTAAGAAAAACCCAATTTACAAAGATTTGGAATTTCCGTAATTTTATGTTCTTATCATGCTGAGTGGAAATCAGCGGGATATCAGTGGAGATATGCCCAGAGATTTATCCAGCCTTTTGGGTCTATAGGATTAACGCAGGTAAATCAGCGCACTTTTGCCCCGTCCAACAAAGTAGGTATTAGTGTCCCTAAAACGAAATTCTTTGAAAAAAATAAATTCAAATACAATAGCACTCAAAATATTTGATACTTTCGATATTTCTGTACAAAGAAAAACACTATGGATTTAATATAAAAAATTAAAAAATTCTGTTTTTTTAGTTAAATTTGACATTGAAAGAAATTTAAGTAAAAAAGGACACTTAATTAGTCTGTATATTATCTACTTTCCAGATATCTGTATTGTCCATCAATATTCTTAATTGAGTAAAGGTCCCGTTTGTCTTTTAGCGCTACTAATCGTAAACAAATGACGCTTAAGTAAAAGAGAGTACCAAAGAGAGAGAGAGAGAATTTGCTTATCTTTTAGCTGGCTTTGTGTTGGCTAAAGTGTAGAATATTAAAATTACTATCATACTTGATACCTATTCAGATAAGATCAGGTAAACATGTGCAGCTAAATAACGCACGAGATGAGAAGTCATTAACGTCATCATTTTAATTCCGCACGAAACGAGAAGGGTTCAGGTAGATTTTCGTCGGCGGACAAAACGCGACGCACGAAAGAAGAATATACCCCGTTAGTTGGTCTCCTTTTGGCTTCTAAAATGTCTACTGTTACCTTCTTAAAATTTTGCTGTAACTTAAATTCGTCCTTTTTGGGATTCCAGTGTAGTCCCAAGATCTTCAGAGCCGTAATCTCACCTTTATCCGAAAACGTCACGGCTTTATGTGCACGTATTTCGGCGGGAATTGATTTGAGAACTTCTAAGGAGTTACTATTCCACTTGACAATTAAAAACTCTTTTGCAATTCCATAGCCTCATCTTCAGGTTAGGTACCACCACAAACAGTCATCTATGTAGTGATCGTTCAAAATGTCATTGACTGCATCTGGACAAGTGTCTTCGAATCTCTTAGCGTGTCTATCTTTAGTGAAGATTGAGCTGCATGGAGACGAAGCCGAACCAAAGAACAGTACCTTCATTTAATATTCGATTGGAGGTACATCACGTTGCTTTCCACGATATAGTATTGTTTGGAATAGCTGATGTTTCTTCCGTAGGGACACCTGGCGAAACCTTTCTCGGATGTTCCCAGTCAGTGCAATCTTGTGACAATGAACTCTCACTAGCACAGTTGTGAGTTGTCTCAACAAGTCAGGCCTTTGCCATATATCCATATATATCCATATATATATCCATATATCCATATCCATGAATGTTTATATCCATGTTATATGAATGTTATATGAATGTTATATCCATCCAAGTTTTAAAGAAATGGCAATTCGAAGATTGTACACAATGGAGTAAAAAATGTATACAGATAAAATATTTTCCAAGCTGTGCGAGGAAAAGTTTAATGACTACATTCACAAAGGTTATCTACTTCCAATTGACAGTAAACAAGGCTGTGGTCGGAGATGGTACATTTCGTGGTTTTTTGCATATCACCCCTTAAGAAACCCCGCCTTGTATCCGATGCAGCGACAAGGATTGCTAGAAAGGATAGATAAAGTTTAAATGACTTTCCTCTTAAACGGTCTGACTTGTTGAGACAACTCGCAATTGTGCTAGTGAGATTTCGTTGTCTCAAAATTGCACTGACTGGTGACATCAGAGAAATGTTTCGCCAGGTGTGCCTACGAAAGGAAGATCAGCCATTCCAAATAATACTATATCGTGGAAAGCAACGTGATGTTCTTTGGCTCGGCTTCGTCTCCATGCAGCTCATTCTTCTCTAAAGATGGAAACGCTAAGAGATTCGAAGAAACCTGTCCAGATGCAGTCAAAGCTATTTTGAAAAATCACTAGATAGATGTCTATTGTGGTGGTGCCTAAACAGAAGATGAGACTATTGCATTGCAAAAAAAGAATTACTGAAATTCACGGGGCTGGTGGATTTTCAATCGGAATTTGGGAAATAGAGTAGTCGGTGGAAGTTATGGGACGTGGGGGACAGCGACAAACTATGTAAAGTTGTGTAATTTAAAGGTTGTTCGCTGCTATTATGTTATTGAAGCACTTACACCTTTATCATTAATTATTTTTCTTGTTATTAAGTAAATCCTTTTTTTTTAATTATTAAAACATCTATTTGTTATTGCTTACAAGAATTCAATTTCTAGCATATGTGCAACTATCTTACTGTATAAAAAATTGTCAATTGGTACCCTTTATTGTTATGCAGAATATTTCTTTAAATTTGCAGTTATACATAGTTAGAAAGGTTGTTAAAGAAAAGGCTTGTTACACCTCCATTCACGAAAAATTAGCATTTTCTCATGCTGGATTTTCAATCTTGAATGTCTACGAAACTAGGTGGCGTGAAAAAAAAAGCATGGGACGGACATTTATGCAAATATTTCTAGTTCTTTTAAAAACGTTAAAGAAGATAATCCTACAAATGTGGTTATTAAAGGTTTCGACAAAATTAAGTATTACGCTAATTTGATCAGTATTATCCAAAATCCAATCTTCTAAATTTTATAACTTTTAGTAAATTTCCAGTCAGATGGATCCAGAAAATATAATAGTATATTATTCAACGAGCATGTAATGATAGGTATTACTCACGAGGTTGAAGTTTGCGGCACGAGCCGCCAGGCGAGTGCCGTAAATCATCCAAGTGGGTAATAGCTATTACATGCGAGTAGAATACTATACTTTATCTACGACTAGTTAAATAACTCATTCATACTTTTGGATGTAATTAGATGGTGTGATTTAAATATCAGACAGAAATAAGCTTCTACAAACTTTATTAACTGCAACAATCATCTTAAAGGAAACAAAAGAATTAACTACTTCACGATTAATTACATAGCAATTTTAAGTAGCATTAATGAAAATAAATTAATAATCAAATATTTGATTAATTTTTATTGCAAAAATTAACAATTATTGTTAGACCTAATTTTTATTACTATTACAATTAATAACAACGTTATTACAATTATGAATATTTATAGTTGGAGTTGCATTATCAGTAATAACTCATATCATAATTTTCTGTGATAGTGGTAGTTGTACTACAATTATTGGTACTAGAGCTAGTAAGAGTGCAAGGTTTATCATTTTTGTTGATTTCTTTTAAAATCTTGTTTCCTCTTTCTAGCTTATTGTTAATATTGTCATCTACGTAACCTTCAGCAATTGCAGTGGATTTCTATCCTCCAATCTTTTTTACAGTTGTAATATCGCCGCCTCCGCTTACACAAATGGTTGCAGAGGATCTTCGAAGACAGTGGCCTGTATACAATTGAGGATTTTCTAGTTTCAAAAACATAGCAATCTGCTTCCCCACAGAAGTTAATTTATTAAGGCCTATCTTTTGAATAGTACATTTACCATTCTGGTAATTCAGAAAAAAGAATTGGATTTAGCATGAGCTGGACGAATATTTATATATTTCTTACAAATTTCGTAAAATTTACCTGATACAGTAAATGATCTAGGAGATTTTGTTTTTGTAAAAGGTATATTTACTATAAGAGCTCCATTGTAATCTTGGATATCTTCAATTTTCATATTATATAGCTCATTAGATCGGCAAGCGCTCAGTAGTCCCATAATTAACGCCACCTTTACAAAAAGTTAGGTTTAGAAACTCGTCTATAGTTACCTTAGGGATATCTACATACCTTTGCTACAAGAAAACTCTGATCTGGTGCTTCCTTAATAAATTTATTTACTTCCTCTGGTTTGAAAGTTTTAGCTTTCTTTGATAAATGCCCCTCAGAATGACGCTTTAAAAACGCCTGTAACTTCACGTAATTTTCTAGGTGAATGTTGTGATATATATTCAACGTGCTTTTTAGCATTGAATAATAAGCCCATAATGATGACGGCTTATACTTTTTTGATAGTTTATTAAAATATACAAGGACAACATTTTCAGAAAATGAAGTTGTTTGCTGTGTAGATTGCCAATCCATAAAACTCTTATATATGTCGTCATATTTACCTTTTGATTTGTTAGGGAGAAAAATCTTTTGTTGCTGTTACCGCTAATTTCACTATTTCAGGTGGTGTACAAGACTCTTTATTAGACATATTTTTAAACGGATTAATTCAATTGAAGCCAAATAACTACTATTTAGAAGAACATTTACAAATATTTAAAAAAAACACTGTCATCACTATGGTAACCACCAGTTGTACCAAAGTTAAAAAGATAAAAATAGCTAGTATTTCTATTTTCTGATTGGTTCAATTTGAATTTGACAGTACAATTGAGTAATATTATTCAATCGCATTGTCATTATTACTCAACTGACTACAGTAATCAGTGCCATTACTTGCCAAAATTTGTAGATGTAATACATGTATTATTCAATAGTCGTAGATAAACTAAATTTACACAATTTCTAACTTGGAATTCTCAAAAGTAATAAATAGCTGCAGGAAGAATGATTATTTTTGCAGAGAAAAGATCATACAAAAATTTGAAGTTTTGGGGAATTTTCGAAAAGAAATCAAGTTTGAAGGATAAGTATATGTATTAAGGTCCAAGGGTACCCATAAAAATTGAACGGTACATTCAAAAATTGTAAACAAAATCACAGTGGATTTACTTATATTGTGAATAACTAATAACTTGTTTTTGAAAAACGATTTTTATTAATTAAATTATTTCACATTTTTACGTGAAAAATTAATTTTAGAAAAACTGCCAATTATTGCCAAGAAACAATTTTCTTAAAATTTTGGGAAAATAGTTCAAATACTATGAAACTTAAGTAGTATTTTTTTGGTTAACTTTGAATGTACAGTTTCTCTAAAATTAATTTTTCACGTAAAACATGTGAAATAATCTAATTAATAAACATCGTTTTCCAAAAAAAGTTAGGTAAACAAGCATTTAACATTCCTAGAGTATTAATTTAAAACCAAAGTTGTCCGTTATTATATTATTTATGAAAAACAACACACGTTTTTTGGGTACACTTGAACCTTGAGAAAATGACATATAGGCATGCAACCGAACATGCATCATAATAATAACAATCGAACTTAATCAAATTATACCAAATATCTAATTTTAATATAAGTTAGTAATTAAGTTGTAGTATAAGGGTGAATATCTGGAATGGGGGGGGGGTTTGTCTCAGCTCACTATTCAAAGACCAAATAAGTTTTTGTGTTTATAAACATGATTTCGAGGGGGTACGTTTCCACAACAGGAAAAATACACAACCGTATTTATACCTAAAATAAAGTTTACAACCAGTATTTTAACACAACCGTATTTTTCCACAACCGTATATTTCCACAACTCGAAATATCACGTTCCGGAGAAATCCACAAAAATATTATTTAGATTCTTTTAACCCTATAAAGTGCAAAAATAATTAACCCAAAAATAAATGTTACAAGGAATAATTTTACACAACCGGAAATTTATACAACCGTACTTTTTCACTACCAGCGATTTTATATTCAGTAAAAATCCACAAAAATAATTTCCTACAACCGGATTTTAACACAACCGGAAATTTATACAACTGTACTTTTTCACAACTATTGATTTCATATTCTGTAAAGATTCACAAAAAGAATTTGCTACAACTGGATTTTTACACAACAGGAAATTTATACAACCGTACTTTTTCACAACTATCTAATGTTTAACTCGCTTTCTTTGCTTTAGTTTTATATCTTACAGGGTTTGTGAAATATATGCAATATAGACGTAATACATAACTATATCTTTTAAGGTAAAAAATCCGAAACCAGCGCTTTTGTACAATTAAGATTATGTTTGTTTAAATTTCTTGAACAAATTATTAATCAAAAAAGAACTTCTTCTTCTTTTACAGTAGCGACATCGTGGAGCAAACCAGACACAAACTTTAATAAAGAAAAAATCACCAGATGCATAGTGTTTCGTCATTTTAATAAAACTTGTTTAAAAATTTCGTAGTTGTATATTACATTAATATCATCGTTTTTACATAACATGAATGTCCGTTATCAAATTCATGTTAAATTGTGAATATTTTTGTGCAGTTATGTTTGTGCCTTGTTGAAGTACAGACTGTCTATATAACACGTGCTAGATAAGTACCTGTTTTATTTAATTTATTATTTCTATAGTAAATTGATTAATTTATTTATACTTATATAGTTCCTTTTTGATATTTAGTTATTTATTTCTACTTCATAGTTGTTATCTGTATTTTCTTTTCTATTTTTTACCCTGTTATTGGGTATAAACTGCTATATATTAGAGTAGAATGGAAGGTGGGCCCCTCGGGGAGGGGGAACCCTCCCCTTTGGGTGCTATGGAATATAATTCAACGGAATTAATAAATGAAGTGAACTCTAGCGACCCCAATAATTTAAATAAACCTAATAACAATAACTCACCTCAAACAACACTATCATGTGCACGTGAGCCTGTTTATTTTGATTTGAATAGACTTGATATCTATTCAGAACCGTATTATGTTTACATAGAGCATGTAGATAAAAAAATAGGTAAACTGCATCCTATTATGATAGGTCATATTCTTCATCATTCTCTTAATTTCAAAAATAATATTGTAGAGATTAGCAAAATCGGAATTAATAGAATTAAGGTAATAATGAAGTCGGCTAGAGATGTTAATAATCTTGTTAAAAATCCTAATTTAAACTCTCAAAAGTCAATCGCCTACATTCCCAAGCAGTTAACAGAAAGAACAGGAGTAATTAAATACGTAGACACCAACTTTGACGAATCCTACTTAAAAGGGAATATCAATTGTGATTTTCCTGTATTAGATGTTAAAAGAGTTACGAGACGAATAAAAGTAGATAATGTAGAACGTCATGTTCCTACTCAAACTATGTTTGTTCGATTTAAAGGTAATAAAATTCCTCAATATATTTATATTAACAGTGTTCGTTGTGCTGTTGAACCTTATGTTCAACGGGTTATACAATGCTTTAAGTGTTTACACTATGGGCATATTGCGGCGCAGTGTCGAAGCACTATCACACGTTGTCGTAAATGTGGAGAATCACACAGTGGTGAATGTGAACAAAAAAACGAAAAATGTTTCTTTTGTAAACTAGATACCCACAGTAGTATTTCTAAGGAATGTTCCATATACAAAAAACAATTACAAATTAAACAAAATATGGCTAAATTCAATATTACTTTTAAAGAAGCTGAGCGTCTTGGTAATTCTCAGACGTTTTCCGGCATTGTAACGAACAATCCTTTCACTCCCTTGCAAAACATCAGTGATGTCGCTCATTTTCCATCGCTGACACCTAGAAATGTGTCTAGCAGCAAAAATACTAATCATAGCAATAGCGTTAAGCTGTCTCTTAACAACAATGGATCCATATCTAGCAAAAAACGAAAAGCCTCATCTCCTGTTAATAATGCACCCTTTAATCACAGTAATGACAGGAATTTTCATCCTCCTTTATATCCCAGTCGTCCTCTCCCTATAAATTCGGGTCTCTCAGATGCAAATTTAGAAAAAACTACTGATAACGTAGTATCGTTCATCGATGGTATGTCCAAATATATACAAAATCTATTTAAAACTAGTAATCCTGAAAATAACATAGATATGGTATACGAAGCAGATGTTAAAAGCCATATTAAAAATCTAATGAATGAATTTCTCTTTACATACGATACATCTTCTCAGCGCAATGGATCAGATTAAAAATATTAATATTGTACAATGGAACGCCCGTTTCGTTATTTCTAACAAACATAGTTTTCTTCATTTTCTGTCTGAAAATCAAGTAGATATCGCCTTAATCAGTGAAACGTGGCTTAAATCTGAAATGAGTTTAATAGTTAATGGTTATAATAATATTCGTTATGATCGTCATGATGGATATGGTGGTACAGCCATTTTTATTAGGAAAAAACTTCCCTTTCAAGAAATCAAATTCACTTCTAATTATAACAGAAATATTTGTGTCTGTGGAGCTAATGTAGTAAGCTAACTTTTCAGTAGCTGTCACCTCCATTTATAGACCTCCAGAAGTGAACACTACTTGTAATGATTGGTACAATCTTTTTTCTCAATGTAAATCTCCCTGCATCATTGGAGGCGATTTTAACGCTCACAATGGTCTTTGGGGCTCTTAAAAATGCGATGTTGTAGGTACCCAGATAGTTGAGGTATTGGAAGATTTTGATTTGACTGTTTTAAATGATGGTTGCCATACCAGATTATCAAAGACTGGTCAGTCTAAATCCTCAGTAGATATAAGTTTATGTTCATTTGCTATAGCTAATAAACTTGACTGGATTGTTACACCTGATACCTTGGGGTCAGATCATTTTCCCCTCATAATGGAATAGTCTGATAACCTCATAAATAATAATTTAATTGATCCTAGGTCTAAGTGGAATATCAAAAAGGCCAATTGGACTTTATATACTGAACTTATAGAGAAAAGTATTTCTAATGCTCCTCGATATAGTACTACTGTTGACAATTATGATTATTTTATCAATTCTATTAATAAAGCTGCTGAAAAAGCTATTGCATTGCACAAACCTTTTCGTGTTAAAAACCGGAATCCTGCTCCATGGTGGGATGAGCAGTGAGACAGGGCCATAGTAGAAAGTAAGGATGCCCTCACACTTTATAAACAAAATCCTATTCTTGAAAATTATTTAAATTGTCTTCGAATAAATGCTAAAACCAAAAGATTTCTTAAACAGAAAGCGAAACAGAACTGGATTAAATGGTGTTCTAAGCTCAATAAATCAACCCCACTGTCCTCTTTATGGGCTCAGTCTAAAAGAATGCATAGAACTCCTCCCTCCGACAGCAAACCGTATGACGAATCCTGGTTATTTGAGTTTTTTGACAAAATAACCATTTATAAGACAAATCCAACTTTGTATCACATTGAACATCTTATTCACAAACTTGCCCTTCGGGGACAAGATGTTAACTTTATTTGGGTGAAAGCACATATAGGTGTGACACACAATGAACATGTTGATTTGTTGGCTAAACAAAGCATTACAAGCGGCGCCGAGGTTAACAATGCTTTTAGTATTGGAGACTGTTGTAATAATCTAAAACGTGATTTAAACCAAAAGTGGAATGATTCCTGGATATTTCTGTGCTCTTCCAGTCCTACTAGGTTATCGTTTATACTTCCTGAAATACCTAAACGATTTTGGCATGATTCATACAATGCACCTAGAAGATACATTTGTAGTATAATTCGTTTAAGATTTGGTCACGCCTGCTATCCTGCACATCTTTGGAAAATAAATGTAATAAATTCAGACCAATGTGATGATCACACCAATCACGTTAGAAGTGATTTGGACCACATTTTCTTCAATTGTCAGAAATATACGGAACACACTAATAAGTTACTAAGAACTCTCCGAGATAGTTGTCATATCTGCTTTCCGATCAATCTAATGCACCAGCTAGCTCTTTATGACGATAAGAAAGTATATGAAGCAATTATGTCTTTCCTTTATGATGCTGTACTCACTTTGTAGAAATAGCTAGAGTTTGCAACCTTTGTATTTTTCCTATGTATATACAACCCCTTACCCGAGGCCTCCCTGTGTTGTGCTGTAACATAAATTGAGTCCTGATAGGCCCCAGGACGAGAAGAGAGTGACCCTGTTTCTATCCTTATGTTTAGGGTCAATTTACTTAGTTACTTAGTTTGTGCTAGGATTACTAGACAATAATACAACAAGAATTTGGCTGCATGACTAAAGGTCCAACGCCAAGAAAAAGGATAAGATTTAGTGTAAAACGAAATGTCAAATCTGGTAAATTCAACGTCACCAACATAGAGGGTGATCCAAATTGACTGAGGACTGTTTGTGTTTCCCGCCGCGGTAAATTATTGTCACGTTGGCAACATGAATACTTTTCGGATATTTTTATCTTTCTTTTATTTTACAGTGGCGCCTGAAAAATAATATAGCTTATAAACTTAATTGATTTTAAATAATAAGCTTACTTGATAATAAAATCGTCTAACAAACCGTAGTTCTGAAAACAACTATTTTGTAAAATAAGAAAACAAGCGAAATAAAGCAAAAATTCAATGAAAATCCAGACCAACGTGGCAAAGCACAACGCTGTAAACGGGAAAGTGACGAGTTGCTGTTGTAATCTGACGCTACATATTTCAATAGTACTACACTAACAACGTAACAAATACACTAAAACCCAAGGCGCCAAATTCAAACCATCTTCACTCAATTGGGATCACCCTGTACTTTTGCTCCAGCGACGAGATCAATTGCTGTCGCTACTATTTTGCTGACACTGACTTTATTGACAAGTGGCAAGCAATAGTATATTATATACCCAGGGACTAAAGTGCATCTCATAAGTGCAAACGCCACAATCACATAGTTTCAGAATAATAAATCCTAACATGAACCGCGATTACTTTTTTTGTTGTTTACTTGTTGTCGTCATGGAAACACTTTACTCCCTCAGGGAGTAAAAGTGCTACTTTACTCCTTCTTTTGGGGGACTAAAGTAGAGCCTTATATATAGGACGTGCAAAAAGATTATTATTTACAACTATCAGTGTTACTAGTAGAATAAGGAATTTTTTGAAAACTGTGATGGAGTTATTGGAAATTTTCTCTTTTCTCTTATCTTAACGTAAAAACTTTTACTTTCTCTGAATTACTTTACATTATCTTCCGACTCTTGGAGTAGGATTTTTGTATATAATGTAGTAGACAGCTTGATGAACGAGATATAATGGAAGCTCAGGAGAAGCTAAAGTTACTAGCAACAATAAAGATAACTGCTACAAAGAAGATGACGATAATGCGAAGTTTCTTTGATCATCTGCCGGCGTTGATCACGGGTGCTAATAAGAGTGCTGCTAAAAGATGAAGTACATTTTACGGAACTAATAAATTAACTAGACAATTCAGATTGTAAACATATCTACCCGACAATAGTAAGAAGAATATAGTAGTGAGTTAATAAGGTACAATGATTTTCTCTAAATTAGTAAGAAGAATACCGAAATTCTTGGAACAATTTGCTACTTCACAAAGTTGGAGTAACAACTGCAGAGTAATATTAGGAGAGAGACAAAGTGATGTCATTTATGATCGTGTACTGACTCTGGATGACAGTCAACCAATGCCACAACAATAACTGTTGACTGCAATGTTTGTACTTCCACCGACAGCTGAGATCCTTACTACTATCATTAGTTTGAGATATCTTTCAAACAGGTATGTGAAGTTAGCGGACAAATTTCGAAAAATCAATTAAATAAACAGAGTTCCGGATCGCGGCAGAATAGTTCTACAGTTCTTGTTAGCTTTTTTAAAGAGTTCTGCAAAAAAACTCCCAAAAACCTGAGAAAACGAAATTGCCCGCCAACTTCACGCTGCGGACAAATTATAAAAAACACAGAATATTTTTGGAGTTCTGAATAGTACTATAATAGTTCTATAGTTCTAGATAGGTTTTAGAAATAGTTCTGAAGAAATAACCGAATAAGAATAAAAATAAAATTTCAGAAATAGAAACAAAAATTGCGAATATCTTTTAAAATTCACTCCAGATAGAAGAATTTCTTAAGAACTCTTGTTAGAACTCTTCTGACGCGACCCAGAACTCTAATCAGAACTGCGATATCGTTGATTTCAATTTCATCTCCTATTATACATCAAATTATCAAAATGCAATAACGTGAGAATTAAAGGAACTATCCCAATATTTATGATTAATTTTTATAATTTGATGTATAATAGGGGATGAAATTAAAATCAACGATATCGCAGTTCTGATTAGAGTTCTGTGTCGCGGCAGAAGAGTACTAACAATAGTTCTTAAGAATTTTTTCGATCCCGTGAGAATTAAAGGAACTATCCCAATATTTATGATTAATTTTGATAATTTGATGTATAATAGGGGATGAAATTAAAATCAACGATATCGCAGTTCTGATTAGAGTTCTGGGTCGCGACAGAAGAGTTCTAACAATAGTTCTTAAGAATTTTTTCGATCACGTGAGAATTAAAGGAACTATCCCAATATTTATGATTAATTTTGATAATTTGATGTATAATAGGGGATGAAATTAAAATCAACGATATCGCAGTTCTGATTAGAGTTCTGTGTCGCGACAGAAGCGTACTAACAATAGTTCTTAAGAATTTTTTCGATCACGTGAGAATTAAAGGAACTATCCCAATATTTATGATTAATTTTGATAATTTGATGTATAATAGGGGATGAAATAAAATCAACAATATCGCACTTCTGATTAGAGTTCTGGGTCGCGACAGAAGAGTTCTAACAATAGTTCTTAAGAATTCTTTCGATGACGTAAGAATTAAAGGAACTATCCCAATATTTATGATTAATTTTGATAATTTGATGTATAATAGGGGATGAAATTAAAATCAACGATATCGCAGTTCTGATTAGAGTTCTGTGTCGCGGCAGAAGAGTACTAACAATAGTTCTTAAGAATTTTTTCGATCCCGTGAGAATTAAAGGAACTATCCCAATATTTATGATTAATTTTGATAATTTGATGTATAATAGGGGATGAAATTAAAATCAACGATATCGCAGTTCTGATTAGAGTTCTGGGTCGCGACAGAAGAGTTCTAACAATAGTTCTTAAGAATTTTTTCGATCACGTGAGAATTAAAGGAACTATCCCAATATTTATGATTAATTTTGATAATTTGATGTATAATAGGGGATGAAATTAAAATCAACGATATCGCAGTTCTGATTAGAGTTCTGTGTCGCGACAGAAGCGTACTAACAATAGTTCTTAAGAATTTTTTCGATCACGTGAGAATTAAAGGAACTATCCCAATATTTATGATTAATTTTGATAATTTGATGTATAATAGGGGATGAAATAAAATCAACAATATCGCACTTCTGATTAGAGTTCTGGGTCGCGACAGAAGAGTTCTAACAATAGTTCTTAAGAATTCTTTCGATGACGTAAGAATTAAAGGAACTATCCCAATATTTATGATTAATTTTGATAATTTGATGTATAATAGGCGATGAAATAAAATCAACGATATCGCAGTTCTGATTAGAGTTCTGGGTCGCGGCAGAAGAGTTCTAACAATAGTTCTTAAGAATTTTTTCGATGACGTGAGAATTAAAGGAACTATCCCAATATTTATGATTAATTTTGATAATTTGATGTATAATAGGGGATGAAAGTAAAATCAACGATATCGCAGTTCTGATTAGAGTTCTGATTCGCGACAGAAGATTTCTAACAATAGTTCTTAAGAATTTTTTCGATCACGTGTGAATTAAAGGAACTATCCCAATATTTATGATTAATTTTGATAATTTGATGTATAATAGGGGATGAAATAAAATCAACGATATCGCAGTTCCGATTAGAGTTCTGTGTCGCGGCAGAAGAGTTCTAACAATAGTTCTTAAGAATTCTTTCGATCACGTGAGAATTAAAGGAACTATCCCAATATTTAAGATTAATTTTAATACTTTGATGTATAATAGGGGATGAAATAAAATTAACGATATCGCAGTTTTGATTGAAGTTCTGGGTCGCGGCAGAAGAGTTCTAACAATAGTTGTTAAGTAATTTGTTTGTTGAAATCTGGAGTGAATTTTGAAAGATATTCGCTATTTTTGTTTCTATTTCTGAATTTTTTTTTATTCTTATCCCGTTATTTCTTCAGAACTATTTCTAAAAGCTATCTAGAACTATAGAACTATTATCGTACTATTCAGAACTCCAAAAATATTCTGCATTTTTTATAATTTGTCCGCATAGTGAAGTTGGCGGGCAATTTCGTTTTCTCAGGTTTTTTGGGTTTTTTCTGCAGAACTCGTTAAAAAAGCTAGCAAGAACTGTAGAAACTATTCTATCGCGACCCGTAACTCTGTTTATTTAATTGATTTTTCGAAATTTGTCCGCTAACTTCACATACCTCTTTCAAACGACATTTGCAAAGCATGGGAGAACAAAACAAAGAGAAATAAGAGGAAACAGGATTAGCCTTATCATGATGTAAATTTCCTGACTATACCCAGCAGCTAATGAAATACTAGTTTCATTTTGATGATATAACTATCACACGTGGTGACGCTGTAGTATTTTTCATTGGAACCCGTCTAATTCAGTCCATTCTGTGCCAATTCTGCAATTAATTATCATGCATACTAGAATAGCGTATTAGGTTCTTTTACCTGATCATTGAAGCTACATGCGTCGTGGGCCGCAAGAGCAAAAACTTTAAGTGAGTTTTGGGAGTAGTTGGAATTGCTGGATCATAATATCTCCAAACATAAGTACCTGGTGGACTATTCTGTTAAGCACCAAAGCTATCGCATCATCTCAATTGGTACAGAAATGACCGGGTTGGATGTGATCCACGGAATCAAGTTTTTTCCATTTAAATACATTGGAGATTTTTATTATTCTTCTCGCCATAACAGCCTTAATGGAAAAATTACAAATATTTCTACACATGTAGTACTTTTTGCTTAGTTAATCAGATAACTTACGTATTATTGCTTAGTTAACCAAATAACTTACGCATTATTTACGTAAACCAACTTAAGATTTCCAAGGATTAAATTTTAAGAAATTATTTCTTATTAACAAAAAGGATACCTTTCATCTCGAGCGCTTCCATCATTTGCAATGCAATATTTGAATAGATGCTAATTTGCAACTGACCATCCATGATAAAACATAAAATCAAATAATCAAGGTACAGATACTAGCTTTTAATAATATAATTCAACTGCTTACTCTTATTGCCTGTAGTTAATTGGGGAAACCTGTTGGCAATAAATGCTATTATTATTATTATTAGTATGAAAAGTATGATCACTTGAATTCTTACGCATTGAATTCTTGTGATTTAAAGCAGTTAATACTTCAAAGACTGCTTAAAAGGTTTATGTCCAGTAGTACGGTTTAATAATGTACGATAAATCCAAATATCCGTTACTAAAAGTCGATTTATTTAAAAATTTTAACACAATGTTGGTCAACACTTTAACTGAGGCTTGTATCTCAGAGCCATCGGAGAAGAAAATGGCATGGGTGTTTTTAACTTTGTTTTCGTTATAGTATACCGCACTCTGAGGAATGTTACCTATCAACATTACACCCTGTATATTAGATCTATACACATGCAAATAGGAAAATGTTTGCAACCTGCCAAATATCAATTATTTCTCCGTCGGTAAACAAGCAAATCAAAGAAAATTAATGTCCATCCCCTTTCTACACCTCTATTGTCGTAAACTTTTTAATAACGTCCTAGTTTCCCTTTCAGTCGCACACTGGATCGAAATGGGAAAAACATGGACATTTGACGAAACGATCAAATGTTTAAAATCAATGAGATTTAATGTAGAAGTTTAAAAGACTGTATATAGATTATAAAAATGTAAATTTGTTTGCTTCACATTTACGTTATCACCCTCTTTCTAACAATCGAAGTTGACTAGTTGAGAACGGATTTTATGAATCCGTTATGTGAATGTTATGAATTAAATCTATTTTTTCTTTGTTCGTTAGTATGATGTTTCTTCTGTAAATTACATATTTTTTAATAATAATTATTATTCATCTTTCTTTAAAAAAACTCTAAACGTAACTCGTAATTTTAAAAAAATTTTGACTTCCGGTTAACTGCCGGTTAAATGCCTAAGAAAGTCCAAATGGGGACTGTCATATTTCGAATCCGTAACATATTTACTTTATATATTCATTTTTATCTAGTACAAATAGGTCACAATTAAGACAATTATTCACCGTTTTATCTATAAGTCTTTCATTGGACGCGTCTATTTTGACATCAATATCAGCAAATATAATGATTGTCTATTATGTATTAGTTAGAAATATAATTGTAAACATGGATACAGGTCCATTTTAATGTTCACTTGTTTTCTAAATCCAAATTGTGATAGAGGAATCAAAATAAAAATGGTATATACTTTTACCTTCTGTGTATATAAGTAAGTTTGTTTAAGTACCCCAGTAGCACAACATATTTCTTTAATATTTAAAAAATATAAAGATAATATTATATGTGTTTTAAATATTTAAAAGATTAGGAAAGAATTTATAAAATATTGAAAATGAAATATTTAGAAATATATTGATATACATATTAAATAAATATGTTATTTGTGTGTAATTTTTAATATTTTGAAACGTATATTAAACAAATCTTTTTATTATGTACTACAATAGATATCTATTGGTAAACATTGATGAATTGTAAATTTTGCTTATGATCGTGCGCGATCGTGTGTCGTCGCGTATGTTCGTAAAAGGCAGGCAGAAGGACGATGCAACGACGCGACGCCATTGTGAATTTGTATGGTTTTGTCATCAGTTTTGTGTTTTTTTCGGATTTAACTGTTTTATGTAGGTATGTATTAATATTAAACAGTAGTGAGAGAAGGGGGTTTCTGGCACCACACCTCCGCACCTCCTCATGCAGATGAGCGAACGTATCTATCTCACTCTAGGATATAGGTTAGCATATCTCATATGTATGTAAATATATGTAAATCAAGCGTTCTATCTAATTAACGTTTATTTATCTATTATTATTAACTGACGAGATCGAGAAATTAAAATCAACCAGCAATGATCAATATACCAACGAGGTTTGCAAGCTTGAATAACAAGAATATCTATGCCGGTTTTAACCCTTCGTATAGGGGACCCCAATCTCAAGTCAGTATAACAATGAATTAATAAATAAAGCGTCATTATAATAATAATATGACACAAATGAATATGTATGTAAATATATGTAAATCAAGCGTTCTATCTACATAACGTTTATTTATCTATTATTATTAACTGACGAGATCGAGAAATTAAAACCAACCAGCAATGATCAATATACCAACGAGGTTTGCAATCTCGAATAACAAGAATATCTCTGCCGGTTTTAACCCTTCGTGAAGGGGACCCCAATCTCAAGTCAGTATAACAATGAATTAATAAATAAAGCGTCATTATAATAATAATATGACACAAATGAATAATTCAATACTAATCACGTGACCATAATATAATTCCATTTAGCATATCATCTCATTGTAGTAGATCAAAATAACTTTGCGCATACACGGTTCGATTATGTATACACTTTCGTAAAAGTACCCCAACCTCAAGCTGATAAAAATCGAGTGGTATTAGTATAATTACTTTAATGTTGTTGCAACTTCAAGTGATATTATGATGGTAGCAGTAACTTGCCCGAAGCTACTTTAAAGTTTTTAAAACTTTAAATTAGCACCGAAAGTTCCTGCCACCGGTCTGAAACCATTGCTTAACCTTTGAAGAAACTGAACTATACAGTAGTATTGAAAGTAAAACTTACGTTTATGCTACCCAGGAGAATCACTTGAAAGTAATTTTCACTACTTATTTTGCATCAGAATTACTAGAAAGTTCCAGTTACTATTAAAAAATCACAATGAAGTGACAGTAACATCTAAAGAGGTATATCCCCTGTAGGTTAGTTTGGAATTTGGAGGTTAATTGTGTTTTTGCAATGGTAGTAGTTTTGCAAGTTTTTAATAAAAATGTCAAAGGCAAATTCAATAAGAAAAAAGAAGAATTTTAAATATACCTCCACCTTTTATGGAAAATTAAAACAGCAGTTAGGTGAAATCAGGGGAAACAAAATCAACTGTTTACAATACAAAATAGAAAAAAATAGGGATGAGATCACTGCTAAACCATTATGTAGTAAACAAGGGTGAAATATATTCCCCTTTTTTCTTTTGTCGCTACAACTTTAAAATAAGCCATCATTAAATAATAATTGTTATTAAGTAGCAATCAGTATAAAAATATTGGTTGTTTGTTTACGATTGACGTTTAAATTTGAGGTTAAGTTCCAATGGGAATTTTGCAGTAACATTAGGAGCTAGGAAGTGGCTACGGAAACGTTGTAAGCCGGTTTGGTGTCCCCCTGAATAGTCTTGGTGCTTGTACGGGGCTTGCTTACGAAGTGGCGCTTGTTTGCTTTTCGGTGATCTCGGTACTCTCGGGCGCCAGTTATTTTTACGTGGTATGCTCCACGGAACCGGGTAACTACTAGTGGAGAAAGGATAATCCAGGGAACTGCTGGGGTTGCTGAGGTCGGCCCAGTCTGGATCACTTTACCTATTCCTAAAGCTTTCATAAAACAAGAAGGTGTTAAGACAAATAAATAAAACACACAATTGTTAAACCAAACAATATCTATTTCTACTAAAACTCTACCTTCCAATAAGCTCCCTTCTCTAAATCTAAAAGCAAGCATACGGTTATCTACAATAGCCACAGCAAGCGGGGTGCAATCCGGCGTGCAATAATAAGCGAGCATGTGAATACGGGGTCGTGGAGCGAGGATGTCGGGTAGCGGGGCGGACTGGAATAGGCGGAGTGTGGGAGGAGATCCCCAGGCTACGCACAGCGAGATCTCGGAACGGGTGAGGGAAAAAAAAAAGAGGGAGAGACCCCCAGGCTACGCACAGCGAGGTCTCGGAAGACAGGGAGGAGAAAGGGAAAAGACCCCCAGGCTACGCACAGCGAGGTCTTGGAGAAGGTAAGGATTAGAGGATGAGACCCCCAGGCTACGCACAGCGAGGTCTCGGAAAACAGTAAGGAATAGAGGATGAGACCCCCAGGCTACGCACAGCGAGGTCTCGGAGAAGGTACGGTTAAGCGGGCGGAAGCAGGTATCGGAAGACGGCAAAAGGACTTACTCCTGTATTCCCCGGGTCGGTCTGGATAGCTGGTCTGGCTAGGCTGGTCGGCTCGGTTGGCTGGTCTGGCTGGGCTGGTTGGTTCGGCTGGCTGGTCCTGATGGGAGTCCCGGAAGTGGACTGAATAATACATCGCTCGGTGCCTGTTTATATAGGCGCTCTCGGAGCGTGGGGGAAATGGTAGGAGTAAATCAGAGCGGCGCACGCCAAATATCGGTTAGGGAAGGGACGCGTGCACTCGCTCGAGTCGGTCTCTTATCCGGACGGCATAAGATCGCACGCGAAGATTAACTATTCACTCGTATACCCAACATAATTAATTAAAATATAGTAACTTCGTTACACACCCCCTTTTCTTACCAAAAAAAAAGAACTTTTTTTTCAAAAGATGCAATAGGCATCGGTACAAAATCCTTAAATAAATCAATTAAAATATTCCAACAAAATACATATTAAGATGCATAAGGCATCGCCCTAACTTAAATATACAATAAATTCAAATAAAACGGTGTCTTCCTTCTCGTGGGCTGTGGGTTTGGGTCTGCTAACGGCTTCGGCGATGCTGGCGAGGTGGCTTCAGACATCCATTCGTTGGACAGGGGGGACATCTATACATCGACTCCATTTTCTCTCCAGCATCTATAAAAAACAGCAGTACCCTAACGTGGGTCCCTGGTACGCGGGCTTAAGATCCTTTATGCGGACGCGGTGTACCCGCTTTCCGGTGCTACTCTTCAAATCATATACCACCGGAGAAATAACTTTGGTAACGGTAAACGGACCGGAGTACTTCGGAGCTAATTTAGCAGCAAAACCCCTGACGGCAGATGATAACGGATTCTCACGTTTCATAACCTTGTCGCCTACGTGGCAACACCATTCACGGCGGCGCAGGTTATAGTAGTGGCACTAGTTTCTTCAAAATCTCTTCAAGTTTCTGCAGTCTTTTGGAACGAGCAGAGACTTGTACGGGGTCGGAGCCTTTGGCTCCTGGTTCGTCGGCTTTTGGTTCCTGACGGTAGATGGCATTTGGAGTCTCTAGTTCCCTGCCAAAGTTCAGGAATGCGGGGCTGTATCCAGTAGAGTCATGTCGTGACGTGTTTATTGCAAAGACCAAAGCTGGAATCTGTGTGTCCCATTTACGGTGGTCTTCTTCGCAATATTGTGCCATCATAGTTTTGACGGTTTTGTTTGTTCTCTCTACAGGATGGCCTGTGGAGTATATGGCGGGGTTAGACGGTGTGCGATACCCATATCTTTTAGGAGTTCGGTAAAGGATTGACCCGTGAAGTGGGTGCCATTATCGGATATTAGGGTTTTGGGGGCACCCAAACCGGGTAACAATTTCTTCGTAGAGTGCCTGACTGGCCCCTTTTGCAGTAGGGCTTCTCAGTGGTCGACACTGTACCTATTTAGTGAAACGGTCCTGCATTACCATCAAATAACGGTTGCCTTTGGCAGACCTTGGAAGAGGTCCCACTAGGTCGACACTAACGGTTTCCCACGGTTCGGTGTTCCGTGATGGCTGCAACCTGCCGGGAGGTTGTTGTTGTGATAGTTTATACCTTTGACATAAAGCACAATTTCGGACATAACGTGCAATGTCTCGGAACATTCCGGGCCAATAGTAGCGAAGCGCTATACGACTAGTAGTTTTCGCTATTCCTAAATGACCCGCTGTGGGCCCATCATGATTCTCCTGCAAGACGGACGGTCGAGCTGACTTTGGTACACATAGTTTCCATGGGTCGGTAAGTTCAGGCTCGGTCATATCGGACATATCCCAGAAGTGTCGGTACAATCTTTCTTCTCGTATGCAGTAGTCGGGGTGAGCTGCAGGGCTCGTGCGGACTTCTTCCTTCTTCTTGGTATACCATGAACACTCGGGCACGTTGTCAATGGCAAATAATGGTTCAGATTCCTCCATGGGATTGTCAACTTGTACGGGGTCTCGGGACAAGGCATCGGCAACTCGGTTAAGTACTCCTTTTCGGTACTTGACTTCAAAATCAAACTGCTGTAGGAACATACTCCATCTTGCAATTCTCCCAGTCGGAGATTTAATGGAGTGCAGCCAACGGAGGGATTGGTGATCGGTGAGAACTGTAAAATGGTATCCCTCTAGATATGGGCGCATCTTCTCGATTGCCCACACAATGGCCAAACATTCCTTTTCGGTCACAGAGTAAGCCTTCTCGGTAGACGTGAGTGAACGACTTGCATAGGCTATCACGTGGTCTCCACCATCGATGTGCTGGGTCAAAGCTGCTCCTAACCCTCTGTCGGACGCGTCTGTCTGTAGTACAAAGGGCTTGGTAAAATCCGGACATGCCAGAACTGGAGCTTCGGTTAAGCAGGTCTTTAATCGATGGAAAGCTTCTTCTTGCTCGGTGGTCCACTTCCACGATGAGTTCTTTTCAGGAGACGGTTAAGTGGTGCGGTTATCTGTGAGAATCCCGGTACGAAACGACGGTACCAAGACGCGATTTCCAAGAATCGTCTGAGGCTACGGACGTTCGAAGGAGTGGGTAGTTCTAGTATGGAAACTACCTTTTCCGGATCGGTTCGGATCCCTTCTGATGTCACAAGGTGGCCGAGGTATCTCAGCTGTCTTCGCCCAAATTGGCATTTGTCGGGGTTCATGCGGAGGTTAGCTTCTCGCAGGCGACGGAAAACTTCACGGAGGTTTTCGATATGTTCCTCGAAGGTTTCCCCCAGGACGATGATGTCGTCCAAATATGCAAAGCAATACGGTTCCATTTCGGGTCCTATTATACGGTCCATCAGCCTTTGGAATGTTGCCGGTGCTGAATGCAATCCAAAAGGCATGACTCTAAACTGAAAAAGTCCCCGGGTTGGTATCGTGAAAGCGGTAATCGGTCTGCTTTCGGGCGTAAGAGCCACTTGGAAATAACCCTCTCTTAAATCCAAACTAGAAATATACTTGGCTCTGCGCAGCTTGTCCAATATCGAGTTTATAAACGGTAACGGGTAAGCGTCTTTGCGTGTTACAGCATTTACTTTCTGAAAGTCAATACAGAACCGGTAGTCCCCGGTTTTCTTCTTGACTAATACTACCGGTGAACTCCACGGGCTATCAGACGGTTCGATGATGCCCTCTTTGAGCATTCGGTCTACTTCTTTGTTCATAACCTCCTGCATACGCGGATTTTGTGGTCGGTACCGTTGCTTGATTGGTTCTGGGTTAAGCAAGTGTATTCGGTGTTGTACTATCGGCGTGGTTCCATTTATATCGGTAAACGATGGCAGCTCTCTGTCGAGGAAAGCTTTCATGCAAGCCTTTTCTTTCTTGCTCAAAGTCAACGGGGAACCAGTACTTATATGACCTATGGGGCAACATGCCAGTGGTATAGCATTTGCGGACAACGGTTGCCCTCGTAAATGTACCACTCCAGTTTTCAGGTCGATGTGAAAGTCATGCTGGCTCAGAATATCCATACCTAGGATCATATCGGATGCCAGATTCGGTAAGTAGTGGAGGGTTGCGGCAATAGAAACGGCTCCAAGTCCAAGCCTTAACCTATAGGCTTTATCAATGGTGACGGACTCCCCATTCGCCATTCGGGCAGATTTGGTTGTGGGCTTGACGGTCGGACAACGGACTTCTTGACATCGGGCCAGTACACGATCCCCTATAAAAGAGATAGCGGCTCCGGTATCCACTAAGACATTGAACGGTGTGGCTAATGCTCTTACGGCAACGTGTGGTCTTCGGTCGTTGGAACAGACAGCTATTCCGGGTTCTGACTGTCGACATGGGCAATCCCGTGACATCACTCCTTGGGTGCCACAACGGGAACAGAATAGGCGGGCCGGTCGTCGACAATTAACTCGTAAGTGTCCCGTTTGTCCACATCGCCAACAAATTATCGGGCGTTGGGTTGACTCGGTGGAGGTGCGGTGGTTGACTTGGCTGGCCTGTGGACGGTTGTCTCTTGCGGTCTCTGGAACGGTGATCCTAGCGGTACGGAGCAGTTGACGAGCGGTGGTGGTGACTGGAACGGTGGGACGGCGTTCGGTTGCTTGAAGCTCTTTCTTTAACACCTCGAAGTCACGGACTGCTTTCGAGAAAGAGGCGACATCCCAATAGTCTCCACGGCGGATTTGCTGACGGAAATCAGGCAACAGGTTGCGGTACAGCCATCGTAACTCTTGGTCTGGGTTTATCTTCCCATGACGGCGGACCAGTGTCTGCAGGTCAGTTATGTAGGCTGTAGCGGTTTCGTTGGGCCTTTGCAGACGGCGACTGATTTCTGCTTCTAAGTCGACTTCATAATTTACGGGAAAGTAGAAAGCCTTAAAGTCGACAACGAATTGGTCCCATGTTAGCCAACTATAGTGGTTGTTCCTAAACCAGTGTGCGGCTTCACCCTGCAGTAATTCTGGCATATGGGGTAGTAGACTATCCATGTTTATGCCTCGTGATGTGCATATTTCCTCTAACCTTTCGAGGAAAGTCGCCGGATCTCCCTTGCCATTAAAGTGGACTTGCCACTTGTACACCTTTACGGTTGGGCTTATAACGGGTGGATTTGGTGCTGGCACATAATTCACTGCTGGGCTGTATACGGTGTTAGGAAACATCGGTTGACGGGCTCCAACGCCTAACGGACTCAATATCGACGTGGTGGTCGTTGTGCAGGTCACTGTCGTTACCGTTGGTACAGTTGATACAGGCGGTGACGGTAATCCTCTGCCTTCTCGAACGAACTTGATCAGTCGTCTTCTCTTCTCATCAACGGTGCCTCCCAAGTCTAGACCATACCTAAACAGGTCCATATCTAGGTCTGTCTTCTTTAGTTGGTATATCCAACTTACTGGTACATCGGTGGTACTGAGTATTGTACCTGTTGTGGTGATGGGTAGATCGGAGATGGTTGTCGGTATGTTGCAGGCCAGTTCGGATTTTCCGTCCATCTTGGTTTTCTTCTAACGGGCAACGGTTTTCCAGTGTTCGTTGATGTTCGGGAAACTTCGGGTCGGTTCGGGATAGTGTCTACTCGACTCTCTTTCAGTTCCTCTATCCAATGGCGGTGTTTTCTGGTCTTCGGGTACCTTCGGTAATCCTCGGATCCTTTCGGGAAGCGGTTCAAACGATTGCCCTTTGGTTCCTCTATACGGTGACGGTATTCTCGGGCGTTCGGGTATCTTCGGCAATCTTCGGATCCTCTCGGGAAGCGATCGAATCGTCTCTTCTTTGGGTCCTCTACCCAATGACGGTGTTCGGGTGGCTCCAGAATGAGGTCGGCGTTGGCAACTCCAAAACGAAGGTCCCTGCTCGGGCGCCAAGTTTGTAAGCCGGTTTGGTGTCCCCCTGAATAGTCTTGGTGCTTGTACGGGGCTTGCTTACGAAGTGGCGCTTGTTTGCTTTTCGGTGATCTCGGTACTCTCGGGCGCCAGTTATTTTTACGTGGTATGCTCCACGGAACCGGGTAACTACTAGTGGAGAAAGGATAATCCAGGGAACTGCTGGGGTTGCTGAGGTCGGCCCAGTCTGGATCACTTTACCTATTCCTAAAGCTTTCATAAAACAAGAAGGTGTTAAGACAAATAAATAAAACACACAATTGTTAAACCAAACAATATCTATTTCTACTAAAACTCTACCTTCCAATAAGCTCCCTTCTCTAAATCTAAAAGCAAGCATACGGTTATCTACAATAGCCACAGCAAGCGGGGTGCAATCCGGCGTGCAATAATAAGCGAGCATGTGAATACGGGGTCGTGGAGCGAGGATGTCGGGTAGCGGGGCGGACTGGAATAGGCGGAGTGTGGGAGGAGATCCCCAGGCTACGCACAGCGAGATCTCGGAACGGGTGAGGGAAAAAAAAAAGAGGGAGAGACCCCCAGGCTACGCACAGCGAGGTCTCGGAAGACAGGGAGGAGAAAGGGAAAAGACCCCCAGGCTACGCACAGCGAGGTCTTGGAGAAGGTAAGGATTAGAGGATGAGACCCCCAGGCTACGCACAGCGAGGTCTCGGAAAACAGTAAGGAATAGAGGATGAGACCCCCAGGCTACGCACAGCGAGGTCTCGGAGAAGGTACGGTTAAGCGGGCGGAAGCAGGTATCGGAAGACGGCAAAAGGACTTACTCCTGTATTCCCCGGGTCGGTCTGGATAGCTGGTCTGGCTAGGCTGGTCGGCTCGGTTGGCTGGTCTGGCTGGGCTGGTTGGTTCGGCTGGCTGGTCCTGATGGGAGTCCCGGAAGTGGACTGAATAATACATCGCTCGGTGCCTGTTTATATAGGCGCTCTCGGAGCGTGGGGGAAATGGTAGGAGTAAATCAGAGCGGCGCACGCCAAATATCGGTTAGGGAAGGGACGCGTGCACTCGCTCGAGTCGGTCTCTTATCCGGACGGCATAAGATCGCACGCGAAGATTAACTATTCACTCGTATACCCAACATAATTAATTAAAATATAGTAACTTCGTTACAACGTTGACGTCGTTTTATAGTAAGAGTCTCTTGCAAGTTCCAGAATTTTTTATCTTATTTTATACTTCGTGGTAACAACAACCTAGAAGTAGAATTTGTTAAGTTCCCGTTACTGTTTATAGCGTGACACAAACTTTAAACACACATTTTACAGTTAATACTACTTTAAGGTGACTTTTTCAAAACTACTCCATATTTACTTGTAAAATGTTGAAGGCTATTAATCAATTTGCAATTTGTTGCAATTGTTAAAAAGTGTTTTACTATAACTCTCAATATAGATAACAAACCGATGCCAAATTGTGCCTTAGGAATAAAATAACATGGTTTCTAGATCATGATATCAAGTATTTTTGTCATATTTATTCAAGACATTTTTTATTAAAAAATATATTTAAAGAAGGCGCTTTGTTATTTTTGGATCTATCATCATCGCATTTAACAGAAAAGTTGCGATGGTTTATAATTTTGGTATGCTAGATTGACAAAATAACAAATCATTTCATCTCTTTATGTATTATGTACGTATTACAAATAAAATAGTAATCCATTTTGTGACACGACCGCAGCCTTAGTAGAGAAAGTGAAAGAATATTTGTTAAGTTGCAAGAGTAAGAGAGAGCAACTACGTGACACGATGTGTCAAAGAAAAAAAAGTTCCACGAAAGTAGCAATTAGTACGCCGCCACGTTCCCGCTACATAGTCTAAAGGTAGCTGGACAAGTTCCGGAGAGGTTACTGCAACGAATCTGCTACCCGAGAATTGTTCCCCATTTTGGTTCCAGGCACGTAACAATACCGTAGCAATTACGTTCTTGTGACTAACGGCAAAAACTTTATAGTTCCACCGGTGGTTGCTGGTACGTAGCGGTGACTAAAAATGCTGCTTGGGTAGCTTTTTCAGATAAAGACTGGTTTTAGTTTTAGTTATAACCAGTCTTTATCTGAAGAAGCTACTGTACTAGCGAAACGACAGTTATAATTTATAATTAAATATTTTTGTGAATATTTTAATAGTATTTTATTGCGTTATTGTATTTAACATTATATGCAATAAACAATTAGGCAATCGTGCACAGTGTATAACAATGCAATGCAAGCAATAAACAATGGAATTTCTAGCTTTTCACCAGTAGTAAGAGGAGTACCTTATGGTTTTATATTGGGACCCATTCTCTTTATAATTTATACTTCCACTTTTCACACATACATATGTTAAAACGTAACTTGAAAATGTTCGCTGACGATTCTTAATTTCTATATTCCTTTTGTCTAAGTAATTCGTAATCGTATCGTAAAAGTAAATACATCGAAATGCTATACGTGATATTAATGTCGATCTCAATGCTATAGATATGGTGTCACAACAGCACTCTTTCCTCAATCCTCAAAAATCAGTTGTTATCTTCTTTGCGAATAAACACTAATACATCTTAACTGACAATACTAACGTAGCGATTGGTGGGATCCCTATTCCTATCAAAAAAGAAGCTAAAAATTTAGATTTTAGTTTACAGTGTGTGTCGTAAAGTTGGATCCACATTCCACAAGAGAAAATTCTTTAATATTCTGTTTGGAAACAACTATGCATGGCAACAACCTCTGCTTCCAATAATATAAAATACGCCATGTCAAAGGTGACAGGTAGCATTATAGTTAGGTATCTGTTAAATTCGCAATTTTTTAAATCAACGAAAAATGACCTTATTTGATAAAATATGGAAAACATTTTATTAAGAAAAAATTTTTCTAACGACAGTTTACGTTCACATATCTAGTTTGAACAAGATATCCCAACATAAGGAAAATTTTGTTTTTTAACATTTTTACACCCCCTAACTGACTATTTTGAAATCATGATAGCAAAGCGTCAAAAGTGAATGTTGACACGACGCGCCAGCAGAGTTAGTCATCTCTTCGAACAAAATAATTTCACTTTTAACACGTAGTTCATACATTATTTTTTCTTCAAACCCTATTAAAGGGGTTAAAAAATGATAAAAATACAAACTTGTAATGCAAAGACCGAATGGCTTATAATTACGAACGAACGTCTATCAGAACAACCATTGTTGTTATTACCACAATACTATTGTTGTTGTGGTAATTTATTTATTGAATTTACTTTTTACACTGGTGTCTAAAGTGTAATAGCATAGCAGATTTTGCTAATAATATCATAATATGAAATGGAACTTTCTGGACGATTTTCCAATTTAGAAGAAAATAACGGATAATTTTAATACTTTTTTATTAAGTCAGTTTCAGTAATACTAGATAATACCTACCTTCCTATATGAAAAATACATATAAAGTCTCGCCTCTCGCATAAATAAAAGTATTCAAGCACTGAAATTAATCTATCCTCATAGACAAATTTAACTACTGAAACAAAGACCTTGCATGGTTATTCACTTATTCTATCTAATTTTTAATGCTGTAGCGAAATTTGCGACGGATAAATAAATCCATTTATTTAATTATACCGTACATTTATTTTTGTTGTATTTTTTAATTATTTACTAATTGCTAATTAAAACCTACTTCTTACAAAATACGTTACGTATGTGCTCAAAAGGATATTTAATAATTAAAATTCCCATAAAAATATTTTAATTCTAAATTTATTTCTAAGAAGAAAAAGAATGAACGAAATATTATACACTTATAAATAGAGTTCTAATAAAACATGTACATTTATCTCCAATATTTTTTTCTATGTCAAATTTTTTTTATATAAACATCACAACTGCTCGAATTACAAATACGAATGAAGCGCCCCTAGTGGGAAAATACCTCAACTTCTTATCGCCTCTTGGATGTTTTTTTAACAGCAATTATCAGTTGGGTAGCCTAAAATTAGGAGTACCTGTATAAATCGCTGTCAGGAACATGGCGCGCTTTGTTAGAGTTCATCACAAAATTCAAAGCTGATAGCGACATGCAGTTTTCATAAACACATTCTCCATTGAATTTCCAAGGGGAAGACATATTTTTAATTTTAGAAGGACTTTTAAACTTGTAGAAAATAACAACCTAAAGTTGCCGAAGTTTGAAGGGCTCTGTATCAATTATTACAAAATATCCACCCTTGAAAAATATGTCAAGCCCTAGGTTTATCCTTTATCTACAATTTAAGGCCTCGAGCAAATCTTCATCTCATTCCTGAAGGTGTGTGAACTCTAACGAAAATTGGTCCGAAACGACACTTTCTGCACGTAATGAAGCGCGCTCTTAACGTGTCCGCACTATTATGAGCTGGAGCTCGTAGCTTGCCCCAGAGTGCGGCCTTACCAGATTTATTATTTAAATGTCGTTCTTTTCGATATCATAAAATAATAAGATTATATTTTTAAAATCAGTCACTTTAAATTAATGCGATTAAAAAAAATCATTGGCATAAAAACAGACGTTTTAAGATACGCTTTTAATTTTTATCTATACTCTACTATAAAATAAGTACTTAACCAGTACATAATTTTAAACAATATTTGCTAAACGCTTCAGCGTCAGGAGTCCTTTTAAAGGTAATTGAAAACGTATAATTAATGAGTTTTCCAAACCATGTTTACATTGTTGTACCAACACATTGATGAATACCAATCCAATATTCATCCTAAATTTGTCATTGCGGGAATTATTAAAGCGTGCTATTAGTTAATTATACAGAATTACAGAAATTGTCCTTTTGTTTTGCGGTATCGTACCTTCGTGTCTAACAGCTTGTTCTAGTACTAAGCTAATTTGCTGATTTAACCCTCTTAATGTCCACCTAATTCGCTTAACTGGTGTTTCTAGATTACAAATGATAATTTTCTACAATATAAAATGATTGATGAATTATTCATTAAAATGAGGAAGCTTTTAACCTTTTCCAAAGTTGAGATTTCCAGGTTATTAATGAAGTGTATTTTCGTAAAAAATCTTTAAAATGTTAACATGTTATATTAAATAGTTTGAAACATTTGTATCAGAAGATTATCAATAAAAATGAGACATTGAAGCTTTTGTTTATTTCGTCATACTAATTTATTCTAAATTCACTTAAAGACATAAAAAAAATTACGCCGCTCAATGGACGTCACTGAAACTCAAAAATACCTACGGTACGGTAAAACTGTAATACTCCGACATAGAGAACTCTTTACTTTAATTTTTCCCAGGTCGATTGTATTAGTTTCCATAGCCTGCGCATTTGTAGAGAAAATAGGGATATTAGATACAATAAAATGTATATATGTGGGCGCCATCTGCTCGTAAGTCCTTACTCAGTATTTACAAGCAATAGCAAGACAGTTAATTACATTAATAAAGAAATTAAAAAAAATATTGCAAAGACTTTCACAAGTTGATGGTCCGATATAATCGAATGATAAATTATTTAAATACTCATTTATTCATAATTAATAAATTGGTTCAGCAAAAAAATAATAACAGTGGTAGTTAAATTTAAATGTTCAATTATTCAAAAAACAGAATAAAAATTTGTTTCAAACAATAATTTTAAAGAAAGTAATTTAAAAAAAACAATATTACCAAAGCTTTAGTTAAGGATAAACAAAATAAATGTTGATAAACAAAAACAAAATATTGGTACTAATAAAAAAATGTAAACAGTAAACTTACTTCTAAAAAATGTTCGTTACTCCTGGATAAAACAATACAGAATAATTCTATAAAATGCACCAAATTTTCACTTGCACAAAAAAAGCCATTAAAAATCACTGAACATAGGTACGAAGTACAGTGCCGCTCATTTGAAAGTGCACGACTCTTTATACGTAAATATTCTGAAATGACATCGTGTAAGTCAGGATTTCATGAGCCATGCCTATATAACAATTGCAACGATATTAAATGTTTTTCCTTATTTTCAAGTACTTGTTTAAAATACATCGTGTTTGCTATTATTTTGTTTACTTCCCTCAACCCAGGCATTATCGCAATATTTCAGTAAGCAAGACTATGACTTTATTAATTGAATGTGCAACTGACAGCGAAATGACACTAAAACGACAGCTATAAGTGATACTTGTTTTTTATGATCAAAGGTAACTAAAGGTCATGATTACACCGGGTAATTAAAAAATGAGTGTATCGTGGACTTTCAAATGAGCGGCAGTGTACCTCACCACTGTAAATTGTAGAACTTTGAAAATCTTGAACAAGATACGATGAATACTTGAACTGTAGTTACAAAAAAATTATTTCAATAGTAACTCAGCATTAACAACACGAAGAAACTCTTAGCTTGCGATAAATTTCATCATTCATTTAATAAAGACGAATTTTTATTTATTAATTATTTTGCTGTATTAAGCAAATTATATTATATTAACGTAATAAAGTTTATGTACAACAGACACAAGTTTGACACGCTTTTTATTATATTGTTAAATTTATTCGAAATTGAATTTCCTTTCATTTTATTTTAGAAGACGAAGAACTAAGTTATTTCTGCTAACCTATTAACATCGAAATCGAATGATATATCGAAGCGATAACTTTTTATTGTAACGGGACTTCACAGGTTTTATTTTTAAGAACGGAATACTATAATGATTTGGTTAACATTATCAACCTATACAATTAAACGATGAACTAAAACAAATAAACTTTCGGTACTGTAACGGAACTAGTTACACAAAACGATATTAGTACAATTCAATTATACTTTTTCCAAAACTATAACATAGTTTCATACTTTAAAAACTATAATTTTAGAAACACCAACTACAGAAATCTCCACTGGGGACTCCTCCAAGGTAGGAGCCCCAGATCAACGCGGGAAGTTACACTCCGCTCGATCCGTCCTTACTACTTAACTATCTTACTGACTGTTGAAATTGAAAATATTTCGGCGATCGTGTGGTTTTGGGAAGGGCAAATCTTTAAATGAACCAGTAAAAGAAATGGCTGGATTCTCCTAAGCCAATGAGGGATAATTACGTCACATTGTTCCAGAACATTTCCAAAGAAAACCTTCGGGGATTCCCCTTTCAATTTATACATTACCCTAAGCACATTATACTTGAAGGTGGCTGTCTAGACGATTTTATTCTAGAAGATTCTGTTTGTAGGTGTTTTGTTACTAAAATATATTTCAACCCAATGCGTTTTAAAGCTGTAAATTCGGTCAATGCATTTTAACCAGAAGAAAACCTTTGTTAAATTTTATTTTAGCCTTATATAAATACAATATTGAAAACAATTTTGTTCTAGAACATTCTATTCCACAAGAACAATTCCTATTGTCCTTCAGAACATGAAATAAAAAAACATTAATACTTGCAAAGATGGTACTTATGTAAAACGAAAACTGCAGATTTTTCTAGAGACAGATTTTATTAGTCTGGGAATATTTTTTGAAAGTGACCTTTGATATTTAGTAGGACTCATATTTATGCCGAATACCAGAATTTTTATCAATTATGCAAACAAAATTGCATTTTTCGCAGGTTGAAAAAAACGAACCGTTACAACATGCCCCATATAAGTAAACACTGGGAGTAGTGAAAATTATATATATACTTTTATTATTTTCAAAATAATTGCAATAATAAATACGAAGAAACTATAGGTTCGCATAATTATGTAGTATAAAGCAGATACTAAAGTCAATATAGATACACTAATGGCTCATTCGTGTGCTTGTGACTTATTTTTGTAATGCCATTACTTATATTCTGATTACAAAGGGTTCAGCAAGAAATGATCTACACCAAATTTGTGGAGATAACAACCATCCTACCTTTTTAACACAAATCAGTTTCGTATATTTAGTAAACGTATCCAATGAGGGACACATAAAATGCGTCATATAATATATTATTTGAAAGGTAATTTTAAGAGCGTACTTTCCAAAGGTATATGACTCATCGGCAGACATTGGCTATGAAAAGATCAGTGGTCAAAAGTATAGTAAAATTAGATCAAAATTAAGCAAATAACGGAAAAAATTATTTGATGCTGAAAATTCAAATTAATGTTGGCGAATAAAAAGAATGAAACAAAATTAAAAATTTTAATTAACTCTATGGTAATTTAATAACTACGACGTATAGCAACATATATCTGGCCCGCGTTGGACCGTCAATTTATAACACTCAAAATCTACAAACGAAATACAAATTATAAAATTATCATACTTACGAAAAAATACTCAAAAATTACCACGGCTTGAGATTTAGCTCTTTCTTACAAATTTTTAAGTTTTCAGGTCGCAGGTGTTAACCCTAAGCGCTTCTGATATAATAATGGATTCAGGAATAAATAATAATATGTTTGGGCGCCACCAAAGCTGAAGATGTTTTTTATAAAACATAAATTTAGAAAAAGTGAAGGTTATCAGCTAAGGAACTAACCTCCTTATTAATTTTAAAGTTAATTTAATTAAAACATTAGTCAAACAATAAAAGAGTTTGATTAGCCAAAGAAAACAAAAAACATCAGCAGTCCGTTTAACCAAACCATGTCAAGTGGTCAATTAAATTTGAAATCTGTATATTAAAAACAAAACAACAACTGGTACATACAATATAAATTAAAATAATTGCACAACAATAAAAAAGCAAGTTCAAAATACAAAACACACCAAAAATATAATTATTCAATAATGAAAATTTTGTAAATTCAAAAATATAATTTTGCAATAATGAAAATTTTGTAAATTCAAGAATATAAAGCCATCAAAAATATAGTTACACTAGTAAAACTATTTGTAATATCAAAATATAAAACTATCATATTTAAAATTATTGTTCAAAAAAATGAATGAAAATTTCGGGATCCCAAATGATACTAAACTAACAATACAATATAACAATGTTAAATACCTTAACCACATTTTATCGTCCAACCAAAATTCCTATTGTAAACTGCAGGATGCGACTTTTGACAATCGCGCGCCTTAAAAACTTTAAAACAAAAGCTGCAATAACAGACTGCTGGGCATAAAGTTGCGGGAAAGGTCTTCTTGGATTCTGAACTACATGTTTTCTATCGAAGTTTACCAAACATTAACTTAATTGCTTGCAATAACTGCCTTAGATAATACATTTTTAATTATTCTTCTAACTGGAACTATACTGGAGATTACGTGAATGTTACTCAAAATAACTGCCAATATTATTATAATTCGGCACAAACGATATAACGGTAAGAAAATTCCCTCATCTTAAACATGGGAATTAACACTATATTCTATTTAACAAATGTCTGGTAGTTAAATATTCTTCAGTAAATGAGGAATCACGAAATAACTGTAATTAAACTATACTGTAAACTGTATTTATTTCGATCAATTCGAAAAACGAAACGGCACTTCAAATTATTAATTTGTTATTTCACAATAGACAAATTGAACGGTACGAACCCATACTTAAACGGAAGATTATTAAATTCCCATAAAACCCATCAACGGAATTATATATTTGTGCCTTGCCGAGGCCCAAGGCACGACAAACGAAAACTTTAACCGGACTGTATTTTAATTAACTAAAATAAAACGATAATTCAATAATATCGACCGGAATCGACCGTCTTCTGTAGAAGCTGGATCAAAAGTGTCTGTCTGTACCACCAACCCAAGACAAGTGTTTTTAGCGTCTCAACCCCTGTTTTAGCGTTGGGTAACTATATTTTTAAATACAATAAGGAAATTTCTACTAACATTCACGCGTGATTCTCGACCTAGCAAATAAAAGTAGAGATCGAAATAACGCGGGAACAGCCGCTTTAACATGTGCCGACTAGACCTGCGGATGGTAGAATTTTCAAGTTAAATACGCAGAAAAACCAAGTTGAATTTTGAACACGTGTAAATGTCACCTTTCGAACAAAGAGAAAAGTTCATCTTTTACTAATACATTCCCAAAATGCAGACGGAAATCTTTTTATAGAACGAGATGACTTGAATACATTTTATGTTTTATCAAGGTTCCCTGATTTTTTTAGCAATGCCACTATTTCTACGGGTAAAGAAACAAAGCTCTAAAACTATTATTTATTACTTCCACGTCCTTTAAATTTATAGAAGTTCGAAAACAATCTTTTAAAGTATTCGTTGTAAATGTGTTTATGCGACAAAATTTTAGCTACAAATAAAATTAGAAAATATACCGTTACAGACGGTAATTTAATTACACAATACTTGCACGAGTTTGTAATGTCAAAACAAATTTCTGATGTAAACAACGGGATGGAATAACCGGACACGGCGAAGTGGGCGCAGTTAACTGGGTGCGAGACAAGTGGGTGCAGGAACAACTGAACGCAGGGACAACTTGGCGCGAGACAAGTGGACGCAAAGACAACTGGATGCGAAAATCTAATACGTATATGAGTCCCGACGCATGTTAATTCGTCTACTTTCATTTTTGTTAAAAGTTACCGCACAATCTTTACTCTGAAATCTTCTTCTGGTATAGAAAGTGACTCTTTCTTGTTGCCAGAAGTGAAGTACTGTATATGAATCTACACCATGCAACGTTTTATAAAATTATATCAGAGGGTTTTCTTACACTGTTTCTACCAAGGTTTTTGGGTACTTTTGTCAATCTTGAGACAGTGTAAGGAAACTTCTTTACAGAATTTCATGAAACTTGGCATAGAGTAGGTGCAGGAGTAATACTTCACACTAACAACAAGAAACAGTTACTTTGGGGCGGCACAACTGTCGTGCAAACATCGGGGCGTCCATTGATTTAAAATATGAAAAATAAATACATGACAGAATATATAAATAAATGAATATATTTTGCAATATAGGATAGTTCTTAACCTAACATCACATTTTAATATACAGATACATTCATTTAATGTATAAATTATAAGATAACCTATGTTCATTATTCTACACCTATATTCATGTCCCCATCAGTCTTCATCCGGCATTCTTCTTTTGTTTTTTGAGGTTGATGTTTCCTATTGCTATAGTAAAGTATTACTTCTGCACCTACTCTATGCCAAGTTTTATGGAATTCTGCAGGAAAGTTTCCTTTCACCGCTTTTTTGCGTCTCGAGATTGACAAAAGTACCCAAAAACTTGGCAAGAAGCGGTGCAAGAAAACCTCCTGATAGAATTTTATGAAACGTCGCATGGTGTAGACGCAGATGCAGTATTTCAGTATTCAACCTGTACGCAGGATGCTCTGTTAATAGTTAGTAGCAGACCATGGAAGCTCAATTGGCTAGAAACAATTGCAACAATTGAATGTCGCATTAGTTAGCGTTTGTTACCCACAATTGTCAAACGTTCCGATTTCCTTGTGAAATAAGTAGTTGTGCATTTTTAATTTAGTTAAGATGAGCATTCCGCGAACTGCCTTTAGAGCTATGATTTTCTACGACTATAAAAGGCAGTTAGGATACCAGCAAAGCCATAAAAAATTGATAGTAGCTTTTGGCGATGCTTCCCCTTCATTATCAGCTGTTAGTCATTGGTTCCGCGAATTTCGACGAGGGCGAAAGCTGCTAGAAAACAGGCTCGAGTAGACTGGTGTAAATTCATGTTGCAAAAATTTGACGGAGGAGCTTCCAAGCAAGTGGCATACATTGTAACTGGTGACGAAGCTTGGGTATACAGTTACGACCCTGAAACTAAACAGCAATCTAGTGTTTTAGTTAACAAAAGTAATTCGTGACAGAAGCGTCAATAAGAAAATGATTGCTGTTTTTTCCGCCGAAGTGGCCCTGTTGCTGTTATTCCACTTGAAGATCGCAGAACTGTTAATTCTGAATGGTACTGCAAAGTGGCTTTACCACAGATGTTTGCAAAATTACAGACATGTCGCCAAAGGACCGGTTTGCGTAACATCTTAGTCCATCATGACAACGCATCCTCCCACACTGCTGCCAGAGCATTGGATTTTTTGAAAGATACGAGAGTTCAATTGGTAACTCATCCTCCGTATAGCCCAGATCTGGCACCGTGCGACTTTTTTTTGTTACCAACTGTTAAAAATATTATGAGAGGTAAAAGATTTTCCAGCGCAGATGCAGTAGTTACATAATTTCAAAGAATTTTTGAGGACCTTTCAGAAAATGAATTTTCCGAATGTTTTAAATGGTGGTTTCAAAGACTGCACAAGTGTATTAGTCTGAATGGAGATTATTTTGAAAAACAATAAAGATTTTTTGTTAAAAAATGTAACGGTCTTTTTATTTATATAACAAACAATTTTCAGCGCAACCCTCGTATACTCCTAAAAAAGCTTGTATACACTGTATAACCTTTGTGGTTTGTTTGCTATAACGCGGAATAATAGCCTGTACTAAACATTATTCGTTTTAAAACTCCTTTTTGTCACATTTAAATAAAATGTCTGGAATCAATACTGGTATCGTCGTTGCTTTAATTATTCAAAATGTCAAACTAGCCTTTAGAATTCCGTCAGAAGATGAGAAAAGATTAGCTCGTCAAATTACCGACAATAATAAATTAAGAAAAATTGCATTTTGTATTTTTTACGTAAAACCTACCAAATTTTTCATGATGGCTCGCCAGTATGTATTCGCCAACATCTATCATGTCAATTTTCAGCTTCCTATAAATTTTTTTCGTTATTTTTCATTTAAACCGCCATGTTTTCCAAGGTGGCGACTCGAGCACACCTTATTTAACTGAACTCATCAATTTCTTTAACAGTATGTATTCGCCAATCTATATGCCAATATTGAGTTTCCTATTAATATTTTCCGTTATTAACATTTAAACCGCCATCTTTTACAAGATGGCGATTCGAGCACACCTTGTTGTTAAATTGGGTCTCGAGTTGCCGAGACTCACCATATTTCTTAAACAGCATGTTTAATAACCAACATCTATGCAAATTTTCAGCCTCTTATTAATTTTTTTCGTTATTTGCTTAATTTTTATTTAATTTTACTCTACTTTTGGCCGCTAACCTTTTCATAGTCAATGTTTGCCGATGAGTCATATACCGTTGAAAAGTACTTAAACCTTTAAGTACTTATCCTTCAAATGATCTTTTGTTCAGATATATTACAACACCAAGATTTGCTCGATCTTCTGCTTCGGAATATAAAATTACTTACTACATCTATTAATTTGGTGAAATTTTATTTGTCACCTATTTTTCCCTTCACTCCTGGCTTATATTGAAAAAGGAAAGGTAAGCTACTTCAACAATTTTACGTTACCCAATAATAATAATAATAATAATATAATTATTACTATCCATAGCCTGGAGAGCCAGGTCCCGAAAGCTATGAAGCATGTGATGGAGGGAGGGGATATAATTATTATCGCGCAGGCCCAACTTGCAGGCATTTAACAGATGGCATAGCACAAATCCCACATTTGTGTTACAGCAAGCAAAAACTACAGAAAACTTTAAACTAGATCTGTCGGCATCGGTATTCGATCCCGGTTGGGTGACAGACTAGCACGCTAGTCACTACACTAACAAGACTATTAATAATTAACTAGAGAAACCCCATCAAAACATAACAGTCAAAACAATGATTTTTGAATGATTTCCTTATATACAACGTTCGTGGTCTGATTACAATCCTTCGGGTTTCTAAGAATGATTATTTAATATTAATATTTACTAAATAAATGCAATCGAACAAAAACAGTTGAAAATACTAAGCTTACCACTCTCAGACGAACTTTTGAACGCGTTCAATCCCGCCAACAGCCACGACTTTTATCCTTCCCTAGTTACCTTCGGCTTACCCTCCCCCAACTTATTTCAGGTTTAACTCATTTCTTCTGGCTTACCTTCCCCCTTGGACTACCTCCCCGACTTACCCACAGATTCTTATCATAAGATTCTACATTGAATTCATATATCATATGCTTAATATACCAACTTTCTTAACTTTGTCGGTCATTTTATCCATGTTCCTTTAAAAATAAACCATTAGTTCTTCGACATTCGTATGTTACTTTTTCATCAAATATCCCAATCTGCAAAATTTAAAAGTTTCGAAAAAACAGACACACAGAGACAGATGGAGATGTCGAATTTCGTGAAAATGTTTCATAGCAAATACTATGAATCTGGACTAAGAACTGTTGATGGAATAGTAAGTAGGTAAGGGATTATTAATTCCTAAAAATGACGAAGCAAGTGCTGTAAGCGGATCGCCTTGAGAATATTAAAATGCATCGATTACAAATAATCCTTTTAAATTAAAAATATAAAAAAATTTAAAAAAACAAAACTAAAACACCACACACTAAAAAAGAAAGGTTTTATTAATATAAAAATTAAATAAAAATAAAAAGTAAGTAGTGTTGACTAATCTACAGAGTTAAAACTTTAATATAAAAAAAAAGCATATCGGTTTTGTAGAACTCGTAGACTAAGTGGAACAAAAATGAACCGTGTTTTAAATATATGCTTAGATTAGTAAATAATAATTTTCCTATACAAAAAAATTCAATATGGCCGATGTATTATTCACTAAGGCATAAGATTTTCGTAATCTAAAGCAGTGTTAATATGAACACGATAATAAGAGTGATCGCCAATAATGGAACCTTTGTAGTAATCGCCCCAATCATTTATAGCAATTTGCAAACGTATCTCACGATAATTTGTTTTGTCCAAAACTCCAAACAATATGAAACAGCTATAAATAAGCAATTGCTATCACCTAATATTTGTATAATTTGTCTGCTTTCTATGGTTTTTAACTATGCGGGTTTGTCTGCGCAACTTAATAACAAATCAATAGTTAGATACTTTAATGATGCAATTGGTGGGTTCCAGCAAACTTAGAAAACTCTTAAGGTCGTGAATAGTTCCAAAAGCTACCATCCTGGAAAGTGAGATGGTGCTGCAATTGGTTGGTCATTCTCGTGCGTATCCAAATAAATGTTCCAGGGTTATTTATTTAAAAATATTAAACTTAAAGAAATACAGAAATTAAGTAATGGTAACTAATCTCTACAACAAAAACTTCAATATAAAAGAAGAATCACGTAAATCGGCCCATTAGAACTCTCAAACGAACTGGGACAAAAATAAGCCAGGTGTTTTAAATATATAAATAAATAATTCTTATATTAAGTCTGCATTTAGAAATTTTAAGTTTTTTTTACAACTTATTAATATTTATTTTTAATATTTAGTTATAATTTATTATAATAAATTAATTAATTGGGAACAATTATAACAAGCATCCAGATAATAAGACCTAAAAATCGCCATGGTTATAAGGCGAGTAGAAAGAATATGAAACATCAAGGCATTAAGCTTGTAATTCTGGCCATAATTTTGTAATTTAATATGCAAGGGTAGGTGTTTAAAAAATATCTTTTGATGATTTATACCAAAAGGTGGTGGCATAGTTACTGGAATAATAATATATTTTAAAAGTACATAGATGACACTCACAAGAATGTTTAAGATTATTGTTATTACAAAATAGATATAAGGACTTATTAACTGCACCGCTTTGACAGCTAAAGGTATAAGCGGATAAACAGCAACAGTAATTACAAGTAGTAGTCAGTTTCCTTGACAAGCAAGATGTTTCTAATCTGCGCCATTGCATTTAAGAGGCTTACGTAGCATAGCTGCCTTTGCTGTTAATACATCTACTAGCTGATATGCTTTTTAATAAGCATCAGCGACTACTTCTTTATCATTAGACATTATTACCAACTTTAAAGGAGACTTTCATAATAGAGCTTCGTTTCTTAGGCATTAATAATTAAGACTACAACTAACATTTTAGTAAAAGTGGTTTTTGGCGTATATTAATTGAACAGCAAATTTAAATCATTTGCTATACTTCCATAAAGAAAATTTCATCAGTTGATCCACAAATTAATATAATTTATCCAAATTTCGAGACCATGAGGAGCAAGAAAACAAAACTGTTTTACTGATTTATTATTCTATTGGTGTTAAAATATCATATCTAACGTTTCGCATAGATTTGCTCATGCCTTATCAGAGCTAAAAAAAACAACATAAAAGGATGTAAATTACTCGGCTTAAAATCTTTCTTGTAAACATCCTTTCCATATTTGTTATTGACAACGGTCAAAAATCAATGGTTTTTTTGCCTAACGCTCATCCACTAATAGTAAGTTATGCTTTTTCTTGCATTTGCTTGCAGTCACTTGTGGGGAACTTGAGTGAAGTACTCTGTGGTTATAGACATGGACACTGGATACACACGCGCTCTCGTGCTTGACATTATTTTCTCAATTGTAAAAATTTACAACATTATTTCAAATACACTTATGAAGTTATGTTAATAAAAAACCCAATAGAATGCCTCCGCTAAAACCAAAGTACAATGCAAATATCGTCCCGCCTATCAAATATCGGCACAGTATCGACAAAGCTAATTACCTGTCTCCGAAACGAACTTGTTACGTTTGATCTTTGAAAATATTGTATTTTTATTGTTTATTCAGTCAGAATAAATCAGAGTTAACATTTAAATATATGTTATTATCTTAACTAACATCAACAATAATATGTTAATACTGGATATTAACAAGATCCTCAAGATTTGTTTTACGTGTACCACTTGCGTTGACCCCCTAAGCCTAAGGGGCCACTGAATCGAAATACGCTCAATTAGCGTGTCATTTACTTATCTAAGAGCTTCCGCTGGTAGGAGCGAGGTTGCCTATCCACCTTCTACTAGGTCTACCTTAATTGCCGGAGCAAGTAACGTGGTCAAAAGAGTCTCTTCACTCCAAGTCCAGTATGCACACTTATACTGCTCGTTCAAGTGCAACTTCAATGTAGCTGGGCGACTCTACCTGAAAGTAGATATCCGGCTTATACCAACGTGTAGGTGGGGTTGTCTTAGTATGAGAAGCTAAGAGTCTTAAAACATGTATTCGCATCTACTCCCCTTGAAGGTGATCCCCCGAATAGCCTTGCTGGGAATAGCCGGGAATAAACTCATCCATCAAATGCAAAAAATTAAACTCCACAGAGTACCACTTCACAGTCACGACTACTAGAGATAAAGCATCCGGCGAAACGGTTTCCCCAAAGAACAGTGATCAGTGGGCCACTGTCGGGTTAAACTTTGCTAATTACTCTCAGGTCCTGGAATTCAGCCTTGTTTTGAAGCAAAACCATCCTCAAACTATGGCAGCCCTTAGACCTATTCAGCCATAGTGAGAGACATAACGCTAGCAACAGATATGTTGAAAAGAATTTTATATTTTATCTATGTTAGTGAGATACAACAAAACTGATAAGAAGTTTCCACATTTGCAAAAGATCCAGACACTCGTTCGAATTCTAGAACCGGTTTCTAGTTTTACTGAAGAATTCTATAATCAGAAAAGCTTTCCTAAAAATCTAATTGCTAATAATTCCCAAGAAACTTATTCCCAATACAACAGTACAATGATCAATATCATTTACAAGATATTAAACCAACAGTAGCAAAAGTAGACAATGAGTTTCTCACTTTTGGATAAACGAGTGCTAGTTGCCGCTATGCGTTTTACTTAATAGCAGCCTCCACCTTTTTGGTGTAGAACTTTAGTCTCTCGCTTAGTAGATAAGCAATTTGTATATGTAAACATAAGCAAATAAGGTCGATTCTTCAAACTTTGACCAAGCAAATTTACCAATTCAGGAACAAGACCAGGAACCCTCAGCCCAGCCCACACACTGATGTCATAACCCCAGTACCTGTTAAACAGAAGACTGATCCTATAACGATCATGTTAATTAAGCGGAAATGGCAAATGCAGATGAAATGTATTTTTAGATTGGAGTGCAGGGTTGCAACCACTGCTTAAAACTAAATTGGGATTTCTGGACCACATCTTCAAAACAACACTAAGTAAGTTATTGAAAAATTAGAAAGCACTAAAGCAAACAAGTCAAAACTTCTCTTTCTGAAAGACCTGGGACCGTGTATTGAATCACTGAAACAAAGCAAATAAAGTTAGGATACAAACCCACTTCGTTCACGCTTACTTACATTCTATGATCTGCTTCTGCTCATTCAATAAACTGTTTTCCCTTAAGCCACTTTTAGACTTTTAAATTCAATAGCTTTTATTTAAGACAAAAAACACCTTTAAACTAAAAAGTTAATTATAATAAAAATGCATAAAATGTAAAATTCTTAGCAAAGCTTATATAATGAAGGGATTTATTATAAGAAATTATAATAATTTTTATAAATTATTATAAAAAAAGAGGCTTTTTAAAAATTACTACCTTTATAACGTTGTTTAATGGATTAGTACGATGTCATCTTGAATATGCCACGATAGTATGGTCACCTTTCTATACTAAGTCAATCAAGGACATCGAAACATACAAACAAAATTTTTACGTTACTTATATTACAAAACACATAACAAATATATTTTTGATATTCCTTCTTTTATTTTACGTCAAGAATTTAAATGTATGTCATTGCAGAGAAAATTAACTTTTCTTGACGTTGAAAAGTGTTTTTAAAATAATACTTTATTTAAAAACACAAAAGACGGAGTCCAAGTTACAGAATGAACACAATTTACTGTTAAATACAAGAAGATATTTATTCGTTTAATTACACAATATGCACTTGCATAATAACTTAAATACTATTATTCAGTTTCAACATTAAACTAGTACTAATACTTAGAAAACCTAGGTAAACAACATCCCTGGATGTCAGTTTCTAAGGCATCTGCGAGTAGTTCGAAAGCCTAGGTAAACAACATCCTTGGATGCCAGTTTCTAAGCCTTCGAACTCGCCGCAACTCGAACTGACTTATCCTACCAAGTTGCACTGTTCATATACTATTCTGTGCTTGTAACATTCTCCTACGTAGCATATATTGGAATAATATTACGATAACGTTTTTATGGTGCCTACATTAGCATATATTAATAATAATAATAATAATAATTACTACAACCCATAACCTAAACCAAGGCCCCAGAAGCTATAAGCTTGTGCGGGAGGGAGGGGGCGATTATTATTATTATGTAGGCCCAATGTGCGGCTGCAGCCGACTTATAGATGGAACAGCGCAAATCCCACATTTGTGTTACAGCTAAGGGAAACTGCAGAAAACCTTAACCAGATCTGCCAGCACCAGGAGTCGAACCCGGGCCGCTTGGGTGAAAGTCCGACACGCCAGACATTACACTACCAAGGTTTCTGAGTACGGGCATACATTCGCATGCATTATTTAAATTAGAATAATATTAAGAGGTTCTTAAAATATTACCACCGTTATCTTATAGTCAGCGATAAGATTTATATGTCGTCTTATATAACTGCATACAGTTTATAATGTTAACTAGCAGGCGAGATTTTTGTACATTAGTTTTTGTGTATAAAGTTATTCACTATCTCATTGATAGTCTTTACATATTAAATCATATTAAGTTTAGAATTCCAGCGCATAATTCTAGGCTTACAAATGTATTATACTTACCTACTGCCAAATCAAACTTTTCAATGAATCCTCCTCAGTAGTTAACAAATAAGTACTGTGGCTCCACACAACCTTGTGTGGCACCTCCTTTCACTTTTCAAGCCCCACCCTTTTAGAAGCCACTCTTCTCCAGGCCCTTCACTTTTATAAGCCATTTCCCCCTCTCCAAGCCCCTCCCTTTTATAAGCCACTTCCCCCTCTCCAAGTCCCACCCCTTTCCCCTCCCTCTCAGCTTTCTCCCTCTCAGCTTTCTCCCTCACTACCTACCTCACCTCTACTTCTCTCTCTTTGCTTAAAATGAAAGTCCACAAAAGTTATAAATTATAATTTATTTGTTTAATTTATTTAGATTACAACAATTAATACATAACCTGAAAAATAATAAGCACAAAAAAGTATAATTTATTGGTTTAATTTATGCTAAAAATACACTCAATAATAACATAATTTATTAAAAATGTTTAATACAGTACTTAATATTAAGAGGAATAATTCATTTTTTTTAAATAAACCCAACAATAATTTATGTTGTACAACAAAGTGATAAACTGTTATTAATTAAGACGAAATACCTTTAAAATCATATGGTTTCACATCTAAAAGCGGAGCACAAATGAATGTGCATTGACCTACTTTCGCACAACCAGTTTGTGTGTAAAGTAACATCTCTCAACGAATATACATGTTTAAAATTCGCTTTAAAAATAAACTACACAATAATTTCTATTGCACAATAAATAAATTGTTATAATAAAATACCTTTCGCGTCGAAGCGTTTAAATCGAATAATGCCACACAAATAAAACAGAACAGAAGAAGAATAAGAACACGTGACGTTCTCTCTCCAAGTGGTAAGCTGTCTCTCTCGCGCCACACAAATGGATCAGAAAGTTCGTATTGAAACATACGTTCCGGTATTAAATTAAAATGCACGCAAAGACAACTTAAAATTGTTAATTAAATATTACACATTTTATATATATTTAATCTTTATAATTATATAAAAACTTTATATATACTAACATTATCTTTTTATACCGCTCTGTTTTATTGTTTTAATTCTGTCTGCGGCCCGCATTCCTCAGGCCCTTTATAAACAGCAGGTAAGCGAATTGATCATCCACTTCACGAGAGGTGCATCAGAAAGGTATATCTGTTAATTGTGTAATTGTTATTTGCTGTGTGAGTTTGAAAGAGTGTTTTTGAACGTAAGTTTCTGGTTTGTTTTGTTATTGTGTTTGATTGATTTGTTTGAGTAGATTTATAGAGTGTAATGATGGAAAGTTATCAGAATGTGTGAATGTCTTTTGATCAATTGCGTGAAGAGTTGAATGTGTTGAGTGCAAGAGAAAACATTCCTAGAGCAGGCAGGGTGCGAATTCTACAGGATGTATCTTTAATCCCTGCGATTGCTGTGACGGCTGGAGATGTGATTGGGGTAATTGAAGTGTGTGATAGCGAGGATGATATGGTGATTGATTTAACCACACCTCCAGTTGTGGATGCAGGGCGTTTCGATATTGATATGTATGTGGGTGATTTACCCACTCCTATGTCCGATTTGGAGAATAATATTGTTTTAGATGATTTAGAATTTGATCCAAATGTTATTGTACAAGATTTGGTTCGACAAAATAATGTAGATTTTCCAAATGTGGAAGAGCAAAATTTAATTGATCAAAATTTGAATAATGATGTTGAAAACATTTTTTCATTTTTTGCAAAATTTGAATGAACAAAATTTTGAAAATGTGTCTGAAGAGTCTGTAGAAGCTGTCTGCTCTAGGGGGGGGGGGTGTTTGAAAAGTTGGAGAACTTGTTACGTGAGCATGCGAGGAATGAACGGTCTAAATCTAGAGTGAGACGAATGTTGGCGAACGAAAAGCATGAGAGGATTGAACGTGGACTTCCTTCGTCGCCTCTTCCGGACGAAGTTCATATGCGAGAGTGTGCGCAGATTATAGATGTGAACGATCTGGCTTTGTATGAGGATATGGTTGTGCCTGTCGCCGTTCCTCAGCTGTGGTGGTCACCAATTTCGTCGCTTGCATCTTCGCAGACGCCTCCCGGTTTGGATGTGGTGCAAGAAAGAGTGCTACCGCCCCGTCCTTCAACATCCAAAATAGATGTTGAGAACAGAGCGGTTTCGCCCCGTCCGCCCACATCCAAAATAGGGGTGGATGAATGTGACGATAATGAGGAATGGAAGCGAGAGTGGCCCGCTACCCCTGCCAGCTGGAAAGGTGTGGGTTTCTGCTCTGGCTTGGTCGAAGAAGGCGCGCTCGACCAAGCAACTGGGGACAACATTAAAAGAAAACGACGCAGAGCAAAGACCCTTAAAGAAACCCATGAAAAGATCAGAGAGCTAACAAAGGTAGCGAAGGAGTATGAATGGCAATTTAACAATGTTTGGTTTGATGATGTGCGTGAGTATCAAAGAAGGAAAGATTTGCATGCAAAGTGTATGGAAGAGTGGAAAGAGTGTTTGAAAGTTCTTAGAGAGTTAGAGAAATGAATGTAAAGGTTGGTGTGTGTGACGATGCACTTTCTCGTCGAGTAACTATCCATATGTATTAGATGAATTGTGAAAAGTGTAATAAATCCTTCTCGAGAAAGGATGCCCTTAAACGCCACCTAGCTCCAAAACGAGCACGGGTGGTTCCACCAGCAGGTAAGGTTTTTTGATAAATACTTTTTAGATTTTTTTATGCTGAGTATGATATCTTTTAGCTCTGGTCTTCTGTTAACCGTGCAGGGAAAGTATGCTGCGTACTAGCTATGCAACGCACGCGCGAAGTAATGATCACAAGAAAAAAGCTGCCCGAGCATTAGATGGGGAAGAGGGGACAGCTGTTATTGCGTCTGCATTCAAGTCTCGTATTGCTAGCTACAGAGTCTCCACTAATGAACATCATGTGAATACGTCGGAGTTTATGGAGGATATTAAAGCTAAGGTGTTCAAAGTTCTGAGGAATGAAGTGAATAAGAATACCTCGATAAAAGTAAATGTGGAGTTATTTGGATATTACGTTCTCGAAGCCAAGGGTTTGGAAGATATCAAGTCCTTCAACACAAAGAATTCTGTTATCAGTCCAGGTTCTGATTTAGAGGGATATTACGAAAATATCATTGAAATATTGGCTACTAAGTCTGAGGAATTTTTAGAGCGAGAATCAGGTATGACGTTTAAAACGATGTGGAAGTGAAAACTTATGCGTTTCGTTTATGTTTCCAGGTAGGACATTAGTTAGATGGTTGTTTTTAGAAGTAAACGTTAATAAGTTTAATCCTCTACGTGTTTCTTCTTACATCCCTCTACCCCCGCAGATGCTAACAAAGGGAGCTGTCATTAACGTGCAGAATAATGACGATAGATAAAGCGTGTGTCAATGTTTGTCTGCTATATATAAATTCAATATAAATAAATGTTGTATTAATTTTGTGTACTGTATATAAATAATTATGTAAACTACTGTATATTGTCACGATCTTGAATTATTGTTGTTCTGAAATTTTATAAAATTATAATAATTTACATAAATAAAAATCTGTTTCTTCAACTCATGTTTTATTTCTTTCCCTAGTCTATAAACGAGTGGAGATCTTCAAAAGTGGTAGGGATGTAGCTTAAAAGCGTTTAACGTAACGTATTGCTCAGTTACAATCGAAATGGGTTCAATCAAAGTGAGCTGGCAACATTAATGGGCACTTGAAACCACAGATAATGGCGAAATTGTGTTTTCTCGTTATAAAACTCACAATAGCGGCTTGTTAATCGGAAGAGCTAAACTTTCGGATACTGTGGTTACACGAAGTCAAGATGATTTTTGATACACAGGTGTAGAAGTCAATTATTTGTTAAAAAATGGTAAACTTATAAATATACAAAATTCCACATGTACAGAACATGGTTTGTACCAATATCGTCATACTATTAACTTGTTGCCTGATAAATGTGATTTCATTCTTTTCAAATGTAAGTGTGTTACATCGTATAGTGAATAGTTTGCTGCAACTCAACGTGCACGTGACAACCTTGCTGCCGTGTTCCCTGCTGGTTTGGTGCATTATCCGACTAGGGAAGAAATGATAGTAATTGTTATATATTTAATTGTGAGTAATCATGTGAGAGAGATAGATATACTGTGACGTCACGTCTGTCTGCCTCAAGTATCCCGGTGCGTTATCTGACTAGGGAAGTAAATGATAGTCATTGTTAAATGTAAATAATTGTGTAAATGTTAAAATTTTGTTTAATTGTGAGTAATCATGTATCAAACATAAATTAGTTTGTAGTACCAATGAATAAATGCTGTAATTGATATGTTGTTTTTAATAAAACCATTAACGAAGTAAAAAATTATGCAGAACAATCCATTACATGAGTTTTATGTAAGTAGTATACATTGCTTAATGCACAATAGCAGAGTGAATGACGATAATAAAAGCATGATGGAAACATAGCTTGGAGAGCTGGTTCTTCTTCTAGCTCCACCACCGGTTGTGATACGAAACGTCGAATATAGTTGCTCTTTTTAGACTCCTTTACGTAAACTGTATCCGCCTGCTGAGTCAAGCGTTGAAGAATTATGGGAAACAAATGGAGGAGTAAATGCTTCATTCCAATCGAGACAATGATGATTATGCAATAACCAATCGGTATGATGGCGCCACCGCTGCTCGTATACATTAAAACGAATAAAGTGAATGCTTAAGAGTTAGTTTATAACGTGTAGTTATATATTGGTCTCTCAACAAATTGCGATGAATAATCCACTTTTATCTCTTGATGAAGTTATACAGCTACCTATCGATTTCTTGAAACGATATTGTGCACATGCTGTAGCACGAAACTTCCATCAACTTCCTAAACATCTGCAAAAAGAACTGCAACAATATTAATACTGCACTGTTCACTTTCCTAAGCAGGGCGATGTTCTAGATGGAACACCACTTTTAAAAATCAATTGTGCACGTTGTAAAACATGTAACTAAATGTTTATGAAACTTTTTATTTCTAATAAATGTTTATGCAAATTACTTACTTTTTATTTATAATAAAAAGAAGTCCAGCTGAAGTGGTGGAGGGAGGTCACCTTAATATAATGATTGTAATTCTTAGTATGATGCTACCAGTAAAAGTACGTAGCAAGTATAAAAGACTTTTCTAACCTAGTGGAGTCAGTCTTTCATCGACTTAAGTGCACATACCTTCTACGAAAGAGTAGAGAAAGTGCAGAACCTTTTACTTAAGTACTAAAAGTTGTTATGCCAAAGACATTATCCAAGAGTTTCTACGGCAGACTTGGGAATGGTACACATGGGAGTCGCCCATATATCAATATTGATCAAGAGGGTATTCATGGTCCACTAGCCAAATATGCGTGTGAATGGTTAAATAACTGTGGCAAGAAAAAGAATGTTGATGTTGAAATACTAACTAAGGTTATTGGTAGTAAAGACACACCTATTGTTGTATGTAAACCTCGACATGTAATGTATAGAAAACGTATGAAGAAAGTATTATGTCATGTGTGTAAATTAAATTATGCCAATTATATACGTAATGAAACGTTTGATGTTCGTTTTTGTAATCTAATATGTAATAGCTGTGCCAAGAAAGACGATGTATATGCTACAAGCGTGTATTCAGATGATGGTAGTAACTATAGTGATACTGATTCTTTGGATGATATATTAAATTAAAATACATATGCTACTTAATGTATTTATTTATAATAAATGTTTATGCAAATTATTTCATTTTTATTTATAATAAAAACCTTGACCTTTATCTTAACAAAACAGCTCTCGTTAAATTGCCAATGAAAGTAATTACTCGAAAACAACCACTAAACAATATCCGACTATTTAAGCTATATAAATGATGATGAAAATTTACACAATTGAATAAAAGGAATATTAAAATTAATCAGTTGTTTTAACATGCATTAAATATTTTTATCTTTATAAAAATGTAGGTATTTAAATTGTTCACTAATAATTGTTATGTATTTAATTGTTTATGTGATTGATATTGTTGTAAACATATAAATGTAAGAAATAAATGTTGCAAATTGTTTAAGTAAACGTTAATAAGTTTAACTCTTTACGGGTATCGTCTTACATCCCCTTACCCCCTCAGATGCGAACAAAGAAACTGTCATTAACGTGCTCTCCGAGCATTAGATGGGGAAGAGGAGATAGCTGTTATAGAGTCTGCATTTAAATCTCGTATTGCTATCTACAAAAACTCCACTAATGAACATCATGTGGATACGTCAGAGTTTATGGAGGATATTAAAGCTAAAGTGTTCAAAGTTCTGAGGAATGAGGTGAATAAGAATACCTCGATAAATGTAAATGTGGAGTTATTTGGATATTACGTTCTCGAAACCAAGGGTTTGGAAGATATCAAGTCCTTCAACACAAAGAATTCTGTTATCAGTCCAGGTTCCGATTTAGATGGATATTACGAATATGAAGTCAGCGTTATTTTCTGTAAAATGTTTGTCTTTAAGTCACAACGTATATACGGAAATGAAAAAACAAGATTGCACTTTCCGTCGTAGAGAATAAACGGTATTTGATTCCTGGCACCACAAAAAAACCTTAGCTTGGAGTCATGTTGATATTGTTCCATAAATGGTAAATGTAAATTTAGATATGCTTATGGAAGTTATTGACGATGATTTATAACAACAAAATTTAAATCGATTGTTAAAGAATGAATTGTAATTTTGTTATTATTAATGAAATAAATGTAGCATGTTAAAACCGTGACTGAAGGTTACAAAAATAAAAGAATTTATGTTTTGTGCATTTTTATAGTGTGTACAACAATATTAATCACATTAAACAATTACTATCATTTAATTCCCCAATCAGATAACACACCAAGCCATCAGGAAAACCAGCTTGTGACGTGCACGTTGAGTTGCAGCACGCCAATCACTATATGATGTAAAGCACTTACATTTAAAAAGAATGAAGTCACATTTATCAGGCAACAAGTTAATAGCATAATGATGATGTTCCAAATCATGTTCTGTACATTCGTATTCTTGCTTATTTAGAAGTTTACCATTTTTAACAAATAATGGAATTTTACACCTGCACAGGAAGTGTATCGAAAATCTTTTTTCACTTTGTATAACCACAGTATAATAATACGAGGGTGGTTCAAATATAAACCGGAATTTTTGAATAAACGCGCGAAGAAGTTAGTGTCGTTAAAGTGGCTGTACTGGATGTTAGATTGGTCTGTTACAAAGCGTAGAGAACAGCTGGGACCGCGTAATTTCGCTTGTCAGTGTAGTTGTAGCCATGAGTGAGAAGGACGTACCAGTGTCTGTTGCGCAACGCATTATTATTCGTTTTTTGGTCAAAGATAATGTAAAAACCGCGGAAATTTATCGGAAATTGCTCGAGCAGTTCGGGAATGAGTGCCTCTCCAAGACTCAAGTGTATGATTGGTGTTCCGCTTTTCGAAATGGCCGAAAAGTGGTGGCAAACTTGCCACATGCGCGGCGCCCCAAAACAAGCGTTACCGATGAGAACGTCCGCGCTGTAGAAAAACTCATTTTGGGAGACCGACGCATTACTGTACGCGATATGGCTGCACAAGTGGGCATCAGCATAGGCAGTATTGAGCAAATAATTCATGAACGGCTCGGTTACCGCAAAATATCAGCCAGATGGGTGCCAAGACTTTTGAATTTTGACCAGAAATTCACACGCTGGGAAGTTTGCACGCGTCTCCTGCAGCGATATGCAGACGAAGGAGACAATTTATTGCAGCGCATATTCACCATAGACGAGACTTGGGTGCACTACTATACTCCGGAGAGTAAACGCGCGTCTATGGAGTGGAGGAAGCAAGAGGAAGGCGCGCCAGTTAAAGCGAAGGTTACACTGTCAGCAGGAAAGGTGTTGTGTACCGTGTTTTGGGACATGAGAGGAGTAATTGCGGTCGATTTTCTGACTGAACAACGAACTGTGAACGCGCAGTATTATAGTAACCTTCTAAAACACACGGTGAAACCTGCCTACAGATCGAAACGACGCGAGATTCCAATCCGAACTGCGATATTGCTGCAAGACAACGCCAGACCGCATACAGCTCGGCTTACGATGGAAACATTGCACGAATTGGGTTGGGAAACACTGGAACACCCTCCTTATAGTCCCGATTTGTCGCCATGCGACTATTATTTATTCGGTCCATTGAAAGAGGCACTTGGCGGACAGCGATTCAAAAGCAATGCGGAGGTAGAATCTTTCGTGCGCGAATGGTTACGTGACAAGCCGAAAGATTTTTACGAAAAAGGCATCCTAAAGCTTCCGGAGAGATGGCAAAAGTGTGTAGAGTGTGACGGAGACTATATAGAAAAACTGTAAAACATTTCAGCTCTGTAACTTAATAATAAATTTTTTTACAGCAAAATTCCGGTTTATATTTGAACCACCCTCGTATATAACAGTATAACACATAAGTGAAACGTTAAATGAAATAAAACATCCCTCCCCCACCACTTTCTGCTTTCTTCCAAGGTCATGCTGCAAGGCTAGGGTTTTCTGAGAAGATTAATGCTTTTCTAGGTCATGGTTAGATACCAAAGGTCACTCTATTAATGTAGGTAAATGTTAAGGTTACTGTAAATAAAAATTAAACAATTGGCAACGACATTTATGTTACACTTACACAGTAAAGCAATGTATGTTTTATATTTTTACAACGACATTAATATGATTAATAGCGTAAACAATTAAATACATAACAATTATTCGGATTAAGATCCTTCATCAGGGGTTTTAAACCATTAGGAGTACCAGCAGGATGTTTTTCACGAAATTTTAGCTCTCTCTCCTTGTTAAATTCTTTTTGTACGACCCTGCTATTTCGGATTGTTTACCAAACTTGGTTTTAGAACAGTAGGTTATGTTTACTGGTTACTAAGCAACAACGCGTCGGTAAGTAATTACTTACCGTTCAGTTCTGTCAAAACCAGAACGGTAAGTAAATTATATGTAATTTATAAAATAAATGCATCATTTTTAGATGTCTCTTTCGTGAAAAATCATTATTTTCTAAATAATTATTGAACTATTTAAAAAAAAGTATGTCTTTTATTTAAATTTGCTGTGAAAAAATACATAATAATAACAACGGATGCTATCTATTTATTTATGTTGAAACGACAAAAATATCGTGACATTCAAAAATAAAATTACAAACGTATCCATGGTAACGACAAAAACTTAATGGTTGGTGGATATACAGGGCAAAAATAAATTATCTTGAATCTATTATTTTTTTACCATCTTTGGGATATTTCCTTAGTTAATACATTTGTATTCATAATGGTCGTACAAAAAATAGTATAAGCATCTCAAACAGTAAGGAGTTTACCGATCTCCTCCAATATTGGCGACTTCGCTTCGCTCAGTCGCCAAACATTATCGTCGATCGGTAAACTGTCCTTACTGTTCTCGATACTTAATATACTATTGTTCAGTCAACCACTTCGTTGTCTTGAACGTTACCCAATTCGGTTTGTGAGATTTATTGTGCCAAATGTTCCTTTCAGGTTCACCAGCCCATTCACACCATGGTGTATAGCAGCAGCCTTGGAAAAGGACGAAATCACATTTATCAACCAAAAGGTTAATATGAAATAAATAAAGATTATTAAAAGTTTCACAGTTTTATTAAAATACAACCTGACAATATTGTTTCGACAGCTATGCTGTCATTATCAAAGGTAATATAATTATAAACAAACACGTCGCTAAGGTAGATACAAAAATAGGTAACTAGATAAAATAATAATAATAATCAGAATTAAATATCTAATACTTCCAGTAACGGAGAATTACTGAGCTCAAGTTGTTCATTCATTAAAGGTACCCTGAGTTTGTGTTTGTATATCTCAAAGGCTTCTAAAATGTCTAATTTGCGTTTGTTATTACAAAAATGTAAGAATTTAATTTAAGATTTTGACATTAGAGAAACCGTCAGTCACATTAAATTCAAAAAAATACACCACACAGAAACATAAACTTCATCGACTTGTACGACAAAAACGTACACTACAAAATAACCTTATTTGTCAGAACACTGCACACTTTTATCCTCGTTTCATAAACTTGTCGAATATAACATTCAATGACAGAGAAACACAATTTCTTAACAAAGGTTTCAAATTTTGTCCTTTTCCAAAATTTAGCAACAAAATTAAAGAAATTTTGGCCGTTGAATGCGAAACTATACTTAAGAAAGATCATAATAACTATGCAAAATTACAAATTTCGAATTTGTTAAAAGAGATGTCTTTGAAGCAGGACAAAATGTACAACACATCTAACATATCACTTCTTCAATCTATAAAACACAAAATCACAGAGAACAATCTAATTTCTGTTAAAGCAGATAAGGGTAACACTTTGGAAATTCTTTCAAAAGATATTTACATACAAAAAGTTAATGAATTTATTAATAAAGAAAATTTTGAAACTTTAAACAAAAACCCAACCACAAAATTCCAAAAAGAAATAAAACAAGGTTTAGAAAACTGCAATATCTGCTTTTCAGAATTAGAAAAGCAACAAATCATTAATAAAAACCCACAACCACCTAAACTATATGGACTAGTCAAAACACATAAACAGAATATGCCAATAAGACCAGGTGTATCATACATCAATGCACCTAATCACATTTTATCCAAAAACCTAAACCAGATTATTAACACGATAGGTTACAAATCGAAATACTCTGTTAGAAATTCATTAGAATTAGTAGATAAGCTGCAAAACATACATCTTCCACCACATTCAACACTTGTTAGTTTTGATATTTGCAACATGTTCTCCAGAATACCCCCACAAGAATGTATTCCTTTATTAGATAGTTTATTGATCAATAGTAATATACAATTAGTTAAAAGGTTAGAGTTAATTCAATTATTTGACCTTTGTATAAGTCAAAATTATTTCACTTTTAATAACATAATTTATTTACAAAAAGATGGTTTACCTATGGGTAATTCTCTAAGTCCTCTATTAGCTAACATATTTATGGACAAGTTCGAAGATCGAATATTTGAATTAAACCTCTCTAAACACATTATCTTCTGGTTTCGTTATGTTGATGACATTTTAGCTTGTTTTGACAGTTCTTTTGAGGTTATCAATGAATTTTTAATTCTTATTAACAGTATCCACCCCAACATAAATTTTACACTAGAAACAGAACAAAACAGGGCTATAAACTTTCTAGACTTAACCTTCCGTTAGTCTGCCGACTTTTTTCTACATTAGCAGTCTGTTGGGGTCCAATAGACCCCACACTTCTAATCACGAAATTTATACCATATTTACTTCTTTTTTAAGTGATTATTGGAATAGCAGTGAAATAGATATTGACAAGTTGGTATAGAAAAACTTTATTGCTTTATTGTCAAAACAAACTGAACAATTATGGAATATGAATATAAATAATACAACTAAATAACATAAATTTAGAAAATTTCAAAACTGTACTAAACAAAAACTGAAAATAGAATTATTACTCAAAACATTCATTGCACATGAAATTGGAATGTTGCATACAAACAGTTTTCTCACATTTTACGCAAAAATATTGCGATTTTCTATCTAACCCCCGAGGGCAAAAATCACAACGTTGTTTTTTCTTCGACATGTTTTGATTTTGTTCATCTTGCACAAAACGTTTTTGTAAAGATCTCCGAGCTGCAACATTTTCTGAACGGTTCTGTCTTTTATTTAGATGGTTGAAAATCATTTCCATACTTAATTTTTTCAAATAATTCCGTCTTTTAGTGTTGTAGTCGTTATTATTTGATCTGTAAACAATTTCCGAATTTATTCCTGCCGTGTTCAAGAGAGAAAAAAAGACAGTAAGTGGCCAGCGCCTACTGTTTCTTGAAATATTATAGGTAGCCGAGAGCTTGTCAACCGTATCGACGCCACCTTTTGTCATGTTGTAAAATGTTATGATTTCAGGTCACACCTGAATTCTCATCAATGGCATCGTTGTGATGTAAAGTAGAGAACAAAATTACATTTTTGTTTTTTCGTGGCACATGTGAAACTACCATAATGTCTTTGTCAAATCCGAAAATGTTAGAAGGTAATGGTCTTCCAGCCGGGGACACAAACAGTGGCGGTAGCTCTCGCTTGTTCTTTCTTACAGTCCCCACTGATGTTAATTTGTGTTCGTTCAAAAGCTTTTCATCAAACTATAGCTGGTAAACCAGTTGTCAAAAGTCACGTTGCGCTTGGTGTTAGATATTGGAGCAATTAATCTCAAAACGATGTCCTCTGGGCTGTTACTTACTCGAAAGGGACCTTCAGGCTGCAGACCTACGTACACCTCCAAACTTCATCGGGATTTTAACCTCGAAACCATTCGAAATACCATTTGATTGTCACTGCCATTCTAATATAAATTGAAATAATTATCGTGAAACTTTGGAAAATTGATTTAAGATACAAATTTGTTCCTTTAATTGCCAAAAAATGACAAATACATGTTTTATTACTTTTTTACCAATAGAACAACTCGATCCTTGCCGAAGACGCTAATTAAAAACTTTTGTAAACTTTAAGTGTCAAATACCAAAGATACGTATAATTTTTTAATTCAACATTTCAGTTCCGACGTTTCATCTATGGTCGAAATATTTACGATGTGAAACAAGTGCAAATTTATATGTAACGCCATTTTAATTACGACAAAATAAATAAAATTCCACTGCTCAGATTTCCATTTCCATACATTTATATGCAAAAAAACTCAATGAAAGAAACAACACATGACAGCAAAATATTTGAAATTAAGGTTAGAATAATTGGAACGAATAAACTATTTACATAAAATTAGTTCACAAACACTGTTTTCAGTATTACCAACCCCACTTAATCCAATTTAGTTAACTAATTGTTTATAAGGTATAAAAAATACACATTTATAAATAAACTGCGATTATAACCTCGAGTTACTTTAACCAATGATTTAGAAATCGCAGATTAAAAATGGAACAAAAGTACCGGCCCTAAAAGGTGTAATATTTAATCAACAATTTACTAAGCGATTAATTTTAATACATTTCGAGTACCTCCTGCATTAAGTTGTCTTTGCGTGCATTTTAATTTAATACCGGAACGTATGTTTCAATACAAACTTTCTGATCCATTTGTGTGGCGCGAGAAAGACAGCTTACCACTTGGAGAGAGAACGTGGCGTGTTCTTATTCTTCTTGTGTTCTGTTTTATTTGTGTGGCATCATTCGATTCGACGCGAAAGGTATTTTATTATAACAATTTATTTATTTATTGTACAATAGAAATTATTGTTTGGTTTATTTTTAAAGCGAATTAAACCAATAAATTATACTTTTTGTGCTTATTATTTTTCAGGTTATGTATTAATTGTTGTAATCTAAATAAATTAAACAAATAAATTATAATTTATAACTTTTGTGGACTTTTATTTTAAGCAAAGAGTCAGAAGTAGAGGTGAGGTAGGTAGAGAGGGGGAAATCTGAGAGGTAGGGGAAAGGGGTGCGGCTTGGAGAGGGGGAAGTGGCTTATAAAAGGGAGGGGCTTGGAGAGGGGGAAGTGGCTTATAAAAGGGAGGGGCCTGGAGAAGGGGAGTAGCTTCTAAAAGGGTGGGGCTTGAAAAGTGAAAGGAGGTCAAATGAGAGCTCAAGGTTGTGTGGAGTCACAGTATTCATTTGTTAACTACTCTCCTCTATACAGAATGTGTAGCATATTTAATCAATATGTTGGTTGAAACCTGTGATGTATTTCTAATCAACTTTTAATTACTAATCAGCTTTAATTTAAAAATTATGTGAAGATTATGTTATTACGTTCTGAGGAGCATTTATAGCCAATTTTTAAATTAAATTTATTATTACTTAATTCTTCTTTTTTTATTTTTTTATTATTTTTCTTCAAAGTGATTTATTCTTTATTACATTAGCACACATATTATACGTATATGCGTACATAACTTATATCACATCAATATTAATAATTACGTACTTAATTAGATGGCACCATAGCCAATTGTCGCTATCAATATTAGTTCCACGAACGAATGTATAGTGGATTTACACGAGATGCACGCATTCATGTATATGCACGGTAGAGATGTCTTTGTTAGATTGTCTAGGGGTAGTTGTGTTTGAAATCCTGCATCTATGGTAATACATACTTTACTCGTCAGAAAAAATTATGATCGGAATAAGAAAATGTGTCTTGTGAAATTAAAATTAATCGATGAAGACATACCTTCATTAAACAAAAAATAAAGTTTCAGGTCAGAGTATTAGACATCTCTTAAGGGAAAGGTTTTATTGTGAATGGTGTAGTCGTGTACAGTAGGGTCGGGGAGTAGTTTTATGTCAACAAGTCAAGGCATCAAATCATTGGGTTTATAAAAAGAATGGACTAAGCTTTTGAATGAAAGAATTGCTTAAAGATGGTGTGCAACGTAACTGCCGTTGAAGTTGTCACCGGGTGGGGAGCCAACACATCCCGTTCCAGACATTCCAACGAGTATGAATCTCTTGGGCATGTGTTGTGCTTCTGCAGTCACAGGAAGACTCTGCTGGTTAAAAGACACATTGAACTTCGCGAAATGCTTGCATGAACTTGCAGCTTGCAGGGCTATATTATTGATCCCACAGTAAGGTTTGAATCCAATGAAACCATTGATTTCTAACTGTAAAACCAGCAAATTTATTGTTAATGTTTGTAATAAGCAAACGTTAATTGGTATTATTATTGTTAATTGTTGTTATCGTTAAATGTCACTGTTATTGTTATTTGTTAATCGTTCATACCTATCTAATTGTTAATTATTGTTTTTTATCTTATTATATTCAGCATGTGTTGTGTTGTAAGTGGCAAACCAAATTGTGTGGTCAGTTATTCTAATAAAGAATTTATGTATCTATTTGAAACCTTATTGGGACGTGCCAATAAATATAGATGGCGTTGTACAACATCAAAATATCTACGATATGCGGTAGTGGATGACGTAGTTTTTGCTGTGTTGTATTTTAATGGTGATTGTAATTTCGACAGATCAATGGCCGGTTTCACAAAGCTTGATGAAGTTCTAATTAACTAAATCATGATTACATTTGAATCCAGAAATATACATACATACATACATAATCCATTCCCCTGTTACTGCATTTTGCAGTGTCGGGGGTCCACACAAACTCTTAATTGGATCAAATTCCTTGTCTCTTAAATCTGAACCAATGAAATTTCTGGATTTCAAATTTAATCACGATTGAGCTAATCAGAACTTAATCAAACTTTGTGAAACCGACCATAAGTTTAATATGCGTGTTAGTACCTATTTGTGAAAATTCTCAGTAAAATATTTAGATTTTATAATTTTTGAAATATCAGTAAAATGAGATTGTCATTCATAGATTATTCTCAATAATAATTGTTATGTTTGTTGTACTGGTGATTATACATATTGAAATAGAGCTACTGCATAATTTATTTTAAAAACTTGCCGGGAGAGTGCAGATCAATCTTTGGCGCATCTCAATATTTTACATCTTATGTATTTTTATTACATATTTAAAAGGCTCACGACCAAGAGTTAATTATAAGAGCGAACGGCCGGTTCTTCAAAGTTTGACTACTTCATTCACTTAACTAATACCATTGTTTATAATGTAGGTACGAATCTTGAAATTAAGTACGTTGTTTCCATAGCAAAAGAAAGCTGCTTTTATATCAGGTTTTTTCTTCGCTCGAATTAACTTAACCTTTGCACAGCGCAGACTTAAATCTATACAGCGTAGTTGCGCCTTTGTTGGTCACTTTCCAAAGTAGAATACATACCCCGTACAAGCTCGTTATAGTAGTATATATGGATAGTTCTAGAAAGATTAGCAGACTTTGACGTGTTTACTATAATTCAGTCAAAATAATGATGCCCAAGAAAAGTGACATCATATACATATGATACTTGAAAGAATAAAGAAAGAAATTTTTGAAAAAGTATGTGTGGATATCTTAGAAAACCTTAACCGGTGGCTGCTTTTACGAATAGCTATGGTAGTTACAAAGCTTCAATATTTAAAAAACAGGACAGGAAAATTCTATAACCACCATATGTCGAGTTACAACAAAGAGAAAAATAAATAGTATGAATACATACACTTTGCGTGGGTGGGATTGCAGAAAAAGAACTTTCTCATTGCTCTAAAATTAGACCTTTAACAATGTAGGCACCCACTTCATTATTGCCGCTTAAAATTTTAAAAAAGGTTATCTGTTCATCATTGGATGTCGGAACGATAAATTACTAGTGCGGATCAATGAGGATATTTTAAAACGAGGGTGAATTCTAATAATAAAGTTCAATGGAAAATGACAGGGAATTACATACAAACACTTTATACAGGCTTTATACATAGCTCACATGTAATACTCGTATACACATTGTGCGATGTTCGCATTCACTCTACACTTTAAAATTAATTTTAATTCTGACATTAACAAATACAATAAATCACTGAAGACAGAAACAAATACGTGAAGCTAAAAAGCTTAACAAAGGGAAAACTTTATAAAGTAATAGAATTACTTGTGTGAAAATTTAATGAATAAATCGTCTTCAGAATCAGAATGGACAGGCAGGAAAAGAGCACGAATAGATGAAAGTACTTCAGTGAAGTTTCTTTTCAGTTAAAGAGTAAACATTTTAATTTAACAATTAAATGAAACTTTGTAGCTTTACATTTTGATTGATTAGACTTTTATTTAAATGATATTAACAGGATTGTTGATGTAGTTCAATAAATACGTTTTGATGTTCCAATAAAACACAAAAGTGTAACAAAATAGTTATTTGTTTAATTAGTACAAAAATGCACGTTTTTGGGAAGAATAAGAAACTTTTCGAACGACGCTAGTTGAGTCTGGCAACCTTATGGGTAAAACCCAGAATAAAATCTACGAAAAACTAAAAAAGTTTCTTTTTAATTATTACTTTCTCTTTAGATTAAAAATCTCTTGCAATACTTACATTTTTTTTAAATTCAATTTAATTATGTGCAGATAATTTACTACTGCTCTTCATTGCAGTTAAAAGTTGACAAAATGGACAATGTTTGTTTAGCTTTCTGTTCTGGCTTCATGGGATAATTCAGTGCGTTCAACAAACACTTATACTTTCAGGAAGCTCATAATCTCTCTTAAAATCTGATTGAAGCTATTCACTTTGATCACATCCCACGTTAACGTGACATAATTTGAAAGAGGCAGACTAGATAAACTGCGGTTTTGACGTTACATACTTTAGAGACAATAGGTTTCAAAAAAAAAAGTTCAATAACGAATGGTATAGAAGTCAACTATATTGATCACTTCAGGTGTGAAGGAGGTGAGACATATCTATAATTTAATCAACGCAATCTTGGTAAACAACAATACATCATATTAAGATCTTTGTAAAAATTCATCCAACTTGTTCCACTAGAGATTCCTGGATAAATTAGAAACTTACAAACAGAAATAATTCAGGCTACTACACAAAGATAGATTAATCAGGATTTCCTGTGATATCAAAGAAGAATATTATAAACTATGATAAAGGTAGATTATATATTCTTAAAATTTTGTACAAAGAATTCAACAATGTTATTAATATACAAAAAGCAAGAATTTATTAGTAGACTAATAAAAACACAAAGAAAGAAAAATCTTGCTTTAAAAGCGTTCAATAACTTGCTAATGGGGCATTCTTATGGAAACCATAACACACCGGTCTCTAACAAACTACACAATTACTGTTCAGCTCACAACAATTACATCAAAGCTAAAGCACTATTAAACTACATTAAATATCATCAATATCTTGTAATATTTGTATATATTTTGTTTATTATTTTAACCTCATAACGGAAAATGAGATTTCACCTCCGTGAACTGCCTCTCCTCCAGAAATCAAGAATGTCTCATGTATTTATGCCAATGCTAAATAATATTTTTCAAGTTTAAGGATGGTATACAGTTGCAATGTAATGTTTAACTGCATCCGTTATAAAAATTTTATCCTGAATCTAAAGAAAAACATAAATACTTCTAAAATTATGTTGTCTGCCAAATAGTTCTCACCTCCGGTTCTTTTTTATTAAACTAATATAAATTTCGTAATTGATGCGCCATATATCTAGCAGGTGCTGTAGTTAACTCACAAGTATTGCAAATTCATTTTAATGTTGAAAGTAGTGGTTAATGGTGAAGTGTTTTGTGATAATTTATTAAAAAAGGTAAGGAAATATATTTATTCAAGATGATTTGTCACCTCCGTTAGTACATTTTAAGACAAGCATTGTTCATTTAAGTTGCTTATTGTTTTGCACATAATTAAAATACATATATAAATTCATTTAACCGTATGCAAAATCTTTATAACCTCAAAATTATTTCTTTTATAACGGAAATTATCAAAGTTTCACACCTCCGTGAACCTCACCTCCATAAATATTTCTGATAACGGTGGTAAGAGTATATCCATGGCGGTTAGAAACTTTTAATCTTCTATTATAAAGATGATATGTATTTACAACTTTACAATCAGTTCACCCAAAATGGCACACGCCAAAGCGAAGAGCAATAGCACAGACAAAAAAACGAAAAATAGTAAAACAAAGTATTAGAAGAATGCGAAAAAGAATAAAAAGTGACCCCGTAAAATAGGAAGAGCAAAGAGAAAAGAAAGGGAGCGCTATTATTCGAGAAAAGCAGCAGGAAAAATTAAGGACGTCAATGAGATGCCTGAACGTGAAAAAAGAGCAATATGAAGAAAGTGGAGGGAAAGGAGTAAACGATGTTACGACAAAGAAGAAAGAAAAAATAGGCATAGAACCATTTTTAACTGACCAAACTTCACCGGCTTCTCCTGTTCAGGAACTGTTACGACTGACACCTGTGGAATTTAACAATTTTGACAATACTCCTAGAAGTGGTAGAATATTATCCACAAGTTCCAGAAGTAGGGTAGTTAAAAAACAAATACAGAAAGGATGAAATGTTAAAAAGAGTTTTACATATGCAGAATTAATTTTAGTTTGAAATAAAGGTTTTTGCAGTAATTTGTACAATTTTTAATGGGTAGATAGTAGTTACCACCTCCAAAAGTAACAGAACCTCACCTCCTCGCGCAGTCTCTCACCTCCGTCAAAATCAATTTTAATTTTTTTTAGTAAATTTTTGGTAAAATGTTATTAACGATCTCGGAGATGTAGTTGTATCTTAAGAGAGTAGTTTTTTGTATATAAAAATGGAATAGCTACCATTATTTAGTAAAACTATTTCTTGTCAAATTCAGAGATGAATAGTCTGATTATTTTGAGAATGACTCTAATACTTTATTAATAATAAATTGCAATAAGTAACTTGCTATTACATACAAGAGTAATACATTGCTAAGATGTTTGGCTGAATCTTTATCTCTCTCCAACAAAATATTGGCACTTTTTATAGTGGTCTAGTGTTCGAATTTTACACTAATTTTTTTACTGTGTACGATACTTTCAATAAGACACTTAACAATAGAAACTACATAAATGTTATAAAAAATTAAAAAAACATCTAAAAAGTATGCTATATTTTGCCCGAGAGTGTATACTATGTAATTCAACATAAAGTCGAAAACTTAAAAAACAATTGCATTTAAAACGTTGCAAAATTGTGGAGTTTTTCTGTCAGATTTAGCACGTAAGCGGTCAACCGATAAATTGAAACTTTAGAAATATGTCTATTGTTACAGTTTTTTACAAGATATTACGTGGCAGACCATTTTTATTTCGTTATACTAACTGAGTTCGAGAAATTAAAGCTAGTTTTATTCTTTAACTAATGAGTTTTTTGTGAAACCCGAGAGAGGGGTAAAGTCGCCCTGATACGCCAATCGCACCAAGATAGGGGTTGGCAGACCAAGCTGTCTTGTATCTATTGGTAGTCAATTGTTATTACAAACTGAAATTTTCTATAACTCGATGAGTACAGCGTTTTTGAAGCCGCCGCCCGAACTATTCATATACCTACTAGAATAATGATAAGCATATGAAAGCTTGTGAAATTAGTTTTAAAATGATACCAAAATTATTGCAGTAGGAAGAATATTAACTTCAATTACGTGGTCGAAAAATGCTGAAAAGGCAGTATTTCAAAAATTCAAAAAAATTTTATCTAAAAATTCTGAAAAAATTAATTTTACCCCTATTCGCCACTAGCAATCTGAAAAAAGGTTTTGAGAAAAGTCTGAAATGGTCCGGCAGACCACTTAGGTGATTTCACACGGAATGACCCTAGGCAAACTTTATTATTACTAAATATTTGTCTTGCAAATATTTGTTGTGTTTACACAGTAACATGACTTACTTTAAAACTACCGTTTCTGCAGAAATTGTACGCATATCAGAGTTCTTTTAGATAATATAAATTTGATTGATTAATACTGTTTGAGTGTGATAATTAAGAACTGTTTGCATATTGTTATAGAATACCACATTAACTTGCTCCTAATTTAAATCGTTAAAATTTTTATTTTAGTATTATAAGAGGGATTTGAGAAGAAGTATTATAAGAACTATAAATTCTGTAAAAAGAATTATCGTTGATATTGAATTATTGTTTATATTGATAGGGGTTATTTGTGAAACAATTGCAATTTTTGGTATAACTATTATAATTTTATTTGATTCTCCAATTTTTAATATTTACCGTTTTTACTGTTTATTTTATTTCAAATAAATCTCTTGTTGTCTCTTTTGTATTCAGTGTTTTTTATTTTTATTATTACTTATGCTGAGTTCGAACGGCGGCTGTTATCTTGAAGCACACGTTTGTCAGACCCAAAATTTAGGAAAGTTTCTGGTTAATGTTTTGCGTTATAAATTCTAACATTGCGGCACTTCTTATTAACACCGCGAGCTAGCCGGTCAGGAAGTTCTCCCTATGTAGAGTTATATCCATGATAGCATAGGCCAACTACTGTTCACGCTGATAAAAGACCCTGATATTAATATTTTGTTTTTTATACAAAAAAATCGTTTCTTTATTTTATTATTACTACATTATTACATAGCTAAGCTACTATTAACATTATGAGTTGGTGCAGTAACGATCTTTCTTTCTATTTATAAATGATAACGTACATAAAATGAATTTTATTTAATTTCCTTTAATCCGGTAACAGTTTCCATCTTCACACTTTACAATATTTCTGTAGCTTATCCTACAAGAAAATATAATTTTCATGCGATAAAGTGTTAAAGGTGATAGAACCTTAAGTATACACAATTTTATATTTATTCTGGCAGATCGGTTAGGCAATGTGCAATCTTGTGTAGTCATTTTATTTTCTTTGACAACAAATAACTTTTTCATAAATTGACGGAGCTGGAAAGTATTTATTAGCCTATAGCAATATTCTTTTCGAATTCACTGAAATGCGTTATATATTTTGTTTTATTAAAGATGGATTTTATCGTTTTATTTCATTAATCCCATAACCAGAGTTTCTATATTTATAAAAAATTTTCTGTCTCTTAAAGATAAGATACTAGGATTAAACACGACTAACTAATAAATATAAGATTTAATTTTTCTTTTTCTATATATCTAATTTGTCCTCTATTACATACTAATAAAATGGTAAATTTCAGGTAATATAAGGCTTATAGTAAAATTATTTTGTAAAACACTGTCTTAAAACGGGACTGTTTGGTATAGAATAACTTTTAGTATGGTTGCATTTAAAGGGTTGTTTCACTGTTGTTTTATAGCGAATTATGGGATAATAAAAGCTTGTTCCAGAATTACGAATACAATTTTTATGATAAACATGATTATATGTAAATTATTCAGTATTATGCAGAAAGAAGAATGTGGAAATGACTGGTAATACGATAATCAGTACAAATGTACTGATTTAACTGATTTATACTTATTACGCATTACTGTTTTATTACGCATGAACAAACAAAATATCTTAATAATAGCGTTTACTGTCCCCAGCCTTACTTTGTGGAACTCCATAATCATGAAGTATAATATAAATGTGAAAATATGAAATATAATATTTTATATTATATTTCAATCTTAATAATGTTTATTTTTTATAAAAAGTCCAAATTTTTAATAATTTTGACCGATGTTTTTACAAAAGTACGTATAAAGTTATAACGCGCTGATAGTGATATTGATATCATTAATAAAGAATAAACTTAACTGTATATGTAAGGGCAAAGCTTTGACATTTTGAAGCTAGACAAACATGATGAGATCACATTTCACTGGATATTTTTCTAGTCCAAACTCACCATTTTCAAGAGCCCAGTTGTGTTACATTGTACTATTGCAAATTAAATTGCTTCGCTTCGTTGACATAGTGGTTTTTGCTTTATTAAAATGCACGTCTCAAACGATGACTAAATGTAATACGAAACGTAAATATACAAAATTGTGTAGTTCCTGCGTTTCCGACAACTGTAGCGTGTAACCTAACCTACAGAAAAATTTTAGAATTTTTATTTTAATGATGATGACTTATAGATGTTCATAATATTATCTAAGCAGTAGTAGAATATTCAGGTATTGAAAAACACTTCGATAACACACTACTCGCGGGGCAAACCACAATCGTTATTTGTTTTTAGTTGCTTTTCATTATTATAAATTATAGCATGTATATATGAATTCAAAACAGCCATTTTAGAATGTCTAGAGAATGTGAGAATATTAATCGACTTTAGTTACTCCTCGCTTTTGTTTGAGGTTATACCAATGCGATGCGGGAACTAACATTCCTCTACTCTTGATTTTGAAAGCTCTGGCAAAGTAAGAGTAAATATTTCAGCTGACCAAATTAGCAAGCAGCTTCTAGATTGCTGTTGAGCAGTTTAATTCATTCAAAGGAACTATTAACTTAGCATCTTAGCCGCTGAGTATCCCTAAATGCACTAAATGTCTGAATATGCAATGCAGATGTTTTCCATCAGTAATAAATTGCAAAAGTTTCTTTAGAATTGCTTGATTTATGTCAGTGCTACTTGAAAGGGCGTTGTCTTTTAAGTTACGTGGACCTCCAACATTTTTATATTAAACGTATCAAATCAGGAAACAAACAACTTGATGAGATTTTTAAACAGAATTTCCTTCCAATTTCGATAAAGATTTCAAAAATGAAACTCTTTTAATTAAAGATTCTCGGTAGTAATTTGAGAACGATGTAATTTAACAGGAAACGTAAAATGGCCAGGAAGCTTTTAGATGGTGCTTTGTGTTTTATCAATATCGGTAAGTATAAAGCACTGTTCGCGGCGAAACTTCACACGATAAAACCCTAAAAAGTAAATAAAAAATTCAAGATGAATACTTTACTATTGTCGATTTCGTCGAATACCTTTTGAAAGAAATTCTCAATTTCCTCACTTTTTGTTGAAATTAAAAAAATTCAATAATATAAAAATTTTCTAAATATACTAAGCAATATTATTGTTGGTAAATTACAAATAATTTTTTATTGCAAACACTTTATTGTAGATAAACAGTTTATTCGTTAATTAAACTTTCATAAACATGTCATCCCAATATTCAAATCCTTTACTTAATTTGCAGTCTTTCGTGATCTCCTCAAATTGAAGCAAATAGCGTGAGGTGGTAAACAAATTATGTATAATTTACATGCGGTCAGGGTTAAAACGTAGTTCAACCAGTTTAGAAACAAATTAAAAAGTAATTTTAGCAACTTTTGCACACATGAGTGTAAACAAATCTTAAATTACATTCTTGTAATTATATTAAGGACTAAATATGCATGAAAACATGTTAGGGTAAACGTCGTGTTTGCATAAAAGGCGTATAAATTAATTTAATTGACAAATTGATCTAAAGATTAGTCAAATTAGTTTGAATCTAAAGACTTACTGAATTTTACAGCAAAAAAATACTAAAACTAAGCCGCAACAATTACGATACACCACAACATGTCATCATCATCATTGAACCGTATAAATCGGAATTATGGCTAACGCCAAAGCGTTTTCAATTCATTTTTTGAGGTGGATCAATCAATCATCTTGTTCTTTGATTTGTTTATTTCTTAAGGCTGTTTTACCCGATTCTGAAGATAGGGAAACGCAATGTAAACTTACTCGGTTTTTATTCAATAACCGCTCAATATTTTTTGATCGGGTTTTTACCAAAAATTTACCTACAATGTAGTGTATGATGTAATGTTTTTAAAAAATAATTTTTAACGTTTGAAACCATAAAAAACTTAATTTAAAGTTGAAATTTTCGTTTCTAAAAAAAAATCTTTACATTACATCATAGCATTTGACGCACAGATTACGGGAAAAATGTTTAAAAAAATATACGTTGATAAATAAATGAATAAAAGCATAGTAAGCGATCCTATTGCAAATTAAGTTTTTTATGGTTTCAAACGTTAAAAATTATTTTTTAAAAACATTACATCATACACTACATTGTAGGTAAATTTTTGGTAAAAACCCGATCAAAAAATATTGAGCGGTTATTGAATAAATAAATAAATAGTTTACATTGCGTTTCCCTATCTTCAGAATCGGGTAAAACAGCCTTAAAGTTTGTTGTTGGTCCTGGAGGTCTCTGTTATTTTCCTCCATTCTTTCCTATCTTTGCATTTCGTTTTCTAGTCTTCTATTCTTAGTACCTTTATGTCTTTTTCTAGGACATCTTTCCATCTTTTCCTTGGTCTTCCTTGTTTCCTGGGCCACTGTGTAATCTTCCTGATCATCTCATTTAGTTTTCTTCTCATAATGTGACCAGACCATTGTAATTGCTGTGTTTTTATATATCTAACCATATTTTCACCTCCAAGTTCTTCTTCTATTTCCATGTTTTTTCTTAGTCTTATTTCTCCATATCCTGTTACGTTAGGTCCCATTATTGTTCTCATTATTTTTCATTCTATTATTTTTAGGTCTTCCTGTTCTTTTTTGTTTATTGCTATTGTTTCCATCCCATAAGTTATGGTGGATCGTATCAGGGTCTTGTATATTTTTATTTTTGTTGTTTTGCTTAATGCTTTACTTTTTAGTAGGGTTTTATTTCTGCCATATGCCTGATTTCCTTTCAACATTCTCTCTTTCACTTTGTTCTTTCCAGTTTGTCCCATCGTGACTTCCAGGTAATTAAATCTCTCGAAAATGTGTTCCCGTGTTTTTAAATGATTTTGTGCACGCTTATTCTATTTTCTTATCTTCATGTATTTTGTTTTTGCTTGGTTTATTTTCATACCAAATTTTCTTGCTTCTTTGTCTAGTTGGCCTACGGCTCTTACTAAATCTTCTCTTCTGTTTCCTATGACTGCTGTATCATCTGCGTACGCTATTATTTGTATTTGGTTGGTCATGATATTATTCTTATCTAGTTTAGCTTTTCATATTACGCCCTCTAGGATTAAATTGAATATTGTATTAGTGCGAAAAACAGTATTTTCGTAATTTCGCTAATTTTAATGTTTGGGGGACCCCGAGGAACATAGCTAAACAACGTGGTCGCGATTTCTTAACTTCCACTAGATATGATTTTAGAATATTTAATCAAATGCGTTATGTCTCACCGTAAATGGACTCAACTTTGGGGTACCAGCTCTTGGTTTGGGGATAATCCTAGACCAAGGGTGGATACCAGTACGTGAAAGTTACTACTAAGGTCACTCGGCAGTAACCACTGTCTTTGAGGAAACTGTTTCGCTAGGTGTTTTCTGCGAATTACGATTGTGAATTGGCAGTTTGTGGAGTTGTTCTGCACTAAATTGACACAAAGCCATACCGCTGATCTCAACAAGGCCATCCCGGGAGATCATCTTTAAGGGATGTTGTACATACATACAGCCCAATACAAGACAACCTCACTTCCAATGTGGTATACTCGTCACGAAAAAATCGAGACAGCAGTAGTAGACAATTAAAAGATTTTTGTTATAAATGAGATTTTAGATCAAATGTTTGTACTTTTCATGATTACTGCAAGTTATAAATCACTACCAACATTTTATCTAAAATCCCATTCACGACCAAAAATATTTGTAATTCTCCACTACCTGTCTGCATACTGGACTAGGTGTAAAGGGTTTTCTTTAAGACACCAGTGAGAACTGGCAGCACTCGGTAAGTGACTAATTGAGTGTATCTCAATTCCTGCCTAAGGGGTCTGGTGGTAGGTACGTCATGTGAATCCGCCATTACAGATTTTATTCATATCTCATGTCTTTTTCTTCTACAACAGCAACACACATTTGTCGTACCATAAAAAATGAACGAAAACAAGAAAAAGAAATTTGAAGCAGAAGTTGTTGGGAAGGTAGGACAAAGTTGCTCAAAAAAGAGATGTTCACCATATATAGTGCCTTTGGGACTGCCTGTAAACCTGAATATTTATGTGAAAGAATGTATACGAAAGAGGTTGGCGTAATTGGTTACCTTTATAAAAAAAACATCATGGTGATGGCCGATACATCTTCTGACCATGTAACGATTGAAATTACACTAACGAAAGTCCCACGCATGGGCGGCAATTGTAACAAACTAAAAATACTCAAAACAAATGCCCCACGATCAGGCGTCAATTGTAACAATATGGGTATCGTATAATATAGTTAGGATGGTTTATAGATTAAATGATTGTGTTTGTTTACGAAAATGTGAAGTGTCCTATATTAGAAAGACATTAATTTATTCTTTATTTTAAATCAAAGCACGCCCCAGAATCTTTACGCCGAGATTTTTCTTTTGGTCAACGAAGTAGCTGTTTCGTGTTGATGCAGTAAGGTGTTGCTTCTGTAACTATTCAAAGCCAAATTCTACAGGTACGTAGAACCGCCCCACTGCGTCTGTAAATTGACAAGAGAATCCAGAAATCTTGCAAGAAGCGGTGTCTGGAAATCTCTTAATAGAATTTTATAAAATCTCGCATGCACTAGAAGCAGAATCAGTACTTCACTTCTAGAAACAAGAAACAATCACTTCGTAGACCAGATAAAACGCTCAAACAATTACTTAACCTTTAAGAAAAATAAAAGTAGAGGACCTAGTATGCTTTTGGGCTCGCATAAGGGATTAGGGTTGATTATTAATTTTAATTATAATATTTTCTAAGTGGATAATCTCCTTTTGGCTAGCATTAATTTGTATTTAGATGTACAAAGGCGATGTAGCATCATGTTGTATCGTATTCTTGTAATACCAAAGCCACATTGCATTTTTTATTATGTTTGCAAGTAGTCTCCGGGTTGCTTATCGTCAATATTCCTCTCACTAAATTTTTAGTAATGGATTTTATTCCCCATTTTCATTCTATCTGCTCTTGATATTAATTCAGCACCACAAACAGCAGGACTAAACTAGCTGTTAGTATCAACTAGGGATTCTGACCCGGGAATTACTCTACTTTTCGTTGTCTCGAGTCCCGGAAAAAATAATTCGGGACTTTTCTATACAAGATATTTAATTAAAATTCCTACCTTAGAATTAAGCTTTTATTTGTATGTTGTTTTGCACAGATGGTGTTATTAACTAGTTTTTTTAAGTACTAACAGACTTAACAGTCTTTGCAAACACATACAACTTATTTACAACCTGTCTATAAACAATCAATAAAGGTAAAGAGATCAGTTTCATCAAGGAAGTACACCGTTAGGTATGGTGCCTCGCCACAGCATTCTTTATAAGTAAACTAATAAAGAATATTCAATTATATTCAAAAAGTTCCAAGAAAATTTTGATTTTGATAGTTTTTGTAATGGCAATATTATAATTAATTGCTTATAGTAGTGCGTATTTACTAAATTTCTGAATTTGTTTCATCTGGCTCTTATTTACCTTATTTAAATTTATAAATAAATGTTGGTTAGCTTCAAGATGAAAATAAACCAAATCGTAGTTTGGAATCATTTTGAAAATGTAGAAACAGTCCAATGTAATTATTGCCCCAAACAAATTTCTAATTCTACCGGGCCCATGCGGCATTTATAATACATGCACGGATCTCATTCAAAAAATATTGAAGATATCGCACCTTGTACCTCAAAAAAATTAAAAATTAACAATCAATTTTAAAATTTTGCAAAACAAGGAATTTGAGTGAGATTGTATGCATCGCAATAGGTCGCAGAAGATGGAAGGAATTATCAATTCGAACTATTCGGAAAAATTTTTATAAAAGCTATGAGTAACTTAAAACTTAGCGGCAAAGAATACGACACTAAACAGGTTTTGGCATAAAAGCGGAAAAAATAATTTTATGATCGGAAAATTTATTTATGTACTGCTGTGCTTTTTATTAATTAATTTATTTTTTTTCCAATGGCAACTTCTGGGAGAAAGTGATTAGAGGATTAATTAAAGCAATTTTAAAAACAAATATTTGGATTTTTGTGTTAGGTGCCTAAGTAGTAAACAGCCTTGGTAGTGTAATGCCTGGCGTGCCGGACTTTCACCCAAGCGGCCCGCGATCGACTCCCGGCGCCGCGCCGGCAGATCTGGTTAAGGTTTTCTGCAGTTTTCCTTACCTGTGACACAAATGTGGGATTTGCGCTGTTCCATCTGTAAGTCGGCTGCAGCCGCACATTTGGGCCTACATAATAATAATAATCGCCCCCTCCCTCCCGCACAAGCTTATAGCTTCTGGGGCCTTGGATTAGGTTATGGGTTGTAGTAGTTATTATTATTATTATATAAGTAAAATTACCACCCGGGATTCCCGGAATTTCCGAGACTTCCGGAAAAAACAGTCTCGAGTCCCGGGAATAGCAAAATTGTCGAGACCCAGAAACCCTAGTGTCAACCACCACATCTGATTATGATGATGATTATTGTTTCATTATTATTTAGATTATATTTTGTAGCATTATTACCTTATTTATTTATAACTATTATTATTATTATTTATATTTAATAGCTTAGGTTATAATATCTTAGTACGTTGCTCGTGGGTCTATTAGACCTAAGATGTAATGTTCCGTTACTTCCCTTTTTTTGAACGGTTTGCTTTGTACAGGGCGTTGCGTTGTTAAGCGAAACTCTTAATTTCAGTCTACTTCTATTGGTTAAGCATTATTAGGAAGAGAAAAGAAATACATAGTATTGTTTATTCATTCCAATTATTAATATTAATATATACACGCCAACTTCATAAATTTTGCTATAATAATTTGCAAGTCAAGTTATTCGAACCAATTTTTATACGGAATTTTAAAAACATGGTTTAACTCTCAACATATACTATTTACAGACATCATTATATAAATACAATTTTTAGGAACACCCAAATTTGTAAATTGCCATTTGTCTACAATTCTTCATATAAAAAAAAAGTTTTGAAACGCGGAAAATTTGTCGTAAATTATATTTACTCCGGTTTTGGAGTAGTTTCTATGCACTTTCGGGAATAAACATAAGTTTATTTTAACAACTTCTCTGAAAAGCGGACACGTAATCCTGTAATCTTGTGCAACGGTTTTATGCAGTTACTTTTTTACAATTCTAGTAGCTTGTCGATTGCAAATCATACTTATTAAGAAAAGTGCGACTTCTGCACCATGCTTGCGAATCCTTGATTTAATATGTATATGGATGAAGATATTTATTACATCTGAAAAGTTTCATCTAATGAATGCCCTAAATTGTTGCAATTTCAGGATTTTTTCGTAATTCAACAAACAGTTTTACGCAAGTATTTCACTAGTAACAGTTAATCAAATTTAATTTTCAAATAAAATCTTCTATTTTATTGTTTTTTCGATTCTCTTTTGCGTCTATAATAATCATTTGAGTCCTTAATAACCCAACTTTTTTAAAGTTGGTAGCATTGAAGAAAAACTAAAAAAAAGAAAATTGGCAAAAACTTTACTCCAAAAATTGTAACATTTAAATGTCACGTCAGTATTGCCAACCACCACAAAATTTCATGAAATTGAAATTCTATTTATTTAGAAAGGGAATAAGAGGTGAAAAAGAGAAAAAATAGCTTAAAAAACCTGATTCATAAGTCATTATTGCACTCGTCCTATAGAAAAACTTTGCCTTATGAAACTCGTTCTTTAATATCTAGATATTGACCCAATATTGGTGCTATATGGGTGACATATTATATTCAGGCCGAATATTTGGAAGATTCAACCAAGATTGGTGTTACATCGGTTAAAGACTGGCGCCCAACGTATGTGGTAAATATATTTACCTCTAGATTGGTCCTATATTGGGCTTATATTTCAGCTCGTGATTTTACCGCCATTGGTACTTGATGCATAAGTTTTAGTGTTGCGATATCTGTTGCTGATCGTTTCTTGTTGAAAAATTTATATTTACTGTTTGTAAGTGTGTCAGTTATTTATATTCATTATATACTGTAAGTACTCAATATAATATCCATATATTTTAATACTATAACCGCCTAGTTTAGCTAGAGTTTTGTTTAAACACGAGTAAAATTGTGTAAAAAATACGTCTGTGATTCATTTTCAGAACGTGTAAATACAATAATAGTAGGTACATAATTATGCAATTTCAAGTTTATTAAAAGTAGCATTATCTCGTCTTTAATACATTTTTACAGATGTTTATCGAAGTGAATGAAATATCAAACTTAAGCTAAAATTTTTAACAAATCCTCCTAGTATACTGCGGTGATATCAAATCACCGTATTGAAAATTTCATCAACGACCGAACTGAAACGTTAATACAAATATTTTTACATTAGATTTAAATTAAAAGAGAAACATGTTATGTCATGGGCATAATTAATATAAAGGCTATAGATAGGACCACAGTTAGGTTCATTAATGTTTAAATTAAAAACTTAAGAATAAAGACTTCATGCAAACATAACCTAGCTTTCTTATGCATAAATAAATAGGTTTCATTTTAGAAAAAGGATATAAATTAGTTAGATTGCTTAATCATATATACGTTCAGGCAACCCATGTTACACTTTGGGACGGTTTCCCACTTGCAAGGAGGAAACAATTTCCATATTGAAATTTTCAGATTACGATGTTTAACGTTAGATAGATTTTTCTATATTCCAGGAGGTCAGCTCAAGTTTATGTTGCTAATTAGCTGAAAATAGATAAATTAGGTCAATCTTATTATGACTGATACAATACAATTAACTTTTGAATCTGTTTAAAAGATTTCTGGTCATTTCAATTAAAGAAGGTATAAAATCCTCTCGTTTCGTGTTAACTGACTCTTATAGACTTTTATCCTGTTTTTCCTCACCATTGTTTTGATGTAAGTGTCTAGAGTAATGTATGCTGGACATTTTGAGCATAATTTGATTAACGTTGACTTAATATTTAAGATGGCACTTGTATATGCATTAATTGGTGTATTTATTGTAGTTCGTACTGTAGTTCGTAAGATTATGTTTATAGTAAATTGTAAAGATGTTTCTATGGATAAACTAATTGTATTACCTATATCATGTATTCCTGTAACTAGCTTGTAAAGGATGAACCTTCATTTGTTGAACTTTATATGTAATTAGATCGTAACGAGTTTTGTACATTGTCAAACGTTTTTCTCGAATATCTTGGTTATCATACATTTTGGGATAATGAATGTATTATACTTTATTGATCTTCGTTTCAAGGGCTACAATCCTATAATAATAGAATTAAGATTAGTGATGATCCAGAACAGCTGTTGCGGATTAGTGACGTCACGAGCTTAGTCGATGTTCCGTTGTTTTGAAAAAGTGTCATAGTTTTCTTTTGTTCTGGCATAAACTATATAAGCTGGGGCAAATTGAAATAAAGTCAGTCGATAAAACGTAGAAGGCAGAACTTATGCCCGACTCCGGATAAAATATCTGTAATTAATTTGGGGTTAGATAGTTAACCATATGTTTTGACGCAAATGTCATTGTATAAATAAAGTTAAATTAAAAGCGTTACCTGAACATTTTTAAAAGGATTGAAAGAAGATTTGATTATTGTGCAACAATTATTAGAAGTGAAAGTGATTGCTTAAATAAATTCTGATTGAATTTATTTTTTTTGACATCGATCTTTGCAACGATAATTTATAAACAAGAAGTCAGCTGACAGGTTCTGTCACAGTGTTACCAATAATAAGGATTAATTTTTAAAAAGGAAAGTATATTGTAATATACAAGGTTGGTTATAATAAATGATTCTTGTTAAGTTCATAAATAATAATTAACTTGTAAAGTTCATCCTCACATATAAAATGATTTGGTTTAGTTTATTAAGTTCTTTTAAGAATTTATTTGATTTAAAGTAAATAAAACAACTAAATTTCTTTATATAAAATTTATTTTCATTTGACAAATATTTTTATTTATAAACAAATTTCATTTGTGTTGGTTTGTTCAAACGAATGACCGTACTGATCCTGTCAGGTCACTACAATTATTTCTAACGTTTGAGCAAACCTGAGAATTTATTACCAATTGTATTATCTTGAATAACATTTTTTTAATTCATTTTGACGTTCCATTTGGATTTTTATTTTTGTTCGTTAAATAAAGTTTATGTGTTTTCAATTTTACATATGTGATTAATTGATGTTAATACAAGCATCCAGCGTTCTTTTCTTTTAAATTCAGAGTTTAGTAGCAGTTGTCCAGCTTGCAGGAGCTTTAGTGCTTACGATATAAGTTTTTCTTTCTTTCCAGGCATAAAAGTAAATAAGAGTCTCGTAATTCAAATAATTTATGCTTTACTGAGCAAGCCTGAGCTAGCTGAGAGGAATAAAGAAAAATATCTGTGGTGTATTCTCATTTCAATCCACCGTATATAATTCATGTTTATATTTGGAACGGTGGATATATTGTATTTTATTTTATATTTAAAGATCACCGAAATACATTATTGGCCCAATATGTTGCATAGTTTTGATATAATTAATTTTGTTAGTTAGGTATCTGTTTCACGTTGATACAATTTATTTATCTATTTAACGGATAAAAATCCAATAGATAAAAGTTCAATTAACATAATTTAATGCGTTTGTGTTTATATCTACAGTTTTCGCAATGACGCAAATGAATTATTGTGCTAAGTACAGACATCTAAAACGAGTTCTATATAGAAGATATATCGATAGTGAAACTACATGATCTTCTCCCCCTCCGACTTCATCTACAGTGGAACATTAATTTAACGATATGGACTCTGTCGGTTTAATATTACTATTATCGTCGTCGGTTATTGATATGATTGGGTTGAATGAACAAAAGATATACAAAGTGATTTGTGACAAATATTACCTGTTAAGGGAGACATTAATCGAAATAAACGAAAATTTTGCAAGTATACTGCACCAATATTACGTTTCTACAGTGGATTAATATCATGTAAATGCATTTGACAATGTTGTAAAAGAATATTGGACCATTAAATGTTTCAATGTTGGACCAATATTACCATGTTGGAGACATATTATATGCACATATTGTGCCAATACTATAAACGTATATTGACCCAATATAAGGTTTCAATGTATGGGTAATATCAAACTGCAATACTAAACATATATTGCTTCTGCATATTGTGCCAATTCCGTTAGTTTCTGTCATTTACAATATTTGGCCAATGTGTGGAAACAATATTTTTCCAACATGTGTGTGCTACTGGGGATACTATTATTAAATAGCTCTGGAATCAAGATAATGTTATATACTCGTATGGTAAGAACTTATTGGCCACCTTGTGCATTACTTTGGACTGGCTGTTCTGTATTATAATATTAATAGTTAGAGCATGACTGTTACAAATTAATGAACAATTTTCTGTTTTAACATATATCGTAAAGTTGTTTTTGTTGATGAATCGAACTGGTGAAACATTCCTAGTATACTTTGAAACCCATTGCTTTGATCGTATGTATGATCTATTTGAGTTTATCATAACCTGAGAAAATTTGTCCTTAGTAGAGATTTTTAACGTGTTAAACATCACATTAACTTGGACGCTACAATTTAACTTTGTTGTCGTAGAAGAAGCACATACCACAATTACTTCTTATTTTACATATTTTAGCTATAAAACCTTGATTTTAAGTTGTTTTAATATTATCTCACTGTATTACATTACAAGATAGTTTATGTCTTAAAGAAATACTTTGGTTAGGGCTACAACATTAGTGTTATATTTTTTAGATTAGAGATGGGTCAGCTTGCGAAATCTTTTAAGTCACCTTGGGAAAGCTAATCCACTTTAGTAGGCAGTTGTTAAGTTGAAAGTGTCTAACGTCATTGACATATATATCTTTATAGAGAGTTTACTATACAAACTGCAAGTCAAAATTAATGAATAGAAAAGAAAGAGAACACAATACAAGGACTCCTTTGTTAGCTTTTACTTATTCGCGTTTCTTTTTCTACCCTATTTATACATATCAAACTTGTGTTTATCATTTTCCTTTTTTCCTTAGCAGGACAATTATGACTTTCATTACCAGACTGGTCACGACTCCCCATCCTTTTTGTGTGTTAAGGGAAAAAATTCCATCATTTTTTGGCAGCTGTAGAAAAAAAATACATTTTCTATCATCAGTAGTATCTGGCGGTTCTAAAAATTGCAGGACATCTGTAGGATAATTTTTCAATTTTGTTCATTGCAATTTTTTCGCTATATCCTGAATATTTTAAAAATATAAAGAAGTTTTTATTGTTGTTCCACATTTATTTGAAGTGAACGTGATTATTTAAATAAATTCAGGAGAATTTATTTTTCTTCATGGATTTACGTATTGACGTTTTACAAACTAGAAATCAGCTGACAGGTTTTGTCAAAGTGATACCAATTGAGGATTTATCTAAAGGAAACCGATTTTGTAATATACCAGGATGGCCGTAGTAAAAGGGTTTTTAATTTGATTGACAATATTAAATTATTAAAGTTTATCCTCAATAATTCAAGTTTATTTGGTTAAATCTTAAAGGTTCATTTGAGAACTTATTTTCATTAAAAAAATAAAACAATTTAATTTCTTTTATTTCAATTTATTTTTCATTAAGATAAACATTTTTATTTGTAAACAATTTTTGATTTGTGTTGGTTTGTTCAAGTGAATGACCGTAATGGCCCTATGTCAGGCTATTACAACTTTTAATCACATATGAGCAAGCTTGGGAATTTATTTCCCAATTGTTAATTGTATTAATTTGAACAACATTCCTTGCCATTTACTTTTCATTTGAATTTTTATTTTGTTCATTAAATAAACTTTATGTGTTTTTAAACTTACTTATGTGTTTAATTGACGCATACACAAGCATCCAGTTTTCTTTCTTTTAGAATTTAGAGTTTAGCAGTGGTTGTCCAGTTTGCAGGAGCCCTAGTGTTTGCAACTTAAGTTTTTCTCCTTTTTCAGGCATAAGAGTTATTAAGAGTCTCATAATTCAAACAATTTATGCTTTACCGAATAACCCTGAGCTGACTGATTGGAATAAAGAAAAATATCTGTGGTGTATTTTTATTTTAATCCACCGTATATAATTTATGTTTATTATTGGCACGGTGGCATTTTATATCTATTATATCATTTATTTAATTTTATTTTAATATCACCGCAATATAAATAAGAAATTTATGAGATATTAAGAATAAAAATGTATCAGCTTTAACAGATGGCAATTTACAAAGCATGCACGTATACACTTCAGGAAAGTAAGGTTTTCCCATGTAGTGTTTCTTTAAATCCTGTATATTGTTGGATAATACCTATCAATCTTATAAGTTTTTAAACATTAGATGTCATTACATAATTCCATTTCGTCTGTTAATTATTACTCATTAATTTCAATAATAGCTATTCAAAATTTTTATAATCACTTGTTTGCCATGATTTATTTACATATTTTGAACTTTCAACAGTGTATTTAATCAATTAAATGTTTGTCAGTTATGTGACTCAAACTTCAAAATAATTCTTTCTTGTAATTATCCATTAGGACTTTCATATTTATTAATGATAACAATTAACATAAAATCACATGGTAAAACGAAACATAAGAACAATTAAGAGTAGTACATAGCATGTGCAACGATATCAATAGCACGTTTTTCATTTCCATCATATATTTTAAATAAAAGTTATTCAAAACCACAAGTGTATTAATTAAAAGTTATAATTATGTTTGAAAACAAAAAGGGTATAATATTTATCACATATTACAAACAATCTTATGAATTGCTGTTTCACATTGCAAATTTAGTTATGTTATGAATTTCAAGGAAATTGTAGATAATATTAGAGGTACATAACAAAGTAGGTATGTAGATCTATAATATCCATCAATATTCTAAGTTGAGTAAAGTTTCCGTTCGTTTTTTAGCGCTACTAATGGTAAACAAATGATGCTTAAGTAAAAGAAACTAGCAATTAATAATAATAATAATAATAATTGCTACAACCCATAGCCTGGAAACCAGGCCCCAGAAGCTATAAGCTTGTGCGGGAGGGAGGGGGCGATTATTATTATTACGTAGGCCCTAAATGCGGCTGCAGCCGACTTACAGATGGAACAGCGCAAATCCCACATTTGTGTCACAGCTAAGGAAAACTGCAGAAAACCTTAACCAGATCTGCCGGCACCGGGAATCGACCGCGGGCCGCTTGGGTGAAAGTCCAGCACTCTAGACAGTACACTACCAAGGCTACCAAGCAAAGAGAGAGGAATTTGCTTACTTTTTAGCTGACTCTGTGAAGTGTAGAATATTAAAGTTGATAGTATACTTGATATTCAGATAAGATCATGTAAACATGTGCAGGTAATAACGCACGAAATAAGAAGTCATTAACGCCTTCATTTTAATTCCGCACGAAACGAGAAAGATTCAGGTAGATTTTCGTCGGCGTACGAAACGTGACGCACGAAACAAGAATATACCACCTACCCCATTATTCTATAGTAAATAAAGACATTTAGAAAAAGAAGAAAGTTGAGATAGTAAGAATACATAACTGTGTATAATAAAAACGCCATAAAAATGCTGTTTGGCATAGACTCATTTTAACGTTCCTTGTCGGCAATATCCCGTATATCAGCAGAACTTTTGAACTTTATCAAGTAGATAAATGTCTTAGCTATAATTTAGTGAGAAAAGTTTTACTTAATTGCATTTAATAAACAACAAATTGATTATTCCAAATAATAAAAGTGAATAATTCTACATATTATGTCTAATATAAAAGAGCATAATATGTTATGTCCTGGAATCATTTTTAATAAACTGTGTAATATAGTTTTAGACAAATGCGATCACATGATCACAAACAAGAAAAAACACACAAAACGTCCAAAAACCGCTATACACTTTCAGTTACTGTCACCACCAAGAAACAAGTTTAGACTACAATGCTACTTTACGGTTAATTTTATAGAACTTTAACGATTGGTTTATGACAAGTAGATGATAGTTTTACCCTTTTAACCCTTTTTATGTTCTTAGTAATGTTAGAATATTTAACATTTCTGGTTATATAGTTGTTGTCAGGTTTCTTTAAAATTCATCTGTACAGGTGAAGTCAAGGCATAGTCAAAACTGTGTATTGCAACTCTGGATCTGGAGTTTTCCTTGCTCCCCCCCCCCTCAGTGCGGGTGACACGAAGCGATCAAGTATCGCCCTTCCTTAACTATATTGGTAGCAGTCGCAAGTGTGCTTTGGAATCGTACAAGTATTGTCGGTATACACTAGAGATGTGACAGTCAACTCTTGACGCCCATTGAAAGACATTTTGCCGACACAATTAACAGCGGTAAATTGTTCCCACTTAACGACCACCTTTTGGGTATACCTGTTAATCGTAATCGTATGTGTAGGTCATGTCCTTAACTGAAACCTTAAGAAAATCTATTATTTGTTTTTTCTACAAAATGTGTCTTCACAGACCATAACATTACTTTACTTCATGTATTACTGAACTTTATGTATTATGATTAAGGTAAAATTTAAGATTAATGGGAATTTTTGATTGGGAAGGAAAACAAATAACAATGATTTCAACTCTGAGGTTAGTGAAAGGAAATCGCTTCGGGGCTTTTAAGTTCGAACTTAAATTGTATACTGCTCTATTACGGTTATTATCAGCACATTTTACAGAGTATATGAACCCACTTATTAAATCTGAAATTCGTTTCTTATTATTACCTACAATTTCTAAGTTAATAAATCGTTATCCACTTCTTAAAACATAATTGTGCTGGTAATAATGAAAAGTAATTCATCCAGCAATGAGAGGGAATTTGTAACATTTTCTATCATTTGTAATTAAGGGCTAAATGGGTATCAACTAATTTGTGATGAATTGTGGTCAAACACAAAACATGATCAGATTTCCGCACACGTGCATTAATTCGCTCTATTATAAGTAAACTATGTAAATTTATACACTATGTGAACATCAAAGTTGTGAAGCGAACGATCGTTTAGGTATTAATATTAGCAGTTTCTGCAATGGCCTTTCTGTTAGGTACATGAAGCGTTTTTGACATTTTGACAGGCTTAATTTATACGTTTCAAAACATCTAGCTGGGACTAACAGTAAACAGAAGGTTTTGCAATAAAAGAGAATCAAATTGAAAAACTCTATGATAAAAAAATTTGTTTATGTAGTACCTGCTAGGCTTTGTATAAATTAGTTTTATTTTTAAATGAGGACATTGGCGTAAAAGTGATTAAATAATTAAAGTGACTTAAAAAAACGAATTCTTGAATTTTTTTAATTTAATTTGATTTTGTTTTAATTTAAAAAACAAAAACCATTCCACTTTTTAAGAAAATTACATTAACAAATTCTAATATCTGTGATGCTATGTGAGAATCCCACGAACTATCACATGACGCTTTGTTTTGATTAGGTACATTAATTAAACTGACTTGACCTACACCAATATCCTTTTCTTAATCGTCGGCGTTCTGGGAATTATCGTTTGACTGGCTGACCTCATAAAATTTTATTGTAAAAGGATCAGGTTGCAACGTAAGCAAACAAACCATAAAACATCTTGTTTGAAGAAAATAACAAACACTACTGTATGTGCTAAAAACATTATACCCGTCTTTATTTGCATTTTTTCCGAAACTACGCTCCTGAGAAAAAATGTTATAGGGATTTTTTGTTTGTCTTATCGATGTCTAACTACCCGCCGCGTTTGATGTGCTTATTACGAGACACCCTGTATACATTATTATTTAACACTTTTAAAATTCTAACTACAACTAACAATTATTGCAGTTTTTCTCGAATGTATTCAAGTTAAATGAGGTAAAAAACATACAAGTTTATTATAATTACGCAAACTTATAAATATATTTGCAAAAATAATTGCAGGACAACCAATCACAAACACATGGTAAAGTATGAGCAAAAAGTAACTCCATCAAAGATGCCTTTTGAATTTGATCTTGTGTGTATTATAACACCAAAAAATTTTAGAAACTGTCACTATCAAAGGACTCTGATTATTTTGTATATTTTCCTGGCGTTATAATACACATGGCTTCAAACTTATAAAGGCACCTTTGTTGAAGTTACTTCTAGATCATATATTTTGACATAACATTAAATTCAATAGCTTTTCTTTGTTTAGCTGTTTAACATAAGCTCACTAGCGAAGTAACTGGCCACTCTTCAGAAACAAGCTTTTTGTTTAAATTAAGTTATTTAAGTAGTTTTTACCATGTGCCCGTAATAATGTGTCTAGGGTTAAGTATTTTTGGCGCTTCCCAATACTGGCATAGCCAGAACAAAATAAATTTGACGGTGTCTGTGATTTGTATAAACGTAAGGAAAAGGGAAAACAAAGTATAACTAACAATAAGATACAGGTTGGAAGGTGTATACTAGTTTTAATTTCTGAAAGTGGAAGTTACAAAAATAAAATAACAGTAAAACACAATAATGAATAGGTGAATAGTTTTTGATAAACACTATTGATTTGAACACTTCGATTTGTTATGTGTATTTTAAAACTATCTTTAAAAATATGGGTGTTCTATAAGAACTGGCAAAAAACAAATTGTTTTTTAGATTAAATTCCATGCATGCTTTCACCTTATATAATTTCTTTTTAGAATTGAATGACCTTCAGACCTTGAATCTAGTGAATTTTATATCATACAGTTTTAAATTTGAATTTTAAAGACACTACTTTTCTGAATGTTTATCCAAAAGGTAATTTCATAAAAATTAATTTAACTAATCAAGGAAACACTAATGTTAGGATAAATTCAGGTATACTGATAAGGAAAATATTGACAAATTTGGCGAATATAAAATTTAGTGAAAAAACTACGAAGCGTTTTATATCGGACAAAGTGGTAGAAACTTAAAAAACGTCTTGTGGAACAAAAACACAAAATTTTATATAATAAGAAATCGTCTGGAATACTCTCCCATTGTATTGATAACAATTATTTAGTAGTTAACTACTACTTGATCCCTATCTGAACGATGCTGCGTCGAGAATACCTTACTACTGCCGGAGCAGGCAAGTTTTATGATTTTAAAAACAGATGTTAACGAGTATTAAGGATCGGTTTTCGACCTAAGTCGATCACATTAGAAACTTCTTTAGTTGCTTTTATGCAAGCTCCTGATAAAAATCTTAGAAATACAAACACGAGTAGATATGCTAGGAGAATTCGGCGGCAATCCTTATGGAAATTAACATGGGAAATCGCTAAGGTCCAACGTAGTAATTTTTGGTCAATTTCAAGGTCATCCGCGACCTGACTCAACGCGCGCCATCGCAACGTTTACGCATTAACTCTGCATATTACACAGTGGTTGAAGCAGTCGTCTGAGATCATAGGGATTTTATAACGAAGACATCACGGCATTCTAGGGCTTCACCCCCAGAAACAGGGCCCCATTGCAAGCGAAAATGATTATACTTCTACGCTCACATCTAACTAACCACGTGATCAAGATCATGTTTAAGGCGAATTAAATTAATTTACGATATCATTTGCATATCTGATCTCTCATTTACATATATCATCTCTCATATGCATACGCGAATTAAATTAATTCACGGTATCATTTGCATATCTCATCTCTCATTTGCCTAGCTCATTTTTTATATCTCATATGCATATGCGAATTAAATTAATTCACGGTATCGTTTGCATATCTCATCTCTCATTTGTACATCTCATTGTTATATATCATTTGCATCTGTCATTTCTCTCTCATAAATTTATTTTAAAATAAATCTTATGTTGTCATTCCTAATTGATATTTAAATACAGATCTATACGTCATATGATTAACATACGTGTAATATAATTAACATGTAGAAACATCTAGGATAATAATACGAGAAAAATTTACTTTCAAGTATACAAGGTACCTCTAAAGGGTTACTGTCAATTACCTGTCGGATTATCTCTATTGCATTTTGACATGTTTAAATCCAAACGTCATAAACATTTAAAATACAGTCTACAAGTAAATCAATAATGGTCATGTAATTATTATCTTAGCATCTTTTCATTTACAATTATCTAGTAAAAAATGTTTCATACGATTGACAAATATTAACAGATTAGCTTTCTTTTGAAATTTCTTGAAAGGTTTTTAGTTGATTATTTCTCAGGAACGCAAATTCTATTTGAAAGAAAACAATTAGGGTCGTTATGATTTCCTAAAAATTTATTTAAGTAAAACTTTTAAAATACCTTATAGCATTATTTTAAAATTCAAAAACATTTTCTGTAGCTATTTATAATTGTTTAAGAAGTTACTTCAAACTAATGTTATTGCATGAAAATACGTACAAGGTAATTAGTCGCATTGTTTTTCAACATTCCTTAAAACTGTTTTCACCTATAAATAAACAAAACGTCCTTACAGATGACTGATGAATTCAAGTTCAAAGATTTTAACCTGTTAATTGATTTTACATTTCTTAACATACTCACCCTTGTGTTAATCTGTATAAGTTAGACGTGTAGGAATACGGAAATAATTTGTGACGTATAGTTTACTTATCAATTTATAATGCCCCGACTAGCACAGAGGCGGCCTTGGGTAGATGGGTTCACGTTGGTAAAAAAATTGTAAGCTTAAAATCGATAAATAAACAAAAAATATAGGATAACATATATTCAAATATTGAATAAATTTTAATATGTCATAACTAGAGTTAGTAATAGACCCCAAATCTTAATTAGATATAAAAGAAAATCCCAACAATTAATTAACAAATCCCCACAGTAATACAAAAATAGATATCTTACATAAAGTATCAACTAACGGTTCCAGCTGGAATTCAAAATATCCAAACACATATATCTATCTACATAATTTGAAGGCAAACATACCTTCGACACCTATTAAATATAAAGAATCATGCCTAAATTTAATATCACAAACTCATTAATAATCATCAATAATAGAACAATAATTACCCACAATAGAATCATATTCATCGATAATAGACTAATAACTATTAATCATACCACAATATAAATACAGTATGAATACAAAGATTTTATTAATATATAACAATGAATGAAGTCTAATCAGCTTCATTAATAATCTTAATTATCTCTTAAGACTAGAAATATATGTTACCTTGTATAATAGACTAATAACTATTAATCATACCACAATATAAATACAGTATGAATACAAAGATTTTATTAATATATAACAATGAATGAAGTCTAATCAGCTTCATTAATAATCTTAATTATCTCTTAAGACTAGAAATATATGTTACCTTGTAACTTCCTTGATTGATAATTAAAGAAATAAATGAATTACTAGTACACTGATTGAATTCATGTCAACCGTTGGATACCTTTGTGTAGTCGAACCGAGTTCAAGATTTCTTTGAGTTCACAAGAAAGTACAGCCTCCAATATCTTTGTAACCAGTATCTTACCCCAACGAAATGCACAAGGAATAAATCCAGGCTTAATTTTCTATCCAACTTAATGAGATAACCAGACCCAATTTAATTGCTTTCGATTTCAGGAGTTGACCAGACCAATATAACTTGACTCCTTACAGTATTTATTAAGATCCAACACAAGTTCTTTAATTACTTGATCTGTTAATATCCAACAAAAGTTTTAAGATCCACCAAAAGTTCTAAGATCCACTACAAGTTAAGATCCAAATAGAGTTGAGCTGTTAATATCCAACAAAAGTGTAGTATGATAGTGGATATGCATCCCTTTTCGTAACAGAATTCAATTTCCTGCCATCAAAGCATAACCGTTTTTCTCCATTTGGTTTAGTTACCAAAAGAATAGGACTGCTCCAGGGAGATTTACTAGGTCGAACTACTCCTAATTCTAACATTCGATCTAATTCTTGATATAATTGACTTTTAATCGTTGGCGAAACAGGAAAGTATCGTTGCTTGATAGGTTCAGCATCACCGGTGTCGATTTTATGTACAACCAAATTGGTTTTACCTAACCCATTTAAGGTTTGGAACAGCTTCACCATTTCTTCAAGTTTAGTAGTCTGTTCGGGGGTTAAAGTAGAGACATCTTGCACTGTATTTATAGTATTAACTTCTGAATTAGCTGGAATAGTAAAACAGGTTAAAGGATTATTTGAATCTGATGAAGTTATAGCAGAATTTCAACTCTGGGTAGCAAAATTCATAGATAAGGAAAAATATTTGCAAAAGTCCACACCTAAAATAAGCGCATGTTTAAACGATGGTACTATCCAAGCCTTCATCCACTTAGTGATCTGATTAACGGTGATAGGTACGTCGACGATTCCGTGAACTATGTGTGGTTTCCCATCAGCTGTGGTAACTAATTCTTGGAAGTTGGTTCTTATTGGAAGATTTAAAGATTTTATTAATGATAAACCTTCGTTTCCAATTATGGTAATTTCGGATCCAGAATCAAGAAGAGCTAGGATGTTATGGTCCTTGATATTTACTGATACGAATGGTCGATTACTAGAACCAAACGAGCAAAATAAAGGAGCTGTCTCACTAAGCTTGTAAAAATTTCTCACCTGCAATAATCATTTATTCCAACCTTCAGGTTTCGATTTTGGAATAGCACCCGTTGAATTTCTGTTTTCGGTTGCTTTCATGGTAGAAAGTTTCTCTTGTAATTGACTAGGTTGTTGTTTCAAAGTTGGCCTAGAAGGATAATACTTTGGACATGAACTCGTGCTTTGGTTTTTCATACCACATTTCCTGCAAAAAACATTCAATGGCTGATCACATTTCAAGTAGACATGTCCTTTCTTTGAGCAATTCCAGTATGTGATTTCTCTTCTCGTAGTAATAGCTGCTGTAGATTTGATTCGTTCGAATGTTCTTCCTTTAAAAGGCCTACCCTTGGGTTGATAAAGTAATTCAGGTTCTAACAGTTCTGAGGACAGCTGGGATGGAGGATTAAATTTGCTGCTATGTATTCTTTGTTGTTCTACGATTCTGCAAGCCATTTTTAATTCTTCTAATGTTGAGACATTAAGAAACATAATTCTTTCAGTATAACGAGGTTGTAAGTTCTTTGTTATAATTTGTAATTTAGTATTTTCCGGAGGTGTAATGGATAATCGGTTGAATAGCGGTTCTCCATTACCGCTAAATAAATGGCCACTCTTTCTTCCAAACCTTGAGTTCTTGCTCGGATTGCATCCCATAATAATTCGTCATAATCATATGGCAAAAAATCATTTTTAAGATGTTGAACTATGTCATCCCAAGAATGGACCATGGATCTAATAGATCGAAACCAAATAAGAGCTTGATCTTTAAATAAATCTAACGCTGACATAAATAATTGAGCTTTGGTAATTCCTCGGGCCATTTGAAGTTCTTCTACCCTTTCTAAAAATAGAGATAAGGTACTAGGATCTCCATTAAAATGAACATTCCATTTATAAACCGCTGGATGCCATGAAATTGGTGCATTCTTTAATTCTTCTTGCTTGGGTTTATCTTCTCTAATCGATGTGTAGGTGACTCCAAACTTAATAATTTAGGAGGAAGAGGTGCAGATAAACGTTTATTTTCTTCAAGAAATTTTAATATTTGTGCAGTGGCATTCTGATTTACAAGTTCGGATTCCTTAACGATATTAGATACAATGGGTTCTATTATATAATTTGCTTCTGGTACCTGAGTAGAATGTGCAAAACTCTTCGAGGGTTCATATGTTGATAGTTAAATGTCGGGGGTCTTTCTTTTAAGTTTTGTTCCAACTCTTCTATTCCCAAATCTAATAAAGATTTTTCATTAGGAAATGCCTCATCTTCTATGTCAAGAATGGTTTCTTCAGAACCATTATTTCTATTTATGATGCATTGTATTCGAAAACTAATAGCTTTAAATTTATTTTCTAGTTCCAAATATTCTGGTCTGATCTATTCACTACTTAAGTGAGCAAGACGAAATTTAAGATGAAATTGAAGGGTTTGAATTTTTTTAAATTCATATACTCGACAATCACCAGTCCAGTTATTTACTCTCTCTACTAATTCTTGAAGTTTAACTTGAATCAAACTAAGTTCTTGATGTGCATTCATTTTTCTCTTCCGATAACTAATGTTCTGATATTCTTCTGTCTTAAATAATTCCTTAACTATGGTTCGCTTCACTGCTGCATTACCTATTAAAGGGTAACCTCTAATTGCGAGTTCATAATCTAACTCATCAACATGAAGACAATTGAAATTCATATTGAAATGAAATATCTTAACCGTGAGTAAAAATTTAGTAAATCCTATTCTAATATTAGCCAATAATAATATAACTACACCAACAAGCTTACTAATAATGAAAATTTATAAACAATAAAGTTCGATCAACAATTCGAAGACCTCTCTAAACGATTCCTAAAACAATTTTGAAGTTATCTCGGGCCTCACGTTCTTGGCGTGAATTATATGTGACGTATAGTTCACTTGCAAATTTAATAATGCCCCGACTAGCACAGAGGCGGCCTTGGGTACATGGGTTCACGTTGGTAAAAAAATTGTAAGCTTAAAATCGATAAATAAACAAAATATATAGAAGTTAGACTACCTCACCAGCTAACTTTGGCCAGGTGTTACTCTCGATTGTGTAAAGGCACCCAGAGCAACGAAAGGAAAGTGAAGAGTAGAAAGAAGATAGAAAATAGAAAAGCGGAAAAGTAAAAAAGGCGAAGAGAGGACATTCACGCACAGTGAAACAAACAATGCACAAAAGAGTACAATCACAGACAGGAAGAGTATAGAACAGAGAAGGAAAACAAGACCTTGAAAAAGAGGTCGGGAAATATACTCGGAAAAAAGTGAGCATACCCCCAAAGTGTCTTCACCAGACACCCAACCAACCACCCTATCGCGGCCCACCAAACGCCCTACCAACCGTCCAATCTCGGCCCACCAAACGCCCTACCAACCACCCAATCGCGGCCCACCAAACGCCCTACCAACCACCCAATCGCGGCCCACCAAACGCCCTACCAACCACCCAAACGATAAAAAAAACCTTGTAACATTTTATGAATGTTACAAATTTGAAAGAGACATAACATTATAACGTACTATGTGTGATTAGTTGTATTGTTTCAGAGCTCTGAATCATACAGATTTGATGTACGCAAGTGAATATTAAAATCAGGTATGTTTTATTTTTGCTTATATTTTAAAAACTATATGTAAATGATTTACGAATGTTTTATCCTTATTTGAAACTCATCGAGTAAGTTGCTTTTATTTTTAACGATGTTGTGTAAACTTTGATTTAAAGTAAATTTTGCAATTTGTTATAGACTGACTGCAGTTTCTACCTGAGTGAAATCCACATAGTTTTTATTCCAACAGGTTACTGTATCAAGGAAGTCGAAGACGCGAAATTATCAACGCTTGATAATTCTGTATCCTGCAAATTTATTTGAAATATATCAAGCAGGTATGTTTTATCTTCAGATGCTTATATTTTAAAACTGCCTGATATGTAAATGTTTTACGATTTCTTACAGTAAGAAATGGAATTTTTAAACGAATTGAACCAATCAGCCGGAACAGCAAAACCCGTCAAGAAATTGCATGAATACAACGTGAAGGAAGTAGTAGAGATATCAGAGGTCAAAATTATCACCTGCAGGGACGGACGCAGAGCGGTGTTCATTGTCGCTGAAAAACATATAACATATCTACCCAAAAGATTCGCCGACAAACTTACTGAAGATAAAGTGGTTGATCTCAACCAGAAGATAGCGAATAAAACTCTGTCTCTAGGATTGGTTTACCTAGGTAAAGTAAAGACAGAAGGATATCAACCGTATACTGACTGTATGTTTATCGAAACAAATAAGGTATGAAATGTAACTGGTAGTCTATTCAATGAACATTGCCTAATACATTTTTTTCTGATTCTTCATCTAGCCTATAGATCCGCAGTTAGAAACACGGGCCTGCTAAATGCCTGCAATTCACCTACCCTCTCAATATGTCGTACAATGCATACATTTAATATTATTATTAAAATTTTATAAATAAAACGATAAAGCAAGTTTATAGTTTTTCATTTATTTCTACGTATTCATCATATATGAAAGCACGTACGGTAGCAAGATCTAGAATGCTCCTACCCCTCAGAAGTGAAGGTCTTCAGCAGCTTCAGATCAGCAAATTAAAAACTTGATAGAGTCAACATCTAACTCCGAATGTCATACAGAGCTATCAAGTAAATCATATACAGCTTTTGCTTAATTGTACGAATAACTCGTTCGATTATTGAAGTCTTAATCACGGAACACGTAGAGTAATGATTTATGTTGTATTCATTCATTAACTTTAACTCGATATATACAAATTCATATATGAGAGAAATGTTCTGTATCTCAATACATACCTAAAACGTATTCTTCGTATATTCAGTAAGAGCTACCCATTTTTTTTCTAGACATTCGAATTTTGAACAGATTGAGAACATGTTTTCTCATTTAATCATAATTAGGGTCAAGTTGAATGGCAAAATAAAGTACATAAAAGTGAACAGGTTAAAATAGAAATTCATTTTGCTACTTTTATATATGCTAAGTAACATAATAAACATATATTTCGAAAATTTTATGCATTCTTGAGAGAACGGGGTATAATATTTAAAACACACTGTAGAAAACATATCAGCAGAGAAAGGGAATACATAAATACAGTATGTTTTGTATGATGAGGTGTCGTCAGTTTAAAAGAAATGTATCTGTACTTAACAAAGGTATACATCCCTCTTATTAGATTGTCACGAATGTATGTAGTATACTTCTAAATTCATGAATACCCTATACAAGTATTCTTACTAGGCTAGGCTTACTGAGATTATATACCTTATAATATAGCAATACAATTTTTCTAAATTTTATTCTTTAAGTTTTATTTAAATAGATTTTAGGATTCAAAAGTATTTTCCTATTATTATTAATGTACATAGACCCCTTAACCCTTCACCCTCAACCCTACGATGTAAGATTACGAGAGGGTACATGAAGAAAAGGGTATGTTGTAAGAAAAACTAATAATAATCCTTCTCTAGGAACTGGGTAGTCGTATCAACAGTAACATAGACGAATCCAAGCATGAAATAAACAAGATAGAAAAAATACATAAAAACCTTTGTGTTTTAAACATAATATATGGTAAATAAGTTACCTAAGGACTCATCACAAATGTCTATTACAGTTTTTTTTGTATTTACAGTGCATTAAGAATAATTGTATCAAATTATATACGTTTAGATATACAGTTCTTTTGTGATAATTATGGCTGAAGGGTGTAAAACAACTACTGTATCAACAATAGCAACATCGAAGTCGCATGAGTTGTTACCGGCTCTTTAACTGCTGTGCGTGAAAAACATTTGAAGCAGCTAGAACACCGGGCTTTTATTGATTCATGGACGCTTTTCATATGTTTTTTTAAGTTGTCTGTGCGTGAAAAACATTTGAAGCAATTAGAACACCGCACTTTGATTGATTCGTAGACGCTTTTCATGTCTTTTTAAGTAGTCACGACGTGAAAAAGTTTTGACACAGCTAGAACATTGGATCCTGTTTGTTTCGTGGACGGCTCTCATGTGTATCTTGTAGGCATCAGAGTTTAAAAAGTTTTGACGCAGCTAGAACATCGGATTCTGTCTGAATCGTGCCTGGTTTTTACGTGTCTCTTGCAGGTGAATGGCCTCGGAAAAGACTTGGGGGTTTCATACGACCAGAGTCATTCTTCTTACATACGTCGTTCACGTGCTGCTTCATCTCGACTAATGAAGGGACAGGAATACTACCCCGCCTATTTATACTGATCGACCAGCGCAATCGGTTGTTTTCGGTTATAATCGTAGCCGCTCGGAGATTTCAGCCTATGCGACTGCAGAAAATAAAAGAATCATGCAATAAAATACATGTAAAAGTTCATGTACCTTACAAACGGTGAGACAGGAGTAGGTACCATCGGTTTATGTTATGCTCCCTATGATTAAACTTCTTAACAGAATATTATACTATGCTGGACGCTACGTATGATTCCGTGCCTACGGGCTAAGCACTATCTTTTTCCTTGAGGTTATGTTTTAGTTCAAGTTTTTTAAGCTCAGTTAACATTACTATTGATGGCATAGACCCTTTGTTTTCAAATAGTAGCAACAACGATTGATCTCGCCGCTGAAGCTAAAGCACCAGAACGATGTTGGCAACAGTGACGATGACTATCTCTCTAGCTGGCATATGATATGTTATTCTTAATAATTCATTACGTCATAAGTCGATACTTACCTAGTGCATCATACATATATATTTTGTATATAGCAAATTCACTCATCTTTTATATGAAACATGATAAAATACATGACTGCATGCTCATTTATGTCAACACTTGATAAAAATAGTTGTAGTACATTGTATATATTCTTTCACGCTGCAGGAAGTCTTTTAAATAGATGAAATATATAAATTTTGTATTTAGTAAATGCTTTTAATCATATCAAAATAATTGTATATGTTTTATGAGAACTCAATAAATGTTTTAATGTTTTTATTTTTCGTATAAAAGAAAATGAATATGTCAAGATGATGGATCTCCGACTAGAAAAAGCAAACATGATAACATAGGCAGCAGCAAAGGCAACAAAAAGGAGATATTGATATAGAATATAACACGATGATTGTAAATTGTGCGTGTATATGCTTTATTATGTACGTCTGTACGTGTATCTGTTTGAAATTGTGCGTGTATTTGCTTTATTAAGTACGTCTGTGCGTGTATTTGTTTGAAATTGTGCGTGTATTTGCTTTATTATGTACATCTGTGCGTGTACATATTTGAAATTGTGCGTGTATTTGCTTCATTATGTACGTCTGTGCGTGTATCTGTTTGAAATTGTGCGTGTATTTGTTTTATTATGTACGTCTGTGCGTGTACATATTTGAAATTGTGCGTGTATTTGCTTCATTATGTACGTCTGTGCGTGTATCTGTTTGAAATTGTGCGTGTATTTGTTTTATTATGTACGTCTGTGCGTGTATCTATTTGAAATTGTGCGTGTATTTGCTTTATTATGTACGTCTGTGTGTGTATCTGTTTGAAGTTGTGTGTGTATGTACATGCAACTGGACTATATAAACAGGAACTTTGTTCCTGTTCATTTATTAAACGGTATTGAACGACGCTTGTGTTATGTATGCGGTCTGAACGTTCGACGTTCCGGGTATGCAAGCCATATGAATATACACCGTGGACACAAAGTCCCATGTACTAAATGTTTCAAATCTTTTTCACGTAATAGCAGTTATAAAAGGCACTTGAAAACAATCCATTGTACCATAGGCGTGAATAATAATAAGACAAAGCCTAGAAATGATGTAATAATTAAAGACGCGAGTCTGAAACGTATGCATACCAATGAACCCCGCGACACAAATAAAGAAATAAGACTCGATGATGATACTTAAATAATAAACGCTCGTAATGCTATACGTAATAAATTGGCCTACTTTTACCGTGATAAAGCTGAACCTCGACTGGGGACCGTTAATCTCTCACCGAAACTTGAACACGCATCTCCAGTTACATCTGTTGAAGATGAAGAAGAAGAAGAAGAAGAAGGAGAAGAATGCGATTCTGACTTAAAGATTTATCAGGAATTCTCTAACTATTATAGAGCATTATTAGCTAGCGGAGAAAACAAAAACGTAGACAAAACTAGGTATGCTCTATATAACGACATCGATGAGTGGCGATTTGGTTGTTCGCGAGTACAGTTTCAGGGAAGATATTTTAATTAAAAACAAACTTTTCAATGGAACATCCTCCTAGTCCAACAGAGGAAAATATCGATAACTATATGAAAATAATCTCACTTACTAATGCTCATAAGAACGACTTGCGACTATAGGCGCAACGGTCGACTAATAAACGTTAAACATTGGAAATTAGTCTTCCCAAAAAGTTAAACAAGATGAAACCGGATTGTATACGTCAGAGTACGCCTGATCAACTAGTGAACCGACTTCGTCTGTTGTATGCTGTAAAGAAAGCTCTTAGCAGCAGTCTTGAAAACGAAAACGAAAATGAAATAATTGCAGCCATCGCAGAGCTTAAAGCGAGCAAAATCATAGAATAAGTAAATATTTAATTTGTACTATGTAAGATGATCTTATTGTATTGCTATTTATATGTAATATGATAAAATAAACGATATACATTCTATATATGTTTCTTATTTATTTACCTCTCTCGCGCAGTAAACGTTCTGGTAGATGATCCTTTTGAGTTCCTGCATCATCTTGATACGTTTTATTTCATAGCATTACCAGAGGCAGCAGTATCAGGAGTTTTCCCACGTCTTACATGTGCTTACAATCAAACTACCTGGAATAAGTAGATATAGGTACAATTAAAAAACAATAAGTTTTAAAGACATTTATTATATTATATTTATTATACATTATATCCAGATGTAATAAATTTAAGTCTATCATCTAAATCAAGGTCGTTCTGCAAATCTACAATAGTTTTCTTAGTAAACTTATAAACTAATTCATTCAAAAATAAATCATCCTTATATCTACAAGAAGAATTTAACACACTTAATAAAATATTATTGTCTACAAGCGTTGTTATAACTTTTATAGCCGCGTCCAGGACTTCTTCGGTGAAACATTCGTAATTGCGATGCATAGTTTTAATACTATCAATCTTTTTCCATAAAAAGGTTTTCATCGTGTATAATCTCCCTAGACTTAATTCGGAAATGTAAAGTTCAAAACTTAGATTATTTTTTGAAACAAATTTGAGACACTTGTTTCCTACACTATAAAGCGTATAATCGGTCAATACGTATCCATCAAGTTCGTTGTGTTTCAGACATCCTAATATGTACGAAGCGTCCTCTATAAAATCTTTAAATGAGTCTTCGTTAAACTGCACACCTAGATCAGTGCCTTTCTTCAAGATTCTTATACACACATCAAAATTATTGAAAGGATCCAGTCCAAGATGTAAATATTTTGACCCGCTGTTGTTTAACAGCAGCTGTATTTCACAAAGAAGTCTTGATTTTTCGTAGTTTAAAATTTTTTCATCATAATCATCCTGAACTTTTATATCATATGTTTCTTTTGCAAACTTTTTAAAAGTTTTGATATCATCGCTATTCGGTTGAAATTGAGGTGAATCACACTTCCTAGGCACACTATACGGTTCACATCTACTAGTTATTATGTTGAATGCGCTCAGCTTTGTAGAATGACATTTTAACTATGAATAAACTGCAACACCGATAAATCCTGACTAAATAAGTAGGTCTGCTGCTTCTGTTATTTATTACCGTCTAAAGAGGAAGGGAGGAATCACTAAAACTTTTACATTTCCCCTATACCTAAACATTTAATACAACGGTTCTCCTACTAACCGATTCCTGCTTGGCCCAACTCGTTGGATCCTGTTTGATACGGTCTGTAGGTTCCTATATCCCTCACTGATGCTGTTTTCCGACATACTTTATTCGAAATATGCATAGTATTCGTCAGCGCTTAAAGTATAACTTCATGTTTATACTTTATACTCGTAATCGTATGTAGCGTATTGATGCTTGCATAGTATAATTATTTTCTCAACGCAGGATATATATCGATATTTTTCTAGTTTGATTAAATCCTATAAGTTATATTCATATCGCCCGTTTTATTCTGTTAAGATGTTTATAATAATCATGGTGAGCCTGGTATGAACATAATCCGGTTGTACCTATTCTTTTCTCTCCGTTTGTATAATATAAAATATATATTCCGCGTCAGAGTGATTAGTATCGTCATATGTACCGATTGTTATATTTCCGTGAATATTTGAGTTTTCACCAATACACAGGATAAATTTTTATCTCTAATTTTATATATGGCGTTTTATATAGAGCAGGAGTCTCACGATAATTTATACATATATTGTCTTTGAATATTCTAAAACAGATAAAGAACCCTGAACCCTTGTTAGGAATTTTAAAAATAACGAAATTTTTATTGAATCAGCTAAATAGATAGGCTAGAAATGAGCTAGGCAAGTGAGAGATGAGATATGTAAATGATACCGTGAATTAATTTAATTCGCGTATGCATGTGAGAGATGATATATGTAAATGAGAGATGAGATATGCAAATGATATCGTGAATTAATTTAATTCGTCTTAAACATGATCTTGATTACGTGGTTAGTTAGATGTGAGCGCAGAAGTATAATCATTTTCGCTTGCAATGGGGCCCTGTTTGTGGGGGTGAAGCCCTAGAATGCCGTGATGTCTTCGTTATAAAATCCCTATGATCTCAGACGACTGCATCAATCACTGTGTAATATGCAGAGTTAATGCGTATACGTTGCGATGGCGCGCGTTGAGTCAGGTCGCGGGTGACCTTGAAATTGACCAAAAATTACTACGTTGGACCTTAGCGATTTCCCATGTTAATTTCCATAAGGATTGCCGCTGAACTCTCCTAGCGTATCTACTAACACGTGTAAAGTACTTCAAATAATCAATTTGGAACCATTTAAGAGACTGTTTCCGAGCAACTGAAATAAAGCCTAGAATGGAAACAGAAAAAATTGGGTTCTCCAATTTACTTCAAACTTTCAGTGTTGATTCTTTAGCCCATAAAGGCCTTACTGACTGAAGAAGGCATCACTTACATTGATAAACTGGCCGTAACAGGGCGGTAAAGGTCAAATTGCCAACTTTGTGTAGAAGCATCGTATACTCGCATGCTAGAGTTCATTTTGAAGGACTCGGGGAGTAACTACAACAACTTTGTCATTGGTGCATCAGAAAATTCCTACTGTGCGCAAAGTTATGTCAAAATTACTAAAAGATGGATCTCCCTCATGGTTTTAAGTATTTAATGCTTGCTACCATAAGCTGTATATCTTCAAAATCTACGATAAATTGTGCTTTAGATACTCTTACACTTATGTATTGGGTCCGGGTCGCCTGGGAGATCTAGTACAAAATGTTTAATCTTCTCAGAAATTTAACTTAAATCCAATTTTAATCTAAAGTTGCTGCTGTAAAGGAAGATCACTTAACCTAACTTTACCTAAAAACAGTGAGAGTGCTTGAATTAAGGTGGCGCATGAAAGAAAGTAATTTTTCTAGGCTAGTCGGTTCTGAAAATTTAAAATGTGTTATGATGTGCTTACCTATAGAATTAAGACAGTTAACGGTCATTTACCAAAAAATATTTATCCCCACGAGTTGCCATATTATGTCAGAAACCATAAACCACATTTACGATGGTGTAGCTCTCGTTGGGGCGTTTCGAATGACATATAACATTGCCTGGTTTCCCAAAATAGGCAAGAAAGAAGGATTTTGTTGAGTTTTGTACTGTACATTTTGGACTAGATCTCCCAGACTACCCGGACTCCATGCATAAGTGTATCTGAAGCACAATTTATCGTAGAATCTGAAGATATACAGTTTATGGTGGCAAGCATTCTGAATTATTAAAAAATGCTTCAAACTATGAGGTTTGAGGTTCCATATTTTAGTAGTTTTCTTGACATAACTTTGCGCTCAGTAGGGATTTCCGATGACAAAGTTGTTGTACTCGTCGTGCCCACCAAAATGAGTTATAGCGTGTGAGTATACGATGCATCTACGCAAAGTTAACATTTTGACCTTTACCGCCCTGCTTCCCCCAGCTTAAAAAATCATCCCTGAAAGTTTGAAGAAAATTTCAGATCACAACTTCTTTTCTGTTTCCTAGGCAAATTTATTTCAGTTTCTCGGAGACGGCCTCTTAAATACTACAGTTTTTATTAAAACTACTTTACACAATGTTTCACAAGGACTTTCGCAAACTCCTTTTATATTCTTACTTCTTTAACATTGTAACTTTATTGATAGTAGTAGTACTAGATTTACAGATGTTTTAACTTTATATAGCTACCTGCTCGCAATAACTATAGCCACATCACTGTGACATTGTAAACATGTAAATACTAAACAGTCTTTCACATTTTGCAATTTAAATCAGATCTCTAGACGAATTTAAACGTAGTATTTATGTAACATTGAAAAAAGCGGAAGGAACATGGCATTTGAAGTTTCTGAATTTTGTAGCTGTTGTTTTTTCATGAAAATTTAAATTTCATGACAGTGACAACGAAGTGGCTTTATTACAAAAGCGAAATAAAATGAAAAAGTAAACGCTTCTCTCTTTACAAATTTAATAACATTTGAAATATCTGTAATATTTTGAAAATCAATTAAGGATAATCAAAGCTTGTCATACAAATTGTGATAGAATAGAATAGAATTCATTGCCGCGTATGTAATAGGATTAGCATATTGCTACCTTACTTATACAGAAGTGCGAAATGTAAATATGGTTTTCTCTAGCTTTTCCCCATTTAATTTGTACGCCAACTACTCGGCAACTCTATAAATCAGTTGCCTACAAACCGTATTGCGGTTACGGAAATTTCTCGTGTTTAATACTGGGGAATGGGGAAAACCTTTACTATTAAACTCAATTCCCTTTAGGGTAGATCAGAATATATAACATTCTGATTCTACTTATAGAATGTTTCGATTCATGAAATATTCACGGTTTTTCAAGAATACTATTAATCGATGATGCGTAATTTTAGATCAAAAGTCGCTAACATTAAAAATGATGAAAGTTCAATTCAATATCGGTAACAAAATTATTCGTCCTGAATACAAATCATTCAGTAAACAAGCTGGGGCAGTGAAGTTTATTACACTGGCGAGAAAATCGTTGCAGAAAATGTTTGACTTATAACGGAAATCTTAGAAATTTATTATAGGAGAAAGAAAACTTTATGTAGGTACTTACTTAGGCAATGCTTTATGTGCTACATCTGCTCTGCGTTCAGGTTTAACAAATGACTTGGCTAAAATTAGGTTAATTCAATTAAATTTCAGTGTTGTTGCAGTTTGATGGAAGTAAATGTAGTACAGTAGTTTAGTTTAGTTACTAAAATTACTTCAATACTAATTGTTCTTTAAATTGCGTAAGTGAATAAAAAAACATTTCGTTAGATTTGTATGTTATAAGATTGGACCCTTCCTTGTAGTGAAGGAAATGAAGCAGGAATCTTTCTAAGCACATTTAATTAGCTAAAATGAGACCTCAAGATCGCAGTTAACATATTAACATACACTGAAAGCCGCTTAATGAAATACATAATTTGTCCGCAGAAATTATTCCTGTATGCGGATTATTCCATTAACAATTCTGCGTTGTAATTAGCTGTCAAATATTTATTTTAGTAAACTAACTATTTGGTATTCAAGAAAAATAAAAGATATAATAAGTAATTGAGATTTCTTATAACTGCATTGAAATTAATAATAATAATACCTAATTAATTGCGTTTATAATTATTTAAATTTAATGATATATAAAATAATAAAAGTTTGAAAAATATTTTCAAACGTTGGACGACTATGCTCACAAAATTTCAAAATGATGTGTATGTAAATCACAGACAGCACCCTAAGACAGACTTTTTCGAGCTATTGGCTCTCATCAGTTAGGGGTAGCTGCCCGTGATTCCCATACACATCATTCGAGCTTATATACCAGCTCGGAAATGACATTAACACCGCTTAGTGCGGTCTGATTCCTATATGAGGCACAACTATTATTTGTCGGTGTTAATGTTATTTCCGAGCTGGTATATAAGCTCAAAATAACAAAAATCACATACTACAATCGAAAAAATAATAAAACATATTTGGATAAAGTAATTATTTTTAATCAATTTATTTATTTATTTTTTATTTAAGTAAACATTTATTTAAAAAGTAATTTGTAATTTTACTTTGGGTTTTGTCTATGCACAAAATATCCGTTATTTGCTGCTCTAACTTATAAAAATCTGCAAACGTATCTGACTTTGGTTCTAAGAACGTTTGAAATTCAAGTGGCTGGAATTGCGTTCCACGCTTTATTTATCATTTGTACAGCATATATTTCCATTTATTTTCTGGATAGGTCTTCTGTAGAAGATGTATCGTATATGTCTATCGTTGAAATGATTTTCTTCAGAATTTCTGTCCTATAATCTCTCTTGAAAATAAATATTTTCAACCCTGGTCCATTAGTTAATTAATAAATAACAATGCCGTCCTTTTATATGATTTGACTTTTTTAACAAAAATTACAAAACAAAAGAATCTTGACCTAGCAAAAACCTTTTAATCCTATTATTATGTATAAATTTCCATTAATACAAAAACTAATTAAATAAACTTAGAGAAAATCAAATTCTGAATTTAATGGTATAAAAACAAATAAGCCAACAAAACAAATTAACCTGTTCAAAATTAATGGCGATAAGATGACAATCTCTTAATTCTAATTAATGGCTTAATTATCTAATAACACCTTTTTATAATAATATAACATCATTAATAAAATTATTTGAATATTTTTAGATACCAAAAACTTTGACTTACAAGTCATTTTACAATTTCAAATAAACTTTAGACAAGCACAGTTCAACAATATGTCTCTACGCACTACTATCAACAAAATTCAGCCTTATTTACAAAAGTGTACCAATTCTGTGGATATAATGTTATTCTACAAATTCTGGATAAAGTAAAAATTGCATATATTGTCTAAGATGTTTACAAAAACGATGTAAAGCATGTTTAAACAACCTTGAGCATGGTTGAACAAGAAGCAAAAATGCTGTACAGCATGGTTAAGCACATTTAAACGTGATTCAGCAAAAAGCAAACGCACTGCCTAGCAGTCTTGTACCATTCAGCAAATTTTAGTAAAACTGTGAATGCTCGTAGCACAAATATTGACCATTGTTCAACGGCAAAACATATCGTTGCGTAACGTTGCGTGTTCATGCCGACATTGCAGTGTGTGAAATTATTTTTAATAAAAATGAGTCCAGTGTTGATCATATGTTATAATACATTTTTGTGACTGCATTGTTATTATTATTGTGGAAATAGACGTAGAAAAATTAATTGTTCTGATTGAATAAAGACCTGCAATTTATAATTAGACGTTGCAGGATCATCATAACAAAGATCTGATTAAAAAATTATGACAAGAATTAATATTCATTATAATTAATGTATTATAATAGTTATAATAGTGTAGGATAATAAATAATAATAATTATTATTATTATGTGTACATGTAGTTTTTCTAAACTTATTTTGAACTGGTTTCGACTGCTTTCAGAGTTTTAATTAGCTTTCATTTCCGCTGTAGTTACGCTATTAATATAATATTTGTTTTATTGAACTTTATCTTCGTAGCTTTATTAAAATATAAATATTGTAATATCATAGGGGTATAATTTCATAGCAATATAGAACTATTAAATTACGAATCTCAATATAGGAACAAAACAAATCATTACTACTATTTACAATTTGTGTTGATATATGAGCACATAAGCTTTGACTATTTTGAAAAAGAATTACATTACACAGTTCTTGCACGAGTTAAACTGCAGTTCAGGTAATTTTGAGAGAAATAAGAAAAAAAGAAAGGCAAGTTCATTTTACGACTCATGTCACATGCTCTACTAAATCAAAAAGGCTGAACCTTTTACCGGGTAAAGAAAATGTTTTGGGCGTGTTTTTAGGCAATTACAAGTATAATCTCAATAAAAGTTTATTTTTATTTTTCATTACAAAATACATACATCTCAATATATTGGATTATATGCAGTTGATTTATTTCAGATTCTTAGATTCACGTAGATTTTTAACTTATTCTTTATGTAAAAAGTTAAAGAAGTAAAATAGTCACTATAGTGTTTTATTGCCTTTTTGTAAATAAAAGAAACACAAAATGTAATTGTTCCTTTTGTGCTTCTGAATGATTCTAACCTGTAGATTTAAAAAAGTATTCACATATGCTATTATTAACTAGTCTAAATTGCTTGAAACACTCATTCAAGTGTGTAGACGTACCTGTTGAATTGAAGAAAGTTACAAACTTTTACGAACCGTTTTTTTGTTTGATATTGGTGCCTCGTCACTATCCTTAGTCAACTGCAAAACTGCTTAAGCATGTCGCTAATTCTTCCTTCTTCTTCCCTAGTCACATTATGTAAAATATGCACGGCAATGTAATGTCTGTTGTCTTTTCTAGACACAGAAGCATGCTATTTTCAAGACCACCAATGTTTTTTATTAGCATACCAAACGCGCACTCAACTATTTCATTTAGCTCTTGAATGGTGGTAGTTATAAATGTTTCAATTATTAGTGAGTCGTCGGTTTGAAAAAGGCCTCAATATCTCTCATCTTTCGCTATTATCCCGGATTACGCTCGGTTTTTGTATATTCAATTTTTTGCGCAGAAATAACTTTTCAAAATTTGATGCAGTATTTGTACCACTAGGATTATTTTGGCCAAAATCACTCACTTCAACAAACAAAAGTTTGGCTTCTGCATCCACAACTGCCTGAAGAGCAATTGAATGGAGTGCTTATAATTAAAATACGATTGTATTATGTTAATTAAATAAATTAGTACTTTTATTTTTATTAGTTTGTAAAGAAGTCCTTCTTATCAAAGTTTATCGAATGCCTTTTGTACAGTCGGTACCTTTTTGGTACAGAAATACGATGCAGTGAATTTTCTTCCTCGTATCCATGTTCGATCAATTTTTAGATCCGAAGTTGTTGAGTAGCCTGAAACCAAATCGGTCAGTAGGAAGTACATCGTTGTCATCAAGTAGGACATCTTGAATTTTTGAGTAGATCACATTTTCTAAGAATTTTAATAAAATCAATAATAAACTTATTGGCACACATGTAACTCTAAAAATAGATCATTCTAATTTTCCAAGTTTATGGATTTATATTATTTGATCAATTCTCCATTGTAGAGGAAGCGTTGCTTGTTTACGAAACGTTAAATTTATTTTTATATTAATTCTAAATACCTTTTTATGTACCCATTCCAAATAACTTTGGGAAAATAGGGATGTGACAATATTATTATTTTTATTAGTTATTAATAGTTATTTATGTGCCAAGAATTTAAGTGTATCATTGCGACTAAGGAAAATGATTTGAATTGGCCCATAAGATCAATTTTGGCATTTGTTTAAATGCTTTGCACCAGTCCAAACCTACTTTTTATTCGGTAAGTTTGTTTGAATCATTTGAAATAACATTTCCATTTCTATCTCTAAAGCTATTTATGTTCGCTTAAATCGTATTGAATTTTTTGTAAATTTGGATTATTCATCAAAAAGAATGACGATTAACCCGCTATTTCTAGCTATTTCCGAGATATCAGCGAAAAAGGTTTTTCACAATTTCAACTATTTATTTAGATAAAGACATACCTATATTTATTGCTTGCTTATTTTTGCTTTGTTAAAGTATTTTAATATTTTTTCATATGGTATTATAAAAATGAAAATATGTAGCTATATAATACCATGTTTTGTTAGACTCAAAATAAATATCTCGCTTCAGCGAAAGCTCAAGCCTTTGCAGAACTTGACAAGATTAATACTGCTTAAGTTGAGCGAAGTGTTACGCTGTAACATATGAATATGTTTTATACGAGGCGAAAGCAGTCAAGACTAAAATTTATATTCTAGAATGATTGATTTATAAATAAGAAAATTTCTTTCGGTAAATCTAGATCTACCTTAATATCGTTACTATAATTTATTAATATTAAGTTTCCGGCAATTCAGCTTATCCAGACCTTTGTTTAGAACTTAACTTTATAATAATTTACAATGACGACGCGACGGTATCTTTATTTTATGTCAGGTCACACAACGACGTTAATATAATCCATTTTAGAATAATAAATGGTTTTACCTCAAAGAAACGATAAATAGAATTTCAGAATGTTAAATTTGTCATACAACACCGTCTTCACTATATTAATTCTCTTAGTTCTCATTATAATAATGGGCTATATTAATTTTGACTAAAATTATTTTAATCCAATTTGTTATTCATATAAAAAATAATTTCAAGAACTTAAAGCGAACAGCTGCATTATTTTGTTAATTACGAAGACGGAACAGAATATTGAAAGCTGTCTTGCTAATGAAGTAAAATTAATCTTATTACGTCTTTAAAAAAATGCCTTCAAGAAATTTTTTAACATCAGTCTGAGTTTTGCTAAAACTACATTGATCGGGAACAAATCTTAAACGAGCAATAAAATATAATAGAATTAACTGAACTAACAGACAATTCATACTATCCTGAACTCTACTACTTCTTAATAGGAAAGATAGAAAAAAATAAATTGTATATTCAGGAATAATAATCTATAGGCAGCTTTTAAAATTTTCAGCAATTTAGAAATTTACCTACTAGTCTGAAAGTCTGAAATTATTTCTCTTGTATCAAAGAAGCAGACGACATCTAATAAGAAAGTAGTATCTATGTATGCTATTGCCCCGTATTCATATGGTGTGTTAATTTTAAAATATTGTTCATCTCAAGACAGAGCTAAACAAATTATATTGTGCATCAGGGGGGGGGGGTAAATAAAAATATAATCAACAACTTCGAATTTAAATACAAAATAATTTATTTTTTATGATTATTATGTTTGCTTCCTTATAAAGCTTTTTTAACTACTCATTCGTTCTTCTTATCCATCCATCCGCGGTTTTCCTTCCACCAAATGATTTTTCTAAGCACCTTTCTTGCCCACACCACTAACCTTGTTTGTTCTGTTTTGTTTAGCACATATATGTTGCTAGGTTTTTATGTAGTTTTTCCTTATCTGTAACACAAATGTGCGATTTTGGCTATACTATCTGTAAGTCGGCTGCAGCCGCACTATGGGCCTGCGTAAAAATATTAATCGCCTCCTCCATCCCGCACAAGCTTTAGCTTATGGTGCCTGGTAATGGGTTGTAGCAATTATTATTATATTATTATTATTACTATCAAAATCTTTGCTTTCCTAGAGATATTTTTATTCTTCAATGTTCTATTTAGTGCTCCTATGCATCTATTTCAGTGTTGGGTAAGTTACTAAGAAAAAGTAACTAAGTAATTTATTTCGTTACTTTATAAAAAACTAACTGAATAAGTTACCAAGCTACAGAAAACCAAAAGTAACTGAACATTGGTATTAAATTAATAATCAATTATTAGGTTCTCACTTTTGTTAATAAGCGGGTTTTTAGCATACCTAAACATGCCGAGGAGTTTAAGCATAAAAGCTGTAAAAGAAACTTTTAGTCATAAATAGTGCTCTCTTTCTTTCATTAATATTATTAATAATACTTTTTATCCTTTTACAACCCAAAAAACACCTAATTCTTTTATCTACGCCGAAATCTTAGTTGAATAATTTTTTCAGAAAATCCGCAAAGAAGACGGAAGACAAAAAAACTTTCTTGGAAATTGGGATTTTTAGTAACTAAGTGTTGTACCCGTTGCACATGCTGCAGTAAATATTCATTCATAAATAAATGTGTTATTCATTCATGTTTTGGTTGTCACTTATTGATTTATAAGTGTTTATACTTTATACGCAAATAGCTGTAATACGTACTTTCGATGCAAACATCAAAAACTGTAGCTGTAAAATTATACTGCAACTGTATGTTTGTCATTTTAAAAACCTATGCATCTTACACTTTACCAGATTATTACTATATTGTGCAACGTGAGTGTAATTTTACTCATAAAACTAAAAATTTTGGAATTATTTTGAAGAAAATAACAAAGTAACTTTAGTACGTTACTGACATAAAGTAACAAGTTATCGTTTGTAACTGACCAAAAAATCAATTCCCACGTTGGATCGTCAATTGTAACCCTCAAAGTTTCTCTGAACTAAATAAACAATAAAAATGAAATAATAATTATAAAATTATCATACTGACATTAACAAAGATGCTCTAGATTACCACGGCTTGAGATTTAGTCTGTCTTACAAATTTTTTTTATTTCAGGTCGCAGGTATTGGTTCTGCAGTTATCTATTTATGAAAAGGAGTAGATAAGGGTTTCAGAACTCAAATAAATACTCTAAAAGGGCGCCATCTGATTATGAAATTTAATGACATTAATTAAGCCAGAAAAGATATTGAATTCACTAATCAGAAAATGAATTCAATATACCAGGTTTTGAACAAAAATTTTGTTTATATTTATAAATTTTTAAAATAAAAATGAATAAAACATTCATAATTATATGGTTCCATTTAATTCACTTGGTATAAACTGAAAAACATATTTATTGAGTGGTAAAAAAAATTTAAAAAAATATACATATAGAATAAAAAAACATTGACAACATAAATTTATTAAACTTAAATTAGTCATTCGGTAATTAATTTTCAAGTTACTCAAGAATTATTGAACACAGAATGATTCAAAATTTAGTTAAAACTTATTCAACATAAAATTATTTAAATTTTATTGAACATAAATTATTCAGAAATTTATTAAGATCAAGATTTATTAAACATAAAATCATTTGAAATTTAACGAACATATATTTGTTAAAATATTACGGAAATGAATTTAATTAGATATTACTGAAGTTAAAATATTTGAATTTCACTGAAAGTAACAGACTAAAATTGAATCCTATTAGAGAGCTCTCTTTTTATAGAAAACTTTAAGAATTCAATTATTCAAATAATCGGTAAACACAAGAAAATTGCAAAAATAGATATTTCTTAAAGTACAATACCTTAAATCTTATAAATCGAATTCCAATTAAACCATTGTTTACTTGCATCGCAAAGAAAACATTACTCTTGACTGCTAGGAACTGGAAACGCCTCTCCTTGAAAGACCGTTGTTGATCCTTAATGGTTATGAATTGTTATTTTAACGTAGCAGGTCCCAAGAAATAATTTTTATTTCAGATTCAGTTCAATCACACAAAACGTTGAAATAATCCATATGATTTTCACCAACAATCTTTGTTAAAACACAGTTTAAACAATCCTGGTTTCTGTTATTGTTTTTATTTATAATTTGCACACGACAAGTAACGGTAATGTCTTTAAAAGCTTAAACGAATTTAAACACAGATAACACTTGCTACTTTAAATTCTTCCAATAAAACGGATAATTGTTTATCTTTATCTACATGTAGAACGGGAATTCATTATTTAAATTATAAGTCCGTCTGCAAGATTTTTTATAACAAAACTGCACTAATTTTAAAGCGCGATCGGTAAAAATGATTGTTTTAATGGCCCATTACAATAAAACAAGCCACATATAATTATTAGCGATACTGTATATTTAAGTCTTTCAAACTGAATTATTCAAAACTAAACTGTACGAGAACTCACTTCACGGCAAGTGTCGACTAAACTGTACGAGAACTAGATCTAGAATTTTCTTTAATTCTAATTAACTAAAGTAAAACGGTAATTCTATAATATCGACCGAAGTCAACTGTCTTCTCTGAAATTTCGATCGGAAGTCCTCTTTAAAAACTCAAGGTTCTTTTTTCGCGTAGAAACACATTACGAGATGCAAATCGAAATTAGCCAATAGCGAAGTCTCACTTCAAGAACAATTATTGATTTTTCTTAGTACCCAATCAACGAATCGCGTGTTTTGGCTTAACCAATCACAGCACAGCAACTCAACAGCAAGTATTGATTTTTCCTTTAAAACTGCAAACGCTTATATGAGTAACCAAAGAGATTTTTATAATTCTAAGATTTAAAACCAACCTTTTTTTTTAAATAATTTTATAGGGATGTTTATATCGAATGCTAACGCAAGTTTATATTATGAAAAGAGTTTGTAAAAATATACCGTTACACGTTACAGTTATGAAAATTGAAAAGTATTTAAGTTACTTACAAGTTACTTGTAACTGTACTGTATGTTGTAACTTGTACTTACAAAGTAATTCGTTACTAGTAACGAGCTACTTCTACTTAGTTACTACCCAACACTGAATCTATTTCTTGCCATTATTCTCGCTTGAATTTCTGTTTCTATGTTCGGTTATCTCGTAAATATAGTCCTCAGATGAGTATGTGAATTTGGACACTTCCTCAAATTTATACACTTTTCCTCTTTCAGTCACTATTTTCAAATATTTTTTTAACTCTTTATCTGTTTATTCCATATACTTTGTATTTTCCTCATTAGTGTGTCTTACTCGCTTGCTCTTCCAGCCAGTCTCTTTGCTGCATTTTTAATTTTTCTTTATTTCGTGCTACAAGCACAAGATCATTCGCAAATGCTAAGCAATGCTTAGCGACATAGAAGACACCAATGTGTCTTCTCTGTTGTTCCGTTCTATTGATGCTCCCTTTGAACTTTTCTGATGTTCCATTATTCATTTTAACCAAACCTGTTTTTGCAGTGTTTGTATCATTTTTGTTAATTTATTATTAATTCCTAGTGCTTCTAACGTTTTGTAAAGTTCTTTTCTTTTTACTTTGTCGTAGGATTTCTTAAAATCAATAAACAAGACCATCGTTGGTTTTTCATATTGATAACTTTCGTAACACCATTAACACAAAAATGTTATCTGTAGTGCTCCTACCCTGTCCAAAGCCACACTGATATTCCCCTATTATACATTCTACCTCCTATATCAATTTATTTTTAAATATGTTGCCAATTTCTTATACGCGACGTTCAAAAGATAGATGCCTTTACATTTTTTCTTATACAATGGACATATTATTAACTGGGTCCACTCTTTTTTTATTTGTTCCATGTTCCATTTTGTTCATATCAGATTTTGTAAGTGCTCAATAAAACGTCCTTCGTATTTAAATAATTCTGAGTTTATACCATCACACCCTGTGCTTCTATTATTCTTTGATTTTCTTATTATTTCTGCTATCTGCTCTTTATTTGATGGTAGTGCTTTTTCTTGTCGTCGACTCGTTTGACTACCGCATTCTTCTTCTTCATTTTCCCTATTTAACAACCCATCGAAATATTCTCTCTATCTGTTTTCGACTTTTTCCGTTTCTTGTGATAATTCCTCCATTTTCATGTTTGTTAAAAAAATGTTTTAGCCGGGTATCCTCTTCTTTCATTTTATATTCCCCGATACAAATTTCTAATTCGGTGGTTTCTGTAATTTTCTTCTACTTCTTGCAATACCTTTTCATTATAGTTTCTTTTTTTATCCCTCAATTGTTTTTTAGTTTTCTTTCTTTGTTGTTCATATCTGACTTTTGCAACTTCTGTTTTTTTTTTCTAATAACATCCTTAGATATTTCTTTGTATCTCCTGTTCAATTCATTATAAAATTTTCTGATTTAATTTACTAATGCTTTAATTTTCCCTCTTCATATGTTTCCTTAGCTTTCCAGGTCTCTATTTTGATACGCTCTATCTTATCATTCTTCTCCTTTATAGATTTTCCTTAGTATACCTTTTTTTATTGCCGAGTTCCTCATTTTATGTCCCTCATTTTCTTGATTATTTAGTTGTTGTCTGGTTGGTTTAATTATATATCTCCTCTATGATTTTCCCAGTATTCTTTTTGAACCACTTGCCATCTATGTTTGTTTTTTATAACTACTTTAACTTGTTTTTCGTCGTTCCGCTCCTCGTTGACTATCTATCTTGTTGCTTTAGCTGCGTAACTACAACTATATTGTTCATTCTCTATTCTTTCTCTAGTTTTTGCAATCCTATGTTGACCTTTTCCGTATTCTTCTTAATTTCTTCATTTTCTTTTTTTTATTTCTCATTATAGATACTTTTTTATCACGCTATTGCTCGCTTGAAGTTTTCTTATTTCCTCTATTGCTTTTTTCTGCTTCCTTCTTCGCATGGTTTTCCGTTTTTATATTTACAACTCCACTGTTAAATTTGCCATGATCCCTAACAACTTATCTAATTTGTCTTTCATTCTCCTCGACCGTAGAATAATTACAACTCATTTTCTATTTATACTGTTTCACCCGGTGATTACAATTGCGTTTTTAATATCACCTATTTTGGCTGTGGAACGCAGAAAGAGGTCGCTCCTTTCGATGGTTCGAAAATTATATTTCTTCTCAGTTTATAAATGTCTCTAAATAAAATGCTTGCTGTTTTCACTTGTTTAGCTTATATATTTTCGCTTGCACTTTTTAACCTTCCACTATTATCTACTTTATGCACATATAATTGCGTTTTTAACGCTCATATATAATGATTTGAAAATCAGATTTTATTACGTAGGTCGTAAACACAAGGAGTAGTTTTTCACAAGGAAGCACATCGTAAGAATTACAATTATAGGATTTCAAAAATTAGATAAATGGGAATTTCACTATAACTGGTATTAAATAAGATACCTCTAAAATATTTTTTCAAAAATAAAATTTTTAACTTTTAACTATAATTGAAAATAAATGACACAAACTGAAAAGCTTTGGCCTAACCAAAAATGGTGTGAAAGTTGCCGATTAATCTTAAGAAAAAATAAAAGAGAAACGATATAAGTTATAATATTCTCTCACAATAAAACGTATGAAATTTTACGATAAGAAAAATAGCGTTTAGTACACTTTTTCATGCAGTGGTACTTTCCGTGTGATTTCGAAAGTGCTTCATTGAAAATCATGACATCATAAATTTGAAAACAGAAATTTATATTGTATTTTTATATATTTAATTTTACTAGCGTTCATATTGATTCATATAAAACTGAATTTTTTTTCGCGTTTAAATTTTACTTAAACGCTCGTATCTCAGTTTCTGTTGCAGATTGAGTCACAAACTGTATACGAAAATGTGCGTTGTTTATGCTATAAGATACTTCTCTGAACATCTTTGTAATCGATTTAAGAGTTTTATCGAAAAACTAAATTTCAGCAGCTATTTTCCGAATTGTTTTTAACAATTTTTTTCTTTTATTTTGTAAAATGATTGCATACCGAACTGAACTAAACCAACAGTTTTATGATTAGCTACTCATAACTTTTTTCAGAAACAATATTATGATTTAACCTTATTGCCAAAAATAAATTTGAACCTTTAGTCACATTTTCCCTCAATATATATTTACTAGATATGCTATTTAATTTACCTCCTCAATTCCAAAAACGAAACTTGGTTATAGGATGTGTGAAGTTTTACGCAATATTTTTAAAATCTACATATTTTTGAGATTTTCTAAATTCACTGACATGATCTCAACATCAAAGCGTACACTTGGTTAAAAATCACATATTTATCTTTGTTCGTTGCTCAGAAAATGCAAAATATGTTTTCGAGATTGTCAAAAACGAATTTATTAATAATTGTCTATTTCGCAATTCCTGATCTATTCGCAAACTCAAAATTTGAATTCAGCAGGTCATTTTACATAATAATTAGCTCTTGCTTGTTGTGGGTGCTGGAGTTGGGTAGAGCCTATTTAAAACGTCGATATAATCGATAAGTTGTTTCCCTGACTAGCAACAATTTATTTAAAATTGATATGTAGTATCGATACCTACAGAGCACTCCAGACCATTCATAAATTCCAGAACCAGTTTACTTAAACAAAGTTATCTTTTTGTGTCTGCAATAAAAGTTTCACCCTGCTTACTCCTTTATCAAATTTAGATATGCAGCTTTTAAGCTAAGATGCGGATACGAAGTATGTATATAAATCTATAGTACTGTAATCATTTTTCTATCATGATATAATGAAAATAATTGCCTCTGCTGTTGAAGAGTTTGTTAGATGATTCATGAATTCTTGTTGATACCCAATAATGAAACGTTAAGTGTTGACTATTTGCGTTTATAATTAATAATTTTCAATTGAACATTTATAAAGAATTTACCATAAAACGATTCAAGTTTGAGTTGATTCTATTGATTTGATAGATATACATAATAGTAATTTGGTTAAGGAAATTGTTTTGGGTTGATAAGATTTTATTTACTTCTGAAAAAAAAGGAAATGTATTAGTTTAGTAAAATTATAAAACATTACATATCTCATTGACAATAATATAACATAATTTTGGTTTAATATAACAATACAAAAATAACCTTGACTACGGTTACGGACAAACCAATATATGTCTTTGAATGTAATTACATAGTTTACAATAATCATGATAATAAAATAATGCCAGTCTCGGTGGATTAGGGTTACATGTCTAAATATCACAGTCATAATATCACACGACAATATATCATGGTCAAAATACCACATGCTAATATATCACATGCAAAAATATCGTAAGGACAAAATATCTTATGAAAAACATCCTAATAAAAAAATATCACTATTATGTTTAAAATATAATAATAATTTATTTTACTCGGTAAAAACCTCTATCAACATTTAAATACTCATATACACATAATTACATTTACTTTCTTATTTACAACTGTAATTATAGTATGCGTACAAACCAGACTTCCTTAAACCCAACCTAACATTGCAATACATGCTATAAGATTTTATTAAAAATGAAATTTTCTATTTTTGCTTTAAAATAAATTATTTAAACATATAAAATTAAATCTTGGATATAGTAGCAAAGTAATGAAATCAATTTATCCAATTGATAATATAATAAATTGAGAGCCACATAATTTCACACCCTAGAAAACAGCCTTAGACAATTATTTCGCCCTCACTTTGGGCTCCTTAGTATGGGAGGCATTGTCTGAAACCCTGAACCTCTGTACCTGTTGCTTCTTTATATGTAAATCTCGAATTTACATTAATAGCAACAATTACAATTGAGGACGTCTATAATGTCATCCTAAAGCAAACTTCGATGTACACTCGGAAGTAAATATTATTAAATATAAAATTTTACTAAAAAAATTTTTATTAAAATTATTAAAATTATTTTAATAAAAATAAAACTTATTAATAACAGTAAATTAATTAAATCATTATAATTGATTATATAATAATTGAGAGGCATAAGGGTGTTTTGTTTGAAATTCTGTGCCTCTCAATTTCTATTATCAATTGTATCCCTTGATTTAATTAATTTGGTGCTATACCTAAGTAGTAGTACCTAACTTTAGTTTTATATGTTTAAATAATATCTTATTATATTTTATTATGTGTAAAATCTATGATTATAATATATTATTCATATTTTCTTACTACGATATGTGATATTTTGTTGTTGAGATATTTTTTATTATGATATTTTGTTCTTGGAATATTTTTTATAATGATATCTTGTTTTGTGATATTTTAAACGTGATATTTCTTCAGATGATGTTACGTCTGTGATATTTAGACGTGACACCGTGGATTAGTGGTCTGCATGTTTGGTTCATAATCCAAGTATCGCAGGTTCGATCCCCGGCCGAGATGGTAATTTTTCACTACGGAGAAAAATTAAAAAACATGTCTTCTTCTCGGATAGGAAGTAAAACTGTAGGTCCTGTGTCACTGCGATGTTTGGCATGTCAAAAATTCTTACTGGTGGTGGAATTCCCCCAGATTCGGCTAAATTCTAGTAGAGTCGGCCAAATGATCACAGCAATCGGTGCCATGAGGTACGAAGGATGCTCCGCCATCCTGATTCCTCGCCCAAAAATAAATAAATAAATAAATAAGATATTGACCAAAGGCAGGCTAATTTGGATTGAAATATAAACAATAGTAAGATATCAGAAATAATTGCTATCTAAAAGAATGTTTAGTTACTAAGTCTGGCCGCAGACTTATCGAGCAAAACTGCTTTAAGCAAAAACTTTTCTGCTTAAAGCAGAATCGTTTTCGCTGAAACCAAAAACATTTTGTTGTATAAAAAAGCAAAACTGTTTTCAGCGGAAACGTTTTCGCTGAAAGCAAAAACAATATGTTCTGTCGAAAAGCGCTTGCCATAATTTAAATAATTGATCAGATTTTTGTTATCATGAATAAATATCGTATATATTATAAATTGCAGGTCTTTGTTCAATCAAAACAATTAATCTTTTTGCGTCTATTTTCATATTAATAATAAAAATAATACATTTACAAAAATTCTATTGTAATGCAATCAGCACTCCTCTTATTACTTATAAAGAGTTATTTATGAAGTTATTTTTAATAAAAATAACTTCACACACTGCAAACCACGTCAGTATGGAGATGTGCATTGAAAGCACATGCCTGCAATAAAATGTTTTGCCTTCAAACAGTGGTCAATGCTCGTGCTACGAGCATTCACAGTTTTGCTCAAATCTGCTTAATCGTGCTGTACAGCGTTTTTGCTTCTTGCTCAGTGCTGTATAGCGTCTTTGCTTTTTGTTCGATCGTGCTCAAGGTTGTTTAAACGTGCTCTACAGCGTTTTTGTAGTTTGTTAGATAAGTGTGCGGTATTCCGATAATAATCATTGAAAAACATGTTGTAACGTAACTTCAACTGTTACAAATAATTAAGAATTCTCCCCCCCCCCCGCTAAGTGCCAAAATCTTAACAAAACTTGATTTTGAACAAATAAAATAAAAAAATAAAAAGTACACCGCACAGTCAGATCCTCAAAATTGCAAAAAACCCCTTATTGCCTTTTACAGGTGTCAAAATGTAACACTGCTTACTAAATACAAGAAAACACAACATTGTACGTTTAAAGATAGCAGAAAGTTTCATTTTCCGAACAATTAATTCTCACAAACTGAAAAAGTATTTTGATTTCACACTTCTTTTAACAACAAAAAAAAACATGTATGTATAAAATAACACCTAGAATAATAAAAAAAATTAAACTATGCTAAACATATAAAAATCCAGGTAGTCTCCCGATATCGGCTCCCCTTTTACATTTGACGTACAATTAAATGTTATTAAGTCCTACCTTATAAATATATAAAAGTACGAAAAATCTATTTATTTTTAGGTACTCTAAAATTATATAAAATTAAATCAAAATCAATTATAAATCACCGCAAAAATATTGTCCACACAACTCTATTTTCTTCTACAGACGATCTGGTGTAATTTATGTCGATTATTACTTTACTTACAATGGTCAAACCCTGGCATAATAAAAATCGAGAAGCCCCATAAATTAAAATAGATGGGCCACACTATCAGGATTCAAATATTTTATGGTTAATTTTTCACAATACTACCAGACCCTTTACGGGTTGATATGGCGTCTTATCCAAAATTTGGGAAACGTTTATCGGTGGCACTCGATTAACTATTCAATTATAGATTCACACAGAAAAAAGCATCTACTACTAGTGGTTCACCAACGCAATAGATTTTTATATTAAAATTTAAAACGAACTTTATTTTAAACACTAAGGGCAGATAATCCCATGTGTTTTCTATAACACTTAAGACTAGCCCTAGTCGAACTTCCAACTCCAACTCCGAATGATACACCTTCGGTCAGTACAGTTCTTTCAATATTGTAATATTAAAGCAACAAAAATCTGCACGAAAGAACAACAAGAAAAAAGCCCCGCGATTGGGCGCCAATTTATAGCAACAAAAATCTGGCCCACGTTGGACCGTCAATTTATAACACTCAAAATCCACAAACGAAATACAAATTATAAAATTATCATACTTACGAAAAAAATACTCAAAAATTACCACGGCTTGAGATTTAGCTCTTTCTTACAAATTTTTAAGTTTTCAGGTCGCAGGTGTTAACCCTAAAAGCTTCTGATTGAATAATGGATTCAGGAATAAATAATATATAATATATTTGGGCGCCACCAAAGCTGAAAGATGTTTTTTATAAAACATAAATTTAGAAAAAGTGAAGGTTATCAGCTAAGGAACTAACATCCTTATTAATTTTGAAGTTAATTTAATTGAACCATTAGTCAAACAATAAAAGGTCTTGATTACCCAAAGAAAACAAAAAACATCAGCAGTCCGTTTAACCAAACCATGTCAATTGATCAATTAAATTTGAAATCTGTATATTAAAAACAAAACAGCAACTGGTACATACAATATAAATCAAAATAATTACACAATAATAAAAAACAAGTTCAAAATACAAAACACACCAAAAATATACTTATGCAATAATGAAAATTTTGTGAATTCAAGAATATGAAACCGTCAAAATTTTAGTTACACTAATAAAACTGTTTGTAATATCAAAGTATAAAACTATCATATTTAAAATTATTGTTCAAAAAAATGAATGGAAATTTCGGGATCCCAAATGATACTAAACTAATAATACAATATAAACAATATTAATTACCTTAACCACATTTTATCGTCCAACCAAAATTCCTTTTATAAACTGCAGGATGCGACTTTTGACAATCGCGCGCCTTGAAAACTTTAAAACAAAAGCTGCAATAACAGACTGCTGCGCATAAAGTTGCGGGAGAGGTCTTCTTGGATTCTGAACTACATGTTTATTTTTATCGAAGTTCACCAAACATTAACTTAATCACTTGCAATAACTGCCTTAGATAATACATTTTTAATTATTCTTCTAACTGGAACTATACTAGAGATTACGTGAATGTTACTCAAAATAACTGTCAATATTATTATAATTCGGCACAAACGATATAACGGTAAGAAAACTCCCTCTTCTTAAACATGGGAATTAACACTATATTCTATTTAACAAATGTCCGGTAGCTAAAACATTCTTCAGTAAATGAAGAATCACGAAATAGCAGTAATTAAACTGTACTGTAAACTGTATTTATTTCGATCAATGCGAAAAACGAAACGGCACTTCAAATTATTAATTTGTTATTTCACAATAGACAAATTGAACGGTACGAACACAAACTTAAACGGAAGATTATTAAATTCCCATAAAACTCATCAACGGAATTATATATTTGTGCCTTGCCGAGGCCCAAGGCACGACAAACGAAAACTTTAACCGGATTGTATTTTAATTAACTAAAATAAAACGATAATTCAATAATGTCGACCGAAATCGACCGTCTTCTTTGGAAGCTGGATCAAAGGTGTCTGTCTGGACCACCAACTGAAGGCAAGTGAAGTGGTGTTTTTTTAGCATTTTGGACCCCTGTTTTAGCGCGAAGTAACTATATTTTTCTATGCAATAAGGAAGCTTCTATTAGCATTCACGCGTGATTCTCGACCTAACAAACAGAATCAGGATCGAAAAATAACGCGGTAACCACCGCGTCACATGTGCCGGCTAGACTTGCGGACGATGCAATTTTTTTTAACTTTAAGACGCAGAAGCCTAGTTGAAATTATGGCCACGTGCAAATGTCACCTTTCGAACAAAGAAGAAGTTGATCTTTCACTATGCATTCCCGGAATACAGACGGAAATGTTTTTACAGAGCGAGATGACTTGAATACATTTTATGTTTTATCAAGGTCTTTTAATTTTTTCAGCAACGCAGCCATTCCTACGAGGGGACAAACAAGGTTCTAAAAATATTATTTATTACCTCCACGTCCATTATGTTTTTAAAAATTCGAAAACAATCTCTTGAGATGTTCGTTATAAATATGATTATACAGCAGAATTTCAGCTACAAACAAAATACAATTTTACAGGACCGAACTTTAAGTTTTTCAGTAAATATACATACAAAATTCACATACTTGAGGCCGATAGAAACTATACCGTTACAATATGTAATATATTTTGGAAATAGTGGTAACATTCAAAAGGGTAATAAAAACAGGGTACAAACAAGATGAAAATTGATAGAGAGAATTACTTGATCTATTGATGTGATAATAATGATTAAAGTATGCCGGCTAAATAAACTAGATTGACTTATCTTTTTAAAAACTAAAGCATTGCTTAATTCTATGGAATGCAGTGACATGCATCCTAATTGGTGGACGTTCCGGAAGGAGTCCTTTCCCAGTAGGCTATTTTAGAAAGTATAACAAAGAATAGTTTTGTATTCACTAAAGAAGAAAAAGGAAAAAAAGGATTTACGCCATAAAAATGTAAAATTTTGTCACGTTTCAATGTTTAAGCGTATTTAAGCGAAAACGTTTCTGCTTATAGCAGTTTTGCTGGACAAGTCCAGCTGAAGAGGTAGTTAAGTAATTAAATGGGGGAATAAAAGGGTTTTTAACACAAAAAGGCTGTATAAAGATCTTTGTAAAAGTGAATTAAAAGAAAGATAAATAAAAAAGTTTAACAGTTTCATAAGTGTAAAAAGGCTTATATTTTATTTCAAACGAATTTAATAAGAGAATTTAAAAGAAGAATAAACGAAGGAAAATTAAGACGTACCAAACGGGCCGACATAAAGAAAGAAGGAGAAACATAAATTTTAGTCTTGAAAGTTATTCAAGAGCTAATACTAAAAAGGTAAAAATATTTAGTGCAATTTACCTCAACATTTTAGCAGCGGCTGAGAGTCATATCCTATCCTATCCTCGGACGTTACCGAGCCCTATAAGCAGTTTGCAGATTCCGGTGTGGTAATCTTCCCAGACAGCAGGCTGAAAAAAGGGAAACATAAAGTGCATCAGGATACCAGGTGTGACTAATAAAAAAGTGATAATAAAGGTAAAGCTAGTGTTGTTCTAAAAAGTAGCAAAGTTCTAAAAGTGAAATCAGTTCTATAAGAGCAAGTTTGAACAAGGTTAACTTACCATAAATTCTTAAAGATCCTGTGTAAAACTGCGATCATTTTCTTAACCTAAAATAATAAAAAGTTTAATATAAATATTTCTCAATAGTAAAATAAAAACTTACTTGAATTTAACAGCTTATTTACTCAGGCTACTCACATTGTGAGGTTAGGTTAAGAACCAAATGTCAAATTTGAAGTTGGTAAATAGAGATTCCCATTTATTTAAATATCGTAAAAGATAAAAGGACAAGTATACCATTAATTCAAATATCTTTTTTTATAAATCCGTGAATCTTCAAAAGAACCTAATTGAGGATTCATTGGACATTATTAACGTCTCGAGTAAAATAATTCAAAGGCTTTAGGATAACTCATAAACAATAAGTCATCCTGAGATATACGCAGTATTGTTTGTGGGGTTTGCAGATTAGAAAATCAAAAACAAAATTTCATTTTGAAAATTAAAGTACAGTACAGATAAATTCAGATAATCTTGGTCAATTTTATTTTCTGAAGCGCTTATCTCCGACATAAACTAAACATATAGGTACTCGTGTATGCATATGGATTGTACTCGACTTTCAGTACATGCACAGTTTTGTAATTAACAAATTACAAACTATGTTGCTGAATAACGAATTACTCCTACCTATGTATGGATCGGTGAATACATTCAAGACCCAACTAGTTATGTTTTTCAGAAGATGTGAGGATGAATAAATACTTGGTTGTTTTACTCTTTTTGACACGCATAAGCATACTAAGAGACAATTCATACAATGTCGCTAGAACTAAAATCTAATTGTTACATTTTAATCCAGAGATAATCCTGTTTGTCCCTTATTATGTGCAAAATGTAATTTTGACAGGATCTGCATACAACTCAATGTTGGAGCATGTCATTCATTCAATAACTTAGGTGTGAAAGCTAGAGTAACCGTTCAAAATATAGTTGCTTCATCTTTAACTTATTGAAAATAATTACACATCTTGTACAAGAAAGTTGTAAAATCCTGGAAACCCTTTATTAATGTGTCCCTTGAAAAGTATTCTAATGAGTTTCGAGACTTCCTAATTTACGTAATTTACTGGTTAGTAGTAATAGTAATTTGTGTAGCTTTATTCAATTTAAATTGTAGGTGCAAAATATCTATAAACTACATTTGCTCATGTGTTTTAAAAACTTTCCCCTGTTTTATCCACCGGGTAAACATTACTTCATTAAAACCATTTGGTTTAGTTAATGTCTTATTAATTTGGTAAACGATTTATCAAAAGTTTGCATCTACACTGCCTTATATCCTAAAATGAGTTCTAAAAACATCTCAAGTTTATTTTTTAAAACAAGTTTTGTAATTTTCGATCACATTGATGGATTACTTGACATCCTTATTTTGGAATATATAAAATTTCAGATTGTAAATTTGTATTTACGAAGCGGTATCCTATAAAAATGTATTACTTGTGCTTTTTGTTTATTGCTTACAAACATCGACTGTACTTGAAGTTGATGTATGATCTTTGCTAAACATTAATTTAAATTTGAAATGATGGAAGAACTATGGAAATGTCTGGCACTGACGATTAATTGATTACAGTTGTTCTACGATATAATACATACTCTGATATAATATATAGAATGTACGTACACTTAGTAGTATTAGTTAGTCATTAGCGCTTGTTGACAAAATCCGAACATAAAAACGTAATATACTGCGGTGATGTAAAATCACCATATTAAAAATTTAATTACTATTATAATAAAGATAGAACCAACCTCGGTGGATTAGTGGTTTGCATGTTTGCTTCATAATCCAAGGGTCGCAGGTTCGATCCCCGGCCGAGCTGGTAATTTTTCATAGCGGACAAAAATTAAAAACATGCCTTCTTTTCGGATAGGAAGTAAAACTGTAGGTCCCGTGTCAATGAGATGTTTAGAGCCTTAAAAATTTCCCCAGATTCGGCAAAATTCTAGTAGGGTCGGCCAAATGATCATAGCAATCGGTGCTAAGAGGTACGAAGGATGCTCCGCTAACCTGATTCCTCGCCCAAAAATAAATAAATAAAAAAATAAAGATAGAAATTTTGAAGTCTCCGATTATCTCGGAAAGCACAGGAATAATGATTATTTTGTTTATTTACAGTACTCATGCAATAACCATAGACATGCTAGGATAGTACTTTTATTCATTTATTTAATTTTGCCTTATAAAGTCAGGTTTATTTGCTTGGATACACACTATTAAACCAGTTGCAAACGAGAGAATAAAAATTTGATTCCTCTAGCGGTTTAGAATTTTTATTTAGTAGGTACTTTCTAAACGAATTTTCAAAAACGTCTATTGAACTTTTTTGAATTTTTCGTATTATTTATAAACATTGTAAACATCGTTGCTATGATACAACACAATCATGACGATGCGATAATTGTAATTGTCTAAAAATCGCGTGAGATCTGGAACTTCTCTGGTAATTTATAATGGTAGGCACAAAACAGAAGAGTTTATAAAAGTAAAATTGAATAAACAGATGTATTACACTCTCGTTTAAAATAATGGTTTAATGAGCGTATATTAATCGTCTGAGATGAAACTATACACTCATTAAACTGAACCTTTATCTTAAACGCTTGTATAATAAATAACTATTAAAAGGTTACATGTTTATGTTTGCCACAAAGCCGTGGTGGTCAATTTTATGTATTGAGTTTCTCATTAGTATTTAGTTGTAATAATTGTAGATTTTTCTAAGAAAGTTACCACGCCTCATGAGGTAACTATCCATGTACTAGATTAGCTGGAATTTGTATAGTTTAGATGTAATTAAATTTTAATTAGTTTTGTGACAGTTGACAGTTTTTGTTAATTTTCTTAGTCAATAATTATTTTAGACTATGTGTGTGTTTTAAATTTTTTGTGCGTCATTTTACCATCTTTAAGATATTCATTAATTGCGATAACATGTTGAAATTTTGTAATGGCGTTTAAGTTTTCGGTTGTTTTTAACCAAAGGTCTATAAGGACCTGCAAAAGAAAACAATGTCAGTCAGTTAAAAATCAAGGGGCGAAAGCTACGTCTCCTGGATCAAGAAATATAACCAAAAAGTTGGGTTATGTACCCATATGTTGTTTGTAAACAATCAAACTTCAGTTTTTGAAATAAATTATACAGACCTGTATGAATTTCATCGAACTTAGGAGAATTAACTTCACTTTTATTATGCAATTGTTTGGAATTGCAAAGGAATTATTTTATTTAAACAAGTTTTTCCATCGATCATCGGTTCGATAAGGAAATGGATGCAACAGCTGACTGTATCAATTTTGTGTAGTGTGTGTATCACCGCTATATTTCCAGCGGGGATTTTTAAAAGGTACTGTCTTATGTATGGATTATTAAGCCAAAAGTAACCAGAACATTTCTCTGATCGTAATTTAAATAAACAATTATTTTTACTGATAAACAATTTTTGAAACAATTTTTAATGATAAATAATTTTATTAATATATGAAAAAGTTACAAATAAAAAGTAAAGCTTTTGTACGACATTTATATTTTATTTAAAATTTAGTTATGATTTGTAGAAATAAAGTGTGTTGTAGCACCTTTGATATATTATAAACAAAACGATAATTCATTTCAGCAAATTAAAGCGAGTTTCTCTCAATTTTATTTTTTTTGGTGTCTTATTTCTTTCATTTTTAACCTGATTCTATGCTTAATAAAGAAAACTTAAAATTTCCGAGCCAAGCTCGACTCGACTCGATTCCGAGCGGAGTTTCGAATCGAGTTCAACAATTCTTTATTCGAGTCGAGTCGAGCTTCACGTATACCGAGTTCAAGTCGAGTCGAGCTTTTCCAGCCAGCTCCAAAAGATTGTGCACATTACACAGTATTTTAACCACAAAGATAGATGAAAAGTGGTCCTAATTTTACTAAGATATAGATAATTAGATATATAGTAATATCACAAACTTTGACCGTGTCTCAAACGTGTAAACCCATCTGTTCTGGATTCAATGATTTGGCAATGGTTGGAATTTGTGGTGATTCATGTATTTGCAGATGATTTTTGTTAAATGGATCACCCTGTTTATATTTACATTTTTTTAATTCTACTTGATCATTAGAGCTCAACAACCTACAATACTTATAGTTAAATGATAAAGATAATTTTTGTCAAGAGGAATAATGAAAACGCAAAAGTTCTTGCGATAAAGAAAGTCGAATGATTTTTCGACTACTATATGAATTTGGAAAATAACTATGATTACAAAACGAACTCGACTCGATTTCGAGCCGATTTCGATTTCGAGTCGAGTTCAACCAGATTATTTCGAGTCGAGCTCGAATATTCTTTTCGAGTCGAATCGAACTCTTTAGGAGAGCTCGACTCGAGTCCATCACTATTCATATTTTGGTTACACTTTACTGATTATAGTTGATTGTTATATAGCTGTTAATTTTTTCCTAATAGTTGCATATACTCGGTATTCTTATAATTTTAGATGTTCATAAATGATTGTACGTTTTTAACTGGTTTGAATTTTTAGCATATTTTGAAATAAATAAATAGTTATAATTAACAGTTAAGCAATTACAATCAATTACGATCATCCATATTACGATCAATAATATATTATTTTGAAACAATGTTAATTTCGAAATTTGCGCCACAAATTAGTTAATGGTTGATAGATGAAGCTTGCAGCAAGCTTGTTTCTAGGTCAGTAGATGCAAAGCAAGCTTTGAAATATAGGTCATCTCATACACTTCTACTATGCAGTAGCGCGAAAATGGCGGAACATGTTGAGTAACATGAAAACAGGAATAATCGACAACTCGACTTGTTTTCACTTGGGTACTAAGCGTTAATTCAACGTTTTAGGACGTCATACGTCTCATATGACGGTCGTGTCGGCTTCGATAGCAGCCGTATTACATCTTACTGAGCGCGAAAATGGCGGCATTGCGATGACCTATATTTCAAAGCTTGCTTTGCATCTACAGACCTTGGCTTGTTTTGCAAGCTTATCTAGCTAATATGCAAGCTTGATTTAAGCTTTTATATAAGATTTATTAAGCTTGATTCACGCTTATTTTACTAACTTCTAGGTTTCCCATGTCAAGCCTGTAAGTGTATATCAAGTTTGATTCAAACATAAATTAAGTTTACAACATGCTTGAATTGGACTAATAGTGAAGTGCCTAATATGCAATTACACTTAATTACAATTTAATTATAAATATAATATAATTGAGTTACAATTCGAATTTTGTATATACTGTGTCCCCGGTTAGGTGTTCCAATAATAGGTGTAAATAACCAAGAAATGTTACACTCTTTGGCTGTTCCGACCTGCTTCTTTTTAAACTTGTTTTAATTAATGTATACGTATAATTTTAACAAACAATAGTGCGCACATAAGTGCTTCAAGTTCGATCAAAATGAACAAAAATTTCGATTTAGGTTTAATTTCTGTTTTTGAATAAGTATTTCCTATAACATTTCCTCATTAACTTAATATTTGATGCTCTTTATTTAAATAGAGAAAATGCTTACCGTATATCTACCGCCTTCTGCAGTTTGAAACATTAATTATACGCTTTAAATAAATTTGAAATGCAGGAAGTTGGAACTACCAAAGAACTTTTTAACAGGTCGAAATTTTTAGTTATTCACGCCTCTTGTAACGGAGAACACACTAATATGCACCACATCAAAACAAAGAAACAAATTAGTAGACTAGCTTTTATTTAAATTATTTTTATACAAGAAATTATAAATATTTTTGTAAATTTAATGGTAATCAATGTTCCCAATTTTCTAATTGCAAATGGTTGCAGAGTAAGTGGGAAAACAGAATCAAATCTGCAGTATTTGCTTCATAACTAATGCAATAGTGCAAAATAATTAACATGCCATTATAGTGAAAAAGAACAAGATTTTAAAAATGTATACTATTTCAAAAATTAAATGAACCATATTTACATTACATATGTGTATTTATAACGCATGCATATTATAGCAACAGTTGTACGGTTGTTGGTGCCTTACAAGGTACTCTTTGATTCCCTTGTCTATGCTGGTCCGAATGTAAATAAAACTAGTGGACTGTATATAACTGTGTTTGATTTATTATACTATTGAAATACAAATACATGACTTAAATTATTGAGTAGCATTAGCTACGAGGTAAGCGCCATAAATTCTCGGCCGGGCAGGCTTCTACAAGTGCCAACATGTTCAAACTCGGTTGCGTCATAGTTGAACATATAAGAGGCCTACACTATATATATTACGGTTAGAAGTGCAATAGACCTTAGTAGCTACTCAAGCATCGTGACGAGTGCATGAAAATGTCGCAGCTAACGAAAATTGAGTACCGCGCAGTCATTAAATTTTTAACAAAAGAAGGGCACACGCTTAATTAAATTAAACAACGTTTAGACGTCGTTTATGATGATTTATCGCCTTCATATTCCACTGTAAAAAAGTGGTGAAGATGTCTGCGTTTGGGGCAAGAATCTCTTGAAGATAATGAGCGGTGCGGTCGGCCAATTGAAGCGACAACGCCTCAAAAAGTTGCAATCATTGAAAAAATGGTATTAGAAGATCGCCTTTGAAAGTTAAGGAGTTAACAGTGATGTCTGACATTTCGGGAACAAGTATTCGCCGAATTCTTTTTGACCATTTGGGTGCGAATAAAATTAGTGCAAGGTGGGTCTTCTTTCTGCTGTTCAACGTCAACGTTGCGTCGCGTCGAATGTGCGCGCTCGTTTTTAAACTTGTGTGGAGACGACCCAAAGCCGATTTTGGAGTCCTTTGTCACTGGAGATAAAACAATGGTTGTTTTATGATCCTCTATCCAAAAGGGAATCGATGGAATGGCGGCGACCAGATGAACCTCGTCCCAAAAAGGCGAAAGTCGTTCAACCGACAAAGAAAGTTATGGCAACAATATTCTGGGATTATGACGGCATTTTACTGATTTATTTTAAAGAACGCAATACAACTGTTAACAGTACATATTATGCGTCTTTATTGCATAAATTGAGAAACAATATTCGTGAAAAACGTCGAGGAAAATTGATAAAAGTTGTTCGATTATTACGCAACAATGCACCCGTTCATACTGCCGCAATTTTCAAGCTGCCATTTGAGAATGCGGCTTTGAAGCACTGGATCATCCACCGTACAGTCCGGATATGGCTCCTAGTGACTATTATTTATTTTCCAATTTAAAGAAAGACCTTAGGGGACGTCGTTTTAAGGACGAGAACGAGTTGCAAGAAGCTGTAATTGAACATTTTGAAAGAAAAGCTTCAGATTTTTTACAAAGGCATTGAACTATTAATTCCGCGTTGTAATAAGTATATTGACATTAGAGGAGATTATATTGAAAAATGAAAATTATTATTTTTTACCAAGTATATCTTTTCTATATCAGACCGAGAATTTATGGCGCTTACCTCGTATATAATACCTCAATAAAATTAACATGCACATTTTTAATTACATCATATTATACGAACTGTTAAAATTACATTGATCCTAAAACACACTGATAGGGGTTTTACGAACAACTATATTTACATTATGTAGGTTACGCTTATACAATGTAGCATATTCTGGTCGCGATGAACAATGATCGCTGCAAAGACAGAACAAGAAATTTGCATTACAGTTCTTATAATGACTTGAATTTCGTTTTGGTTTTATCATTTATTATGTATTAATGAATAAGTTAACAAAATTTTTATTAACTTGGCATTAATTAAATGATAGCAGAAAATAAATAAAGCATTTATTCTTTGCTATGTTAAATGGTTGATGTACACTATCCACGTATTTCGACAGGTGGTAAACCGATTTTACTAAGCAAAAAAAAATTAAATGTAATAACGTGAATGTAAAAATTAAATTAAATGTATTAACCTTACACCTTCTTATTGCACGAATAGCAGAAAAATTTAGTTCATTCTAAATATAAACAACACATTTTAACACCGCTGTTTTAAGGTTAGAATCCACCATTCTTCATTCGCAAACGTAAACATAAATGTCGACAAGGGTAAGCACCATAACAACTCGGTAAACGCAGGCGCTATTTTAGCTTGAAGCGGTGGATTGAAGCAAAGCCACTCCGAAAGCAGTGCGCGATAGAAGCGCTTGATGTCGAGCTTACGTCAAGATTATTGTATACTTGCATTACTTACAAAGTAAATTAACCTATTACACGCAAGTTGTGTGGCGTGCCGCTAGCTCGTCAAGCTTAGAACAAACTTTCGTACACTTGCCAAGCAAAGTAAGCGTATATCAATCCAAATGCAAGCTTGACATAAGCTTGCATGCTATCTGGGGTAATTTATATAAAAATCTGACATTGTATAAGCTATTTGAGCTTACGGCAGGCTATTCTTTAAGTCAAGTTTTGCATTTGACGATTGCATTTCTCCATTGGTGTCTACTGCAATACCAGGACCTTTGATGAAGTTGTAGCGATTGTTACAGATGTTACACAAGCAATTCTGCCTTTCCTCAGACCTGACAATGTATGTAACCAAATGATAGCGATTATCGAACTTTGTTTGAGGCGAGATTATTTACTCTCCTGCAAAATGCATAACAAAGAATTATGCAATTTTATAATAAAACAGCTATTAAAACCAGTAATAGATACTATCTGTTTAGAACAAACAGATTGCCTAAAAAGGAAGCGTGTGATACATAAACCCCTTATAGTCTAAGAGCTAGCGAACAGGACCGCTTCAGAACTCCGTAATGAATAAAATCCCTTTTATTATCTGTATTCATAGTATATGAGTAGGAAAACCCTTGTCTGGTAGGGCAACCCCTCCGATTTATGGAGGAAGAGATCAAATAGTGTGGTTCAAAAATGTCACATTTGAAACACCTATGTAATGGTTTTTCTAATTTTTATATGAATGAAAATACTGAAAAAATACGATAGCAGACTTGCCAGACAAATATTCCTCTGATTAATTAGTACCAGATCAGTACTACTTAATTCATTACATATTAAAACATTTCAAGTATAAGAGCATTGTGCACACATAGGCAAGCAGTTATACATAAAATAGCTTAAGTTTATAAAATTTTCAGGGATGAAACCAGTGGAATCTTGATCGGTCATTTTTCAATCACATTATAGAAGGATCAACTATACTTATACAAAAAGACAGACATTACACTTATACTTAAAATCTTTAAATAATTAATTGATTAGTGTTAATCTGGCACTAATCAGAGGAATATTTGTCTGGCAAGTTTGCTATCGTTCTTTTTCAGTATTTTGATTCATATAAAAATTAAAAAACTCATTACATATGTGTTTCAAATGTGATATTTCTTAACTACACTGTTTGATCTCTTCCTCCATAAATCAGAGGGGTTGCCCGGCCATATAAGGGTTTTCCTACTCATATACTATGCATACATATAATAAAAGGTGTTTTATCCATTACAGAGCTGTGAAGCGGTCGTGTTCGCTAGCTCTCCTACTATTAGCAGAAAAGTTTTAAAAACGCAACTCTGCCTTATTGGTACTATTCCCTTTGGAGTTTTATGTAGTTAAATGTATTTGATAAATGTTGTTAAACTTGATAAATAGTTCCTTCATTGTTCTTATTCGTTTTCTTCTTATATAAAGTGGTTTATCATGACACAGTCACACTACTGTGAATACCACAACATGTCAAAGTGCTCTAAATTTCTAAATATTATGTCAAACCAAAGGTAATGAACTAAAATAAATAGTATAGAGAGCGCCACGATCCGTACCGATTACACTGCTTGAGAAGGCCATAATATTTACATTTAATAATAGTTGGTTATGACTATATCTCTTAATGTTAAAATATCTTTTCTACTACTATTAATTATTACATTAATTATATGTATATGCGTTTCTTGATAAGTAATTCTATTCATTACTCACGGGTCGTGAGTAATAACTTATTACTCACGGGTTGTGGCCAATCATAAAATTGCGGTTGAACCAACGCCAAGAAAGTTATACGAAAGTTCGTTTATTTAATCCAAACGCTTCGCCTTCAAAGATGAGAGAGACGAGATTCACAGAATATAATTATTTATACAACAAAGATATAAATAATGTGCATAACTACGTACGTTGATTGCATATAAACGAACCTGATCCCATACGCTGTACCGCAGCGCGATATTCAAATGATATAACAAAAATTGTTTATGTTAATGATTTGATGCTGAGATTTTACAATTCGCGAGTCTGGTTAAATTTTCTATTAACTAAAAAGTAGTGAAACATATATTCCGATGAAAATGATAATTTTTAAAATAATTTGTACGCCGTCAGAGCTTATACTACAAGCGGCAACAGAAACATCTATAAATCCACTTTTGGAAAAATTAAAAAAGTACGAAACGGTGTACAACGCCTTTATGGATTGGCGAAGCCTCAAGAATGTCAATGCATCCTCTGATAACGTCCTCTTGGCTTATTTTGGAGAATTATTAAAAAATACAAATCTTCATCATTATGGCCGGTTTATTTTATATTGTTCGCAAATTTACAATTACCGACCGTTTTTAACAAATTTGTAAAAGTGTTCTGATCTCCGCCCAACTACTATGGCGTCTAAATCATTTTTATTAAATTATCAAAATGGTAAATTTACTGCACAAAAATTGGTATCAATACATTTGTGGGAAACAAATAGTAACATTTTTAACCATTACCGGATTACCAAATCCGGAGAAGTACATGGGACACAGTTTTTGAAGATCATCTGCCACCTTTCTTGTAGATGCAGGTGGGGACATCACTGCATTAAAAAACATGGTGGCAGAAAAGATATATAGATGGTTCCAAGAGAAATAAGATGGATACGACAAGTAAAACTGTTCATTCACTGAATACGAGTGCAAATGTACATTAGTGTAAGTACAAGTGAATGTACACAGAATACCTATACTCCAAATAAACATATTAATTTTGATGTTACTTCAACAACTTCTTTACAATATAAATTGTGCTAATATTACTATAAATTTTGTTACCAATTAGTGTGATAAATGAAAATAAAATTATATATACTCTAACTGATTAAACATTATTTTCATCAGACTTAATTATCTAGAAATAAATAAATCAGATTAATAAATAGTTTCGCAGAAGGAACAGCAGAAGAGACAGCACAAAGAATTGAAGAAACAGCAACTAGCTCGGTAAATAGCTTTACAATTACAGCAGTTACTGCAAGTACTTGTTTCTCAAAGTGGGAAATACAATCCCATATACAGAGTTTCAGGTAAATACAACCATACGGATATAACTCCATACAGACTGCATTTGTTTATATGTGCTTACAATACTTTGGTGTCACTCATTATTTAAGTTATTTACTAGTAGTATATACGTAAGTAATTTAACTGATATTAACTTTTAAACGCAGTTCGTTCGTAGCTAGACTAGTGTACAGACGAAGAGAAGTGTAAAGAAGTTTAAGTATAGTTTTTCCTTTTTTGTGAGTGATAATATGAGCTCAGCTTCAGAAAGATTGTTGTCTATGCCGCCAGATCCAGGTGGAGAACGTATGGTGATAACTGAACGTGAAGCAGATGATAATACAAAAGGTCAGAATGTCAGTAATAATTTTACATTTAGAGAAGAGAATAAATTTCAAATAACAGATTGTGGTCCGTTTTATTTGTATGTTGAAAGCAAATTGGAAAATAAAAATATTGGTCGTTTACACCCTATGTCAATAGGAAAACTATTGTATAATAGTAAACTATCCGAGAATATTTTAAATATTAATTCTCTAGGGAAAAATAGAATTAAAATAGAAACAAATTCGGCAGCTACCGCAAATGAGCTTACGAATTTGGAATTATTTAAAGAAAAAAATCTAACCGCGTATATTCCCTATTTTCTTACTGTTAGGCAAGGAATAATAAAATTCGTTGATACTGATTTAACGGAGGAAGAAATAAAAAATCTAATCAACTCAAATTCTATAAACGTTTTGGTTACCAATGTTAAAAGATTTTCTAGAAAAGTTGTAGATAATGGAAACACAACGTATAAACCAACACAAACAATATTAGTAACTTTTAAAGGTCAAAGACTTCCCTCATATGTATATATCCTTAACGTTCGTTGTGAAGTAGAACAGTACATACAAAAAGTATTACAGTGTTTCAAATGTCTTAGATACGGGCATATTGGTAGTCAATGTAGGTCTGTTGAAAGATGTGTGAAATGTGGAGAAAATCATAATAAGGAAGTATGTGTATTAGAAACGCCTGTATGCATTCATTGTAAAGGCAATCATTTCGCTACAGATTTTAAAAATTGTCCGGAGTTTGATAAACAAAAATCTATCAAGAAACATATGGCATATGAAAGAATAGCATATAAAGAAGCCGAAAAAATAATAAAAAATACGTCTTTTGCAGCCGTGTCAAATAGATATATAAATTTAAATTTAGAAGATTTTCCATCTTTAACGGAAAATAATAACGATCTATCTTTAATAAACCCACTTAACAAACCCCGTAAAGTTACAAATCCTTCTAATAAAAGACCACGTGTGAGATCCCCTTCACCAGACGTTCCTGAATCCCTTAACAAAACATTTAATATAAACTCAGAAAATGCAACTAATAAAACTAATTACAAAGCATTAAGTATAAAAAACGCCCATTCTCCAACCTACCACAATTTAAAAAAAGATGTTATAACAAACACACAATTCATAACAAGTATTTCCGAAGTAGTTAAATCAATAATTACAGATTATAAAGAAAGTAAGGATCAACTATTCAGTTTTTCAGAAAAAGAGTTATTTGAAGTCATTAACAAGAAATCGTCTATATTAAACTTAAATTATGGATAGATTAAATATAATGCAGTGGAATGGTAGATCAATTGTTCCAAAAAAAGCCTTACTAGAAAGCTTCCTCTGTCACAACAACATAACCATAGCTCTATTATCTGAAACATGGTTTGATAAATCTCATTACATAAATTTTAAAGGATTCAATATTATGCGGCAAGATAGAAACGATGGGTATGGAGGAGTCTGTATCCTTATTAAAAATGATATTTCATATACAGAGTTAATTTTAACAAATACTCCAAATAAAGTAATGGCAATTGCATTTTCGTTAAAAACTAGTAAAGAAATAATTCATATCGTATATCTTTACTCCGAACCTTCAATCACAGTAACCAAACACGAATGGATGAAATTTATAGAAATGCTACCAAAACCTTTACTTTTATGTGGCGATTTTAATTCACATCATATAGCCTGGGGGTGCGATAAAGTTGATAATAAAGGTCTTCTAGAATCTATTGAAGACAACGATTTGATTATATTAAATGATGGTTCACCAACTAGATTAACTTGCCCAAATAGTTCAAAATCAGCAGTTGACCTCTCATTATGTTCCGCAGATTTAGTGGGTGTTTTAGATTGGTCAGTTACACCGAATACATTAGGTTCTGATCATTTTGTTATAACTATGGTAATACATGTCAAAACTAAGAAAATATGTTATAAATCAAATAGAGTATGGAATGTAAACAAAGCGAATTGGAATAACTTTGCCGAGAATATACGATCAGCAATAACTTCAGACCATAACACTACACCTTCGTATGACCTTTTCAGTCAGTATTTAAGAAAAGCATGCGATAAATCAATTCCTAAACTGTCAAATTCGACTTCGGGTCGTAAAGAAGCCGTTCCATGGTGGAATTTTGAATGTCAAAACGCAATAGATTCTAGAAACCGCCTGTTGGTTAGTTATAAAAAACAACCAACTGTAGAAAATTTTCTTGCATATAGACGACAAGATGCCTTAACAAAACGTATTGTTAAAAACCAGAAAAGAAAATCATGGAGAGAATTCTGCTCTAATTTGAATAGAAGCACCCCAATAGGAAGAGTATGGGATAAGATAAGAAAACTTAAAAATAATCAAGTTCCGAGAAATCCGATAATAGAAGCAGGCTCTTGGGTAGATGATTTTCATAGAAAAATGGCACCTGATTCTACTTATTATAAAGTTGAAACAAATGATGAAACAGAAGCTAATCATTTTTTAACTAAAAGTTTTTCCTTAAAAGAACTAGACATGGCCATAAAACATTCAAAAAATACGGCTCCAGGTTTGGACAGTATTCAATACCCAATGATACAACATCTGCCTGAAATTGGTAAAACATATCTATTGATGGTCTTTAATGACATTTGGAAATGGGGTATATATCCAGAAGAATGGAAGAAAAATTGTATTATACCTATTCGCAAACCTAACACTACTAAGAATGATGTTACGAACTTTAGACCAATTACATTAAGTTCATGTCTACTGAAAACCTTTGAAAGGATGGTCAAAAATCGTTTTGAATGGTGGCTAGAGCATCACAAGCAATTACCTTCATCTCAGTTTGGTTTTCGCAAGAGACGATCTACCATAGACAGTCTAGCATCCCTAACAATGGATATATACGATGCCTTTGCAAAGAAAAAGTATCTGACTGCAGTCTTTTTAGATATTACAGGTGCATATGACAACGTGCAAATGGATATACTGTACAAAAAGTTAGAGTTACTTAAGCTACCTCATAAATTTATAACGAACATTATATCCCTATATACCAATAGAATTATTTCTATTAAAGTAAATGATTTCCTTTCTACTCCTAGATTAACATCAGTGGGACTGCCACAGGGAGACATTTTAAGTCCTTTACTTTATGTAGTTTATTCGGCAGATCTTCAACACATATTCAGCCCAGCGGTAAAGATACTTCAGTTTGCAGATGATGTGTGCTTTTATACATGCAGTAAAAACTTAAACCAATGCCATGAAGAAGTGGACAATGCATTTGCCTTAGTAGAAACATGGTCAAATAAAAATGCTTTAACTGTAAACCCCAAAAAGACTATTGTTTGCACATTTACTCGAAAACGGGGAATATTACCCGACACCATACAATTAGGTAATTACAATATACCATATAAAAAAGAAGTAAAATTCTTAGGAGTCCATTTTGATCAAAAATTACTTTGGAATAAACACATTGCGATCCTACAAAAGAAATTAGAGAGATCAGTAAATCTTTTACGTGCAGTCAGCCACTATGATTGGGGTGCAGATCCTGAAATCAGTTTAATTTTTTACAAGTCTTATTGCCGATCCATTATGGACTACGGATCAATATTATATGGGAGTGCTTGCAAATCCCATCTTGTTAAAATAGATAGAATTCAATTTAAATGTATCCGTATTTGCATGGGTTATTTGAAGTCAACTCCTATTGATGTTATGCTCGCTGAAATCAATGAACCTCCATTGGAGCACAGAAGAGAGATTTTATCAGATTCGTTTGTATGCAAACATTTATCTATAAATACAGAATTGACAAATACAATGCGTGAGTTTTGTGACGTTTTTCGACGTTCCGCATACTGGAGGAAAAAGAAAACCCCTCCAATAGTTAATAGCTATAAAAGGATTACAGAAAACAACTCTCAAGACTATTTTTGTTCAGATCTAATCCCTATTTTTTCCGAACAATTCGAAACACTTATAAACGAACCAAACGTTGAACTTATAACGGATAATTCAATATTTTCGAAAGAAATTAATGATAGAATTTTTCAAACTGAAAGAAGTCTACGATGGCCAGATTTTCATCCTTTATTTACTGATGGTTCAAAAACTAATACAAGTGTTGGAAGCGCATTTTATGACCCTAAAAGAAATTACCACAAATTATTCAAACTTCCAAATTATGCATCGATTTACTCTGCGGAAGTAATAGCTATTCTAGAATGTCTGCGATATATCCAAACATTAAATTATGATAAATTTGTAATTTTTACAGACAGTAAAAGCCTAATAGAAAAATTAACAAATATTAGACTACAAAGTGACTTAAGCCATCTTATAGTCTCTATTCAATCATTATTACAACATATAAAATCGTCTAACAAAAATGTGGTTTTTGTATGGATTAGGGGTCATTGTGGAATTAATCATAACGAGAAAGTTGACTCACTAGCTAGGAATGCTGCAATTCAAGGAAAGACTTCACAATTTAAACCCCCTCTTCATGATATGCTAGTAATCTGTCGCGAAAAAGTACGAAGTTGTTGGCAACAAAAGTATACGAGTGCCCCGGAAGGAAGATTCTATAAAACATTACAACCGTTTTTACCAGCCAAACCATGGTTTTCTAAAGCATCCATGAAGAAACATCAGATCACAGTTATTTGTAGATTAAGATCAAATCACGGACTGTTTAAAAATTATTTATTTCGAATAAAGAGAACACAATCTCCCTTATGTACTATTTGTGATGAACCCGAAGATGCAAATCACGTTATTATGGAATGTCCATTGTATGATGTGGATAGATCGTATATGTATAATCAGTTACTTGAAACTAAGCTTCCATTCCCTATTAATTTAAATATTATGCTACAATCCCGTAATTTTAATATTTATAAAATCTTAACTCAATTTTTAAGCAAAATAGAGTATCGAATTTAGTCTTTAGTACATATATTACATAACCCTATAACATGTTACTCTCTATTGTATCCTTACCATTGGCCTACTCCTGTTAGTCTGAAACCAGTAATGACGGCCATCATTGACGATATCCCGTTTCCTTCTTTGTGTCCTTTGTTTTTATGTTTGAATGCCAATATCTATTGATAAAAATAGTCTGGCTGTATAGCATAAGCTAATGCCAAAAACTTTAAATAAAAAAAAAAAAAACTTTTAAACGTTATTTTTTATTAAGTGTATAAATATTTCGAAAACCTAAATTTAATACACACGGAAACGTAGTGTCTGTCTCGTATCGTATCGCAGAAAAGCAAGTGACATTACGTGTGTTACTTAATTAAGCTGAAAGTTAATATAGGCGGGAAACCATGCAAAAGGGGGATGACGCTTTTGTTAAATTTAAAGGAATTAAAGGATATACCCAATGACACTTGTAATATAATAATACATCTATAAAATCCTTTGAAATGCACCTGAAATTGGGTCACAATATAATTTAATTTTAGCAACAAAACAACTGATACACCTATATTTTGCGTCATCCCTCATCAAAAAAAAAATTAATCACCAACCAACCACACGTAAGTTTATATCCATAATTTATTCGAAAAATTGTGCTAATTAATTTGGGTAGAGCTTTGATATGGATATGTTGAAAACCCGCTTGTAAAATTACAATTGATTGTACTGTGGTATTTAATTACTAAATAACGATATTGTTACTAAATCTTTCTTCGGTTGTATTTATGCATACTAATAGAATTTTGTATTGAATTTAACGTACAATAAAAAATTGCACCTTTTTGCATTTTCAGTACCTGTAGATTTACAGTAATTTAACAAACAGTATGGAGAATAGCTTAATTTTTAGATGGTTATGCTTATTTCCATAACGTATTTCATTTTCTTTATACAGTTTTTGATTTGTCGGACTCACATAATAATTGTAATGATGACAAACAAATTTAGAATCTCGCGTGCAAAATCGATTATATCCCATATTTGAAGAAACTCACGTGACACATATTTTGGCATTAGTTTTATGAGAGCTATCGATGGTGTATATTAATTTGTGAGGAAACCCGGTTACATTTTACCTAAATTCTCTGTGAAATTATTGCTTTGAGAGCCAAAAGTCAGTAGAGTTCGCTTGAGCAATATTCCCCGGTTGTGTGAAACGCCTGGTGGTTAAGTACAAAAATATGTTTGGTGATTGTTGTGGAGAGGAGAAAGTGATAAAGCAAAATGCATGAAGAGTACTTGTAGATAGAAGTGATAGGAGCAGAAAAAGAAATATAAATGAGATTAAATGCGTGGCGCGCAAAAAGTTAAAATCGGGTTATGCTTCTTTCTATTGAATAGCAAAATACACTAAATATTTACTTTTTCCGATATTTAAACCCGGGTCCTAATTTAAAAAGTTTAAACGTCCTTGTAATCACGACGAACAAATATATGGGTGTTACAAGATTGAGATGAATAATATTTAATGGATGAAAAAAGAGTTTTACAATCAAGTGGAGAGAATCTGTTAGATATTTATCTATTACACCTGCAAAACGACATAGACCTAGCCAAAAATGAAACAAAGGAATGTATCAGTGTGCTATATGTTGCAGTCGGGTTAAACAAACCGTCAGAGTTTGTCAAAAATTGTTTATTACCTACTGTATTCGGTGTAACAAATCACAGAATTACTACAGTTTCAAAGGTTTTGTAGGAAGGTGCCATTCCAAAGGAAAAAACGGGTGGCGACCGAGTTTCTCAAAAAAAAGTGCATTTTGAAAATTACACGGGACAGAAAATCATTATAATTGGTCAAAATCGAGACGCATATATCCAACAGCAAATATTTCCATTGTATAAATTCTATATCCAAAAATGTGAGGAACAAGATCGTGTAGCTCATGATATGTTCAGAATAGTATATTCTGTAACGAGGTTAGAAGAAATTCGATGCGAGTGGAAGATTCCGAACGCAAGCTGAAAGCGAGCGAGAGAACCACGAGCATCGAATTTCGATTCTAACCGAGTAACAGACCGTGCTTTCTCCAAGACTACAAGAAAATTTAAACTTAGCAGTATTTACAATTTGAAAACAAGCACAATAACCTTAAAAAGTATGAAATTTAATGTAAACAATGAAATCAACGCTAACCGTTTTTTTTATTATACTGTTACAGAATATTCATTCCATATCTAGTGATGGAATGAAATACATGCAAATCACATAAGTAGAGTAGCGTTTTATAATATTTATTCTAAAACAAGAGTTAGAATATTAAGTTTTTATTATCAAAATTAATTTCAGAATTTACAAATTCGATAGTGGTCGTGAAAATATATTTATAAACGATTTCGACATTGGATTCTCATCGCCTGCTTCTGATGCTTATTCCAAGAGAACAAGGTTGAAGCAGCAAGTGAAACATGAGAAGCAACCTGGAAAACGAAAAAACCTTATTATGGAGTACCGCATTCATAAACACAAGAAAATTCTGACAATAGTAAATTCCCTTTTGCTTCGATCTTCAACAAGTACGGCCTTTAACGCGCACGTCAATCGATAAAGCGTTTTACGTCATCAAATTAGTTGGTATTCTTTTTGTTGTGCTCCCATGAGATCAAAAAACCAAACTTTCAATGTCTGGACGGTTAAAAATGAATGATATATCCGGTTTTGCACGTAAACTTCTCAATTGATGTAGACAGGACGCTTGGTTCGAGGGCCTTTTGGGCCGTTTGGAGAGTCAAAACTATAGGTACGCAAAATTTTGGTTGATTTCGCCAATCTAATATAATCAAAGACCAACAGTATTCTGAAGAAAGTAATTATTATTATTATTGTTATTACTATTAATGTTAATTAATTATAATTAGTTAATTATAATTAAAATTGCCTAACCACATAAGTAATACATAAGTAATAACGACAACCACAAGTATGGGTTTGCGTGGATGCCGAGGCCGACTGCTTAACGTGCGTCCCAACAGCACAGCAAAGTGTACTGAGCCTTTACATGTCCACTAGAAAATCTTTTCGCCGGTTCCGGGAATCAAACCTGGACCACCTGATTAAGAGTTCGATTCTTTACCGTGCGGCTATCCACTCCATTATATTTTTTAGTTCAGGACCTTAAATTCTCAATATAAAGTCTTATTTATACAGGTACATTCTACAGATCTCGAATTACGTTATGTTGAAGGCCCTGCCGGGCTGTCACAAGAAGTGCATAAAATTGACCCGGGCCGAGACAAAGCACATTAAATCTGGTCCGATCCAGCCCGACACGAGGCAACGGTCCGGCTCAGTGCTTAAAATTTATTTTTTCAGTTAAGTTGCGAGATGTCAACATCTAAACATCTGAATTCTGATTTCAATGTCTAACTTTCAAAAAATTTAAAAAGTCAATTTTGTGAATTATATTTCGGCTTATTACTCAAAAACCGTAAGAGAAAGAAATATTCTTTCAACAAAGATGTATTTTGTACTGATTTTTAATTTTTGTTTTAAAATCTGTTTGATGTTTCGAGCCATTAGTGAAATATGACCGAAAAACTAAAAATTGGGTGACATTTTCAAAGATGGCGGCCACAGCACAGCACGCACGAGTATTGATTTTTGATATGTTATTACTAATCTCCGTTTACCCAACAGATATAGTAATGAAAAACCAGAGACATTCAGATGCAACTTGAAACTTGAATATCCATTGGTTGAAATAAATGGGGCGGTACTCGATAGAAGTCTCATTTACACATACAAACACAAACGGCAAACGCCAGCTTGTTACGCATGCGTTTACGTCAGTTGTTTTGAAATTTCCGTCAGTTTTTCCAATTGTGTTACATATTAGGTACATTACAAGTCTTTATTAAGACTCGCACCATTCAATACACGAACGGTTGTCAATAAGTAAGTTAGAATTATATGAAAAGTTAATGATAATAATGAGTTGGTTAATTTGTAGAACTTTCCTTACTGCAAAATTATTAAAAATGGATGATGAAAGCGTCAACAATATTCAGTTGTCACCACCAAAAAAACGCCAAAAAAGCACTTTTCTGTAGAGGTGAAACAAATAATTATGAACGCTTTTAAAGTGTGTGAAGAGCAGCACCCTCAATGGAAAAAACACGAAAAAGTGGAAAATGTTGCTAGATTGATAGGTTATGTTTTAATTTACCTTCCAATCCCACTGCTTATTTACTATAATTTTATGAATTAGTGTGGCCAGTGTTTACAACATACTTCGTGAGCACAAGCAACATCCTGATTATTTTGATGCTCCTAAGGCGTGTCATAGACCAAGAGCTATTTTGGACAATGTTTCCGAAGAAGACAAAAATGGCAAAAAAAAAGTGTGGGCTGACATGTCCATAACAAATCCACGAGATGCATTTTTAAGAGGGTTATCGACTGGCTTGAGAAATCCATCGGGGAAAGGAAGGCGGCTCATCACCCTTCATATAGGATCTGGTGACGGTTTTGTAGATAATGGGTTACTGTTATTGGAATCCAAGAAAACAAATGACTACCATGAAGAAATGAACGCAGATACATTTGAACAATGGTTTAAAAATATTTTGCCAAGTCTTGAAGAAGGTTGCGTTATCGTCTTGGATAACGCAAGTTATCACACAAGAAAAATTGAAAAAATTCCGTCTAGCAACACAAGGAAAGCTGACATACAAAACTGGCTGCAGAAAAAAACTATCCCCTACGAAGACAATATGGTGAGAGCTGAATTGTTATCTTTAGTAAAACAGCATGCACCTAAACACAGTGCTAACGTAATCGACGAATTAACACAGGAAAGCAACAGAACCGTTTTGAGGTTGCCACCTTACCACTGCGAGTTGAACCCAATTGAGTTAATATGGGCGCAAATTAAAGGTGAAGTAGCTCGAAAAAACACCACATTTAAATTACAGGATGTCAAAAATCTCTTCCTTGAAGCTATTACAAATGTCACTCCCGACAACTGGAGCAATGCCTGTAGGCATGTGAAAGATGTTGAAGAACAGATGTGGCAAGTGGATATTGCAATGGACATAGTAGTCGAACCCTTCATAATTCATTTAGGCGACGATACATCGTCATCTGATTTTTCTTCTGAAAGTGAATAAGATTTGCTGGTAATTGTAAATATTTTCTACAAAATTTATAGATTTTCCAGATATTCTTCATTTGTTTGTATGTTTAGTTTCCCCGTTTTTCTGTTTGAAATATTCCATTTTTCCTGCATCTTTTTTTGCATTTTGTCATTCGTTTGTTATTTGTATTTGTTATTTACTGTTGTTTTGTACGCATTGTGTTATTACTTTAATGTCAATATAAGACTGACCATAAATTCAAGCCACCAAAGTCTTATCATTGAAGTAAACCCATTTTGGACAAATATTGATGAACATATAAAAAGCGGAGTCAGACGAATCATTCACCAATTTTACCTACGAAATGAACCACCAACAATAGCAAGAATAATGCTTACTATTAATGATAACGAAGAACTGGCGAGTTCAAAAGCACTACTTTGATAACATTGCTGAAGGAAATTGGATTTCAGTAAATATATATATGCTGTAAGTAATGTCATTATATCTAAATTTTTGATTGTTGAAGGTATAGCCAAAGAAAAAGAAGTGTTAATGGCTAATGTTAATGGAAAAAAATGAAATTGTGACTTAAAGACAACATTACCTCCGGAACGGGTGTCATGAAGAAATGAACGCCGAAGTCTTTGAAAAGTGGTTCCAAGCAGTATTGCCGGCTTTGGAGGAAGGAGCGATGATAATTATGAATAATTCCCCATATCACAGCACAAAAGTATAGAAAAAATCCTTTTTCAGCAAAATAGGCAGAAATTCACGCTTGGTTACGGAAGAACTCTATTCCATATGAAGGCGATATGGTTAGAGCTGAATTATTAACTCTGGTACAAAAACACGCACCGGCGAAAAAGAAATATGCTATTGACGAATTAGCTACAGCAGTTGGTCGTAGAAGTTAACGATTGCCACCATATCAATGCGAAGTTAATCCTATATAGAATTAATTTGGGTCTAAGTAAAACGAGAAGTAGCAAGAAATAATACCACCTTTAAAATCCAAGATGTACAGAACTTACTAAATATTTACTGGAGTTGCTATGTTTCCTCCGAAAACTGGAAGAAAGCGGTATCACATATAATAATAATAATAATAAAAACAAGCTCAGATTCTGATTAATATCTATTTTTTAATTCAACCAAAAATTATATCCAGTTTGCCGAATTGTTCTCGTGTGTACATATTTTATAGTTTTCCTGTGTATCCTGTATTTGTTTAGTATAGTTTCAGTTACAGTTCTATATTTTGCATATCGTATATTTTTATGTGTTTTGGAATCTGCATTTTCTATTTTGTATAAAACATTTTTTGTTACAGACGTATATATAGTATGTTTGTATGTAATTTCTTTGTTTTATTGTAAAAAATATTTATTATATATGTATTATAATATGTGTAAACACATATCACCCGTGAACTTTTCATGGCTTTTTTATTAAATGAATAAAATGCAATTTTTTAAAATGTATGGTTATTATTTATACTAGCATAAATTTCGCGAAGTGACATTATTTATAATGCATAATGAATTTATAATTTATATGAATGAACAATTCATATGCAAAAATGTTCTATTGTAAATTTAACTTTCACATAAAACCAATCAGAACAATCTGTGCTGCCTTGATTTTTTTTTAACTATATCTGTTCAGTGTCCGGAGTATAGGCACTAGTAAGTACTTTTAGTACACTATTTCCTGGTAGAGTTTAATTTTCACCTAATACGATATGACTGGGCTATTTAGAACCACGGTTGAAATTTAAAAAATTATTTCTTTGAACCAAATAAAACTAAGATATATCTAAAGAATTCGTTATATGTATAGAATCAAAACAGATAATGAAAAGTTTTCTGAATACAGAATGCAGAATACATAGAATGCATGGTAGAATATTCCTCTTCCACATTTTATTCTAGCTGAGTATAGAAGACGCAAACCAGTTGTTGCAGGGCCAGTCCGTTAAAGGATAATTAAGGGATTTAGAAATATCAAATTTTATTAATACTGCTAGAACTGATATTTTTGACCTGAAGTTATTTGATTTTTCACTGTTTCGAATTTCAAAAAAATAGCTCAAGTCACGAGACAACACATTGAATTAAAATTCTTAGAATTAAGATCGTCAGTATGTGTAGAATTTAAATGCACTTACATATCTTTTGCTAAATATTTCTAGTGATTTTCAGAACATTCTTTGTGTTTCAGGTTTTCTTGTAAAAACAATTAAAGCGTATTAATGCACATAAAATATTCATAATTATTGAAATTTTGAAGTTAAAACGTTTTTGTCGACAGAAATTTATGTCTACCCAAAAACTAAAGCAAAAAATAGATTTATACGTACATGCAGTACCAGGTACTTTTTCTAGTGAGTAGAAAAATAGTTTATAGTGATGAATGCATTTAAATCTAAATTTTGAATTTTATTAAACAAATTGAACACTTGCTTGATTGATAACACTTGCTCGACTAAATTATCATATTCAGGAACAAAATCTATTAGTCCAGTTACTTTAGACATAATATGACTTCTGTTCAAAAAAAATCGGAACTAATTTTTTTGTTTTAATCGCTTGAGTTTGTCATTTTAAACAAATATCAAAAATCGAGGGTGAGATCGCGCCGGCATCGTTAGAAGATGTTAAAGGTCAAAGGTCAAAAAATGCGTTGTATTGCGAATATCTCACTTAGATGAATAGTCACTCCTGTGACTCGGAGGTCAATTAAAGTTATTGTAAAAATGAAAGATAATTAAATGTATGACAAAAAAGGTTATATTTTGCGAGATATACAGCAATTAAGGTGTATAAAGTAGGTTGTATTCGTTTCCGCACTACCTTTGAAGTGCGACTTTTTTACATGGTATCCCCAGTAAGTCTAATTCATGTTTAGTGTTAAAGAATTACGTCTCGTTTTCGTCTTTATCAATTTCATGTATCTGTATTTCGTTGTTATCCTATTTCAGTTCTTCATCTTCACCATATTTAATTTTGTTTATATGGAACACAAAAACCAAAAATGTGTTAAAGCCGCTTTGATTCATATATACGATGTAAAAAGATAGAGAAAAACCAGAATAGAGAAACTAATCAATAATAAATTGTGATGAAAATGATCTTGGTTTCACTGCAGACAAATATATTACCAGGTCCAAACCTGGCAAATCTTAATTGACCTCCGAGCTAGAGAAAGTGAGATATTCACAAAACAACGAATTTTCTTATCTTTGACCTAAATATCTTCAAACGCTGGCGCTATCTCACCCTTGATTTTAAATATATTGTTTAAAACGACAAACTCAAGCGATTAAAACAAAAAAAGAAATAATTTCTATTTTTACAACAATAATTCTAAAATAATTGGACTATATTGTAAAACCTATGAACAATTTAAAAGTTGTCGACGAATAAAAAATATTAAACAGGAAAAGTCTTAAATTAAGTAATTAAGGTGATTAAACATATTAATTTTCGTTGCTTCAGAAACTCAGAAACCCTACTAGTACTGCTATTAATTATATTACTATTATCAATATTATCATTTGCAACATGTTTTGCTCTTGTTAAATATGACATTTGATTTTTCATCGTTCTCAAAACCTGTGTATAACTAATTAATAAAGGAAAAAGGGGTTCGTTTCGGTAAGAAAGTACCGTTAGGTATGATGCGTCGCCACAGTATTCTTTATAAGTAAACTTGCAGTTTCTATTCAATTATATGCAAACAGGATCTCGATCCGGAGTTTTCTCTCCTATTTATAAACAGGTAAGGTCGTCTTCTTAAAGACCTAAACAGAATGTTTTTACTTAAAAATTCATATTGAAGTATGGTCTTAATCCCTTTAACATCCGGTTGTTTTTAATAGGTAAAGGATTCCAAGAAGATTTTGATGTTTTATAATGACAATAGTGCGCTTTCATAATTAATTGCTTATAATCAGTGGCGGCTCGTGGTGATTGGCAGCGGGTGGGCAGTAATGACAAAAGTCTCATTCGCATGAAATTGTTCTGTGCAGCGAAAACATATCTGCTCTATAAGTCATTTTAATGTTGTTTTATTGCTACTACGATAATCAATTTGTTTTTGCATTTTAATCTATTTATTGCTATTTATTTGGAAAAAAAATCCCTACTATCTCTAGTATCTACTAGGGTCTCTGGATTTTCTTAACCAGTTTTTTTTAAAGAAACTAGTAAACAATCATTTTAAAGACATACAAATTATTCACAACTTGTCTCAAACAATCAATACAGGGAAATGGATTAATCTGAGTAAAAAGCTTCTGTTAGGTACCATACCTGTACTTTCTATTCAATTATATTCAAAAAGGGTTTTAATCCAAAATTTCCTACCTTTTTTGTTAACAGGTACTAATATTTTTAAATGGTAGTCCTCCTAAAGACCTAAACATTCTGTTTTTAATTAAAAATTCACATTAAAGTTATGCTGAATTCCAAGAATTTTGAGTTTTTTTGGTAAAAAGTAGGCAATTCCAACAATACAATTTATTTGTTTTTTCACTTCCTGTTAGCCAATTATATTTATTGTACCAATTTAAACTGAAAGCTCTGCTATTGCCGCGATTGTTAGATACCACTAAATTCTTGATATGCGGACATGGTTTTAATTTGTAAATTAAAGTTTTATCCTCAAAACTCAAACTGCTGAACTTATTCTTCAATAAATAATATACAATGTCTTCTTTATTGTTTACCACGTCTCGAATTATACCTGTACTTGCACTTGCCATTATAAAATTAATTTTACAAAGCATATACCACCAACTAAAATTTGCCTAACAACGCAAAACAAACTGTAAGGGATTGGATTTTGATTTCTGGGGTTTCTTCCGAATGTTACCGAACCTACGCGAGCAGGATCTGGGACTCGTTCATGTCAGCAGGTTCCGTTCCTTTTGTGATTTCAGATTTAATATTTTTTAATAATAGATTTTTGATATAATGTATAACTATTTATATTATCATACCTTTTCATATTTATCTTAAATATCCATTTAATGTTATGATTAGTCTTTATTATTACCTATTTTACAAATTTCAATCATAATGAAATAATGAATCTGAGTAAACACAAATTAAAATTTTGCTTGCGCTAATATTATAGCTAACTAATTATAATATCTACATATAAATAGTATGTATATAATTAGTAGAAATTGGTTCATTGCAACGTATTCTATGTTTGCACAAAAGAAAATTGTGTAGTATTGTTTATACTAGTTATAAAAATTGTTATAATTTTCAAAATTATGTTTGTGAACATTAGATAGATAGAACTTTCTATCTATCAGAACTCTTCTTACAATATTCTTACAATAGAACTTTGTTTGTAATTTACATACGAGATATATACGTAAATCCAAAAGCATAATTCAGTGAACGCCTTGCATTGGTTTATTAAATAATCATCAATTTAAAAAATCTGAATAATTTTGAAAAATGCTTTATCGAGTGTCATTTATTGCAGAATTATATTATATCGAAATAGGGTAAGAAACAAAACTCCCGAACGAACGTTCGCAGTGGGCTAGCCCACCGGGGAACTGAGAAAAGCGATACACAACAAACTGCCCCGAGCGTTCTTTTCTGTATGTCACATAAACTAAAAGCGGAACGTATGTCTTGTTTTTACGACAATGCAGCGAGCTTGCCCATCGGGTTAAAATGATACACTACATTCGCATTTTCTCGTACTACTGAACGCATGAAAGAAATTTTGGGGTAAAAGCAGTTTAAGAGTTATTAAATATTATTAATCTACTAATTTAACCTTAGAAATTTTATTTTTTTAAATTAATTTAAAGATTTATTTCTATTAATAGGGTCGTAGCATGGAATTTAAATTTTGATATAATTTGTATATTTTATTAGTATAACTGTTATCTAATGTATAGGTTCACATAAAATCGATAAATGCATTACGATAACTTAATAAAACGAATTTAAAGTTTAAATATTTTCCGTCCTTTTCTACACCGCTGACGTCATCATACTTTCGTCTTACATATTAGTTTCAATACAGCGTATACGAGTACTATGACGTTGTTGTACTAGAAAAGGACAGAAAAATTTTAAATTGTAAATTGCATAACTATCTCGCTAACTGCTGCGTAAAAAATTTGAAATAAATAACTCGGGTTATTACTAACTCTATAGAATATAAAAACGTTAAGTTTCAAACTTGTGAAACGACCCTATTAGCTTCAACGTCAGGGTAGGCAATGTCCACCTTGTCCACCCCGACAAGCCACCACTGCTTTTCAGTTATTGTGAGTTTAATATGTTGAGAATATAATAATAATACAGCATCCATTATTTATTGGTATATTTCTTAAAAGATTACTCATAGAAAAAGAGCTACTGGGATATAGAATTACAAATTCTTTGTAAAATACACTGGATATCTTATTTTCTTAATAGAGGAAATCCTGTGATATGCAACTTTATAATTTAATGTGTTGTTAGTTTATAAAGACCTTTTCAATTGAAGACATTCTTATCTGAAACAGCTTAAAAGTAATATTCGATATGCTAGTCGTAGGTTAATATTCCTTTATAGAGAAATAATCACTCTTATCTTGAATATTGCACAAAATGTAGAGGTTCGTAATCAATAAGGGGGAGTTGAAAGAGTGAAAGTGATATTGTGTAATACGGTATGAGTATTTTCAACAACGTAATCAGCTTTCACCTGTTTCCGCTTCAAGCAAGCGATTTCAAAATCGATCATTGTATTATCGGATTCCTATTATCTTTCATCTTGTTACGTTGAAAAATACATATTGTATTTTTTCTTTCTTTTCGAGTATACCGAGACACTTCTAAAAGCATCTATAAATTCGAATATATATTTTCATTTTCGATAAATCCCTTTAGTTGTTAACACAGGAAATTGTTATTAAGTTAATTACAAAAAGTGTAAGCAATTCCACCAGTATGAAAATTTGTACAAATTGCAAGAAACATATTATGCATTCATTTAGTTAATATTAGCCCTATAAGGAATAATATAAATACATTGGAGTTTTTTTTCAATTATATAGAGTTATATTTTTCGTTTAATACTTTAAAGTAGAAAATTGAAAAAGTTGCCTTTCACATTCTCGGAAAGAAATAGAAAAGTTTGAAACGTATTTAAATTCATCGTTTCTACGTATGACATTTTGGTTGTAGCATTCAACTATATGAACTGTATATGTATGTAAATGTCACATTTTTGATATGTATTATATCTGTATTTGTTTCATCTTTTCTGGGAAATATTCTATTTTGTATTTCCACAACAGTATTTTTCCTTTAGACCGTTATCTCGCCTGTACCTTCTGTAATGTAATAATAGATATGCACATTTGTACACAATCGCTACATCATATTCTTTTCCTATTTGAATTGCTTATAGATCAGTAAAATAAGACCCTCTGGGGACCGTTAGTAGAAATAAATGTTGGAAAGCGAACTTCATTTGATGTCAAATAGAAGTATTCTAGGTTTGCACGCTCCCTCAACTTGAGCTTACGGGAGGGCATCAAAAAAACCACGAAATTTTCGGACCTAAATTTTACCAGTTTTTCGTTCAAAACGATGCTTCCTAACAAATATTACAAAATTTTTTTTATATCGAATTAAAGAGCATTAAATTCTGCGTCGAATGAGTACCCAACACTTTAAATTCGGTATAGTCGAAATCAGGGGTCGGAAAACAACGAAGCACGGCCTGCTGCTATAACTATCAGCAAAACGAGAAAAGTTCCTATATCTGCTTCGAATGCAAGGGACAGTCATGCACAAACACCCCAGATGATGAGATTTCAACTATAAACAATAACGAACCTGGCGTAGAATTGCCAGTTGCGGATCTGAATGAGCCACGTAATACATTTACAATTGCTCCATCTTTGTTGCATATCCTTACATTCATCTCGTAATGTTTATGTTTATTTACTCTAACTGATGATTCTTCCGTTTTCTATTCCAGTTCTTGAAAATAAGGGACAGGCAAAATATGTTGACATAATCCCTGAATTGCCAAACTATGAACACTCGGTCTTCATGGACAGGCGTGGAGGAGACACGATTGTTGGCAGAAGTGAGACCGAATGAGCTTCGTTTTTTACAAATGCCTCCATGATAAGTAGTTAATAATTTGCACTATGATTACGATTATAATTTCAATAAATCGTTATTTTGCTTTCGGTGCTTCAAAGTCCAAGGCACATAGTCGGTCGTGTCTTGCTTACGCCTTATTTTCCTGTTCCTCATTTTCAAGAACTGGAACAGTAGAACGACGATTCGTCAGTCAGAGTAAATACTAAGTACAGTAAATTAAAATTAATACTATGTTAGTGAACATTACGAGATGAATGTAAGGATATAAAACAAAGGTGGAGCAATTGTATATATAATACCCGACTCATCCAGATCTTCAACGAGCAATGCTACGGCAGCATCGTTATTGATTATAGTTGAAATTTCATCATCTGGTGTGTTTGTGCATGACTGCCCCTTGCATTCGAAATAAATTCAGGAACATTTCATCCCCGCTTTCCGGCAACCACAGCCACCTTGGCATCCCTTCTCGCACTTCCAGGACACACTTGTAAGCACTCCTGGTGGAGCTGGCTCTTGGCTGCTAGTTATGGGGAGCAGGTCGTGCTTGGTTGTTTTACATTTCCACTTGAGAGGATTTCTCTCGCGTCCCAGCCACATGTTGACCTGGTGATATGTCCTGAGGGAGTATTGACGAGAGGCAGTCTGAGTCGGGGGAGAAATTGTCGTCGTATCGGATTGTGTCAAATGAAGTTTGACTTTCGGGTACTGCTGAGCGTATGACAGAAAATCGAAAATTTTTAAACTTGTCGATTCCCGACCATCGATTTCGAATACCACTTTAATTTAATTTAAAGTGTTGTGTACTTATTGTAATAGTGAAATCTTCGTTAGGAAGATAGGTTTTGGAGTTATAAGCGAAAAACTGAAAAGGTCGATCAAAACAATCTCCCGCTTTCCAACATTTATTTCCACCAACGGATTTTACTGGTCTATTAACCCTACACTGGCTTTTATTTTCGAAATTAAGCTATTAAATACTAGATTTTGTAGAATGAATATTAGATTTGAACAAAGAACTAAACATAACTATTTTCCTATGGTATAATCAATTATATAATGAGTTTAGAATTCTTTAGCACACTTTATCAAACAGAACAAACTCATTGAAAAAGCGAAATGATATTATTCTAATAAAAATATAGGAGATTGTAATGAATAATAAGTACTGTATGTATTATGCTTTTATAATATCTTAATACTTATTATGAATTTCCATGTTTCAAGGTTAATAATATTCAGAGAAAAAAATCGTCTTCGTAGGAGTAGTCACACTACAAAATATTAAATCCGTTAAGTTGTAAAAATCTCATAAGGTTTACGATCAAAGCAAAATGTCCCTTATATGTATTTAAATAGAATTAGATCTTATTTATATCACAACTTACGAAACTTACTTCAATGGGTGTTGAACTGTCCAGTTCAAACCTACATGCGGTTATCCAAGAGGTACAGCTAATTTGAAATAAATCTAGGGCAGTCAATATTTTATTATTTCCATGTTTAATAAACTTTATATAGTTACCCGTGAAAATATAATTGAAAGCCTGGTTAACACTTGGTAAAAACGCAAAAACTACTCTCAAGACTTGTTTTAGAGATTTATTTGCAATTAGCTGTACGCAAACGGTAATAGTTATATTTACGTGGCAGGCTTTGTAAATTAATCTTTGTTTTATTTTATTTCTATCTACACACAGCGTCTTTTATTAATTTATGTATATTTTTTATAAAAAGACATTTTGTAATCAAAGGCGGCAGTGAGATTTATAGCTAGACGTTGTCATGGTGTTGTAATTAAGCAACAAATTAGTCTTCATTAGCATTCTGTTCATGAGCATTGTAGAACTTTATGGTTCACACTCGTAAACAGCTGTTTATTGAGCTCTGTCTCTAGGAGTAAAGATTCTTTTTACGGGCTAACCTGTTATGAAATTATCTCGGGCTCTTTATCATCAATACCATAGCAACATACATATTTATTTAAAACATTCATATATGAGGAGTATAAGTATGCAAAACGCCACATGTCCTTTTAAATAAATTTTGAGAAAACAGCAAAAAAGTACCAGAAGTATACTTTCAATAATATTCAGATAATTCTTTTCAGTTTAGTAGGATATTTTGATTTAAATATTTTAATTTATCTGAATATAAAAAACCAAAATTTGAGTGTACGACTTGTGTTTTGCATCTAAATAATAAACAAGTACTGAATTTGAAAGTATATTTTATTGAACAAACGCATACTACATGTATCCTTAAGTAATAATAAATAAGAAATTAAAAAACTAAAAATTCGTTTAAATAATTAGTAGGTATATATGTAAAAAAACACTTTTAGAATTTAGATTATTGTATCTTCTGCTTCTTCTGTTTCCTCAGTAATTTCGTAATTTTTAATTCCTCGTAATTTTTAATTTTCTTCAGTAATGTCGGCAGTACTACTATTACTCCCAAACAGAATAAAATAATCCAGATGGATTTGTATTTTTCTGTTCTCAACCACGACTATTAGCATCAACCAGTCAGAATCTGCCATAACGTAAACGAAACGCGTGACCTATTTTCTCAATTTTGGTTAGTTGTTATGGACATGTCACTGTTTGCACCAGAATAATTCAGGCAAATATCGTACTTTGAATCTTAATGTAGTCTAAAGTGACTAATTTTGTTTCACATTGAAATATGTATATATTAACATGGTGGAAAAAATTAGACAAGTTTCAATGATGTGTGTTGAGACAGTGCACGGATAGCAAGCTCGCATGTTACGTAGCGTGCTCGCACGTAAAGTTCTAAGTAACGGTCTTGCAATGTAAATTGCTATTACAGGTCTCTTTTAGGATCCCGTAAAATTTTATAGGTCTGTAGCTGTAACTACCCATTTACTTAGTTACCATAAATGCCTATAAAGTGTCATTTACATAGTAGGGGCAACTAAAATCTATTTCTGTGCTACTAACCTATTTTCATTTGTTTCCTGATTTGTTATTTGCCACAGGAAGCTGAAGTTACTAAATCATTGCCAATTACTATGACAACAAGAAAATAACAAAACTGTTATAATTCATAACATGTCTGGATGCTGTTATTAAGTGAAATAAGTAGAAAATGATTAAAATAATGAAGGGGGATATTTTTGGGTTATTCTATTGATTTAGACTAATTAATCATCAAACTTAAAATTTAACTTTTGAAAAGTATGAACGTTGTTTATTTATTGAAAAATTAAAGGTACTATTCGTAGAATTATTAAAATTAATTGGTACAACATTATTACTATATAAATCCATCGTTATAATGATTGTTTTTTAAATTTAATTCGAAGTTGGGCATTCTGAACATACCCCAAAACATACCTAGCCTTACTTTTGTAATTTGTTCATAGATAATGCTTAGAATCTGACATTACAAAATTAGAAAGGTAAGTGCGGTAATCAACGTTTCGCAGCCAACCTTTACGCCAAATTAAAAAAACATCCATTATATTTAAATACATTTTTATTTATTAATAGTGTCTCTTCGGGCCTCTGCTCTCTTTAGTAATTTATTTAATTAATATGTTAAGTATTAATTTAATTTGGTAATGGTTTGTGCATATGATCACACTGTATAATGTAGTTTTAGAGTATAGATGGCGCTCTGGGTATTTAACAAAATTCACGCTGGTCGGATAAAAACTTTTGAAGGAATAAAGAAAATTCAAAAGGATATTTTTAGAATAGTAGAAATATTCAAATAGTGAATAGTGCACATCGTGCTTCTTATAGTTATTTACATAGTATTTTGCTATTCAATAAATAGTTTATTTCCGTAATAGCAAATTTCAACATAGAAAATTTTAAATTAGATTTTAAACTAAAGATTAATCTCAGGAAATGGTGATAAGAAATCTAACATCGTTTTAATGTGGTTAACTATCCTTTCTTTCCATCCTATTTTTCCCGCCACCAAGTCTTAAGAGGGAAAAAAATGGGTAATCGTTTTATGGGTAAGTAGCACAGTTTGTAATAACATATAATATTTTGTTGTGATTAAGTTTTTACAATATATAGTCCGCTTATTACCAGAAGGATCAAATTTATCCTTATTTTTATCAATGTAAACTTCACGTATGGATATAGCGGATTTCGCCTAGGAATCATACAAAAACAATGTCGTTAGTGCGAAAGTTAGCGTTAGCGAATCGTTAAGTGCATACAACAGATTAAGTGCTTTAAAAATTGGAAAAACTCGACTTCGGATCTCGCTTTTTCACCTATTTCTTTATCTTTTAAAGCACTTACCGGTTTTGTATCGTAATATACTATTACGTTCCGTCATGCCATTAGCAATTACTACGGTATTTAGTTTCTGTGTAGATTTATGTATCAAATTCCATATAGTATTATAAAAAGCAACATCAGACACAAATTACACATAATCATAAATTGTAAAATATAAATTGTAAGAATAAGATCATGATACGATTTTTTACGTCCATATCAGAAAATAGCTCATATCTCACAATCAAGTTTCCTAGAAAACCGAACTTTACACATTGGTATCTTTTACTTTCTCCGTGTAATTCTTTTTTCGCAAATCGCAAATCTCATGATATTTGACATACAAAAAAGGAATTCACCCACACTATAATTTTAAATAAGCATATTTATGAAATTTGTTACTGAATTGTTACTATCTTAAATCCACGGACTGCTTTTATTAATGATATCAGATAAACAACATGTAATTATATTGCGCCTTTGGATTGTTCATTGAAATACTGTAATTAAGATTTTATTTGAATTTGTTGTCATTTAAAAACATGTATATAATGTTATTAAGATTATATTGTTTAAATTGGTGAAGATAGGAAGGTGTGAAAAAATATTTTTGGATAATTAAATTAATAAAAGTTTTAAGGAGATAGGGATGTCATCGATATTCAATTGAACAATCATAATTTTGATTGTTCATATAAGTTTATTGTCACAAACGGAAATTACTTCACATTAAATAATACATAATATAATATATATTATTCCGTTAGTGCAAATGTTACGCCAAGGTTATGTTCCCGTCTGCAGCAACGACCCACGTTGTTTGACCATCTGCGCGGTCATCTGTGATCACGCAACCCACGGCTTGGAAGCAGCTGTGTATTCCTTCGTAGAAGCGCTCCTGCTTCGCCCACATCAGATCTCAACTGCATTAGTTGGTATGCAACATATCCGCCTACGGTACTCCGTATATGCGGGGCAACCTACACGATTGGTGCCATGCACCAGCAGCTCGAATGCCAACTACCCACAAGCCTGCACCCAGGAAGCGTGAGCTGCCTTAGTTTCATACTAGGAACTCCAACCCACTGATTCCCACTACGACGCTAATTTCTTCCGCGTTCAGCAGTATATAACCAGCTTGCTTGAGCTACTCAATTCAGTCAGTGAAAATGGCTCGAACACTACATATACAAGCAAGCTGGTGAGTACTTTTTAAATTATCTAATGCTTAGTCTGCTTAATTGAGTGGGTGCGCTAAAACCTACTCTGTTTTAGTTATGGGAGTTGTGTCCAGGCTCCCACGCTTAGTTGTAAATCACTAGGAGTTTAACTCCTACGCTTAGTTTATAGACCTAGTGCTAGAGCAGGGTTGGTTCCGACCACCCTCATGATTGTATTAGTGTAGGAGGACATATACGTCCTCACGATGATAACCATTATGTGAACCTTTGTACTCTCTTTATTGTTATTAGTATATAGTTGTTTTCTACGACTTGTGTTTATTTTCCGTCTACCTCTGACTACGTCCTCCAGTCACGAAAACCCCACGTGACTGATTAATCTAAGTGTTGATTAAGATTTATGAATAAAAATAGGCTTGTTTATTGTTTCCAGCCTTATTTTGTGGAACTCCATAATCATGAAATAAATAAAGATTATTAAAAGTTTCACAGTTTTATTAAAATATACCTGACAATATTGTTTCGACAGCTATGCTGTCATTATCAAAGGTAATATAATTATAAACAAACACGTCGCTAAGGTAGATACAAAATAGGTAACTAGATAAAATAATAATAATAATAATAAAAATTAATAATAAAAATTAATAATAAAAATCATAATTAAACATCTAATACTTCCAGTAACGGAGAATTACTGAGCTCAAGTTGTTCATTCATTAAAGGTACCCTGAGTTTGTGTTTGTATATCTCAAAGGCTTCTAAAATGTCTAATTTGCGTTTGTTATTACAAAAATGTAGGAATTTAATATTATTTTGAGGAGTCATTGTGTGATTTTGTTCTAAAAGGTGTTTGGCGTAATTCGATTTTTCAGGATGTTTATTTTTGTAATGACGTACGTGTTCTTTATATCTTATGTCAAAATTTCGAAGTGTTTGTCCAATATATACCGAACTACAAAAAGAACAATTTAAACGGTAAATGCCCGATTTCATGATATCATGTGTTCTGTCTTTAGCATTAAATAAAAATGAAAAAGTGTTAGTGTTGGTTTTAAATGTTATTTTATAATTGTTGGTTTTTCTTAGTATATGTGCAATTTTTTCTGATATTTTGCCAAAATATGGTATAGATATGTAATTTGTGTCTTCTGTTTGATTGTCAATGGGATATATTCTTTTGATAGCTAACCTATAATCTTTTTGTTTAATTAAAGTGTCAATCATGTTCGGATTATAATGATTTGCATGTGCTAGTTGTTTAATGGTTGATATCTCTTAAGGGTAGCAAATTACATATCTATACCATATTTTGGCAAAATATCAGAAAAAATTGCACATATACTAAGAAAAACCAACAATTATAAAATAACATTTAAAACCAACACTAACACTTTTTCATTTTTATTTAATGCTAAAGACAGAACACATGATATCATGAAATCGGGCATTTACCGTTTAAATTGTTCTTTTTGTAGTTCGGTATATATTGGACAAACACTTCGAAATTTTGACATAAGATATAAAGAACACGTACGTCATTACAAAAATAAACATCCTGAAAAATCGAATTACGCCAAACACCTTTTAGAACAAAATCACACAATGACTCCTCAAAATAATATTAAATTCCTACATTTTTGTAATAACAAACGCAAATTAAACATTTTAGAAGCCTTTGAGATATACAAACACAAACTCAGGGTACCTTTAATGAATGAACAACTTGAGCTCAGTAATTCTCCGTTACTGGAAGTATTAGATGTTTAATTATGATTTTTATTATTAATTTTTATTATTATTATTATTATTTTATCTAGTTACCTATTTTGTATCTACCTTAGCGACGTGTTTGTTTATAATTATATTACCTTTGATAATGACAGCATAGCTGTCGAAACAATATTGTCAGGTATATTTTAATAAAACTGTGAAACTTTTAATAATTTTTATTTATTTCATAATAAAAATAGGGTTAAGAATGTATAGAAATGTCAACAGGCATTGGTTTCATCCAAAAATTGCATTGCATTCAATTGTTTCAACCAAAACATATATAAGCACGATTAATTTTGTAACAAATTCTCTTACAATTTCATCTTTCAAGAAGTGCACATCTGTTGTAGAGCGTAATTAAATTTAAGGTTATGTTTGTAAAAAGATGTAAAAAATCAATGTCAAGATTTTGAGGTTATTGATATTTTTGTGAAACGTCCAGAGTGTTTGAAATTTAAGAAAGTTGGTAAATCAAAGTGTTTAATTAACAAACGCTTCAAGTTTAACAAGTGCTTAATTTATTCTTTGATGGAACTACATATATTACTAGAAAGAAAAACTTATGATAAATTTGACTGGAATATAAATGGATTTGGTTCATGATAAGTTCATAGTTCATCGTTTTTAATAGTTAATAGTAGTACCTTTAGTATTCAAGAAATGTGATGATACCAAAAGTATTAATTACCAAACAAAGAAAACTATTTTGGGATTAATTAAAAATTATTGATAAAATAAAAAAAATAGAATTTAGCAATCAGGTTTTTTGTTGTTGTATTTAAATATTTAAAGATAAATTCATAATTAAGCAGTGTTTCTATCTTTTTACTTCACATAAAAGAAAATCTATTTTTCAATTTTAATTTTTTTGTTTGTTGCTATTGGGTATTTGTTAATTAAAAATATAAGTTGTGCTGTTATTATTTTGAAAAGTACTTTGTGTATGTGTTTTTATATTACTGAGTCCATAAATATAAGATCAGGTAGTTAAACTTTTCACAACTTTATATTTAGCCGGAGCATTTACTTCAATTAAAGGTAAGCTAGTAGTGAGCTGTGTATTTCAACTTTGATACAGTCACATCTACGATATGTCTGTGTATAGTATTTAAAATATTTTAAAATACAGTACGTAAAGCAAATAATATGAACCTGCTTGAAATACTTTTTTGGGTTTTTTGGTGCTTGAATCATCTACTAACACAATAATTAATTAATTCTAGTTTTATTTATTTCATGAGAAACTACTGATTAGTATATTTTAACAGATCTTCACTACATCAATTGTCATTACACCAAAATAACCTTAATATTTTAAACATTTGTTTCTATTTCCAACAATATAATGTGTTATTATTTTACTTATTATTTAAATTACTAAAGTAAGGTTTTAATTAATAGCTTTTAGATTTATCTAGAGGCGGCTTTGTGCACTAGTTCAATGTGCGGCTGATAATCTGTCTTTTGTTAAGCCATAACAGCTATGATAACAGTTCACTGTTTGCTGAGAGATATTAAATGCCGTACAATCAATTTATGAAGTGACGCAAGAAAAAGGATGTTAAACCATTTCCGGGAAATTTTTTAATGACATATTTTGGCGAGTTAAGCAAAAGAATAAAACCCACAAGTTTGTGGACTCAGTACCTACTCCTTGCTTAAAAGTATTTTTACTTTGTTAGAATAAAAATAATTTTTTAAAAAGTGTATTTTTTTGGTCGCTGGGAAAATAGTATACATAACTTGGTGAGAAAATTCCACTTTTCATTCACGTTATGTAATATTCTATTACACACTCAAAACAATGTGTAAGATAAACTTTTATACACTGGGTACATTTTAGATGCAGTTAATCTGTAAAGTGAAACTATGCGTTTTATTAAATGGAATGTTTACAAATTTCTATTTGCCATTTGCTGTCAGTTGCTTTTTTGCTATCCAAATATCAAAAACGATTTGGATAAATGCCCGACAGTTAATTTTTTAAGTGTCAGCTTTAATAAACCTTATTGTTATCGGTGACGAGCAATTGTCGTAGCGAGCTCTAGTATAGTTTCGAGTCAATGGCGCTGTGAGCCAATGTCGGGTAGAGTCATTGCATCTAGTTACCTAGGCCAGCTGGTCGACCAGAGTACCGCAAACCGCCGCCATATTGGGGCAAATGAAGCACGAAATTGTTCATTATTTGTTCTGTATTGAAATTAATGAAATCCACGTTTACTTTAAAAGGGTTTTCTTATTCTGAAAAATCAAACCTTTAGAGGTTTGATCTTTCAGAGTACCTTTTCGACCAGAGTACCGCAAACCGCCGCCATATTGGGGCAAACGAAGCACGAGATTGTTCATTACTTGTTCTGTATTGAATTTAATCAAATCCACGTTTACTTTAAAAGGTTTTTCTTAATCTGAAAGATCAAACCTCTAATATGTCAAACACGTAAAACGTGGTTTTAATTTGTCCATTATTAAAAATCATCCTTCTCTGCCCCAATATGGCGGCGGTTTGCGGTACTCTGCAGTGGCGGATTTAGGCACAAGCGTTGGAAGCGGCCGCTTCAGGCCCCACAAGTCAGGGGGCCCCGCAGAGGCCTCCTGCCAAGGACCGCATAGAACACGAGACATTGAGCGTACCTCAATTACTTCCTCTCGAAAGCAACGTGGAGATTAAGTCTAACGACAGGTGCTCCACGTAAAACACTCTTGGAATCTTGGACACGCGACAAATAAAAATTATTGGCGTGGGAATTCACTTTCTCGCAAAAAGTGAAGCAAGAAACAGATCTTATCGTGTACAGGCTGGTAAAAAAAGTGTACGGTTGACGCATTAGAGTTTCGTACGAATAGGCAAACATACGGGGGACTCAACTGAGGAGACGAAACGAGTCAAATAAAGCGTCCCCGACCTTGAACGTTAATTCAAGTTTGAACGTTACTTCTAGATGGCGCTACGATTCTGGACAACGCTGACAGTGTTGACAGATTATGCGATTTATCGCAAATTTTATCGCAAATCTGGCTAATTTTTATGAAACATTGCGACCCATATGGCACTCCAGCGAACTGTCAACAATGGCCAGCGTGGTCTGAGCGTTGTCAAGGACCGAAGCGCCCTCTAACGAAAATTTTTTTAAATACAGGCCATTGGGTACGCAAATGTTTGGAACGCCCATTGCCGATTCGTCTCCTCAGTTGAGTCCCCCGTAGGCAAGCACTCAGAGCGATAGGTAAAATATTGTAACGGAGTGTACTGTTTCACAGCAGACCTGCGAGGAATGTATTATCTCTGTCGCTCCGAATGGCTTGCCTTCAATGCCTTCTAGCAAACTCTGCGCGGTCGTCCGACTTACATTCGGGGAAGGGGAACTGTACCATGCTTTCGAATGGATGAAATTCCTTAATGTCATTTGTCAATTGACAACATTTTCCAATGTTAAAACAACTTAAAAAAAATCTTAACATATTGTAATACGTACCTGTGAAAGGTTATGACCTTAGAACATTTCCCTTCTGTTCGGTTTTTGCAACCTAGAACGCTACAATTCGGCATTATAAAGTCTTTTAAATTATCTTTATTACGCTTAAGCAAATAAGCAATAATTTACGCAAAGATTTGAAAATATTATTGAGAAATTTGATGCTTCTAAAAGCAGTGAAAAGTTCCATTATAAATGAACTGATTTTATGAAATAAAAATGTTTTTCTGAAATAGTACATAAAGTAGAACTTTTACGGACTCATCTGTCACAATGACATATGTAAAAACTGACTTTTACAGAATCATCTGTTATTTTTATTTGCATTGTTTTACATGTATTTGACATATGTAGCACATAGCCACGTTCACTTAGTTGCCTACTCTACTGTTATTAAAAGCACATTTTGTATTTTAAATTCTCAATTTCACGATTTCAGAAAAAACGTAATGTACACCTCAGAACTAAGCTGAATTTTTATCACTCGTTATGGTTGTTCAACAATCTCCATACTCGTGATAAAAAATTACAACTTTATTTGGTATGCAAATAACTAATTTATCTACGGCCACTATAGAAAATTACACATTTCACACAGTCTAGTAACCTTGCAAATGATTCATTGTTCATAATCTTTAAACTGTACGGAAATGACCATGGGAAATGATTTCGCATTTTCAGTGGTTCTATTAAAATGCTATAGATGTCAGCACATGCAATATATCTAATTATTTGAAATATACAAAGTTATAACTTTTAGATAAAGATTAATTTATTTTTAAAAGTTAAAAATTGTTAACGGACGACTATTATACTCACAAATTTCCTCCTTCCCCCCCCCCCCGTGAATTCTGATATTAATAATTATATGTACTTACTTTTTGATAACAAAAGAAAAGGACAAATATAAATTGTAGTAATTGATTTATACTATGGGGCCCCAAAAATTTGTAACGCTTCAGGCCCCTTAAGTGTTAAATCCTCCACTGGTACTCTGATCGACCAGCTGGCCTAAGCGACTAGATGCAGTGACGCTAATGTCGGGTAGCTATTGTGGAAAGCTATGGTCGTGTGAAGCAATGTATTGCGAACCACCATCAGTGCTCTTTTAATTAATTTTATATGTGTCCAAAAAGTTTTGTATGTAATTCAAGCAATTTATGTTTCTTTTATTATGCTTATAATTATAAAAAAGTCGAAGTCGAGTTCGATAAACGTAACATTCGTTCCATAAAACAACACTTTTGCTACTAATTACATAAATATTAAATAACTTATATAAAAATTCAGTAAAATATTGCTCTAGCAGACGTTAAAATAATAATAATAATAATTTATTCCCTTGTGTGTAATAAAACGACTGCAAAATTCCCTAGAGGGTTTTTATTGATTGCTTAAAATAATGTATCTAAAATTGTGGAGGCGCTTGTTTATTATTGTTTTACAGAACTCAAACAAAATTGAGAATTTTACTGTTTTATCAACTTGAGCTAAATATACGTGGAATTCAATTATGAAAGTATTCTTGCAGAAATAATTCGTGCGAAGAGGTAAGCGTAAAAATGGATATACATAAAATAAGAAATACTCCTAATATTTTTTGTCAAATGAGACAACTAAAGCAAAAAGTTCAAAAGAGTGTATTTCTTGAGTTTTATTTCCAGTAATAATTTAAAAGTATGTACCTATTTTAAAAGATTAGGTAAAGTGTAGGTTATTACTGAAATATATATGTATTATACAGATTCATCAAGGCAAGCTTGGATTTGTAAATTATTATAAATTCATAAGAAATAAGCTGTTGTAAAAAGGTATTTTCTACAATATATTACCTATGACCAGTGGCGTATCCAGTAGGTATACGCGAAAAGCTCAGAGGGATGAAAGTCGACGCCTCATGGATGTAAACCGAAGGTGGAGTTATGATTTTTTTAATGTGGGAGTGAACTAAAATGTGAAGTTACGGTACTGCCATACTGCCGAAGACGTTGCCTAAAAGCTTCCTCCATCAAACATCTAAAGATTCAACACACTGAAATGATGCATATAAGAAAAGTTGATATAATTATGTATAAATTGAGCTCTTCCAGCAGGTAGGTACATTCGTATGTATCTTATCAGAATCACTTTTAGACTCCAACTACAGTTTACCCTAGATTTTTATTGGTGCTACTGTAAGATGTAATAAAAGCTTTTACTGCTTTTTTATCGCAATATTTTACTAGGAAAACTACACAAATCAAACAATTTCAAAGTTTTCTTGTTTGATGTCTTCTATAAATGATGCGAATCCCTAGAGAATATACAATTTAATATTTTACGTCAACTAGCAATATCAAAAAGTACGCAATATTTCCCAGCAGTGTCAGATGTGAACGACTTAAAACACAAATTCTCTAAGTGTCTAATCTGCGAGGAGTTGGAGTAGGAGAATTAGTTGTAATCTTTCAAAATAAGACAATACTTACTTCATAATAGTATATTACTTACCGAGGTGGAAAGTGTTTCATTTATGTCGAGAGCTAAAATGGATTACCACGGCCAGTAGGGCCTAGGTCACCCAATGTTCACCCAATAGAGAAATGATATTACTTTTTACCTAGGTTTTTATACTATTTAATTCACAATCAGAAGGAAATCAATCATATATACTAAGGACAGGTTGCAAAAAGCTTTGTTAACTACATGATTATTTGTTGTGATTGGTTCTTTTAAACCCGTTGTTAAGTTTTGTCCAATAGGGTTGCTTAACAGTGAGATCAATTTAATTGTTTGTGAATAAAAAGATTGTGAATAATTATACTTTCTGAATAAACTAAATAGTATACAGTATTGGTAAAAATTCGCTTTGGGATTCGGTTTTTGATGTGTAATCTAATAGCGTTTTTAATTGACTGCTCTGGAGTGCTCTTAGACTGTTCTGAGAGCAAATTCCGTATTCGACTGATTCACTTGATATTCCGGACATCGGGATTTGCGTGTTCGATGGCGGCAAGCGCTTTGTGTAAAAGCACACCGAGAGTGCTCTTCATTGATCTGTCCCACGAGACAGATCAATTCAGATCAAAACAAAAACCTAACCTCTAATCCATTCGTATCTGCGTTGCTATAACTGGAAAAAGGCTCTCAACGTATTATTATTATGGATGCTGAAAGGTGTCGTTTAGCTTTATTATAAATTTTTGTCATCAGATTAGTCTAAAAATTAGGAAGTTGAAGCTATTATTGAATATTCAACTGAAAAACAGCCATTATGCAACGTTCGTAATTTTCTCGAGATGATAAATTCATTTTCTGGTGAATCGCTAGGTTTGCTATAATAATAGGTACCCAATACAATATTTTATTAATCGTTTTTGCTCATATTTGCGACTCACGATTAATAAATAAATTCATGACCATGTTTCCATAAATTCATAACCAAAAGAGTTAGTATTGCCAGGTGTTTTATAATTGGTTATAATAATTTATATAATAATGGTCACTCAAACATACGGCGATCGAAATGATTTTATTCGGTTGTGTATTGTGAATCACTCTTTGATCAATCTAAGGTCAATCTACATAAGAGCAATGCCGTCATACCCTTTTTGCGAGCAACCGCAGAGCAATCTGCACTTGAGCAATCCGGGCTCCAATTGAAAACGTTATAATACAAATACCAGTACCAATTCATCTGAGACAGATGGAATATCATCGCATACGTGGCGAAAGCTTTACAATATAGTAACTTTTTTTGTAAGGTTGTGCTATAGCTAATCATCTTTAAATTAAATTGAGGTTCCTAATTTTGACACAATAACCTAAATTATGTTAGAAACTTTTTCAAGTCAACAATACTTGTACAATTAGTAACGTAAAGATAAACAACTGAAAATTCGCTGCACTCACCGAAGAATAATACCATTTAAATTAGTATTTTTTCATTTACTTAAATTTTCAGTTATGTCAAAATGCCAAACTAAAGCACCAACTTTACAAAGAGTTACTATTTTTTAAAACTTGGCAATTATGCCATAATATCGATCTTTCTCAGATACATTGCTATTCGCTCTTTTTCCTTCGTTCACATATGAAAATTCAAACCCAAAGCGAAGTTTGTCCGATACTATATATAAATGCTATAGTCTCTCAGCATTACTTTGTACAACTTGTGGATATGGTGCCCATATCGCACGACGACGAAGCTTCGAGATTGATATTGTCATTCCACCCATGTTGTATGGTACCGTTTTTCTTTGACTAAGCAAACAAATTTAAAAATATATTGTGTACCCAAGAAATCGAATGTAGGTGTTAACCTGTGCTTTTGAAATATGATTTGTAAAAACTCTCTATTAGTCCAGTCAAGTTACGGTTTTACCCTGAACAAATTCATTCCTCGCGCATTTTTATTGGGCTGTATAGAGCGTAATTTGTTATATAAAATCCTAAAAGTCCCAGAAAATTACTCCATGGCTTTTCCCAGAAAATCGAAACACTGGTCATTTTTAAAGCCGCGTAACTTGCCAGCCGTTTTTACTAGAAAGCTCATTTTTTTAAGTTTTGTCATACATTTCATCGTCGTTAACTTTATTCCTTATCAGTTTTTGGATAATTCAAATAGTTTTTTACTTCTTTTCGAAAACAAGAAGTCATATTTAGTAAAAAAAATGATTAAATCAAGTTTTTGTGCAAATAAAAGTTGTGCGAATTAACTTTTCTTAACGTTGAAAAGTGTTTTTAAAAATTCTTTATCCAAAAACAGAAAACACTGAGTCCAAGTTACAAAATGAACAGTTTGCTGTTAAGTACAATAAGTATTTATTCGTTGATAATTATACAATATGAACGTGCATTATAACTTAAACACTATACAGTTTCAACATTAAACTGGTAATAATGCTCAGAGAACCCAGGTAAACAACATCTCTGGATGCGAGTTTCTAAGGCTTCTGAGTATCGTAGTTAAGTTCGGAAAGCTAAGTAAACAACATCCCAGGATCCCAGTTTCTAAGCTTTTCGTACTGCCGTTGTAGGTCGAACTGAAGTATCCGACCAAAATGGGGTGTTTATATACCATGAGAACCCTTTGTCTGGATTCCCACGTGTTATGGTGCATTATCTTTTATGATTATACATTACCATACATTAATTTGTATTAGAATAATATTAAGATAAGGATTCTGAGTACGGGCATACATTCGCATACAAAATTTAAATTAGAATAATATTAAGATAAGATTTTGAATATATTACCAGCGTTATTTTATAAGCAGCGATAAGGTTTATACGTCGTCTAATATGACAGTTTATAATGTTGTCTATAAACTTGCGTATTAGCGTTCATAAAATATGATGGTTGTTGTGGTCAAGTCAACGAGCTGATGAATAATTATAGATAAACCCAAGATGGTGGGTGCTCCCGCCTGTCTAACTATAGCCTCCTTGAGACACGGGTCCGTCAAGGCAAAACGATAATAGCAAAATCAATCGATACTATCTTAATATTTAATTGCTGTTTAATTACCATTTAATTTCTCTTTTAGTTACAAAAATAAAAGGTTACTTTCAAAATAACTTTAACTTGACTTGACTTGAGCTTGAGCATTTTTAAAATATACTATATTTTGTATATATGATTATCTATATTATGACAATGCAGAAATTGCCTTATTTATTTAAAAAAATTCCTCAGTCATGGCGACCATTTTTGTGTCACACATATAGCCGTTTTTGCAATTTCAGAGGTTTACATAAACTCCAGTATCTCAGATTCTATTTGTCCCAGGATATTCAAACAAAAACCAATATTTTTTACCAAGGAACAAGCTAAGATTTTAGTCCAGTTCATTTTTTACCAAAAATTAAATCTAAGGGGTGATCTAAGGGGAAATCTGTTTTTTAATATTCTTAGAAGTAAACATTGATCGAGTTTCAGACTTGAGACTTAAATCCTTCTCCTTGTAAAATTACTAGTATATCCTAATTTTTACATTTTTCACATATTCGAAATTACTAGCACTAGAACGTGAAGATAATAGATGATTTACATGTAGTAGTAGAAAAAAATATTTTATTAACTGTTAGCAAAATTCTACTTTATCTTAAGCTTTAGCTTAAAAAGCTTCAGCGTATAATTGACAAGTCAGAAAACTTATTCCATATAAGAGGAAAGGTATATTTATTATAAACCCTTAGTCTTTCCCTTAAAATTAAATAATAATTAAACATAATTATTAGTCTTTACTGACTGTAGTTTCGGCTGTCGTCATTTTCAAAGTATATTCAGAATATTATTTAATAAAGTTAAAAGAAAATTAAAGATCATCCTTCTGCGGAAGATTATAAGTCTTAAAAACTAAATATTGATTACATTAATTAAAGTTTATGTACATATGTAGTATAGGTAGGCTCTTATAAGAAAAAAGTTGCACAGTAGTCTGCATCATTTCCATAACAACCCACGTGGTAGGTCCTACGCTTAAGTTTGTTACTAGCCATTCAGTCAATGTTAGTTACCGACTTGACGCGCTAACGTGGTGTGTTGTTGAAATGCGAGTTGTTATCTGTTATAATTATTTTGTGTTAAATACAGTGTTAAGAAATGAGGACAGGAACTTAATAGATTTTCTAAATCTATTAATTGGATAGTAATGTCATGTCAGGAGTACATTAATTAATTATTCATTGTTATTTAATCTTAAAAACTTGTGTGTTTCTGTAATTTGTAATGATTATAATAAACAATACATCGATATTGAAATTATTTACAAACCGTATTAATTTTTATATTTTCATTTGCTTACAGCTCTTCGATACGTAAACGGTTCTAGAGATACATCGGATGCATTGTTCAGTTAGATTTTATATATAACTAATCGAAATGTTTAATGCGTTTGATGTATCTTAAATTATAATTACAAAATATAATTACTTATAAAATATAAAGCGTACTTCGCCCGGATATTTTCAACGTCGTCTGTACTTGGAGCTTCAAACGCCTAGCGGGTCGCCGTGAACACAGGAATATAGAATCGGCTTGCGCCGTAACTGTTTTCCTATAGGAACCGAACTGTATGTACTATAAAATATGTGTACTAAACTATTTTTGTATTCCACTGAGAGACAGAGATACTACTGCAATTACACACTTTATAAGTACTAAGTGATGCTGGAAATAATTATAAAACAGAAAGCCTATATTATAAATAATTAAAGGTTTTATTCAGAAAGTTTATCTTAGATCTAAAATAAAAATGGTGTACTGCAGCTTTGTAACAATGAGATCCACGCAATCACTGACTTAGTTACGGGGCAATTATTACAAAATGAACATCACATGATAATGATTATACACAGTAAAAAACTTAGTATAAAATTCGACTCGAGACTAAAAAGTTTATGTTTAGGTCCAATACATTTAGAGTAAAATATCTAATATCTTCCTGTAGACCAAAGAGTTAACTTGAATACAATGTTAGTGTAAATTCATTACACTCTAAAACAATTATACCTATATAATCATTTATGGTAACTTTTTTACACTAAAACAGTCAAATTTCTAATCATGTCGGAGTAAGATTTTATTCTTGACTTTTGAATCCTTTACTTTACATGGGAAACAGATTACCTATTTAGAATTGATTGTTATAAAACTTATGTATAATTTGTGTTCTATTTAGATTAGAATTTAGAGTGAAAGAAGTGTAGTTTTCCAAGGTCAAGATCAGTAATAAATTAAGTGATTTATTTAAGTATTGCAATAAAAACATACATAAAAAGTATGTATATACAATTAAAACCTAAAAACTTAATAAGAAATTAAGAAAATATATACGAGCGTAGCAGGAACACTTCTATTTAGTTAAAGCGTAACCTCCGAGAAAATAGAGGCCACGAACAAGGCTTGTGTCACGTGATCTGACGTCACGAATGGGGGCTGGCGGGACAGACGATGCGTACAAGTCAAACGCCATTGCAGTTTACATTTGCCGTGATAGGTAGTAGTCGTGTGAACTCTTTTTCGGAAGTTTTTCTTTCAAAAACTCTTATAAATAAGTTCAAATAAGTTAAAGTGTTAAATTAAAGGTGTAGAATTTCAGATTTACCTGATTTATGTGAAGACAATTTATAAAATCAGTGATTGTATATTGTGTCGTTTACCTATATAAAATACAATTTCATAAATATTTTGATTAGTTAATCAAAAAAGCCAACAGTTTGACGAGATACTTGAGTGAGTCTTGTTTATTTCATTAAAAATGCCTGATAAATGTTGTGTGCCTAATTGCTCAAGCAATTACGATAGTACCCATACGTATGTGTCCGTCTTTTCTTTTCCAAAAGATGAAGAGTTGAAGAAAACGTGGATTAAATGCATTCATAGAGACTCATTTAATCCAACAAAACATTCAGTAGTATGTATTAAACATTTCTCAGAGTCATCGGTTATAACAATCGATAAAATTACCAGAAACGATGGATCTGTATTAGAGGTGCCAAGAAAAAAGCCAGCACTAGTTAAAAACGCTTTCCCTTCAATATTTCCAAATCAATCCTCATACATGACAAAAAAAATCAAAAAATCGTTTTGGCAAATATAGGCAAATGAGCGGGTCACACTTTCATGTTTCAGTAACACAAATTCTAGAGTCAGAAAAAAAACTGAAAGTTTTAAGTCTTCTTAAGTTAAAGTCCGCCAAGTTTGGAACATTTTCATTGAAAGATTTTTCACTAGATGACACAGATGAAAACGATGATGGTTTCTTGCTGTTATCTGAAAACGTCTCTTCTTTTTCAGATATATTGAATAGTTCATTTGATGTTGCACTGCATGCTTCTGTATTATCATCTTTATTCTATATTGCTGGATACTGTGCACATTCACTAATTAAATTTGTTAATAGTTGTGAAAATTGTTTAACATCCATTACTACCAATTCAGATTTTGTTATAAATTTTACCAACTGTGGTGAAAATGACTCTGCAGATATTAGCAAATATTTAAAAAATTTAACAAGAGGTGCTCTAAAACAACCATCTGAATTATTCTTTGAAGTCTCTATTCAGGCGTATCAGATATTCAGTGAGCTTATTTCAGATAAATATGAAACTGAATTTCTAAAGACAGGTAAACAAAGGATTATTTTACGGGAATTGACAATGTTAAAATTGGAAAAATATGTACACGAAATCAATGAGAAATGTATTTTATGTAGCAAGACGTTGAAGTCGATATTGTTAAAAAATTGTCATATTCTTGCCAATATATTTCTCAATAACTATTCAAAAATAATCAACGACAAAATTAACATCCTAAACATGGATCTATCAAAGAGAAAACTGATTAAATTTAATGGTTAAGAAGTTATAAAACACATTAACGCATGGAGATAGGGCTATTGGCGAGGCCTCCATAAGAGCCAACGCGTCTATCATGGGTACCTCAACGGTGACGTGGAAAACCCTTTTCATTGTTTATCATAATATAAGTGCTTTTTTTGAAATAATATTCAGTTTTACTCAGAAATATACAAGTGTCTTTATGTTGGGTATTTTACGTTTCGCAATTGTTAGCCGGTTTTCGTGACGTCACGATTGCTTGGTCGCGGCCTCTTGATATCTCGGAGGTTACGGTTAAAGCAGAGTGGGCCAAGCTCAAGCCCGCGAGCTCGAGACATTCCCCTACTCTGCTAATACTGCGACGATCACGCCCGTGCCCGTGCCCGTGCAACGTTCTACTCGTACCCCTACTCAGAGCAATCACTGCCGGTCTAAATTAGTCTAATCTTAAAAGAATGATGAATTTATAATTTTATTTTATATCTTGCAATTTTTATAAATTTCTTTTAAATAGACACACATGTGTTTTTAATACTATGTAGTTTAAATCTTTATTAGGTAAAAATCTTTATGGATTTTGTTCTTATCACAATTGAATAGGGTCGTAAATCAAGCAACCCAAACGTCTAATTATTACCTACTTTGCTACTTATGAAATTATGTTAATGGCTAGAAAAATCGTCCAATAAAGAATAAAATAATATTGCTGTAAATGTAGGATTTATTAGTTACTCCTTCAGTTATATTGTTATAATTTTTTAAAATGTGTATTTTCATAATCCCAAACCAAACATTAATTTTCAATTTATATTTATCATTTATCTAAATATTTATTTAAACGTGCTACTACAAGGAATTTAACTAGAGGTGGGAGCCGCGTAGTGGAATAATGAGGGTTAAGGACAACCCAAATGACTCAATATGATGCAGTAGTGGAAGTTAGACACGCGTAAGGAGCCCCTCCGGTGGCCCAGCCTGAGTTAAAGGATACCCCGGGAACCTTTACTTCGCCGCAATTGTTCTTGATACATGGTATGGTTGTTAATTGTTGCTAGAGTGAACGATTACCCGTCCTCCATGCCAACTCTCATAAAATTTCTATTGGGAGATTCCCTTGCAGCACTCCATGAATTCCGCCAAAGTTCAATATTACTACAGTTATGATGTAATTACTATTTTGTTCTGCGAATTAGATATAATTATAATTATTGCTTTTACTTACCAAATTTCTTAATATGTGTGTTTATTGTTTAGAAATAAAACACTGAATATGAATTATTGAAACAAGCACAACTCCGTTGGATATCAATATTAAATAGTTTACTGTTAAACATGTCTAATAAGTTTCCAAGGGCTTCCGACTTACTCATTATAAATAGCACTTGTTTTTTGTATGCTTTCTATGAGAAATCCATAGATGGAATTTATATTGATAAAATATTATTTGAATTTCTTCCTTTTGATAATGACCGGACTGTATATTGTGCACAAAATATCAAACTATAAAACTTTGAGTACTTACCCATAAAACGGTAATTTCTCTTCTTATGTAGTTGGCGGCGGGAAAATAGGATAGAGAGAAAGGAAACCACCTTAAAATAATGTTAGACTTCTTATCACCATTTCATGAGATTGAGTCTAAAATATAATTTGAACTTCTGTTTTGAAATTAATTGGATAATAGCAAAACACTATATGAAAAATAACTATAAAACGAAGCACGATGTGCACTATAAGAATACTTCTACTATCAGTGACTCCATATAAAACTTTAAATACTACATATACATTATACATATACAGTGTGATTATATGCACAAACTAAACTAATTATTTTTTCTATTAATTAGATTAATTACTAAAGAGGGCAGAGGCCCGAACAACACTAATTCCTAAAATTATAAAATAATACATGTATTAATAAAATGTTTGAAATGTAAAATTGTTTCAAGTTACCTTATATTAATTATTAAAACAAACTGAGAAGTTTCATATTCACACGCAGTAAATATACATGAACGCACTAACAGGTGTCTAGTTATAACTGTTAAATCTTTGCAATTTGAAAAGTCACTAAAATTAGCGGGAATTAAAATTACTCTAAAAATTGTTCACGAGGCTGATTTTTTACTGTGTAAAAATATAGCCGCTAAACATACCTTACTACCTCTATAACATACTAAAATGCTATATGTTTACACAAAAATCTGATACCTTTGCATATACTCTATAAAACGTCTTAAATTTTGTGGACTCGATCAATATTAGAATCGGATCAACTAGGATCAGCGTATTAGAATGAATACTCTCCAATCGCTTGTAATTAGCTCAATCGTAAAATTGCAAGCTCTGGTAGTAAACAGCCAGAAGAATATTAAATCGTTGAAAATATAAATTACCGTACAACATTACTAATGTCAAATAATTGAACATTTAGAAGTTTTAGCATGACCTGTAACAATTTTAATAAAATATTATTTCTTACTGGTATTTTGTTTTTCGAAAGTAAATTATACAAAAAGAGGTCGATTTTTGATAGGGAAAGTTTATTTTTACATGAAGTTTTTGTTGTCAACAAAATACATAAGTCGAAAGACAAAGGCATGAAAAACCATGATAGTGAAGCTGGGGCAATTTTGTGTTAAGACTTTGGTTCAAGAGTTGTTCTTAGTTTGCAACAAAATTTGCAAATTACAAGCTCTTTACCTCTGAGAATGGCATGTTGTAAGTGATAGTTTAAAAAATAGTTGGTAATTCTGTTTGGTTGATATTGTTGTAGTGTTAACATTGTGGTGTGTCATTAATAAACATATAACTTAAAACATAATTTTCATCAATTAGTATTATAAGAATTAAGGATGAATTAGATCTAGTTGCATCTTGTGCATGTGTTCTTCTACCACCGAAATGTTTTGTTGAATTTTACCTCATAATACTGTTCTAATAAGCAATTAGAAGAATAAATGTTACTGTCAAAGTACCTACGTAATTTGGTAAAAAAATCCAAAATGTTATTTCAGTTTGTGTGAATGTGGGATTTTGTTACCATATCAAGCAACAGTTTAAATAAAAGTACACGAAGCGGAAAGTTCGCTCAGCAAATAAAAAGTTTGATGTGTATTATTAAACAAATTTTTCCAGTAAATTAACTGTAGTACAATTTTTTCAACTTTCAAACACGATTGCCGTAAATATAACACAAATTAACAAAATGCCAGAAAAAAGTAGGTACTGATTTTAAAACGAGATACTTCATTACAACTTCTAATAAAATATGTTATAGAAAAAACTTTTTTCTATAACTTGTAACAACGTAATAATAGCCGTGTGGTCTCTGATAAAAGTTGCAATCTTATCTTATTACAAATTTTTGTATTCTACGTGCAAATTAATCATATTCTAATACACCCTAAACAAACGTATACCTCGCATATTTATTATATCGTAGAAATTCGTATATCCGTTAAATCGTTATACATATTTTCAAGAACTTGTGATGTAAAATTGTTGCATGCTTTTAACCAGTTAGTTACTAGGTTATAAAAAGATAAATAAAATGATAGATGCAAATTTAGATACATAATAAGAAAAGAAAAGGATTATTATTAATAGTATTTTGTGACTCAAGGGCGGAAAGTTAGCATTTGCAGCCAGCAGTTTTTTGAAGCTCGCAGTAGTGCGAAGCGAGGGCAGCAGACAACTAAGGGCTGCAAATGCTTTTTTTTGTCCGAGTGACATACAAAGGTTTTGCGCCTACCTACTATTATACTTTACTAGTAGCCCAATTTACCTTAAATTATAATAAACATATGTTAGAAGAATGTGATGGAGTGAAAGGAAACGAAAATAACGCCCGATTATTTTAAATAATATTATTAAATTAACATAATCGTAAGAATATAAATATAAGATGCGTAGTCCTCCTCCGTTTGAGTGGTACTGTCCAGTCTAAACTTCTAGAGCACGTGATTATGTGCAGCTACCCAAGAAGCGTGTGGTCGAGTTCAAGTTATTTAATTCAAGTTAATATACATAAATAAGTTATTTAATTGTTATACATGATATTTCTTCTTCTGTCTACATGTTTAATTAACCTCAAAAGTTATTTTAAAATGGTTTTCGCTTGGGTTGGGTTGCATAAGTATACAGGGTGGTCCAAATTGAGTGAGGACGGCTTGAATTGATTCATTGGTTCATTGATTTTTTTTATTTCGCTGGTTTTCTTATTTTACAAAACAGTTGGTTTCAGAAATGCAGTTTGTTTGACGATTTTATTGTCAGGTAAGTTTATTATATAGAATTAATTAAGTTTATAAGCTGTATTATTTGCAGACACCACTGTAAAATAAAAGAATTCTACGTGGCGGTAAATTAAAAAAAACCGTTCTCAATCATTTTGAATCACCCTGTACTTTTTCAAAGAATACTCATGTGTTTACCCAGCAACTGTTATTAGAAATGATACAACATGTTTCTTCAATTATATATCACAAAATAAACTAATATTTCCTCATTTCCGAGGAGGACACTATACCTATTTTCCTTCCAAGATCAAAAAGTAGTTTTGTTAACTCGTACTTTATAGCAGTATCATAAAGCATACAGGGCCTATAACAGGGTTATGCACAACACAGATTTACGTACATTTTCTCCAAACCTTAATATTATTTCCTCTAATTATTTAAGATATTAGATTTAAAGATATTCCGGAGCACTATAATTTACCAACCTGCTGTAATAGCCTTGGATACGGATTGCCTTTGATCGTAACCGGAAAACTAAAGAAAATAAAATTCCGTTTTTGCAAAAATCAGTTATGCTTGGAAACATTGGAACAACGAAAGGAAAATAATCGTTGCGCTACCTAAACTTCATGTTTCGTGCTAATTTTGTAGCACCTTGTATAGCTATGCTTTTGTGTTATATTGTATAGCGTTAGTGATTTTTGCATTCTCTCTACGTTTAGTTGCCATTTTGGTTAAGAGGTAATTTCCTGTTGATAAGTCGACTTATCTTTCGTTCGTGAAGCAACTTCTTTAAAAGACTGTTTTATTTGGCATCGCCCTTAAATTGATTTTTTTCTTGAGTTGATAAATGGGAATTGCATTTGTGCAGATTTACAATTAATTTGGATGGTACAAATTTCTAATTTATAATGGTACCGTAAGGGATTTACCGCTAGTTCTTTTGGAGGTTAGAAACACGTTCTTGAGGTTCGTATTGTTTAGCTTTTCTTTACGTTCAATCTCTCATAGTGTAATTCTTTTTGACAGGATTCGATATTTAATCATCGTTAGCCGCATTTGGAAGCGGTAAAACTATATCACAAGGACACCTTCCTTCTAAGGTACTTATTCCAAAATTGCTATGTACATATTGGTAATTGATCTTACAGATCTTTTTATTTTACCATAACTTCCTACACATAATACATTCCTTGTTGCATATAATACACTGAGTTTCTCACTCACGTACAGTTATTTGATTGTCTTTTGGATCAAGCTACCTTTACATTTTTAAGGTTAGACTGAACTACTTGACTATTGGATTTGTATTATAACAGAATTATAAGTTATAATCGGACGGTACTCTGCAGACAAGATGTATTTACATATGATTGGTAATTTAGAGAATATATGGTAAGATTCTTTGACAGTAAAGATTCACACAATACTTATCGAATTCAACTTTTCAAAATAATTATGACGTATTAAGCAAATATTTAGGGTGGTCCAAAAAAAGCTCCAGACTTACGACAAATACCAAAGGACAAAAGACCCGCAAACTGCTGACGATTTGCTGAAAAGCCTTGAAAAGCCTAGAAAAGACGCACGGGTAGAAAAGTGGAAACGCTCAATGAGCGAAACAGATTTTATGCACTCTAATATTTAGAAAGGCATAAGGCTTGCTCCGTAAGCTAGGAGGTCTCATATTCTCATATTCTCAGGTCTCATATTCATAAAGAAAAGCCCGCCTTAGATCCTACCAAAATAGCCGTCGAAAAATCAAAAAATAGTCGAATAGTCATGCTATCAAAGGCAACCCCAGATAAAGAACATACAAGAGCTGTTGCCTCCAAATAAAACAACATGTCCTGAGGATACCTCCCAATGACGAATTCTCAAGATCTTTCTCAGCAGATGAAATACAGCAAGCTGTTGTACTAATAAAAACAAGAAAATCCGCCGGGGAAGACATGATATGATGACGGTTCTACTCCAACGTATGAAACTCTGGATAATTGCCACTCGATTCAAAAGGTCTGAGATTATAGCCATCCCAAAACCCGGAAAACCAGTTACAGAGATAGCTAGCTATAGACCAATAGCGCTTCTTAGTGTTGCTAATTTATAACAGAATATCAGCTTCCGCAAACCAAATTATTCCCTGAGAACAAGCAGGCTTCCTTCCAGAACGAAGTTGTTCGGATTAAGTGCTAGTAATAGCAACCCATGTTCAACGCGGCTTTCAAAACGAATCCAAAACCTCAGATGTGATTATTGACCTTACTGCAGCGCACGATACAGTTTGAAGAAAATGATTGCTACTGAAATTAAGCACCATACCCTGCATCAAAATCTATAAATTAATGAATATCATGCTACGGGACAAACTTTTCCGCTGCTACTTGAATGAAAAATTCTAACAAAACACGACACCTAAACAACGGCCTTCCCAGGACTCAGTACTTGCTCCCCTTCTCTTTCACTTGTACACACATGATCTACCGAAAAGCCACTCCAGGAAGTTTATATACGCAGATAACATCGCACTGGTCATACAACATCATACCTCTGAAAGCGCTGAAGAAAAACTGTCACAAGACCTATGCACCCTCCATTCCTATTTTAAAAAATGGAGGTTATGCCCAAACCCCTCTAAAACGGAAACTACTAGCTTTCACTTAAACAACAGAGAAGCAAGCAGTCCATTATCTATCACTTTTAATAGAACAACACTACAGCATAATCAAAATACTAAGTACTTGGGTGCCATCCTAAACAGAACACACGTTTAGAAAACATCTAGAAAATACCGCAACTAAAATCAGGACAGGAAACAACATTGTACAGAATTGCGCAGATACCACTTGCTGCATCTAAGCTAAAACTATCAAAACAGCGAGATTAGTCCTAGTTTATTCAGTGCCGGAATACTGCTCCCCAGTATGGATCAACAGCGCACACAGAAAAAAGATTGTCGTACAACTTAACAACACCATTCGAATGATAACCGGTACCGTCAAGTCTACCAAGATAATGGCTGCCCACAATAAGCCACATACCGCCGCCACATCTACGACGGGGCAAGGCTCTACATAAACTTAATGGAAAAATACAAAGAGATGAACACTCCCAATCCACGAAGTCCTGATAGCAGCTCCCAGAATAAGACTAAAATCAAGATGTGCTCCCCTAACTACAATAAACAACAACTATGGCAAGACGAATGGCGAAATTCTGAACCTGGTATACGTTAATCCGTCAGAGACACCTCCACGTTTTGACTTGCCTCGGCAGCTATGGACTAAGCAGAACAGAATTCGTACAGGAGATGGAACGTGCGGAAGTATGCTATATAAATGGGGCTACACTGAAAGCGCCAACTGCGACTGCAGAGCCGGAAATTAAACCATGCCGATATAATGGAAACCCGGAAGACAAGCCCACACTTGGGATCGACTCAACCAGACAGTGCCTAGTTCACATGCTGGACTATGAATGAAGGCACTTAGGAGACGGACTAGATGAGCACGTTAATAGCTCCAGTACTAGTCATAGAGAGTTAGTAGTGAGTGAATAGCAACCTCGATCCTACAAGTGAGAACTGACAGCATTCCCTTAAGTGGTGACGCGCTAATTAGGCGTACTTCAATTCCTTGCCCAAATGGGGAAAACGGCAGTAAACCTTCACGGGAGGTATGTGATGTGCATCCGCGATGGCATGTATGTAGTAGAGATACTTTCTGCACTGGTTGTCACCATTATGAATGGAAACTAAGTTAATCAAATGGATCAGAAAACAATTGAAGCTAGTAAATCTGAATTGTAGTATGCACACTAAGAAATGAATTATATTTGGTAACAAATTTTCCTTTGTTAAAAAAGTTTTTGTTGATAGAGCAAAGTTTTTGTTGTGATCATAGAAAATATAGTTCATTTATGTTATAGGAGCAAATTTAATGAGTTTCCATCACAAATCTTCTTAGTATTTTTAGTAAACATAAATTGTTTATGGTATACAACAAATGTCATTTGTTGTGAAAGATGATATTAATGCTAAATGCAATAGTAACATCAAATATTCTATCAAATTCAGCAAATTATAAATTTTCTATGAGAACATATTAATTAGTAGTCAGCATATTTGGTGTTAGTAAAGGCTGCAAACTTGTTTCTATATTTTAAAAATTGGAATTTTTTGAAGGGTTTTACACTTCCACAAAATTTTCATTAGCTTCTTGTGTAAATGCTGATTGTTACTTCAACAAAATAATTGTAGTACTCCCAGCAAATTAATCTGTTTCTTTAGTTAAGATCATTAAGCAAAAATAATTGGTATATGCAAATGATAAATTTGCTGAGGCTCTGTTGACACAAGATATTTGTTGCAGTTACTCATATTTTATTGCTAGAGCATATTATTTTCTAGTATGTGCCATTAGAAATACAAGGTGTATACTGCTTAAATAGCTGATTCTCTGTATTTAACATATACGAAAAATGGAGAGCTAAAAAGATTAAGCGAATATAAAATATAACGGTTCGGACTAACTATTTCATAGAATTTGTTTCTCGTTTGTAAACTTCGCATAGGGCCTATTTCTAATGACAAAGAAAATTGAATTCATAAAGAAATATTTAAATTTCCAATTGAAATTTATTAGTCGGATATAGGATATTCTTTAAAAAAAATGTTCAATATAAAAAGTTTTTTAATATCAAAGAAATTTAAATCTAAAAGATTTCCTAAAATATATTTCGGACAATTTGGCAATTATTCCGCTTGTAGTATTCTACTTCTGTGATAACATCAAAGATGTTCTCTCGTTTCCTTTATTAAATTATGGAGATTTTATTGCTCATGTAAAGCTTGTAAATTATTTGACGGGAATTAGGTATTAATAAGGTAAGCAATTAGGAAAGATTTAATGACATGGAAGTTTAATTCTGCATACACAGATAATTGTTAGATAATAGTTAGTACATTGAAAGAAAAACGTAGGTAAGCTTTTCAAAATAACAGTTTAAACTGATCATGATATTAATAATAATAATAATAATAACTACTACAACCCATAACCTAAACCAAGGCCCCAGAAGCTATCAGCTTGTGCGGGAGGGAGGGGGCGATTATTATTATTATGTAGGCCCAATGTGCGGCTGCAGCCGACTTACAGATGGAACAGCGCAAATCCCACATTTGTGTCACAGCTAAGGAAAACTGCAGAAAACCTTAACCAGATCTGCCGGCGCCGGGAGTCGATCGCGGGCCGCTTGGGTGAAAGTCCGGCACGCCAGACATTACACTACCAAGGCTGTTTAAATATACACCGTGTCCAAGATAAGAATGCACAGCATGGGGATCTTGAAAACGGTAAAAGATACAGGTTGATTTAAATTAGGAAAAAGTTGCACTATTTAGAGTATGTTTACATGCCTATCGCAGAAATCCATGATTGTTTATCGTTTTCGAAATTTTCCAAAAAATGCAATTTTTAGGATTTCGAGAAATCATCATCAACTTAATTTTTTTATATGGCCACAAAAGTAGAAACATCTTGTATACGGTAGCATTTTTTATTACAAATTCAACGATGTATCACACGTTATGCTTCTAAAGCCAAAAAACAGAGAAAAATGAATTTCAATATTTTTTTAGATTCTTAATCTAGTAGGCATTGGAAAAAGAATTCAAAGATTATTGCAAGTGTTCAAATAAGTTCCCATTATTTTCTAGACACAAGTATGCTCTTTGTACAGTTGAATTTAAAACTTTGGCTAACATTTCTGAGGAGATTGTGTTAACTGCTGCTATAACCGATGCCAATAATTGTTCTTCAGTTTCAAAAGTTGAGTCATACACTTGATTTTTTACATAACCCCACAGGAAAAAGTCTAACGGGCTGAAATCTGGTGATCGGGGTGGCCAAGCTACTTCACTGTGCGTTCCAATCCATTTTTCAGAAAACTTCTGCGACAAATACTCCCGTACATTTCTTGAGTTATGTGCTGGGGCACCATCTTACTGAAACCAGCAGTTGTTAATTATTGCTAGAGGTAATCCATCCAAGGCGTCTTTCAAATCAGTCTGCAGCAGGTCAAGATACCGCTCGGAATTTAAATTGTTGTAATAAATAAAGGGTCCTATTATTCTGCTACCTAAAATACCTATCCACATATTAAATCCATATCGGTGTTGATGCCTTGCATCTTTTTTTAAATGAGGATTGTCTGTTGCCCAATAATGTTTGTTACGCCGGTTGAAAATGCCATTGTTGGTTATCATGCTTTCATCAGACCAAATTACTTGAAAAGGAAAAGTTTGATTTTATTGTCATTTTCTGGTATACCATTCACAAAAACTTGCTCGCCTTCTCTCGTCACCAGGTCTAAGACCCTGACAAATTCTAAATTTATATGGATGAAATTTATTCTTTTGTAAAATGAAGTGGGCTGTAGATCTAGCTACCCCAGTCTGACGCTCAATTAGTCTTGTGGATATTTCAGGATTTTCAACAACGGCTAGTAGAACAGTATTCGTTTTTTCTTCGCGTGATTGTTTTTTACGAGATGAAAGTGGTTTTTTGAATGAACCAAATTCCTTTAAATTAGATACCAAACGTCTAAACATGGATTTCTCAGGTTGTCTTCGTTCAGGATAATTATCAGAATACATCTGCTCAGCAGCTACACAATTTTTGTGGCACAAGATGTAACACATCAACATATCAAATTTTTCTTCGTTTGTGAAATTTCCTCTTTCCATCGTAACACAAATAAATTAAAACACTTCAACTTCTTATAAACAAAACAAACAACTTCAAAATACTTTAGAACGTTTTTAACAATAATGTGACAGGTTAAATAGAAATATTGCAATTGTTCCAATGCCTACTCTTTAAAAAGTAAAAAAAAACAATACTTAATTACGTTCTCGGCAGAAGTGTTAGACCATGTTTTAAATTCAGCTGTTTTTTCTAGGCTGTACTTGTGTCTAGAAAATAATGGGAACTTATTTGAACACTTGCAATAATCTTTGAATTCCTTTTCCAATGGCTACTAGATCAAAAATCTAAAAAAATATTAAAATTCATTTTTCTCTGTTTTTTGGCTTTAGAAGCATAATGTGTGATACATCGTTGAATTTGTAATAAAAAATTAAGTTGATGATTTCTCGAAGATGAAACATCGGATAAAAAATTTGAAGACGCCATTTTGTAGAGCTTAAAAAGTGACAATGACAAAGTGTCATTAGTTTTTAATATCTTTTAAAATAAATACAAAAATTGGAAAAATCGAAAATCCGAAAAATTGCATTTTTTGGAAAATTTCGAAAACGATAAACAATCATGGATTTCTGCCATCGGCATGTAAAAATACTCTAAATAGTGCAACTTTTTCCTAATTTAAGCCAACCTGTAACTTTTACCGTTTTCAAGATCCCCATGCTGTGCATTCTTATCTTGGACACGGTGTATATTAATATTGTTAGTAAGGAGTCAATAAAAAGTGATACTGATAAAGTAAAATAAATTGATCAGTGTTAAATGAAGAGATTTTGTATAATTATTAATAAATTACGTTTATCAGTCCCTTTTATCAGTGTAATAAAAATATCTGTTGAAACTACTTATTATTACTTTTCATTTAACACGTAGCATTCTTCAAAAAGTCTTATTATCCATAAAAAATAAGTTGTTCGTTTTTAATTAATTTTTAAATTATAATTATTGCATCACTTTAACTTAACTTTAAATTATTTCACTTTAAAACAGTATGAAAGCAGCAAACTTTTTCTATTTGAAATTTTGTACATAATACATTTTACAGCTCATTTTACTCTGTTCAAGTTTTTCTTTGTCATTTCATTTACATGATTATAAGATATAGATTATTTTTGTCGTGATGTGAATCAATTTTATAAAAACACATTTGCAAAATTTCGAATATAATATTGAAACTGGTAATATAAAAGATAACTTAATTAAACGAATTAAAAGTTTTGAAGCAGATTCCAACTGCTTACAATGTTGGAAAAGATCAAAATTTTATACAAAGTGTAAAAGAATGACTTGCAGTTTAAATAAAGCTCCAATTTTACAAGAAAACGGTTGAAGAGCTTGTTTCTTTTCATAAGATTTCTTAAAATTCATTTTTTTGTTTTTGAAATGCATTTTTTCAACATTATTAAAGAATTATTGGAGTTCTTGATTGAAGATTTCTGGTATTTTTTAATTGTTTGTCAATATTAAGCAAGTAATAACTACAATCCAAGACCATAACACTCATTTATAAATGTAAACAATGAATTAGTAGTAACTTTTTCAATTTACATATATTAACAAAAAGGTTTTAATTGATAAAGTTTGTTTTTAAGGTTAGCGTATAGTAGAGCAGAAAAAATTACTACAAGTGAGATTTTACGAACAATTTATTTACGTAGGGCACCTGTCATTAGACTTTATACCCACGTTCCTTCCAAAAGGAAGTGATTGAGATACGCCCAAAAATGCTACCAGTCACTCACTGGTCGGAGCGAAGTTGTCTATTCACCTTCTACTAGCTCTCCAGATTAGTACCGGCGCTATAAACGTGCTCACCCGCCGGAACTAGCCCGCCCACTTTCATGTGGAGCCCAGTTCCTCGTCCAGCATTAGGACCATTCCCCTAACCTAGATTAGGGACATCAAAACCCTTCCCGCCCTCTTCCATTCGGGGTTAAGTTCCTTCCATCAAGCTTAGTTGAGGGCACTGCCCGATCTAACCCAACCTCATATGTGGCAGGACTTCGATTTTGAATGGTTTTTCCACTTCGATCTCCCATTTAATGGCCTGGTGTGCCCCTAAAAGAGCTTCGTTGCGAGGCTACTACGTTAGGCAGTTGAAGTAGCATCCCGGTGTGTACCTGTTAGAGTGAAGTTGTTTTGAACGTGAGATGCTATATATTCGCTTCAACGCCCTTTCAGTGTAGGTCTCTAGACGATTCCTGGCAATCCGACGACTGGAACTGCACAGCCGAAGCCGGACATCCATCCTTTCACTTTCGAGACACTACCTGGTGGCATGCAGTTTTCCATAGATCAGCGAGCGCACTCCCTGTCTTGGATAAACCTCACTTTAATTCTTCTTCATACCTGGTGGCATGCAGTTTTCCATAGATCAGCGAGCGCACTCCCTGTCTTGGATAAACCTCACTTTAATTCTTCTTCATACATCTAGGTCAGACAGCGGGAAACTAGCACCATATCAGACCATAACGTCAGATGAGAATCAAATCCACCCACACTGTACCCTCGTGTTAGCAGAGCAACGTTTTAGATTCATCGTCGAGAAACACTTCGTGTAACTCTACCACACATCACATTCTGACTGCGCCAGTTCTAAGGATAAACGCCTTGTGGTCTGTCCACAAGCTAGTCTCGGATGCTAGTGCTCCCCGACACCTCTAACGACTGTCCAGACCTCTATCACCTGGGTCTAGTCTTTGATCCCAGTGCGTCCGACACTTCGAACGACTGTTTGTCCGTTCACTGTAACTCCAAGTGACAGACGGGTAAGATAAAGAAACAAACAATACCATTATTCCCAGTGACCACTAGAGTTGTTTAACTTAAAGCTAAACCAAAATATTACCACGCCCCCGATTCTACTTAAAACCGTACTTTAAAAACTCTACAACCACCTACACCGATGGCAGCAAATTAAAAGACCAAACGGCGTATACCTTTTATTAACACAAATTGTACGGGTTAAGATACAACTCTTGCATTTTACATCGACACAGCAATGTCTTCTATTAACAGATCCCCACGGTGCACTTCAATATAGCAACTATATTCACACAATGTCCGTTTTCAAGATATCAATCTTCTCCTACAGCAACTTTATCTATAAAACAAGATCATCAACTTTATATGGATTCTCTCGCATTCGCTCGACGGAAGAAACTTCAATTCCCCAATACTGTACGTACCAGAGGCTCTCAATCCAGAAATATTTAATCAAAACCGGATCTTGAACATATACAACTAAATTATAACTTAAATCTAAATTTCACTTTGTATGTACTTACCATATATTAATATTTAATATGTTATCTTTAACTGTATAATACTGTATAAACTGTATGTATTAATTACCATTGCTGATGATAAAAGAAAAAAGATATGAAAGGAAATGTCATTCATTTACTGAAGTATCGATGATGAGATTATGCATTTCCAGTTTATAGAAATTGAATTCATCTGGCCAACAATGTTGTATCACAGCGAAAATATACAGCATATTTATTCTTTTGTCGGCACTTTGAAACTGACAAGTTAGCTTAGATATTGGACACACGTGTTTCACTGAGTGACACACTACGATCAGTTCGCCGAGGCTTGCCAATCATCCTCATTACATGCGGATAACAACGAGCAGCGAATACTACCGCATAACTAGTTACCATAGCCTGCCAACAGCGTGAGAATACAATGTAACACACGAAGGCTTACAATATTTGCGAGAGTGCACCTACTGGTTGATATTATACTGTGATTGTATTTAACTGTTTTGTCCCAAAAAAAATTATCAAAGAATAGTTTTTCCGGAATACGTGTTAATGGATTATTGCGCTACTCGATGGCTTAATAATGATTTAACTGAATAAAGATTGTTAAATATTTCTTATTTATCGCACCTGTTGCTTTGTAGTGGTCTTATTTTCTTTTCGTCAATACGATGCCCTTAAAGTAATCAAATAGAAAATTTAGATAGGATTTACTGATGACAGTGAATGAGATTTAATCAAAATTATTCTGCAAAAAAATTCATTGCAACAACGCGTAATGGAAACAGAAAATGATGTTAAAACCTACAAAATATTTTTGTTAAGTATTTATAAAACTTGTCAATAAATTTATATTAACTTGTCAATTGTTAATGCCACTAATAAAATTTCCTTCAGTGTAAGAAAGCGTGATTATCTCACATTGTTACGCTTTTTGGGTAGCCTAAAACATAAAAAGCACCTTTTCTTGATATGTTAAAAATGAGCGGTATTATGTATGTAGAGATGGTATCTTTCATTTATTAGTAAAGAGCGGACGTGCAGTTTTTCTCCCTCCTTGTTAATATAACAATACTTCAATTTAAAGGCGGTTAATACATTCCTTGTTGTGTATTGCTATTAAACCACAAAATTTAACTAGCAAAAGAATACAATGCCCATCTAGTCTAGTGTTTCCGAGTATTCGACAATTTCTTACTCCTGGGGTTCGAGACTTTTTTCTCAAAGCTCCGTTTATTCCCGGAATTGTTGGATCGTAATCTTATCTAACACTAAAACCAAATATTCGTTTTTAAAAACGCTTTAGCTAATCGTCTAATCACTTTCTTCCAAAAGTTCCCACTGGAAAATAACTGTATTTAATGAAAACCACAGCAGTACATAAATAAATTCTCCTGTCATAACACTTTTTTTTTGACATTTATGGAAAAACCTTTATTGTTTAGTGTTGTATTGTTTGCCGGCAAGCTTTAAGCCATTCATAGCTCTTACAAAATATTCTTCATTTAGCTAAGCAAGTATAACTTCAAAAAACCATTTACAATTACACAGCAAACAAAAATAATATTAAATATAATCATACTTGTAAACCACTTTCCTATTCCCTAGTAAAAGTACCTGATATTGAACCCATTTTTTGAGTTGTCATAAATATTTCTCCAAGTCGAATGAAACAAATTAAAAAATGTATTAAAAACACACTATAAACAATAATTATAAAAGCACCTACTGCCTTTATAAAAACTATCAAAATCTTCTTGGACCTTTTACTTCTTGAAAACGAGTGGTTGTTAACGTGATCAAGAGCATAACTACTTCAATATTCACGTATTACTATTTAAAACTAAAACCGTAACCGTAAAAAAACAAAAGCGTGATTCTAAAATAAGAATATTAATTGAATAGTTTGTATACAAAAGTCCCGTGTCTCAGTTTGTTTATCCCGGGACTCAAGACAACAAAAAATTGAGCGGGAAGAAATTTTACATCCCGGGAATTTCCCGGGTCAGAGACCTTACCACCCATCTCTGAATTGAAGGATAGTGTACATATTAGCAAAAAGAAGAGAACTGTTCATCCGTACTTTATTTATTAGTTTTATGAATAATAAAATTCTGAAAAGTACACGACTGTCAGAATAAATTGAGTAATTCGAAAATTATTGACATTTTACATTTATTAACCGTGACACTTTAAACAAATATTTTTGTCTGCAAAGGTAATCTATCAATATGAAAAGTCGGAAGATTACATCCAATACTGAAATTACCTTTGTGTTACCTTAACCAATAAATAAGTTTAAAGGACGAATGAATGACGGAAGAAGGTGGAAATCTGAAAGTAAATATCGTTTAGTGAATTTTCATTTCTGTTCTCTGATGCATATCTGTATGATATAAAGGGAATGGTATAACTTCCATTTTCATCAACTTTGTTATGGTTCTGCCACCTCGCTTTGAACAACGCATGTTTGTTTCTGATAACTTTGCATTGGTTTTCCTTTGGTTGTTTTAAGGAGTAATTAGAATTTTTCTAATTAGGTTTGGGAATGTTTTATAATTTTCTGTACCTGTACATTAGCTAGGGCGCAAGTTAAATGCGCAACGAAAAGCTAATATAAGCTGCGCGTCCTGCTTTATAGAGAATCCTGCGAGAATCCTGCCACATGAGCTAGTCCTAGCAAACTAACAGCTCGGACTTGTTTGTTATTTCACGTCACGTCCTTCGCGGTTTTATCGTATTCGTAAATTCACCTGGTTGTGGTCGCTTTAAATTGTATCTAAAATTTAATTAATTTGATAAATGGAAAATAATAATATGAACTGTATTATATATTAAGACTTTTAAATTTCGTTATTCATGTTTTTGAATTAAAAAGTAAAAGTGATAACATCAGAAACGTTACAGTGTTTCTTTTTTGAAACACCAAAATAATAAATAAGTAATTAAAATATAGTTTTTGTAAAAATAGAATTAAAACCTTAAAACTGTGTAGATTCCCACAACTATAAAGGTTAAGTTTGAAACTGAAACTTATCCTGGTGGTTACTTTCAAAAGTCATATCCCTACTGGTGTATAGTTACCTCTTCGCCGCAATGGAAACTTAATAGAAGTACTTTCGACAATAAAAAATCTATGCTTTTGAAAAATGTCTAAAAATGTGTAAATCAACATTATAAAGCTGTCAAGGACAATAATTATGTAGAAATAAATTTTTCGTAATAAATAGTGTCGCTGTGTATTAAAATTTGAATTATTTATTATGCAGAAACCAAACGCATCAAAAGAAGAACACAATGAGGTTCCTCCTCAAATTTGGGCTATCATACACGAGCTTTTGCTCGGAGTCAGTAACAAAGAACTTGAATTAAATAAAGCCCACCTACGACCATCTGTTGCTAACATCTATCCTTTCTTTGTCTTTATATATGCTGTACTTATTCTAATAGGAGTAGTATCAAATCTAGCTGTAGCTATACATATTATTAGGCATAAATTGTATGATAACGCGACGTACTGTTTTATCATAAACGGTATAATAAGTGACATAATTAAATGTGTATGTGTTTTGCCTATATCGCTCTACGTTCTCCTGATACAGAATTGGATTTTTGGCGAACTGCTATGTTCTTTCCTTCCTATGCTTCAGGTAAGTTATTAAATTATAACAATTAGTTTTAGAATATGAAAAAAAAATTTAATATCATCTACATAAAAGTCATTTTGTCCCACTTCTCTTGTTCATTTTTGCCACTTTAATAATCTAATATAAAAGACCAACCGGAGGCTAATCAAGCAAAGCGAGATAAGGCAGCCAAGACGAAGTTGAAGTGGCTGCTGATGGGAACTTGTTTGTATATTCTCTTCTAAAGTATAAGGATTTGCATTAAAATTCTGCAACCATTATAATCAGGTCAAACCAATCTTGGTATAAACCGTTAAATCCGAATTAATTAGACCGGTATCTTTAGCAAGGCTTTCTACAGACGTGCACACGCACAATTTAGTTTATCAAATGATCACCAAAAGGTCAGAGTTAGATCCACAACTTAACATTTATCAGACTTCGATATTTGATTGTTGCATATAGAAATCATAACAAATGGAAAGATTTAGTCTATGTAATGACAGAAATGTATTACGTGCATACACATAATTCATGGTTTCCAAAACCTTACAAAAACCTCTACTTTCTATAACATAGCAATTTATTCATTTCATAGTTAATGCACATTCCATAGTACCTACAGAATTGCAGTGGAATTTAATATATATATATATATATATATATATATATATATATATATATATATATATATATATATATATATATATATATATATATATACACCGTGTCCGCGTAAGTTGATATTAAATTATATCAGTTGTATCATAATAATAATAATAATAATAAAATGTAAAAATAATATTTTGTAATTGTAAATAAACAATATTGAATATTTAAAAATTATTGTTAATCCATAACTTTTCTTATTAAAAATTTTTGATATGGTCAAAAATGAAGGTACTAATGAAGGTACTTTACTCTTGAACAAAAATGATATAATTATTATTATGATACGACTGATATAATTTAATATCTGATGGTTGAATTTTGAGTTTTAGAACATGCAGAACTTTTTATGAAGAATAACTGTTTTTCATAAAATCAATAATAACAAAGTTTTCCATATGTAGCCAACTTACGCGGACACGCAGTATATATTATTGAACGCAATATTGTCATCTATAAAACAAGAGTTTCATTATGTAGACAATTTGATAATAAATTCTACTAGAATGTTGAAACTGAAAAAACGTGCAAACCTATATAACTTGCTGAAATTAAAAAAAAATTATTACTTACCATTATTATTTACCATTTATTTTTTATTTTTTACAATTCAAATGTAATATTAATTCTAAAAGAAAATAAATTATATATTGGAGAATTCGTAACATCATTTCAATGATGTCAATAAAAGAACACTGGTTCAAGTTAACTGAAACAGACTGTATTTATTGAATACTATATTATAAAGTAATCATTGGCAATCAATTACCTTAAGAGAAAAAAATTGTAATGCTATATCAGTTGTTTAAAATAAAGCGCTATTAATTAGTTAAATCCTCATATAGTCCTCCCGTTTGCAAAATTACTTTGCAACCACACTCACTGTCGCCCGTTCTGTGATGGCAGTGGACACAGATGCCTGACTGATTTCCTCATGGCAACTTGCCACTTATTAAGAGATTGATTACGGTTTCTGACATAACCAATGAGCCTTCTTTCAATAACGTTCGATCCTTTTCGTATTCATGAATATGATGCAACTGATGGACACTCTGTTAAAGATCTATTTAAAATTTTTGAAGTTGTTACACACTGTTATAATATTTTTATACTGACAGACAAGAGGTATATTTGTAATACCGATTGTGATAAAGATTGTGTATAAACACAATTCACTACTTTCTTACCTTTATTTAAAATAGTTGCTCCGACTAAATGAAATTGTTCTAAAAAGTCTAACTCTCCACAAATTGAGACTCACAGGCGGGTCGCTTCAATAGAGCACTTAATGATTATATAAATCTAGGAATACTCTATATACGACAGATACAAAGTAATTTTTCATTAATAATAATAATAATAGCACAAATTTATTTTATAAATTGAACAAATAACAAAACAAACAAACAAAAAGAAAATTAAAAAACTCGGATACCAAAACTCTTATTTTATATTATCCCCAAAATAATTTAATCTACTTTATTTGAGGATTAATGCTTCTGTCATCAACATATTTCTTACTTACTATAACCACTGTTAAAAAACTCACGTTTAAAAAAATTTAAATCTGTGGCGCTACCAACTTGCTAACTGTATTGTTAGAAATTTCCCAGTATATGCTCTCTGATTTCATTCCGTTGAACAATGCATCGAAGAAAGTATGTCATTAATCTCTTTCAAATATTTCCATATAAATGGCTTTATTAAGTTGAATTCCAAATCCAATTATTAAATCCAGTTATAAAGAAAATTGACAATTATATCTTTATTATCAAATTATAAAATTTCCGTTGCAAAATAAATTGTTACTTGATTAAATTATAGCACTTGTTATAAAAAGATCACTTAGATTTACTAAACTTTCTTAAAACTTTGAACACTTTGACGCTTATAACATAACAATAACTTCACAAGTTTGACATTTCGACTATTAGCAAATTTCTTGGAATTGTATCGTAAGTTATCTGTAGTAGACTGGCAACCGCTTTATCAATGTGATGATGTAGATTAGGCAGTTGATTTATTTTACGGTTTAGTCTACAGTGTCTTCGACGATACAGTACCGCTATGTGGAACTGTTAATTTTAGATATCCTCCTTGGTTCTCACGCGAAATTATCTGTGACATCAAATGCAAGGGTCGAATCCATCGAAAGATAAAGCATAATACTGACTTTAGAATAATTCAAAACTTGACGTATGAATTTAAGAGCAAAAATCAAACAATCTATTATTGCATCCTACGAGAAATATATACTTGACACTGAGAATGCGATTATTCAAGAACCAAAACAATTTTGGTCTTACATAAAACGTAAAAAGTCAACTATTTCTAACTCGTATACAATGATTTATAAAAATCGCAATTTAGAGAACAGTACTGATATTGCCGCTGCTTTTGCTACCTACTTTAAATCTGTTTATGCCGAAACACCTGCTAATTTCACTATTCCACGAAACGAAACCTTTAACATAAGTGTATTTAATATTTCGCAGATTGTGTAGAGTGAAATTATTGCAGTCTTGAAAAAGATGTCAGGTAAAAAAGCAGTGGGACATGATCAAATACCTATGTACGTCCTCAAGGGTTGTTCGGATATTTTTGTAAAGCCACTTAAATATATGTATAACTTATCAATACAAAAGTCTGTTTATTCAAGAATTTGGAAAAAATCCAAAGTATGCCCAATATATAAAACAGGTGCAAAAACTGACATAACTAATTATCGGCCTATAGCAATTTTGTGTTAATTCGCCAAAGTATTTGAATCATTACTATGTGTAAGAATCTTTAGTCATATTAAACCATTTCTAACACCTTTTCAACACGGGTTTATCGTCCTGGAGATCTACACATTCAAACTTAATTAATTTTGTTGAGACTGTAGCGGATGGCTTTACATGGATAGTACATGGATATTACATGGATAGTAGGCATACTGGAGGCGTAATAATGCTCTTTAGAAAAGACATTAAATTTAAATTTCTAACAAAAGACATACTTGAAAGGAACGCGTGGATAATGAGTGCTAAGTTGACCAAAGGTATCCCTCGCGGCATATATACCGTATTGTATCATTCCCCAAACCAAAGTGACAGTGAATTCCTCGAATTCTTTGAAAATTGGTGTGAACAAAATTTATCCAATAATGAAAGACATGTAATAATTGGAGACTTTAATATTAATTGGTTTAAAGTAGTAATTGGTTTAATCTAGTAGTAATAAGTTAAAAAATATTGTTCATTTTTATGGTATGAAGCAAATTGTAAAATCGGCAACAAGAGAGGTTGAAAATAGTAGATCTTTAATAGATTATGTGATTACCAATGACAACAATTTAGAAGCAATAGTACCCCAGTCCCCTAAAATTAGTGATAATTCCTTTGTCGGAGTTCGTTTTCAAAACCAAAATTTTACAACAAATTATTTCGAAACCTGAACAATCAGGTTAACAAAACATACACACAAATCAAAATGCAAACGTTGTTAAGACAATACGAGTTTGTAATCAACACTAATGTTGATGTCACGTGTGCTGAATTGCAAGAAAATTTACAAAACTGTGTCAATAGTTTAATGCCATGTCAAACAATAATAATGCGTAAACAAAACAATTGGTATACACAAGAACTCAAATTTCTTAAAGTCAGCGAGATTATTTATGTCAGATAGCTAGATTAACAGATGACGTAACAGACTGAAAATACTATACATTAGCAAAAAACAATTACAATAAAACCGTTAGAAACAGTAAATCTCAATATTACGAACGCGAGATCGATAAGCTTAAATATGATTCGGGCAGATTATGGAAAATGTTGAAAGGCCTATTAAATAATAAAAAAAATTGTAGCTCTAATTTATATATATATATATATCACTTTTAATGAAAAAAAATTGATGATTCGGAAGAAATTGCTAAAAATTTTAATGATTATTTTATTAGCAGCATTGAACAAATTCATTCGAGTATTAGCAGCAATAGTTTAATCAATTTCAATAATATAGGAAGAAACTGTGAAGCAATTTTGAACTTTTCTCCAATTTCAGTTCAAGATCTTCAAAAAGTCATTAGCGGTATAAAAAATAAATGTTCGACGGACGGGATCACAATAAATATAATTAAAGATTCGATGCTTATTATAGGAGACGTGTTGGTAAACATAATCAATAGATCATTTGAAACTTCAAAATTTCCGCAAAATTGGAAAACGGCTACAGTTATTCCGGTGCCGAAAATTGCAGGGACTAATAAATGCGATGAGTATAGACCCATAAATATGTTACCCACATTAAAAAAAATTATGGAGCAAATTGTTAAAATTCAATTAGTATATTATCTTGAAAATAATAAATTGCTTTTGGAATACCAATCAGGTTTTAGAAAACATCACTCTTGTAAAACATCATTAAATATGATCATAGCAAAATGGAAGGAACAAATGGATAAAAATAAGAAAATAGTTGCGGTCTTTTTGGACTTAAAAAGAGCATTTGAAACAATTGATAGGGATATCTTATTAAGAAAAATGGAAAGATACGGGATTAAAGGTTCAGCCAATAGATGGTTTAGAAGTTATTTAACTAATAGACATCAAATTACCAGGTTTAATGAAGTCAATTCGTTCAAAAGACAATGCAATCTGGGGGTACCGCAAGGGTCAATCTTAGGTCCATTACTATTTATACTTTATATCAATGATATAGACACGCAACATAATGCCTGTGATATAAATCTGTTTGCAGATCATACCTTAATAACAGCATCGGGCATAGATGTTAAATTAGCAATACAAAAGGTAAATTCAGACATGACAAATATAACAAGTTGGTTAAAACTGAATAAATTAAAACTTCATACATCAAAAACTAAAGCTATGATAATATCAAACAAGGTATGCTCTAATTTAACGGATGGGGTAAACATTGATGGAGAAAATATAAAAATTGTTGATGAAATGAAATATTTAGGAATTATAATAGATAATAGACTAAAATTTAGCAAACATGTAGATTATGCTGTAAAGAAGACAGCTAAAAAGATAGCTTTCTTAGGTAGTTTAAGCAATAAATTAAACATATGGTCTACAATATTAGTATATAAGAGTATTATTGCTCCACATTTTGAGTATTGTGTCTCGATTCGATTCCTAATAAAGAAAACTGATATGCAAAGACTTCAAAAATTACAAAACAGAGCTATGAGGATTATTCTGAGTTGTAACAGAAGAACTGGAATATCCCTTATGTTGGATATGCTAAGTTTTTTCACCATAAAACAAAGAATTTATTATAAAACTCGTTTTTTAATTTTTAGAATAATCAACGGGCAGTTACCACATTACATGTCAAAATTCACGACGTATAACAGGGAATACCATGAATATAACACTCGAAATATTAATGAATTTAGATTACCATTGCATACAAAATCATCCTCACAAAATAATGTATTCTATAAGGGGTTAAAATTATATAATGAACTACCACAGGATGTTAAAAATTCAAAAAATAATAGAGAATTTAAGCGAAACTGTTGTAATTTTATTAGAAGTAATGTAAACTAAATTGATTTATACCTGTACTTACAGATTAAATATAGCGGTAGGTAAAATTAGTATTTTTACCATGTAAGCAACCAAATGTATCTAAAATAACATCATATGATGGAAATAAAGAATCTAAAAGAAAATTACAAATTGCTAATTTGTTGGAATAAAGTTTTGCTTAATTACTGCTTTTAACATTTGAAGGTTATAGCATGATATCAAGCTAGCACTTCCAAAGTAATAATACGGTAATAATAATGGTTTAATAAGTCAGGTAGGCCTTGGTTTCGGGTTCATCATGTCTCATCTCTTATCTTAATGATTATAGAAGATCTCTAATGATCAACGTCCTTTATATAACATTCCAAAAATTCTGTCACATCTTCACGAAACGACATCTAGTGTAAAATGATTTAAGACCGCGAAATTGCATGCAGGTTATGAGCTCTTATAGCTCATAGGTAAGTGTGGCCTTGTAATAATTTGTCAACAGAATTCGTAGCATAAATGGTGAACATCAATTTTTTTAAACCACTTCCTGTCATAATGTATCCAATTGATTCTATAAATGACATCAGCTTATGAAAACATCCAATTCTCACGATAAACTTCAAAATCGGATAATCTGCATCTGCCGATGCTACCATTCCCATAGATTTAAAATACAACGCTTGATCAAATGAAGTTACGATGTTAGTTCTACGGCCAGATTTCTTGTGTCGTTAAGAATACGTACAAAAAGTCGTAATAAAGAGCATCAATGTTACTCGGTTCATTAATGAACGGCAAAAAGATTATCCACATATTTTCATAAATTTTTAACAGAATGTTACAAAACGCTACCAATGCTCTCGAATTTGGCAATTTTTCACTCTCACCATGTGTTCCTCTTTTATTCATTGTATCCCCAGGAGTAAATAATCGAACGTTCTGACAAAATGGAACTATCGAAACCGTCGGTTTTGTGGGCTGTATTATTGGCATTAACATGTTATCTAAAACCTCCAGATTTTGTGGAGAAAGAACTGAAGGAGAAGGGTGCAATACGCTTGAGGGCATATACCCTAATGTTTCTTCATACGACACAAATAATAAACATAAACATAAATCTAAACTAGCCAGAATATCTATTAAAGTGTAACACTGATTCTAACTTTTTTATTTGTTTTGCTATTGCAGTTTATTTCCTTACATTTGCTTTATAACTTCCAACATTTTACAAGTAAATATGGAGTAGTTTTTAAAAATCACTTTTTAAAGTAGTATTACCTATAAAATGCGTGTCTAAAGTTTGTGTCACTTAACTATCAGTAACAGGAACTAAACAAACTCTACTTCAAGGTTGTTGTTACCATGAAATATAAAATAAGTTAAAAATCCTGGAACTTTCAAGTGACTCTTACTATAAAACTAATGTTGCTGCAAAAACTTCCATTGGCACTTTAAAAACGTTATTAAAATTTAACCTCACATTTAACCATGAACATTATATTTTTTATAGATATAATCATATGGCATATCTTAAGGTCATTTTTTAATAGTAATTGGAATTCTGTAGTGCTTCTAAAGCAAAAGAATTTAAGTTAAGTTAACATTAAACGTTAAGCTAAGGTTTCAGACAGGTGGCAGGAACTTTAAGCACTACGTTAAAGTAGCTTTAGAGAAGTTACTGCTACAATTATAATGAAGTTGCAACAACTTTAAAGTACTTAAACTAAGTGGCAATACCATTCCATATACTTTAAAAGCTACTTAAAAGTAATGGAACTATATAGGCCCAATAACTAGTAAAGACAACTACATAATTACTAAAATATTCCAAACTAAAGTAATTAAACCTATAAAAGTAATAGATTTAGTTCTATTTGCGTAACAACTACTCAATCAAAGTTCCAATCTCATTTACTGCTACTTAGGTGCTGCTTGGGAGTGTGTTTGCGAAAATGCGAAGTAACCTTCAAACTGAAAAGCTGTGTTAGGATTTTAACGAATTAGCCTGCACAGAGCTTTGCTTTAAAATTATTATAGCATAAAGCTTTTGGCATTGTTCTGTAATGCTGTCTTCTATGAATACAGTCTATTTCAGTTAACTTGAGCAAGTATTTTATTACCGATTGCCAGTAGACAAGATGCAGTTTTCTCAGCTTCAGACTCAGAGATCCAGTTTCAGGTCAGATTACAAGTTTTGGTATCGCATTGATATGCAAACAATTCCTGCGAAGATCAATACTTATCATTTTAAAGATTTTCAATTATTGTGTAATATTAACGTACACTGCAGAATTTACTTTTCAAAATAAAAGAAATAGGTTCTCCATTGTAAAACAATAGAAACAATGTAAAAATAATAGATTCAATCCTTCCTGGCACAACAATCTCGAAACTCTTTCACATAAATATAATAAATAAGTACTTTAGAATTATTTACTAAAAGTTAATAATACTACAGTTTGCTTTAATGGACGACGCACAATCACAGTAAAAGTTCATTATATAAACTACTACTCCTGTAGTTTTACTTGATTATAACACTTAAATTAATTATTTAAAAACATTCCTCAATTTATTTTATGCAATTAAAAGAACTCAATGTACACCACAAAAGCTGGAGAATGTTTAAAGATTCCAAGATTTCCCGCGATCAAAATTCTAGAAGTTGCTATTACCACCGTTTTCGTGAGAGTTTTCATTTAATTTATAATCAATATTAAGTAAGTGATTTAAGGCGACTTTAATACTTCTGCCACCCCAATGCAAACTACTGCCCAGACGTAAGACCAGATGCTTTATTTCTCTTTCACTTTTTCTGTAAATCGCAATATTAATCGTTTCGACTACAAACTAAAGCCCTATATCGTTAATGCACAGACAGTTATAAATGTGAAACAATCTTGCTTGACTTGACAAATAATACGAGATGATACTTTACAGTAGGGAATTATCTTGTAAAGTACAGATAATTGCGTTACGTTATCGTGAAGTAGATAAACACAGATATTGCATAGCCAATTTTTATTTTAAAAGGTTTTAACAAGAAATATGTTATTTATAAAAATTTTTGAACACCTATTGGCGCAAAATTAGTCTTATCTATTTATACCCAATGATGTTTATGGACGTTCTCTAAATTGGCTAACCTGCCCCAATCATTTTCTTGTGTAATTCTTGCCCTTATGCGAAACATCACAATTAATACCTTCATGTCTGAATGATGGTAAGAAATTAAACAAAAACAGACATTTGTTTATATTCTCTTACCATAAAGCTAGCATTCTTGCTCCCAGCTTCGCACGCGTGACATTTAGTATATGATATGTAATTGAATAGCTTGTAATTGAATGTTCTTGCCCCTCCATCCGGTATTACAGCTTTTCTACACCTGCCTTGCGTTCAGCAACATATTGTTTCCGGTCTTGGCTGATAAAAAGACAAGATCTTTTTGGTTATCGGTTGGCAGCATTGTTTGTCATGCTGTTAATCTTGTTAACAGAAAAGCTGATTTTATAATAACGATATTATTTGCAGTTATGTAATAAAACATTTTCAGCAGTTTTTCTAAAATTCTTCAATGTATTTATTATATCTATAAAATATGCCAGTGAAATTTGTAAAGAAACAAAAGAACTAACCCTAATAAAAATCAAAAAACAAGAGATGTTGATTTTTAAATTTAAATATTTTGGTGCATCAATGCAACGTAGAGAAATTGTCTAATAGCAAATATTTAACCAATTAATTTGATTTTATTTAACAAATTTATACAAAAACAGGTACAAAAAGTCCATGTATAACACAAGTTAACATTACCACTATAAACAGTCATACAAGACCATTTATAAACCTTATCGCCACTTGCTATGGGATTCTTGAACACAGAATGGTATATAAAGACCGCAAATCTGTAAGATACTTCAATTCAGTTCGAGTTACCGTCTACGTCGCTCGGAAAAGCTTAGAAGTTAGCGTCCAGGTACGTCCCTTACCTAGCTCACCGAGCAATTAATTGTCAGTTTAATATTAAAACTGTATAGTGTTTAAATTATTATGCAAGTGCGTATTGTATAATTAACGACGAATAAGTATATTATTATTATTGTACTTAACCGTTCATTCTGTAATCTGGACTCAGTCTTTCATGTTTTTAAAATAAAGAACCACTTTTAAAAACATTCTTTAACATTAGGAATAGTTAATTTACGTTTAGCAGCTGCTTCGAAAATACTCGTATTTACAGGCCTTGCTTATTCGACTCGGCCCACAAACTATACTCGTACTCACAAAAGTGCAATCTTTAAATTTCTGATACAAATAACTATTGTTTCAAAATGTGTCTGGGACTAATTTATGTAACAGGGAGTTAGAACATGCTTCCATGTCTTGTAAATAAGTTATTCTCGACCGTATTACGTAGTTGTAGACCGTTTGCCTGTAAATTATATCAAATTACATTCATAATAAATTAAATTACATTTACTTGTTGTTTCAGTTTATAGTGCAAAGAATATTTCAAATGCAAATAATTAAACTTATAAATGCAAATCCTACAGCAAAAAACATTTACTTAAACCCAAATTCAAATGAAATTTATAATTTGAATGACTGTAATTTGACGGTACTAAAATGATAGTTTGCATAATTTCTTTTCACTTCTTTAATTTCACTCTTAATAAAATATGTGCTAATGCAGTACATCAACCAAAGAGCACACTTTAATCAATTTTAATAAAACTAGATAATTTTGATCGCTGCGTTATTAATCTAATATCCTTTTTTAGCCTATAACCATAAAATGACAATAAAAAATACATAACTCTTAATATGGCTATCCATGCATTTCAATAGACGTGTTTACTCCAACTATTTCTGCAGGGTATCGTATCGGTTGCAGGTTTCTTTGACTCTAACTGATAGAAAGTGTCGTCTTGATAGTTTATGGAATTTTTCACTAGCAAGTATATACTGGTGTCCACGTAAGTGAACGTTTGAACTACAGTTTCAGAATATTTAGGCTGCATGAGTAATGACCCTTTTATATTTAAAGACCTCAATTACGTCCGTTCGAATGCGTCTTCCTTGAAGTAAAGTGAAGATCTTCATAGTTTGAAGCTATGAAGAGCTTCGAAGAGCCGGACTCGACTTGGTTATACGTCGTTTAACATTCTCAAGAACATTTATGTCTTTAAGGCGATAGGACACACTTATCCCACATTAAATGATCATTACAAGACGCGTACTGCGTCGCGAGTACTTCTACTAACGTCCATATACGAAACATTAGAAAGAAATAGACTCTATTATTAGTATTTTTATAAAATTGAAAATGTATCAAAAAGAAAATGTTTATTAGAAAAAAAACTAAGTCAATTGGATAGTTAAAGAGTTATAGAATGGACGAAACACGTTAAACTGAACAAATTTGTAATATTTGTGTAAATAAATGACATTAAAAACAAAACTTGGTTACTATATATAATAATAATAATAATTACTACAACCCATAACCTAAACCAAGGCCCCAGATGCTATAAGCTTGTGCGGGAGGGAGGGGGCGATTATTATTATTATGTAGGCCCAATGTGCGGCTGCAGCCGACTTATAGATGGAACAGCGCAAATCCCACATTTGTGTTACAGCTAAGGAAAACTGCAGAAAACCTTAACCAGATCTGCCAGCGCCGGGAGTCGAACCCGGGCCGCTTGGGCGAAAGTCCGGCACGCCAGACATTACACTACCAAGGCTGTTTATTACAACATATGTATTACAACATTTAATTTCTAGACTAACTACATTTAATTGAACCGCATCAAGTACTTCCCTCTAATCTATAAACATATAGGTAACTACCCATAATTATATTTTATGCAAATTTTGTTTAATTAAATAACAATATTAATATTAAAGTAAAAGGCTGCATTGCCTATCTCATTTCCCCTCAGTTATTAGGCTAATGCACTATCTTTGTCGAATTTTAAATGTGCATTTGACGTGTATTAAAAATTACAATCGCCCATATCAAATGCACATATTGACGTCGCTCATTTCTCGTAATGAAATAGTTGGACAACTATGTTTGGCAATTTATGTTGTTCGTTCAAGAGAAATTGATTCTTTATTAAAGAAGTTTTTTGAGAAATAGAATAAGAATTACGTTAAGATCAATTCGTTTGAAGCGTTGTCGCGTCCTATGCTCTTAATAAAATAAGGATAATAATAATAATAATAATAATAATAATAATAATAATATTACTTTATTCAACAAGCTCAAGAGCTCAATTACAGAATAAAGACAAAAATAATAATACAAAAACATCTATATATACATATTAGAAAAAAAAAAAGAAACAAATTATAAAAACGAAAAATTATGAATACATTAGTGAAAACAAAAACATATGTAGACACTAGGTACTTATAAAAAAGAAAGAAAAACTAGATGAGTTTGTATTTAGTTCGCCATATCCGAGGTGTTGCAAATTTTAACAAGATTGTTTTTAAATTTTTTTATAGTAAGGTGGAAAATGTCTAGTTCAGCATTTACTGAGTTATAAGATTTACACATAGCTACTACTGACGATCTCATAAAGTAGTTTGTTCTTGGATTACCGTATGTGAATGATTACGTTTTTCGTGTAAAAGCTATACCAACCAATAAAAGGACACCACAATATTCTAGTTTGGACGTACATATGTCTTATATATGACAAGAACAGATTCTGGTGAAAATTACTACGTATTGGGTACAATATAAAGTTACACTTTAGATCACTAATAATAGTAATACCTAGATCTTCATGTTATTCACAGAATTTTATGTAAACTGCATTCCATTCAGAAAATAGGTAGAACGAGAATTATATTAGAGCCAATGTGTAATACAACACACTTATTTGTGCTAAGAGCCAACACCACTTTTTAAGTAGTTGTAGGTCATTAGGTACGTTGTCAGGCTGTAAGAGTGAATTGGAGAAAAATTTAGTGTCATTAGCAAAGGATGAGACAATAGAGTTGAAGCAGTCTGTTAAATCAGTAATGTGGACATTAAACAGTAGAGCACTTAAAACGGATCCCTGAGGTACTCCACTAAGCATTGGATGAAAACTGGACACAGTGCCGTTTACTCGGACAGCAAAATTTACATTTTTAAGAAATGCTGACATCCATAGTAATTGATCTCTAACTTCATAGTGTTGAAGTTTAAGTAAAAGTCGCTCGATAGGAACTCTGTAAAATGCCTTTTCGAAATCGAGATAAACAGCATCTACAGGATTACCCATATCAATTTCACTAGTCCAGCTATAAATACATATTAACAAGTTAGACACTGTAGAATAGTCAGGAATGGATGATCCGTGCTGTGTTACGGTATATTTTCGATCTAAGATTTTCATATCCCATGAACCTTTATTTGCGGTATAGCGTTGAGGTCCGATGAACCGTATTGTAGTTGAGATTAGATGGTCATGCGTATTAGCGTCTGTTGAGGGTTGTCATTTGTCAATCGCAAGGAAATTGTTCCTTTTTTCCGATTTAAGTTTCTTTCGTATCGCACATATTGCTGAAGGATTTTGGCTTATTGAATTGATTGGAATTGGTTCGATTATTGTTATAGCCGCATCTTAGATGGATTAAAGTTCTTCAGTTAATAAGAAGATTAACTATTTGGTAGATTAGTTTGGTTAATTTTCATCTTTCGAGGATTTGATTTTTGTGCATACGTCGTGGATTTATTACCTTGATCCCGTTTGTTATCTATAGGTACGCATATTTTGCTTGATTATTTTATCTTTTGTATAACCTTGTGAATTCTACGACTAATTCTTTTGTTCTTCGTAGGGATCGTCGTTATCATCGTCGTTATCATCGTCGTTATCATCGTCGTTATGATCGACGTTATCATCGTCGTTATCGTTATCGTGGTTATTACCTCTCTTAATTTGTTAAATATTTAATTGTTGTTCATCGTATCATTGGTATTGACAATACAATCGACGTCTTTTTATTTAAGAAGATTAAATGTAATATTTGGATGGAAATTACATTTTGATAAGTGAAGAGGTTGGAGCTGTTTTATTTTCTTTTGTATGGGTCTTTGGTGAATTTAGTACAGATGGAGATCACTTGGTAGAGATCTTGAAGTAACCTTGGAGACCTTATGGATATGGAAATCAAGAAGTTCATCTTGTCAATCAATTTTTGTAATAACAGACAATTCACAGGAAACCGATAACTTCTTTTGAGGGTTATAATTATTTATTTATTGGTAACCGGGTAATGTAATTTTTGTTTACTTATCTAATTTATCACTTATTTGATTCAAATGTTGTGTTTGGTGTATGCTTGATTGAATGGAAGTAACATTTGTATAAATAAGGTACTTCTCGTATCTAAAAATTCTATCAACTATATTTTACCTTTTTGCCTCAAATTAAGTTGGGTAATTATATTATTTTTTTTGGTGTTTAAATTTATAAATATTAATATTGATTATTTAATTGTTCAATGTATGTTATTACATATTCAGTTTATTAATTTATCTATATGACATGAACTTGATCATTTCTCTTACTATTTTTATGTGGTAAATTGTTTGCTTTATTTTTAAACTTATTGATATAATAAATCTCATTGTGTTTTTGGGTACTCTTATATCTATTATTGTATGAAACCTTTGTTCTTGTCCGAACTAATTTTAGGTATTAGGTGGGTGCTTTTGGAGTTCTTGGTGGTAAGAAAGCATTTTGAAATTGAGTCTGGTATTTACTCTTAAACTAGGGTTAAACCAAGTGGCGCCCCGAGCATTTATTTTGATTGTATAGGTAGGTGGTTGATTTTAATTCCTTTTATTTTCACCCACTTCCCCTCTCCGACATCTAGTGAGCTAGTTAAGCCAGAACAAGATAACAACATCACCTTTACCGTTTAAGCGGGCGAAAGCGGTGACAGCTGACTAAACGGAATAAAGTGTTGAAATAAAAAAACATTCGCAAATATCCGGATAATATCTTCTCCATAGTTTTTACGACAGACGTTAAGCTTATCGGTCTATAGGTACAGGCTAGTGTTTTGCTTTCTTTTTTGGTGTTACAGAGCAGCCTTCCATTCATCAGGAAGTAGACCTTGATTAACAGATCTTGTCATGAGTTCCGAAATTGGTTGCAATAGAGCTACAGCACATTGTCTTAATACTATCGGATAAAGCTCATCTGCCCCAGAATTAGCATTAGCTTAGAAAGAGAGAAAGAAAGTAAAGCTTGGTTAATAACTTATAAGGAAAAGTCGATAGATGTAATGTTGTTTGAATTTCTGGTTTGGACAGGAAAAATCGGCAAGTTCAAAGGTTCTTGTACAAACATGTTAGAAACCTGTTTTACAATCGCATTTGCAATCAGTAGAGCTTCTGTATGCATTTCAGATGTTTCTGGAGTCTTCCAGGTCGATACACAGAAACAGCAGTTCTCCTTGTCCAATAATTTTATTTTTAAACAGAGTGACTATATAATTTCCGGTTTTAAAATCTTCATTTATTATTGACGCTGATACTTTTTTACTACAGATTTAATCAGTAATATATACTAAGACGCTTCCGTCTACACGGTCCTTACGATCATCACATCGGTATGAGGAAAAGTTTGGAATACTAATTACTACATCTGGTATGTTATGGTGTAACTAGGATTCCGTAACTAATCCCACAGTAGGTTTAATATGGCTTATTTTATGCACATATTCGTTCATTTTATTTGCAATACTTTCAATATTAGTATAAAGAAAAATTACGTCTATAATTTTATAGGTTACTGCTCGTGTTTTGGACTTTTCGAATCAACGATTTTTGAAACACTCCTTACGTACTTAATAATTGGGTTGGGATTGCTTTGAACATCATAATCTAGCATTTTTCGTAAGGTCTGAATATATTCACGCTGCATTACTGTCAAGTCATTAGATAATCTGATATCGCAAGCAGTATATTACCCTTGTTTCTTAGCACCTCAATTCTGATTATTAAAAATAATTTTTTTAGTGGTCTAATTTTGTTTTTATCAGGATGACCTAGTCGAAATATTTTCAGGGGTTTTGTGTTCCCCGCAACCCCTTTATTTCCGTTAGATCGTGTTGTTTACGTGCTACGGCGTCGGAAGAGAATGATACTTTCACATTTAACATAATTATGTTACATTTGATGCACGCAAATTACGCTCATTTATTTTAGAAATAAATTCCTCTGCAGGTTGGACTAAAGGGACTAAAGGACCTAAAGGACCTAAAAGACCTAGCAGTGTTGGGTGGTTTGTTTTGTTGACATTTAATGCATTTGTATGATAGCTTTCTATCGTGGTCTAACAGACAGGTGATAAGTCAGCACAGGTAGTATGCAGCGGTAATAAACAGAAATCGCATTTTAATTCCTTTTCTTGATTTACATTCATTGCATAGACATTACAATTTTTTAAGATTAACATATTTACAGGTTTGTCAATGAGTACATACATTTTTTATGTTATTAGTAGTTTAATAGATGCACAATTTTTATGAGGCGAATTAGACACGTACACTACATCAATAGTTTTTCAGAGACAATTTCAATCAGAACAAGATTAAGTATAATTGAGGTAAAAAATCGAATACAATAATATTAATTTCGTATTGGTAATTGGTAAGAACTTATCTTTTGAAGGAGAACGTTATGTTCTTCATCTATTCTTCGACTACTAGTTCGTATATTCTTTTTCAGACATTAAAGCTTGAAATATTTTAAGCTTGTTGCGATAAGGTCAATTTTATGATAAACCGATTAGATCAGTGATTCCCAAACTGGAGGACTCATGGGGGGTGTGAAGTGAAGTGAATGACAATGAAGAACATAAATTGGCACGTAAGCAATTCAATTTTGATATAAACACCCTTATAGAACACATGTAAGAACAAGCAATCGACTTGAAACACGATTCAGCGGCGAAAGGTGACTGAAAATTTGGAAATTACGTCTTTTTGGATAAGATGCTATCCTAGCTATCCTATAATTGCGGAAATGGCTTTGAAATTTTATATACCTTTTTCGACGACCTTCTAGTGCGAGAAAGGGTAATGTTTCAAAGCCAGCTTGGTCTTGCTAGCGGCCTACGCTGTGCACTTGCAAAGATAACACCGAGAATTTCACATCTCGTTAAGAAAATTCAGCACCTCCCTTCACATTAATGATTTGTGATTTGTATTTTTTCTTGTTAAGCAAATAAATAAATAAATGTTATTGCAGTAAAATCTTTGTTTTAATTATTAGGAGGGCGTGAGAATTTCATAATTCAAAAAGTGGGCGCCATAGGACAAAGTTTGGGAATCACTGGAATAGATACTGCATAAAATAATAATAATGTATACGATGTTTCCTTGATGTTGATACTATAAAATGAGTTTCTGAAGAATGTCATCAATGGTTTTTTTAAATACACTTTTACCGATGCTGCTATAGACAGATGAGACATCTACATGTAATTCTGTAACAACATATTTTTGACTATACCTTTACTCTATTAGTAAAATACACCGTCACCCAGTATTGCCTACGGAAGGCATCATTAGACTCAGTCTTTCTTCAAGCCCACTCTCAAGGTCAAGGCAACAGCTATTATCGTCCAATTAGCATTCTACTATCATTTTACGGTCTCTTCATTTTTAAACGACAGACACTTTCAGCAGGTCTAGTAGTACCAACGAAATAAGCCACGCAAAGTCGAATGCAGGGTTGCCAGATTGGGCGGAATTCCGCTATGTGGGCTACTTTTTATAGGTAAGTTGCGAGAAGATTTTTAAATTGGCGTTGGCGTCAAGATCGTTGTGCTAGTAAAATGTTTTTACGCGAATAGGTTGGGCTACCTTGAAAATTCTACTTTTTCATAAGAACGTTCCAACAAAATCTATATAATATAAATCAATACATCATCTTGAAAGCACAGGATTGCAATCATCTATTGTGAACGAACACGACCGGTTAAGCTGACCTAACCTAACCTTTATTTCCTGTCATCTGCACAAGCATACATTGGTGACCATACATTGTAAGACAAGCATGTCAAATTCAAAAGCCAACTAACTAACACGGATCAAATAAACAAAGTCTAAGTTTATGTGGGCCTCAAAAAATAACAGTTCCCTTTTACAGGCCATGAAGTTCCATTGGGGTATAGCAGGATAGGTTGCTATTACTCGATCCGTTCGGTACCCAAGGGTGGTAAAGTGGCTAGTTTTACGCACCGAATTTGAATAAGTACAGTATAGAAAAGAATAAGGACAACGGTACCATCTTTCCTACCTAGAATCAAATAATTACTATTTAAAAATTAGGCTAAGAAATCTTGTTTAAAACTTTGTTTCATACCATTATATTGTCAGGGCCGCAAAGATTTTTATTGCGGGAAGCATGCAGCCCGCGAGCCGCGAATTGGCATGCTTGTTGTAAGAAGTGACATACTTGTAATAAAATGTAAGTCGTGAACAATATACTCAACTATAGTTTATTTCTGTGTTTTCCCTTTCGTTTTACTAGTTTTAAATTTAATTTGTTAGAATTTTGCTTTTTGTATTTATATGAAATAAAGGACTTTTTCTATTTGTTTTATGTTTATTCGACTATAATCAAAGTTTTCTGAAAAAAAAATTACAACCGAAACATAACCTTTCCGTTCGACACGTTTGGATTTTGGGCTACTTTTTCTACAGCATTTGGCAATTTTACATAAAAATAATCTGGCAACCCTGGTCGAGTGTCATAAAACGGAAAGCGAGCACCATCAGAATTCACCGATCATCAACAGAACGAGGATACAGAATGTGGGTTTTTGATGAAATTACGATAAATACGACTGTCATATATTGAACATCTAATAAAATTAGACATTAGCTTTACATTGCCTAATGTAAGGAAAGCGTTAGAAGTGCATTTATTACTCTTCATTTATCATCATTTATCTATTCATTTTCATCATTGGTCAATTACAGAACCCGCACGTTTAATTTTATGGCTTATTTCACATTTATATTAAAGTAGATCGATCTACTTGTATGTTAGTAGTAATCTAGTAATTTCTCTAAGATATGAAGAAAACCTCAAATTGTTTTCAATCATATAAAACTTCTTTTTATTCGTTCTGTAGTTCTAGGTAAAGAACATTTACGTATTTATATCTTTATCTAAAAAACCGCTCCCGTGATATTTAGAGTAATTAAAGCTTTAAAAGAGACCAGTTATATTATCGATAATAATTTAGAGAAAGTAATTATCAGTTTATCAATATTTCTGATTTATAAATTTCTGGATTTGCTGTAGATAATTTAACTAATTAACATCATTACAAATTGTGCTGAAAAGAGCTATAGCAACTACAATTAATCAGGGTGACAAGGAATTTGTCTTGTTCGTTGTAATAAAATCGAACTGCTGATCAGTTCGAGATTGCATTTCAATCAGGCGTTACATTAGAATGGTCGCTGGCGCGTTTCTACTGTATATATGGATTATAAAATAAAATACGATGTTACCTAATTTATAGTGCTATAATAGTTTTTATTTCGATAAAAAAATAGCTGCAAAAATTCCGAACTAAAATATTTTCTAAAACAATACATGACTAATCGGAAAAACAATGGTAAATCTCATTTCATTCAAACATTGAATAAAGTAAGATTTTAATTAATTTAAAAATAGTCCGTAAAAAGGTCGTTAGAATTTTAAAAGAAAATAGCATAACTCGATTAATTGAAATTGATTGTTAAGGCAAATAAATATGTAGAAAGTACAAGGAAAATTACATCAATTGAAGAATAGATTTAACACCAGCAATATGAAAATAACAACGGTTCTTGGCGCTAGCTGCAAGCACTATATTTCCTCCTCTCCCACCTCATTTTTTAATTAAGAAATAGCTGTTTGTGTATCAAGACCGGAAGGTGATCAATTGCTGATCGAGAGAGAAAGTAGCTATCTCTTGAGAGCGGAATTGACACGTTTCGCTAGCAGCGCTAGCAATACACGCACATTTTTTTCTACGACAGCAAGAATATTAAAGAAATCGCAATTTTATAAATATGTAAAGGGTCTACCAATAAGCAATGATAGTGTACTTGTACTTCAAAATGCTATAAAATGAAAACAAATCAACATTTTTCCATGATTTGTATTTTATTTTGTAGTAAATTACATAACATTATGTTTTGAATAAGACGTTAGTGAAATGGTCGCCTCTGCGGTTGCTGGAGTCTAGACAACGAACCCAATTTTCAATCACTTCTTCCAACAAGTTCGGCTGTATGTTGTGAGTAGCTCCGGTAATGTTGGCTTTCAAGTCGTTTATGGTCGCAGGTTTGTTAGCGTACACTAGGGACTTTACATATCCCCAATTAAAAAAGTCTGGCGGTGTAAGATCGCACAATCTTGGGGGCCAGTTGATAGGACCATTTCGTGAAGTTATTCGCTCATCAAAACGCTCTCTCATTAAATTGATCGTGGCTTCCGCAGTGTGTGATATTGTGCCGTGCTGTTGGAACCACATCTGATCCAAGTCTCCATCATCAATTGCAGGCCAAAAAAAGTTTGTTATCATATCGCGATAGCGCTCCTCGTTGACTGTTACCGTATGACCATCAGCGTCTTCAAAAAAGTAGGGACCGATGATTCCGCCGACGTGCAAACCACACCATGCAATAACTTTCATCGGGTGTAATTGATTCTCGATTATCTGCTGGTGATTGTTCTCACACCAGAAGCGGCAATTTTGCTTATTGACAAAGCCAGTAAGCCAACAATGTGCCTCATCTGAAAAGATGATTTTCTTACCAAACTCGGCATTTTGGTTTAACTGCAATAACGCCCAATCGGTGAACGCATTTACGAAGCAAAACTACGCCTGCAAGCACAACTGTTCCGCTTGCTACTCTTGCACTATTTTCAAATCCTCATTTTTTTACTCCCTCTTTCATTTAGTCTATCAATAAATTCTCTAAACCAAAATGTGAAATTCTTTTAAAGCTCAGAAGTTCAGAGCTTCAATGGTTCACATTCTAGAAATCCAGAATTTCAGATGTTCAGCTACTCGATATTTTCAAGAAGTTAGAACTGTCTATAAAGATAACCTCCAAAGCATATGTAATTTTAAGAATTTTAAGTTTAAAAATCTTAGAACTATTTAAAACTTCCAAATGTTAATGCTGCAAAATGTTTAGGTTCTCTTAGGTTCTTAGTTCTTATTGTATCAAAATTTCAATTTCTGACTTTTAAATTTCAAATACTGAAGGCTTCATGTCGATATTGTTGAGTTTTTAACTTATACTACTACGAACTATGTTTATGAGAGTGTAAAACCAGGACGTGCACAATATACAATTTAACATTCAAATGAGATTAATATTAGGTATAATGAAATCTGTATTTTGAGGCTTATAGGGATTGTTTCCTTTGTCAAATCATTAATACTGGCACATTGTTCATTAAACAACGTACAATTAATGTAGTTTGCTCATTACTAAATGACAATCAAACATTGTACTGTAGATTCTGCGATATCTAATATTTTAAGGTACTAAAATTTCAAAGTAGTAGTTGGGAAGGTAAGAAAGAATTAATTTAATTCATGTCAAGAGGACTTTTCATTCCCTTCCACGTAAGGGAATCAAAAATATCAAAAGTTTCTGTATGTTATTTTTCCAAAACTTAACGGATCTTTCGATTCGTAATGTTTTAATGCCAAGCGGTGAATATACGAAAAGGTCGCGCCAAGTACGTCTCGTTACCTCCAAGGTCTCATGAGTTTGTTAATGATATACCGATACGATATTAATGGGGGGGGGAGTAATTTAGTTTTCTAATAATTCCCCACATTTTTGTTATGATATAATGATGATGATATATTTAATTTATTTGAATACTAGACACAGACGCAATTGTGATTGATGCAATTGTAACAAAGATGAAATACACAACTTACTACTTGCTTACCTCTAATTGAAATAAATACTCCGGCTAATTATAAAGTTGTGAAACTCTCCACAATTTGAGACTGTCTTTGGGGAGTCGCTTCAATGTATAACCAAATTCTTATATTTAGAGACACAGCAACATGAAAACACAATTACACAAATGAATTTCATAGATAACAACACAATTTTATTATTATTAACAAGTAACAATGAAACAATAAACAAAACGAAAATTGATAACACTAAAGAAAAAATTTTTCTTTTATATGAAATAAAAAGACAGGAATGTAGACATCGTGTAACCACGCGAAGCAGAAGGAAGTTAGAAGTGACCTGAAGATGGCAAGTGTGATCTTGCCGAAACGTCGTCAACCATTGTCTGGTTCCTCTAGGAGCCGAATAGTGAATACGCGGAGTGAAACCCGGAAAAGTAGTGAAGCAATATATATATATATATATATATATATATATATATATATATATATATATATATATATATATATATATATATATATATATATATATATATATATATATATATATATATATATATATATATATATATATATTTTGATAAAGGGTACCTTGTCACCTCCAAAGTAGATACCCAGCGTACGTTGTCACTTCATATATAACGTTGTGACCTCCGTTTTCGGAGGTGACAACGTTTTGCCCTTTTTTTGACTGTATAAGCATATTGATGGTGTTAGAAGCCTAAATTCAAATTTTTGTCTGGAGGTGATAACGTCATACTTATACTCACAAATTTAATTTTTAGTTCAGCTGTAGATCGCTGGCGTTGCCGTCGCTCTTAGTTGTATAATTGCCAATACGATGTCACCTCCGCCTGTATATGTAGTTTTTTGTATCACGTACGGTACGTTACAGGCTCCACAGTTTGGCAACGTCGTGTACTAGACCTTAAGCATTCAGGTATATAGAATTCCATCAAAACTTATATTAAACTAGTATTTTTAAAGTACTCAGGAAATTTAAGGGATCGCTTGAATTGTACATCATTTTCAAATAGTTGTATGTGATTGGAAAAACGTGAATGGATAAAAGGTGCAAATATATAAGAAAAGACATTGATTATGGTTTAAAAAATAAACTAATAATTTCTATTCCATGTAAAAGGTTTTGAATTTAAACGAGCTCCTTTGAGATATGAAGAGATTAATATAGGAAATATTTTGTAGTCGTAATTATGTAAAAATAAAAAGTTATCTTTTTCCAAAATGATCATTTCGGATTTCTTGGATTATTATTTTTGGAATTATCATATGATACATTCAATCTTGCATCTACAAAAGAAGATTTAACTTTAAACATTTTTACAGTATTCTAATTCATAAATTTTTAAAGAAAAAAATGGTATTAAACAAAATGATGTAGCATTTGATATGTGGTGTGCAAATTCACTTGTGTTCACCACCTCCGATTAATGAAGTTTTAATTTACATTATAAGTATGTAGTATGTATACAACTGACGAAGGAAAGAATAAAAGCCGAATGATCATTTTGTAAAAAAATATTAACTCTTTTTATATTTACATAACTACGATTAAAACATATTTCCTATTAAATCTCCATTTCTTTTCCATATTGTACATGAAAATAAAACTACGTCATAAGCTTGACAGAAACTTTACGGTACCGAATGGCTTCAACAATCGCAAATTTGACATAAGGTGTCGCATTTTTTTATTACAAAATGACTAAATTATTATTTTATTATTAAGCAGGGGATGATTAAACTTCTGAAACCATGATTTAAACTTGGCACAGAGTTTCTTTTTAAGAAATCCTGTTGGTGAAAAGTTTGTTAGCGAAAGAAATAGATATGAGCTCCAGATCTATGTCGCGACTGATCAGGGAAGACCTTGGTATGAGGGCTTGCCGTAGAAGTACTGGACACTTATTAACAGCTCGACTTAAAGAAATAAGAAAAATCGGAACCACGTCTCATTGGCAGAAGTACGCGAAAAATCTTCATCGCTGTATCTTGTTTACGGATGAGATAATCTTTACCATTAAAGAAAAATCTAATCGTCAAAAGGACAAATGTATGTTAAAAGCTCTCTAAGAAGCTACTGCTGCAGTTGGCTATGTTCTGCGTGGTCATCATTCAGCAAGGTTGATGGTTTGGTGGGGAGTAAGTTGGCATGGTGTGATAAAATCTTTATTTTTGCAAGCAAGGTGTTAAAACCACTGTCAAAGTGAATCGAACAGAAACTCTTGAGAAGGTGGTTTTGCCGCTTAGATGAGACTTTCATTTTAAAACCAACACTGGATTATCCAGCAAGACGCAGCCTACACAACAGGAAGTTCACAATTGTGGCTTGCAGAGAATGTGCCTAAGTTTATTAAGAATGAAGATTTTGTTTGTTTCGTGTTTTTTAAACTTAATACCTTACACTGAGAAAAGCGTTTAGTTTGAAGAATTAAATTTATTCAATTCAACTAAATAGTAAGTAAAATTCTGTTAAATCAAATTAAATTTAGTTTATTAAACTACATATTTAGTTGAATTAAATACATTTAATTGGTCCTACTAAATGCTTTTCTCAGTGTAGAAACGATTTTCTTTTGAATCTTCCAGCATCACAACTGTTTCAATTTTTCTACCGTCCATTGCAAAGCCACGCTAATCGCTTTGCAACTGTTTTTAATGAACCTTGCTGCTTGCGAATCATTGAATAGCTTTTCCCCGAGATTTTTAACAGACATAAATTGTATCTTTTTCAAATTAAGTATCCAATCTTTACTTGCATAATTAAACAATGCAGTTGCAATACGACGTATGCGCTATCGGACTCGTACATATTGCGTGCGAGCGTGACAGCGCATACGTCGCATCGCCATTGCTTCACTTTTTCCTATGCACCACTGCACACTTTTTGATAAAGATGCTTTGCCTTTTGGGTCAAAATTTCGGAAGTTCGGATTATCAAAACCTTTAAATCCGGATTACAATAGAATCAATGTAAATAAATTGCTGATCCGGATTGTCGTGGTATTCGGATTAACGTAGATTCGGATCAACGAGGCTTCACTGTATATATATGCTACCAAGGAGTAGTTTTTTGGAAATTATACTTGTAACATATATAGCTACATAAAACCAATTAATCATAATGCATTTTTTTCTGTGCGTCGTGCGATTCTCTTACCGAATATAGCCTCGTGCATTGATTCTGCCTGGAAATTTTGATTTCGTGCATTTCTGCAACGTAATTGCACTCCACTTCGTGTGGTGCAATTATGACGTTGCAGAAATGTCACTCAAAAAATTTCCGGCAATAATCAATGCACTTGGTATATTTATAAGTGAAAATAACATTAACCGAGTTATGTAGATTCTAACAGTTTTTATAAAAGAAATCTGAGGCAATTACAATTTCGTTATACATACTATGTCATATTTTCAGGTTGCATGTCAGATTAAGAACATTATAAAAACTAAAATAAATCTTTTAAAAGATTTACACTTGGTAAAAGTCTAAAAGTTATCACGATATAAACATCTTTCTATGTTTGCAGAAATTGAAATACGCATAATAAGGGAATTAGAAGCTAATCTAGTGAGTATCCTTCCGTTTATTTAATGATAATTCTTGAGCGAAAATTAGCTCTAACTCGCTTAATACTTTAGAGATGGTATTTATTTTAATATATCCGGATAGCAAATAAAGTATTCTAGATTTGCTGTTTTCTCAGTTCCCCCCCCGGGGGGGGGGGGTTGGACACCGATATCGCCAGACGAATTTAGGGGATTGATATACACCCTAAATAGCATCGGATAACGTACTCGATAGCTTTTTACCTTTCAATGTACCACGGACTTGATTTCTAGATGTGTTTTTTAAGTTTACAAACTCTACTATTAGAGGCAAAGGATTGTGTACTAGTTTGTTTGTTACTCAGCCTTGGTACTACATTAACATTCAAGATTGGTCCAAGACTAACCTTAGTTATATTGCGATATTGGTGCCATTTATTTGCCAAAACATTGCTAAACGCATTGGTGTTAACCAATAATAACAAATATTGGTTAACACTGATCCTTCCATGACTGAAACCAAGCTTGATATCAAATTATCATCCATACTTTAGCCTAGAAGTGAGCCGTTTTCGGATTTTAAGGTTGCGCCAAGATTGATAAACATTGTCTGAAGCAGAAGCTAATGGTGGTATTTTGTTTCTACATGGAAAGCTGCGAATGCTAACATAATTGACCGTCAAATAAACTACCACTTCTAATTCTGATAACACAATATACTTACTATATTTTCTTTACACTGTGTTATCAAAGACGTACATGTTTTATCGTTAATAACCGCTTAAGTTAAAACATAAGTTAAAACGGAAATTTACAAGAAGTACATGTATAACAGTATAACATACGTATTCTATAATTCGTTAGATCAAATAATAGAGAGGTGTATATCATAGCTAACGGAAGATGGAAAAAAATGCCTTAAGCAGAAAGTTTTTAAAAATGTCGATTAATTTGTTGTGTTTAGATTTGTTTTAATGTTAATAAAGTTGATAACTCCCTTTGTTAATTAAATCACAGGAAATCCAATCGTCCAACATGATAAGTGTGCGACTTCGGAAACATCAAACATTTGTAGAAAAAACACATTATTTAATTTGTTTATATTACACTCTCCTCGAGTTTAGTAAAAATTAAAAGAGTGTCTGACTATATTTCAATCGAAATGGAATCTAGATAAAAGCATATTCAAATTAAATGATTCTCGAGATTAAAGTAAGAGATGATAGAAGTACAGTTTACTGTAACTGGATAATCAAAACAAAATGTAATATACTGGGCATCATCCCGGTTTAAAATTATTTTTAATTCACCGCGCTTCTGCTTACAGGAATTGATAATTAGTTCTTCAACAATATTATATTAACAGTTTTTAATAGGTTCTTGGTTTTGTTATAATTTCAATTCATTGTAGAAATAAATTTCTTTCTAATATATCACAGATCTAAGCATTTCTAATCAGACTACTAAAGTTTTCATTTAAATAATACAACTTTATGAAGTAAACGAGAAATCAATGATTATAATTAGAGAAGCCTTATTAAACTAGTCAGTGCTACTCAGAAAGACGCTTTAATAATATTGAAACGGCTTTTAAATAATAATTCATAAGCAATACAAAAATGCCAATTTACTATAACACAAAAAATAAAAAATAAGTAAATCGAGAATGCTCGCTTGTTTTCTTTTGTTATTTTGCCACTAAAATGCCCTCGGCGAGCAATTTAAACCACCCAATTTCAACATCTGGAGACCTACAAGAGACCCTTTTTATGAAATGTACATCTATGGAATGTGGTGTCAACGCTCTGTATATATAACCGCACATAACGATGGTATCTTCTGACCTCCGAACACTTGGCAGCGCTGCTGGTGGTAACAGCGAACTATAAGTATCTTCTTATATATACATTTTGGAGGTCGGTTCGTATCTTCTGTATAATCTATATATGACAAAATAAAGCAAGGGAAATAATTTCCCCTTTCTTGAGATTCGGATTCTAGAAGTTCCCCTCATCACAAATATACCAAATTTTTAGCAATATATTCACGGGAATACTCGGAAGTCAGGTCGTCTCTTCTGTATGACGGAGGTGACAGCTTAATAGGCATCAATATATATATATATATATATATATATATATATATATATATATATATATATATATATATATATATATATATATATATATATATATATATATATATATATATATATATATATATATATATATATATATATATATATATATATATATATATATATATATATATATATATATATAAATTTTTTGGATGCAAATGAAATCGGTTGAAGAAATCCGTTTTTTTCTTGACTAAGGATTGCAGCTATAGCTCCATTGGATGGATCGCACTCGATGAAAAATTCTTTTGTAAAATCTGGATACATGAGTATACTGTCGTTTTCTATGGCTTCTTTTAATGTGTTAAACGCTTTTATGCACTTATCGATCATATCGAATTTGACATCTTTCTTCGTTAAATTTGTCAAAGGTTCAGATATTTCTGCATAATTTTTAATTAATCTTCTATACCATCCAGCGAGTCCTAGAAATTCTCTGATTTTCTTTACAGTTGTTGGTACAGGAAATGATTTTAATGCCTGTAGTTTATCAGGATCTGTTTGAATACCTTTTCCTGAAATAATATGCCCTAAATATTTAACTTCTGGTTTAAGGAAAGCGCATTTTGATGGTTTTAGTTTAAGGTTTGAAGTTCGAAGACGATCGAAAACAATGCTGAGTTTCTGTAGGTGGTTTTCAACACCTGTTCCGTTGTCAATGATGATGTCATCCAGATACACCATACACATAACTTCCGGCAGTCCTGAAAGTGTTGCGCTCATGAATTTCTGAAATGTTCTTGGAGCATTGACTAGTCCAAATGGCATTTTAGTGTATTCATAGCGATTTCCTAATGCTGTAAAAGCTGTCTTTGGAATAGATTCTGGAGTTAAAGTAATTTGGTTGAAAGCATTTGTAATATCCAAAGTTGAAAATAGATTTGAATTTCCTAAATTATCTAATGATTCTGTTAGCCTAGGTATAGGAAAAATTTCTTTTTTGGTTATTTTGTTCAGTTGCCGATAGTCTATGCATAGCCGGTGTTTTATTGAACCGTCAGGCAATTTCTTTGAAACCATAACTGTTGGTGCGTTCCATTCCGATGTACTTGGACGTATAGTTCTACTTTTAAGTAATTCATTTACTTTATGTTGAAGTATTTCCCTTTGGCTGTAGGGAATGGGGTACTGATTTTTCGATACCGGTAAAGAATTTCCCGTATCTATATGGTGTTGAACATCAACAGCACTTGATAGTTCTCCTTCACCTTCGTCGAATCTATCTCTGTAATTGGCGAGTAGTTGTAGAAGTAATTTTCGTCTTGGCTCATCTAAATGAGATAAATCAAATTTTTATTAAAGTTGCCTTCATCCCTTTGTATTGAAGGTCGGGTTGAAAGTTGATTAATATTTCCTAGTTGCAATTTTTCTGACGTTATGACTTCCGCTATGGCAAGTTCTTCTTTCTTATGGAGGGTAATGTCAAATTCAAAATTCGTAATTGAATAACAGGTAGATTTTCAGTTACTGTCCTTGCCACAAAAATTCCATTGATGAGTGAATTACTTGGTTCTAGTAACAAAAGGTCGCCTTTTACTTCTTTTTTTAATGTTGTCGAAATGTTTATTTCAGAATATGCTGGAATAATAGTATCTTCTAATAAAATTGTTGAAGTATTGCTGATGTTGCAATTTGGAATTATGATTTCTTCCTTCTCTGGAAATATTTTATTACAGGTTCTTGACCTACTTTCATTATGTTGACCTATAATGTTATCAAGTTGATGTAGGTCAGTTATCTCGACTCTTTGCTGTTCTTTGTTTAAGTTTTTTTCTAGTAGATTACACTTGTTATTTTCATTGTGTATTCTTTGCCTTTCTTTGTAAATTTCTAAAAAGGGAATATCATCAGGTTCATCTTCGCTGATGTATCCATTTTCAATAATGGTAATTTCGGGAATAATGACTTCATTATTCAGTTTAGCAACTCTATTATAAGTATTATTCTTATGTTTATGAACTATTTCTTCATGGTTTTCAGTTTTCGTTGCATTATCCCGCTTCATTATTGTATATTCTGCATAATTTGCTTCGTTTGTTGATTTGGTACCCTCATGTGAACAGTTGCAAAAATATTCTATTTTTTCATGTATATTATACATTTTGATTTTATAGCCCCACATTTCTAGGCAATTTTCTCCATATCGTTGTATGGCTTTATTATGGTACAGAAAATCTCTTCCGAGTATGCCTTGAGCATCTACTTTTAGTGAATCATACACATATTATAAAATCATAAGAGCACTGAGTTTCATTTTTATGAAATCCCACTGTTGCGTTTTATAATTTAATAATAATTGCTACTAACTATGTCCTGCCGAACCAGACCCATGTAAATGAAAATAATACATTTGATCGTGTATATCTCGTAATACAAAATTGAATATTATTATTCGAAATACATTAAAATAGTTAATGATTTCGTGGAATATTTTTAAAACCTATATTTCAAATTTCCTGGAATTATTGTGAATTAATTAAACTGTTTTATCTCCAATATTATTTTATTTTTATTTGCCCCATTGTTTTCCATTAACGTTTTAACTAATTCTGGGGAAAATATAATTGCAGTAATGTCTGCCGTTTAACATAAAAATGCTTTTTAAATCATTGTTTTTTTTGTATTCCATTATTGCAAAAACATGAGATGGAGCAATTTATTTAAAATTAAATTTAACAGCATGCGGGTATCTGAATTAATGGTGGTAGTATACTTGTTGCGCTAATTGTTTTCAATAAAACCTGTAGAGCTGCTATTCAATTTGCTGCTGGGGTGTTTCAAACTATGTTCTGGATTATTTTCTCCCAAGTAGACCAAAAATCTTTAAAAGCGGTTGCTTTAAATGAACTATATATGGGTTGATTTTAAACTCCTACTAATCGTAACAAACAGGACTTGTCTATTACATATACTTTACAACTTAACTTTTATAAAATAATATTATTATTTTTTTATTTGAAAGCGTTTCGTACTGACTTACTAACTTCGTTTTTAAATTTTCTGTTTCAAGACGTTAGCAAGAGTTGCAGTAAGTTATTTCTCATAGGAAAACCTGCAATTCGATAATATTGGGTTCAGTATGTTAAGCTGCAATCAGAACCTTGTAATTATTAGAGTACTAAATACATACATCATATAACTATTTAACAAAACACCATTCTCATTCCATAAATTATTGCTTAACCTTTAGTAAGCCGTCAAGCAGAAATAAATGACTGAAATGAGCTGGCCAGCTGGCGAATAAAAGAAAAATAAATATAATATCCATAAATATAGTGCTCGTATCGTGTTCTGTTGTTTTAGAGAATAAGTATTACAATAATTAAAGGTGATAGAAAAAAAATTATTTGAAATAAAATTAGTCAAGTACTTTTGTTCAATCCTGTCGTTGAAAATTACTGTTTCTTACCTAGATACCAAAGGTGAAAGCGTTTGTTTTGTCCATTCAACCTACTTACATAGCAACGGGTGAGTGAATAAATTTTCACTCACTCCCGATAAGCAAAGTTATAAGCTGAACATTTAACCAATTTTATTCATAACAGTAACACATATCAACAAAATTATTTATAAATATGAAAGTTAACATTACAATTGTTAAAAATCGGTTGATTAATACCAGGGAATTGATCTTTGTTGACAAATAATGACAAATTGATTGTTTGTTTTATGACGAATGATGAGAACCATAACAACGAAAACCGCCTCCTAATTTTTCTACAATTGTTCTAAAAATTTAAATTTATTTATTTATTTTTTAAATTTCTAACAGCACGATTGAACAAAACGCTATACAGCACTCGTGGGAAACTGAGTCACTCACTTGAGTGTCGTTCCACACTCGGCTTCGCCTCGTGTGTAATCTCGACACACGCGTGATTAAAATTTTTAGTTTCTCCACTTGTACTGTAATATACTATTTAACCACCGCTTTTTTCCTGTTTTTACAAAAGTGAAAAAATTCGATTTTTCTGATGGTATCTTTTGATTGTTAAAAAATAGTTCAGTAAGAATAGACATGAAAAACCCAAAACTGATTAAGTACGAAGAAGTTGATTTTTGAAACATATTCTGAAAAGGACTGACGATTTCGCTTGGTGCGCCCCTATTGCATCCCTTGAACAGATTGTTAATGGTTTTTGACACGATGACCAATTTCTCAACCATTATCTCTCGTACAGAAAAACTTGATAACTCCCTTTCAATAGAAAATAATTTTATTGATATTCTGCATATTTTTCGTTATCTTAGGATCAATAAGAACAGAGCTGTCAAAAAAACAACAATTCACCTCTTTCAAAAGGTGTAACAAGTTTGTAACAGCTTCTTTGCACGTAATCTAAAATTAAGATGCTATGTTAAATTTCCAGGCTAATATAATACAAGCTTGGTAACATTAATAATTTAACTACCAAAAGTTGATATAATTTTCTTGGAATTATTAAAGAAGGCATCTTGGATTATCGTTTAATTTTAAGCAATTATTTTTATAAAATGTTTTTGTATTTGTATTTATTCAAAAAAATGTACTTTACTCTTGTGCAAATTACATATTTTCTATCCTACTCTGTTCGATATGCTGATAAAAGATATACTGGTATAATAAGTAATACATTAACTCAAAAATATTTTTAAATGTACAGTTACTCATTAGTTTTTTTTAAATACAACATTACAATTTTTTTATTGCAATGAATATAATGTGTTTTATATCACTAATGGACCACTGACATAAATTCGGCATGGAGTGTATTTTCTAGCATGGAGTCTATATTAAAAAGTGATTCGAAGAGGATAATATTTTTTCTGGCAACTTTGCAGACGCTGTTCAAGCAGAGAAAACGTCTAAAAATTCACTATCTGCTAGAGATACCTGGACTCGGATCTAGTTCATTTAAAGGAAAATTCTTCCAATTTCTTACGAATAAAAGGAAGTATCCTATCTATGAGTGATACTATCTTTACAAATATCATTCAAAGACTCACTGCATAACATCTAAATACGTCGGTAATCAACCAATATCTCCCAATCACCACCAGCATTAGCCGTTAAGGTCACCAATACTTTTGCCTCGTCTCATAATTGCTAACATCCTAACACTTGAAGCAGAAAATGGAACAATAATATGGTTACCTTAAAACACCATCTGTCTACCAGCAACATTGTGTTTGCCTTCCGAGTCGTAATGACCTATTTCAATGTGGAATACAGCAGAGGCAGTCGGAATCGAGAACATTGAAACAACGCTTTTTTGTTACTATGAAATTCAAACTCATTACTGTAAAACTCATAATGTTCTTGCTGAACACAAAATACGATACTAACTGTACATAAATGCTCCGACTTTTAAGATCTCTTTTACAAAATATAGCTCAGGATGTAGGTATTGATTTTCATAACACACTAATTGTAAGGAAAAGCAAGGTTCAATAAACACAATAAAAAAAGATGGGCGCCAGTCATTTGAAGTCACTTCAATGATTATCATACCCCCAAATAACAAAGGGTTAGATTGAATTGATTAATGATTAAAAAACAGAACTAATTAATACTAGTTTGATTGACGTCAATACAAATTAAATTGTAAAATAACTTCAATTAATCCTAGGTCCATTATCATCATGGTAAAATTTAATTTATATGTTCATTTATTCATAAATAGAGTATTCAATTATCTCCAATGACAATAATAAAGTTTTGATGGTAATAATATTAATAATAAAACTTTAATAAGAATTCTTATTCAAGAGACCAAAATACATAAAATTACAAATAACATTTGTTAGAGAAGACAATACAAATAGATTTCACATTAACATAAACTTACTTTTATCAAACAAATATCCTTAATGTTTTTGATGCGGTATTAGAATTTTACAATTCTTCAAAATGCCACAAACAACACTTCACAATAAAATGCCTTATTCACTAAACTTTAAAAACTTTGAATTCTGGTGAAGATGCTGCAACCATGAACTGAAATTTCTTAATTGATGTTACAAAAATTGTTTCTATAAAAATTCGGCACTAATCCACAATAATAAAACTCTTAAACAGCAGTAATTGCAGTATTTGAATTGTTAATTTCAAATTTTATCTTTAACTGAAGTTCGTTATTAAGAGGTTGTAATGACTCGACTTAATAATCTTTTTATAGGACTAACACAAATTTGTAAATTCTCTTCTTAAATTGTTAACTAATAATTCTCTGAATTATTCCTTATTACGTTAATAAAAAAGTAAAATTCAATTTTAGATTGAATTTCCACCACAAATTCGGTTAATTCTATTAACCCGAAACTAAGACGGTAAACTGAAGCAAACAACCTTCCTGTACTTATACGGAAAAAAAGCAAAATAGCATAACACAACTGGTTAATTATTTTCAAACTGTAACTTTCTTCCATACATAAAACTTATAATTTTAAGCACGTCGAATATCATAATAATTTGGCCGAGGGTCTCTCAAGAGAGAGAAACCTCGCCTCGATTATCTAAGCGAGGCTTCGATCTGCACTGTATGAAGTTCTAATCATAACTTACTGAAATGAAAAAGGCTTCGATTTTATATAATGACAAAATGATTTTTAATAGGGATATTTTAAATTGGTCAATAGTAAAACAACGCGACTTTAACAAGCCAATCAAAATTAATATTTTAGAACAAAGAACGTTCACGAAAGAGGGACTTTACCCATAAATAAAATCTGCAGCGTTTACAATAATATGATACGCAGGGATCGAAAGTTTGTTTATTCAAAATCTGCTAACAAACACGTATAAGGAAATCATAAATTAAGACCAAATGGATTTTATTAATGTGTTTTTCAAAGTAACTAAGATTATAAGCCTGGGAACGTTTTAAAATGATCGTTTACACCAATGAAAACTTTGCTGATTTTAAGATACTGTTTGTAAATGCACAAAGGTGACTCTTTTATACTTGAAAGAAAACATTAATTAGCTTAACATAATATTTGCAGTTTTGACGCATTTAAATTTATTAGACTGCACCGGATCGTACTGGGGTTCCTTTATTATTCATACCCACAAAATGGCATTTATTAAGTTAAAAAAAACGTAACGTTACAACATACAAACAGATAAAAGTTTCCAAGCACTGAGAGAAGAAAGAAGATTGAATCGCTTTATTATTACTGTTACAAATACATATTACATCAAAACTAATAATTGAAAACATTCCACATATCAGTACTGATAACAAGAATTCTTAAAATATGATTACATAGTCTTTTTATTTCGTAAATATAAAATTAGTATATTATACAGAGTGTATTTAGTATAACTGCCATTATTAAAACAGGTGATAGTGACATGAATGCCAACAAAAAATTCCAAACAAATTTTTTCCTATCAACATTACTTTTCGCGTTATTTGAATAAAACTGGCGAATGAAATGGCAACAGTGCACTCACTGAAAATCATTGGATTGACCATAAAAAAATAAACAAGGTATTTACTGTGTTTTTCATTGACAAATGAAGAAGTTTGTTTACATACACATTGTGGTCGTGGTGGGTATTGTATTGTTTTGGGAACCTTACAATATGACTATTAACAGTTCGTTTCTCAGACAATTTTACTACTGCTAAACAATAAAACAGCAAAAAAGGTGACAGATTCCAGAACGTCTAAAACAGTTTTGAGTTTCCTTTAAAGGAATTGGTAATACATTGGAAATAAAAGCATCAAAAACTTTAAACTTGTTGGGTTTCCCTAGCTTAAAATGCAAGTTTCAAATACGAGTATTATGAGAATTTATTATCTCTAGGGTATCTACCTTCTCCAGTGATATTATTATTTGAACAAAAACACAGATGGTTTTCTGTAGTTCACCTAATTCTTAAAGGGTAATGTACTTGTACTAAATAGTGAATGAAAAAAGAAGAAGCAAGAAAGTTTGCATTATTTGATTAGGTAGGGTGTTGTATACATTTTTTCAGCATGAAATTGCATGTTGGTAAATAGTTGAAGTAGAAATTACAATACTGATAAAACTAGTCTGTAAACTAATATTAAATGTATACACCAGTTGCACCTAATTGCAACTTTTAACTTGTTGGGGTTGTCAAATCGATTGTGTAACAGAATGTGGTTTATAAAATTTGCAATTTTGCTTAAACTATCATATTTACAAAAAAAATTGTATTTAGATTTTTTATTGTGATTGATGAGATACACGTCTCTCAAAATCTGACAATCACAGTATACTTAATAACGTAATAATGTGGCATCGAAGTTTGCAACTTTACTAATTTTTTTGCATAAACCTGCAAAGGTAGACCACCACTTTATCAGACTTTTTTGTTTGTATTGATGTCCTCTATCACCTGTTTTAATAATGGCAGTTATACCAAATACACCCTGTATAACGAGTGTGGAAAGTGGGATATTTTGTGTGAGTGGGAATGTTGAAACAATCAACGTTTAGTTTTTTAGTCAAAAGCTATTCTAAACTAAAACTGTTATAATTAAATCTTTAAATGTATAACGTTCAACCAGCAAACAAAACGAGGTATATTATTACCACATATCACAACAAAACATAGACCAAGTTGTACTGTTGATTACAATTATATTTCTGGTTTAACAAAGAATTAGCACTACTTTTTAGAATAGAAAATGTTGCAACATCGCTTTAATGTAAATACCTGTTACTTGTAATAACATTGGTTTTACGTAAAGTAAGGTTATGTAACAGTAAATTCAGACAAATTGGGTTAATTTTCTTTAAGAATACTTCAAAATTACCATTTACTTAATATTAAAGAAACAACATCATCCACATAGATAAAAGATCGATATATTTAGAAGAAAAGTTTGCAAAACACAGTAAATATTTTCATAAGATAGGGACGTTTCAAGGACAACGTTTCATACATGTGTTGTAAAATTTTCGCACGACATATGAAAACTTTCGTATTCTCTCAATTGTGGTCAGTATGTTACTTTCGCAAGTAGCCGTAGGAAAAATATTATTTAGTTTTATTTAGGTTATTAAATGTCAAATTTATTATTTAGAATTTGTTATGAACAACTGTTTCTAGTGTTTAAAACATGTAAAGATGTTTTATTAAGTAACTTACATAAAAATTTACATAATATTATATGCAGTGTCGAATTTACTTATTTGGGTATTCCGGGGAGGCATATGTAGTGGGCTTTATTTCAAATTCTTATTTTTATTATAATTTTTTATTGTTAATTTAAATTGGCACCTCCAATTTGTTTTTACCTAAAATTATTTAATGTCAGGAATAACATAATTTTAGACATACACCAAGACGATGAAACAACCATAATAGAAAATAGTTAACGATTTATTTGTTGTGGGGCTCCAGGGTGACCCCCCAATTAAGTCTGGCACTGATTCTGTGTATTTACTTGTGTAAAAATCTAAAACTTCCGCACCCCCAGGTGTGGTTACAAAACATATTTTTTGCAACTCTAGTTATTACGTGAAAAACACAAAAAAATCTCCATTTTCATACTAGTACATTTGAACATTATTTTATGCTGGGTCACACTTTTTCAATTACTATGCAAATTCTTTGTTCATATATATGAATACGAATAGTAATATAATGTTAATTAAGAGATGAGGAAACAGCGAGAGAGGTTTATTATCGTTTCTATGTTATTTGTCCTAATTTCCTTTGCGAATAGTATTAATACGTTGTCCTGCTTTGTAATATTGGCGAGAAACCAAAATTCTATTAGCAAATAATATTTCGTAATACGCTATGGACCCTCTTCAAGATTATTCGAAAATTGTAACTTTATCTCTATGATCTGCTGTTAATTATGAATACCGATTACTTCAGAAGATCTTGCTTTAAGATTTCTTATTGTTTTTAAAGCAAATATCGTAATGGTAATTATTTTAAATATAAAACCTTCATTTCTCTAAGTGTTACAAATTCCTCTGTGCTTAGTTAAGATAAAGTGTACATTCTTCTGTTCAATTTGTTAAATATATTTCACATCTGAATTATTTTTCTGATTAAGATTTTCTTTGTTTCAGTCGATCGATGTAGTAAATTAACAAGCTTGGCAGATGTCGATTGCATTCGCATGGTTGTAATAAATTGTTACAAGTTTAAAAGTGTCAAATCACGAGAGTTGGAGTTATAACAATATGAAAGAAACTTTCGATAATAACAACTTTATTTAAGAAATTTATCTTGCCATAATTATTTTATATAAATTCTGTAATTCCGCAGCTTGCGATTGACGACATAATTTCTGTTAGATATAGCTTTCTTAGTTTACCCCTTAAATTTCAGCAGTAAAACTCTCTATGTTGGAAAGTGTGATTTGTTAAAGACTTTCCGTTTCCGTTTCTTTTAACTCTATCTGCGTCGTAAAAATTCTGGAGTCTAATAGTTACTATCAATAGATCTTGGAAGACTCAACACCACGTTTTTCTCTGTTTATGTTTTACCACCTTTGAAAATTCTGCAAAGGAACTGTCAGTTGCCATTCCAATTCATGTTTAAAAAGAAATATTTATCATTCCGATTATTCTATTTCAAATTAATTAGGACGCTACAATCTCAATGTTTGCACTCGTAATGGTATAACCTAAATTTTGTTCTGAATATTTTGTAGGTCATATTGTCTCCGTTGAAAATTCAGTCTAAGCCTTTAAAACTATATACAGACATTCATCGCTTTATTTTCTTAGCTGTTTAGTAAGTAGCCTTATACCCATAATATATCACCCCTTCTCAACAGCCTACTAACACAGAAATTCAAGGCACATGTAAACAAAAAAGAATCTTATGTTGTTCAATAAATTATAAAATCTAAAGTTGGTTTTCTTGGTTATTCGTGTACAACACTTAAAAGTGTTTAGCACATTTACTACATGGCGATTTTTTGAATCAATATCCTAAACATGTTAAGTCCGTAATAGACACTGATGGAAGACAAGTACTGGATATTAACCCATTAATTGTTAATATTAACACTAGAAGAGTTTTGATTTGGGTAGTGGAGTGAGAGCATTTATCTATTTTAGAAAAGAATCTATATTGCGGTGAATTGAAATGAGAATAAAATATAATATAATATCCACCGTTCCAAATATAAACATAAATTATATACGGTGGATTAAATTGAGAAAACACCACAGATATTCTTTATTCCTCTCAGCTAGCTCAGGTTTGCTCAGTAAAGCATAAATTATTTGAATTGCGAGACTCTTATTTACTTTTATGCCTGGAAAGAAGGAAAAACTTATATCGTAAGCACTAAAGCTCCTGTAAGCTGGACAACTGCTGCCAAACTCTGAATTTAAAAGAAAAGAATGCTGGATGCTTGTATTAACATCAATTAAACACATATGTAAAATTGAAAACACAAAAACTTTATTAAACAAACAAAAATAAAATCAAATAGAACGTCAAAATAAAAAATAAAAATGTTTTTCAAAATAATACAAATGTTAAATTGAGAAGTGACTTCTCAGGTTTGCTCAAACGTTATAAATAATAGTAGAGATCTGACATAGGATAACTACGGTCATTCGTTTGAACAAACCAACACAAATAAAATTTGTTTATAAATAAAAAAAATTATTTGTCTAACGAAAATAAATTTTATAAAAAGAAGATTAAATTGTTTTATTTGCTTCAAATCAAATGAATACTGAAAAGAACTTGATAAACTAAACCAAATAATTTTGTATTAGAGAATGAACTTTATAAAGTAATTATTATTTATAAACTCAACAAAAATCATTTATTTTAACCAACCTGGTACGTTATAAAATAGTTCCCTTTTATATAAAAATCTTTTAGTGGTAACACTGTGACAGAACCAGTCAGCTGATTTCCTGTTTATAAAATCGATACAAAATCGATGAAGAAAATAAATCCAATCTGAATTTATTAAAATAATCACTTTCACTTTTAATAATTGTAGCACAATACTAATATCTTCTTTTAATCCTTTTAAAAATGTTCAGGTCACACTTCAATTTATTTTAAAACTTTATCTATAATGTGACATATGCGTTAAAACCATATGGTTAAAAATCTAACCTCAAATTAATTACAGATATTTTATCCGGAGCCGGGCATAGCTTCTGCCTTCAATGTTTTATCGATTAATTGTGTTACAATTTGCCCCAGCTTATATAGTTTCTGCCAAAACAAAGGAAATCTATGACACTTTTTCAAAACAGCGGAGCATCGAACAGACTTGTAACGTCACTAATCCGGAAACAGCTGATATAGATCAGCACTAATCCTAGTTCTATTAATATAGGATTATCCTTAATACAAGGATCAAAAAAGTATTATACATCTATGGTCCAAAAATGTATCGTAAGGAAGATATTCGAGAAAAACGTTTGACAATGTACGAAATTCGTTACGATCTAATTACATATAAAATTCTACAAATCAAGGTTCATCCTTTACAAAATAGCTACAGGAATACATGATATAGGTAATACAATTATTTTCTCCAAAGAAACATCTTTACAATTTAATACAAACATAATTTCTTACAGTACGAATTGCAATAAATAAACCAATTGATGCTTGTACAAGTGCCAGCTTAAATATAAAATCAACATTAATCAAATTATGCACAAAATGTCCAGCATACAGTTACTCTAAACACTTACATAAAAACAATGGTGAGAAAAAGCCGGATAAAAGCCTATAAGAGTCAGTTAACACGAAACGAGAGGATTTTATACCTTCATTAATTAAAGTGATCAGAGATCTTGTAAACAAGTTCAAAGATTAATTGTAATGTATCAGTCATAATAAAATTGACCTAATTAATCTATTTTGAACAAATTAACACTGTGAAACTGAGCTGGTCTCCTGGAATATAGAAAAATCTATTTGACGTTAAACATCGTAATCTGAAAATTTCAATGTGGAAGTTTCTTTCTCCTAACAAGTGGGAAACCCATTTAAAATGTAACTTGGGTTGCATAACCACATTTGTAATCAAGCAATCTAACTAAATCATATCCTTTTTCAAAAAAAATGTAAACTAATTTATTTATGCATAAGAAAGCTAGGTTATGTGTGCATGAAATCTTTATTTTTAAGTTTTTAATTTAAACATTAATGAACCTAACTGTAGTCCTATCTATACTCTTTATATTAATTATGCCCATGACATAACATGTCCCTCTTTTTGATTTATATCCGATATAAAAATATTTGTATTAACGTTTCCGTTCGGTTGTTACTAAAATTTTCAATTCGGTGAAATGATTACACCGCAATATATTTAAAACACAAGGTTTATTTTTGTTCCAGTTCGTTTGAGAGTTGCGCTGGGCCGATTTACGTCATTCTTTTTTAATATTGAAGCTTTCGCCGTGTAGATAATCAAGACTATTCTATTTTTACAATTTTTTAACGTTTATATTTTTAATTTAAATAAATATAAAATGTTTAATCTGAGACGCACGGATTGAACATTCACTTGGGGCGAGCTCTCACTTTGCTCGGTGGCAAGTTTCGTAACTACTCCCGCTTATCTATATGTTTAAAACACATAGCTGATTTTTGTTCCAGTTCGTTTGAGAGTTTTCGTTTTGTATATTAGTGTATATTAGTTAGTATTTCATTAGGTTTTATATTTTTAAATAAATAAATTTAAAACGTTTATTTTGATACGCAAGGGCATCCAGTTTATTGCGATATTTTATTTTTGTATTTCACACAAATATGTGATAGCAAAAGGCATCGACCAATAAAATAGTTATTATGGCGTTATTGTAGGAAACTTTAAAGCTTTGCAAGTGACTTACAACTGGTCCCGCGAAACCCGAAAATATTTCTACGAACCCCCACGATTCCACGGAACACACTTTGGGAATCAACTTTTTTTTAAAATTTGCCATTTCAATTAGTTTCCGGAAATATTTCCATGGAAAGTTACCAAAAAATAAATTTTCGGAAATTTGCCAACACTATTGTCTATTGTGTATGTTTTTGAAATATGTACTAATAGACGTTTTCAAGAATTTCTTAAACAAGATCGATTTTTGATTTTATTCTTATCATTTCGTAAGGAAGAGCTACCGTATGTATGTATGTAGAATATAAACCGGAGGGAATGGGTAAGCCAGAGAGGAAGATATGTCAGAAGAGAGGAGTGCTAGGCTTAGAATTTTCAACTGGTTATGTTTGGTTGCGTTTATTTAAATAGTCACTCACGAAAATCCCAAGCATTGTAATCACACAACGAATGTTGTATATAGGGAAATTCTTCAATACTTTTGACCGTCATGACTTGACGAGCTTTCCCTAGTGTCGTTAAAAATAGAAAAGCTCCTGTAATAAAGAATGTTCAAAGATGGCAAATTACATGTTTGTAACAATGAGTGCAATAAAATAACTATTTTGATGTATTATTTAATTAGACTAATTAAGTTAAAATGGTGTTACAGGCAAACATATGCTTTTACATAACTTTTTTGTTTGACACAATGTACAATTATTATCAATATAGATGCAATATACAAATAAAAAAATAAATAAATAGAAAAAAGCAAAAATATGTTAATATTAAGGCGTAGATCTAAGCTCACTTATCTATTTTTTACATGTTTCGCATTTCTAACATATCACAACCAAGGCATCAATTTTGTTATATAGTTGTTTTTTTCTACGAGATTGTCATAATTTACATAATTGTAATTTAGCATCTCATTTCCTAAAATCATTTAGTTACTAAATTTACAACCTTTAAACAATAACATTAACGTAGCTGCATTTGGGTTAGTTACCTTAGTACTAAAACATATAAAACGAGGCATCAAGTATATTTTGTGATGGTGTAGAAATCCTGCTTTGAATAGGAAAATCCGCGAGTGGAGGTAAATTAAATGATGATTAAAAAGATATGCAACTTAGATAATACTTCCAGACCTCGAAACCATGTCCAGCAATAACTTCAGCAACACGTGATAACATCAGAAAAACAACCGTAGCATCATAGCGTCGTTTTTCGAGTGTTATTGCTTGTTGCTAAGCGAAAAACTTCGAAACCACAACATGGCTACTATTAGATACTTTTCGGATTTCAATTCGACAGACTGTGTTACTTTTGCAGTCGTTAAAGTTTTATCGATACGTTTTATTAAAATAATAACGTATTTAATGAAATATGAATATTGCTTACCAGCTATTAGCACTGACTGTAACACCCAGAGTAGATGATAATACAGAGCTGGAAATTGATATAGGTTCACCTAGAATATTGATATAATTTTTGAAATATTTTTGTTAAAACGTATCTTACCGTAAAACCACTTTAAAAGCTTAGTTACTAAGCATTTTTATGTGTTCTCCTACCTTTTCAAAACATCTGCATGTTTGGTACAAAAGGTAATAACATTTGAAGATAAAAATGAAAAGTTTAATATGTTTGTAAATTGGAAATTGAAATAAGTTCACTAATTAAAACTCACCATTTATTAAGCATTAAATTATCAAAACCAAAAAAGATCATTCATTTAATAATCAGTATCACCACCATTATGGTTAATGATTTGAAAAATTCGATTGTGCATGCTTAAGACGAGATGATTAAGCTTATTGATAGTGACATTACCAATTCCTGCAAAATCGCTCTCCTAAGATCATTTACAGTGCGGAAACTATTATTTTCCACTGTAAATCTTTTGAACGATAATCTCCCACACGTTTTCCATTGGGTTAACGTCCGAAGAGCGTGATGGTCAGTCTAAGGTTGGAATTTGTGATGCTACCAACCCTGCTCTTTTGTTCTGAGAGCGGTAAGCAGGTGCCTATCCTGCGGAAAAACTAGGTTTTTATGCTCATGATCCTCATAATAAGGAATTCACTTACCATCCTTGTCAAAGGAAATACCATCCGAAGCTTGTTTATTCCGTTAAACCCAGCCTAGATTATTAGGAAATATAACAGTTTCTACGTGAAAAGCTCAATGCTTTCTTTCATAAATCATGCCAATAATCACGAAACCCGTCAGGTCAGTCAAAATTAAATTTTCTCTCTTCGATCCAGATTATCTAAAAATACATTTTTTTTATTAATTTAAACAACAGGAAATATTAAATGTGTTATTACTTTTGTCCATTCAGGTTTTCAGCTGCCAATTGCAAACATCTTTCTTTTAACGGAATAAACAAGGTTCGGATGGCATTTCCTTTGGCATGGATGGCAAGTGAATTCCGCATTATAAGGATCATGAGCATGAAAACCTAATTTTTCAACAAGCTAGGCACCTGCTTACCGCTTACGGAACATAAGAGCAGGGTTGGTAGCGTCACAAATCCCAACCTTATCATGCTTTCCGGACATTAACCCAATGGAAAACGTGTGGGACATTATCGTTCAAAAGATTTAAAGTAGAAATAATCCTTTCCGCACTGTAAATGATCTTAGGAGCGCCAATTTGTAGGCCTTGGTAATGTCACTATCAATGAGCTTATCATCTCGTCTTAAGCATGAACAATCGAATTTTTCAAATGATTAACCATAATGGTGGTGCTACTGGCGAAAGCCGAAGGCGCTAAGACGATAAAGGGCTTTAAAATACTAATTAAACCCGAAATGCATACGTTAGTTACTGTCCGGGCTAAGTTTAAATTAATATTTAATTTTAAAATAAAACTTACTTGAAAAGTGTAAAACTTCAAGTAGGTAGATGCAGTGATAAAACTTCAAGTAGGTAGGTGCAAAGGTATATAATTACTGTTATTGTTATTACCATGGAGACGGCGCGGCGTAGAGCAAGGGTAGGTATTTTTCTAGCGGGCTCTAAAAAGTTTTAGGGCCCTAGAGCTCTAATTTAGCAACTTACGCTCTAAAAACAGGCCGCTAAATAGGTCATAATCGCCTGACCGGACATAAAATAAATTTTAAAAGCACTACTACGTATGACGTGAAAGGTCAGATAACTCCTATGCAATTCTGTCAAAAGATGACAGCGCCACCGATCCAATTGCTCCTATAAAGTGCTCATAACTATAACGATACCACACCCTGCGATTAGACAGGGCTACGTAATCACTGAGTAGTTTCAGTTCCAAAACGAAATAGTTAACTAACTTACATTTTTCTATCAAATAGATTAGTTAAACTTATAAACAAACGTATAAATTAAATTAAAAATAAAAATAATCAACATGAATAATAAATAAATAAATAAAAATAAATAAACGAACAAAAAATAAATAATAAATAAATAATGGCTCAAACTATATTTCAGTTCAAATAAAATATCAATTATTAATCACACTTAAATATTTAAACTAATCCTACGACTAAATAATTTCAGTTATTAAATAGTTCATTCTTGAAAATCCACGTATTTCGTGGTACTGTGAACGTTACGAACTCACAAATAAGATAAAAACAGACAGTATGTTAATATAACAATAAATTATTATAGTCACCCTACTCTACAAAATAAAAGCCATAATTAAAGTATATATCAAACACACGCGGGTGTTTCTTTAGAACTCACTTAAAGGTTAACATTTATTTTCAATAATTTAATTCCTTGACACGACATTTATTTTTAATAATTCAGTTTTAATAAAGTTCAAGTAAATTAGTATACCTTGAAGTTGTGTGATTGTTGACTTCATAATCTCAAGAATGTGAGCGAAATCACGACATAAATTCAAAAGCAGCTACCTCTTATTGATGAGATTCAAAGGATCGAAACAGTTGTCCTAAAGTGCTGCTTGAGAATTACACACATCTTATTTTTAAAAGTGGGTTTTTATAGAGACATTTTTGATTTATACAGAAATTTATAGTTTTCTAAATATATAAAAACGGCTTTAGGCCATAACATCTTAAAAAAGAATTAAAAAAGTTACAGCTCAGAATAACTCTGGTATACCTTGCACTGATATTCCATATTGTACGTACATGAAATTTATTGAATAAAAATTGTGCTGTTTATTGTGATGTATCATAAAATTCGTTTTTCAAACTGCAGTTTGCACATTTGCTAAAATAAAATTTTTTGAGTGAATCGAATTTCTTGCAGTTTGCAAGTTTATAAGGTTTGGGATATCATGAGAGTGATAAAAATTTAAAGAAAACAGGTATGTATATCGTACACCCTGGATAGCGCTTTAGAAAAAGCTTTGACATAGAAGTGCTAAAGCTTATAGAAATTAATCATGAAGGTGTTATGTGTGACCTGTAAAACTTCTAAAATTGTGTATTTCTAAGTACAGTGAAGGCTCCTCGAAATAACGTAGACAAAAACTAAATTGATGTTCTGAAATTAGTAGATTAGTACAAATGAGTTCTCAGACTCCTTTTGTGGGTAATTACATAAATTGCTTTTAGAATATTTAGCAACAATATTGGTCTGAAAAATGTTGGGGAGACTACTCAGTATCCTTATTTTTATACTACAGGGAAAATGCCCTTTTCAATTAAAGGTATTAAAAATTTTAGCGCTGGTTGATGATCGAGGTAGTCTGTTAGTAAGATTGGATTTAGTAGTTTTGTTTTCGTGGATGCATTGATTTCTAGTCAAGATGAAAAGACGGTTTTAGTGAATATAATCAAGATGAAATCACCTTTACGTTTACGTTTGTTTTTCAGCAAAAGCAGGTAATATCAATAGATTGGTGGATTTTATCCAGATTTGCGAACATGTTGGCTATGAGATTTAATGAAGAGACAATGACGGGGATCCTTTTAAAATAGTTATTTGATTACAAGGTTGTATTCAATATTTGCATTTCCACTTCCAATTGGAAATTTAGGGCTGGCTCTGCAACCCCCATTTCAATTGAGCTTTACTTGTCCAATTGAAAATTTAAGTTGCGCTAAAGCAAATTAATCTTTGTGTAATTATAAATGTGGACACTAGTTCCTTCTATATTCACTTAAATATTTTATTACTTAATTATTGTTATTTAAATATCAGTTAAATGATACATACATTCAATATTAATAATTTTGCCTACGATAAATGATGCACTTGTGCAATCATGCATTGTGTATCGTGGGTAAACGAAGATGAACTGCCGACCTCTTGGTAGGACACTTGGTAAAGAAGCTAAGATATGCTAGAAAAACTTTTGACAGAAACAAATGCTAGTTATGCGTGTGTTCTTATAACCGGCTTTGATTTCAATTGAATTTCAATAGACATTAGTTTGTTTTCTCATATCGTATATGTAAGGTTAGGCTATCTTTTTGCCCAAGTGCACCAATTGTTTGTGGATCGTTTGGATCGATTGCTTGACGGCTCGTGTGGCACGTTGCGCTATCCTGCTGGAACCAAAGCTCGTTCATGTCCAAATCTTGCAATTGCGTCAACATAAAATCAGTTTTCATGTTTCTATAGGGTCATTCCATGTCAAGGGACAAAATTTGCAAGAACAATTTTTAGTCAGCATCTCCAATCTTGCTGAAATTTGGTGTAGGTCTAGATATATGTCTGAGAGGATGTTGTGTAAAACTTCACCTTCATAAGTAGTATAGTTGGGGTCCTGGGGCCTCCAGCATAAAGGTCTCCATTGCGCCACTGATGCACATTCGAACAAATTGGCAAGTGGGGCAGAACTTTGATGACTGATAACTTTGAAACAAGACCTTCTAGAAACTTATGTTTTGGTGAGCTAACTAAACCCATTACTAATTTTAAGCTGCCAAAGTATCAGCTATTAAGCTCAATTTGTTGTCAGGATATGTGCTATTGAACATGAGGTTCAAATTTTACGTGAGAAATCTTGTGAATTTTCAAACACAAATAGCACAAAACCTTTTTCTCCAATCAGATTCTTTTTACCATAGGAAAGAGCAGCCTTTTTTCTTTTAGAAAAATCTTATTTTAGTTTGGAGACTCATTCCTTAAGACCAAAAAAATTACTTTGAAATTTGCACTTATTTGATTACGTTTGTGAAATTCACAATCTATGTATAGGTATAGGATGATGATTGTCAGTCACACTGCTATTACCATACTTCTTATTTTAGGGTCAGTTTGTTATGGCTTTAGAAGTTTAACTTACACTTGCTTTTTTCAATAAAAAGTTTATATATATACTGAATCTTAATTTGATTTAGCCACTTAATATTACCACTATGCAGTTTTTAGGCAAATTTGATAATTTATCTTTTTTACTGCAATTTGCCTGTTATCTATAATACGATTATTGAAATTAGTGATAAAGACGAACTTAGCAAGATTCAAAGTAAGATAAAAACAGTCTTCCTTTAAAATCAACTTAATGTATGTACAATTTTCTCGATATTTAAAGTTATATTTTTAAAATAGCTATTGAATTCTAATATACACATCAACAACTTAAGACCAGTCTAATTAACAATATGAAGTGAATTGAGTCTTTTGCACCTACCAAATCCAGAAAAAATTATGCCTCTTTATTTACATATTTTTTTAATAGGATTTGACTAAACACTTGAACGGGTGTGCCTTTTAGCATGGAAACTGAAGAAACCCCACCTAAGTGCACCATAGGGAATAGTGAAAATTCAGTGTGCCACTATACAGGATTTAATTCCCACACAGCTAGCTTAAAACTAGTAAGTGAGTTTAATAGCGAAGAACAGGAACTCCTAAGTCGAAGAACTGGATTGAAATTTGATGAAGGATCTACGATTTGCTTGCATCATGAAGCAAGGCTTCTAACGAATTTTCAGTTGACGCAGACACGGTGTTGTAATCCTTTTGGAAAAAAAATCATGCACCAAAGAAAGGTTTGCGACTGATTGACTTACCAACAGCAGACTACCTAATGGAGCTAACAAAAAAGATGTTAAACCTGGCCAAAAGTTATGCCCAACATGTAGAAAAGAAATGAAAAACCAAAAAGATGCATCAGCAGTTTTATCTCCTTCTTCTGTATCTGATGCTGATGATGAAGTGGTAGTTTCTGAAAAGATGAACTCGAGTCTGACATCTATCGGCCTATCTCCTATTAAAATCCCACGATTAACATCAAAAGATTCACCTGTCTATGCAAAAATGCTATTGGACCAGGTGCAGACAACATTTGCTGAGCACATTGCCTCACTTAGTCACCTTAAAACCAGTGATATTATGGGGGCAAGTACAAGTAAACAGTGTGAAAACTGTTCAGAATATGATGAACTCCTAGAAGGACTGAAGCAAAACCTGAAGCTCTCAAGTACAAGCCGTCAAGAAAAGTTGCAGATATTGACACTTGTTCCAACTAAATGGCCAATTAAAAAAACTATGGAAGAATTTGACATTTCTGAAAGAATGGTGAGGAAATCAAGGAAGCTGAAAATGGAAAATGGGCTATTGTCAATGCCTGGAAAGAAGCAAGGGAGAAAACTGACTGATGAAGTAAAACAACGAATACTTTGCTTTTACGAAGATGATGAGTTTACACGAATATGCCCTGGAAAGAAAGATTGCATATCAGTAAGAACATCTGAAGGTACAAAAATCCAAATGCAAAAGCGATTGATTTTATGCAACTTAGAAGAATTATATACAGCTTATCAAGCCAGAAACGAATCTGATAAAGTTGGATTTTCAAAGTTCTGTGAGTTGAGACCAAAATGGTGTGTTACAGTTGATGCACCTGGAACACACTCCGTATGTGTGTGCACCATCCATCAAAATGTCAAACTAATGCTTGCAGCAAGCCCAATCACAGAAGATTATAAAAGCCTTATCAGCAAGATAGTTTGCAGCCTAGATTCAAAGAATTGTATGCTTCATCGTTGTGAAGAATGCCCTGAAACAGAAGAACTCAACAACTTTTTACAAATTAATTGTTTTAAAGAAAATGACCCCGATGATTTAATTGAGTATAAACAATGGGTGCACACTGATAGGGACACCCTGGAAACAAAACAAGATACTGTTGAAGACTTTATTGAAGCTTTGGTTAGCAAAATCTTGAAGCTTTCTTCTCACCACTATGTAGCGAAATATCAAAGCCATCACTTGAAATCTACAAAAGAAAATTTTAAGCCTTGCAAATTAGTTATTTTAATGAACTTTGCTGAAAATTATGCATTTGTTGTACAAGATGCAGTACAAGGTTTTCATTGGGAAAACAGTCAAGCTACGCTACATCCCTTCGTAATGTACTACAACAATGCTGACCAGGTGCAAAGTATTAGTTTTTGTGTAATCATTGCAGTGCATGCTTTTTTGTACAAGTTAATCGAATATATGAAGAATACTGTGGAAGAAATAACACACATCTACTACTTCAGCGATGGCTCTAAGTATAAGAATTACAAGAATTTTATCAACTTGTGCCACCACAAAATTGATTTTAATTGTAGTGCAGAGTGGAACTTTTTTGGCACAAGCCATGGCAAATCACCCTGTGATGGCATTGGTGGAACTGTGAAACGTCTAGCAGCTCGTGCAAGCCTTCAACGCCCTGTAAATGATCAATTTTGACGCCAAGGACCAAAGCCAAGGCCAAGGGTTTATTTGACTATTGTATCAACAAATAAATGGAATTAACTTCTTTTTTGTTTCTAAAGAAGAAATTGGTGCAGTTCGAACAAGTCAAGCAGAAAGATTCAAAGATGGCCGTCAGTATCAGGTACAAGAGAAAATCACCATTTTGTGCCCATTACTGAAGCTCAAGTTCGTGTTAGCAGGGTTTCCAATGATGCAGAATCATCATTTGTTGCTTCTTTAAACCCATTTGCTACAGCCAGTTCTCCATCTCTATGAGTTGCTAATCTTCAACCAGGACAATACGTTGCTTGTATTTATGACAACAATTGGTGGATTGGCAACATTTGTGAAATTTCAATTGAACAGCATGATGTCTTGGTCAATTTTATGCATCCACATGGAATAGCCCATTCGTTTTATTGGCCTTCTAGAAAGACACCTGTTGGATATCAGAAGAGCATGTTATAGCCAACATTCCAGCCCCCACAGCTACAGCAATGGGAAAGCAGTATAGTTTAGAAGAAGCATTCATGCTGAATATTGATGATAAATTTAAATCAATTATAAAATAATTCAGCAACTTTTCAACAATAATCTATAGTTTTACTTATTGGAAATGTGTCACTTCGGCTTGGGATCCATAAAGAAACCCAACCTTGGCTTGGGATCCTTGATGAGAAACCCACAATATCAGGCTTGGGATCCTTGGTAAGAAACCCACAACGTCAGGCTTGGGATCCTTGGTAAGAAACCCACAACGCCAGGCTTGGGATCCTTGGTAAGAGACCCACCCGTGGCTGGCCTTGCCTGGTTATCGGGACTGTCCCCTAGGCGATGGGGTTAGCCTTGAATGAAGTGATGTACACACTCATTTAAAACATGAAATTGGTGGTGGCTCAGCCACCATGGACCAACGCAATGCTTTTTTATTTTGCAATGAATATACAACCGTCCAACAGCATCAATCAATTTTATTAGATAAGATTTCATTATTGCATAATTATTGTATAAATAAAAACCACTTGGTTGACATTAAGCGTCATTAGCACTAATAGTTTCAATGGCCTGTAGACACAATTTATTTTCATCACCTTCATATACTGATATACTGATATCACGCTAGTTAAATGAGTGCAATTTTCTAAGTAATTTTTTTGGTCTTAAGGAATGAATCTCCAAACTAAAATAAGATTTTTCTAAAAGAAGAAAGGCTGCTCTTTCCTATGGTAAAAAGAATCTGATTGGAGAAAAAGGTTTTGTGCTATTTGTGTTTGAAAATTCACAAGATTTTTCACGTAAAATTTGAACCTCATGTTCAATAGCACATATCCTGACAACAAAGTGAGCTTAATATCTGATACTCTGATAAGGTCTTGTTTCAAAGTTATCAGTCATCAAAGTTCTGCCCCACTTGCCAATTTGTTCGAATGTGCATCAGTGGCGCAATGGAGACCTTTATGCTGGAGGCCCCAGGACCCTAGCTATACTACTTATGAAGGTGAAATTTTACACAACATCCTCTCCCTGAGTTGCACCTTGTAAGCAAATAAACCGAGGTCTTTGTGCAATATTCTTGACAGAAAAGTGCTGCGACTGATGTTTAGTTGTTAAACTCTGTGGCGAGTTAAAAATTTTGGGTTTTCACGCATGCTTTGTGCAGCTCTACAACAATTGCTTTGTTTCTGTGAACCGGACAAGCACTCGGATAGCTTTTGCTATCCACAAGTATGCCAGCTTCACGAAATTTCTTTATGAATTTGCTTAAACCAGCCGCCGAAGGGACTTTATCTCGAGAAATAATTTTCACACGGTGTGACACTACATATCTGTCAATGCCAAGTCAGTGTTGCGAAGTGTCAAAGTACAATTACACTTGGAAATTCGTAATTTCAAGCGTACATAATTTGCCTTACAACTAGAACGATATCCTTTCTTTCAAATTGGGATAGGTAGGTTAGTAAATTCATTTTTAAGATCAGTGGTTATCTGTGAACGATTTGGAATAGGGCTGATAGTGAAGTTAGACTTTGACTTTTTTTCGCCTAGCTTGTATTAAACGGTCCAGTGTGCATCGCTACTATGAGCGGCTATTAAGGCTTGCGAGTTTAAAACATCTCATAACAATAAGTACTCATATTTATTGATTTTAATTTCTCATATAAATTTTCAGTGATGTATGAATGATGATATATCACATATCATGATCATGATATATCAGAGATTTATTTGAATTTATAAAATTTGTCAGTACAATTGCATGTATTTATAAAGTTGTTTATTGATTTGTCAGAACAATTCGAATAAACAACATATGTAAATTATATCTATTTTTGCAAATTTCAAGGTGTATTTAGTATACTGGACTTGAAAAATGAAAATCGCATCAAATTAATGATTTTTGAGCAAATATTCATAACAGAATGCGAGTAACATTTTTATCATGACAGTGTATACGAGTATAATTTAGAGCGCCAGCAATTATGTTCACATTCTAAACTATATGTTCCATTTGAATGCTATTTGATCCTGGATATCAAATAAATCAGTTTTGTCAGTTTTTAATTAATGTTTATTTTACCTGAAACGCAGATAGCCGTACATCGATAGTTAACTGTTCATGAAGAAATATTATTAAAGAACAACCTAGAATTTTTTTTTATAAAAATTTAATTTAAATGACATTAATATACGACTAAATAAATTAAAAAAATCTACTTATTATATTGTCAAACAAGACAATGCTTAGTAAAGTGATGTGAAAAACCTCAAATTTACACGGTAAAAACAACTATACCTGATTGGAAAGAAATCTTTCGAAACACTAGGTGTGACATTCTATACCAGACATCAATAATGTGTGTGACAAAGGAAAAAGGCGGATCTAAAAAGATTACATAAGGTCGAACGTGAGATGATTTTGTTCGAGTAATAGTAGAGAAATGTCAGGTTTTTAAATGTTACACCTGCTCTTCTAAGCAAGGGGAATGCATTTAGCAACAAAAAATATCCAAGATGTGAGTGTAATATTATTTTGCGGTACTTAATGGAAAATTCGTACAAATGTATTTAAATATTAAATGCAATAAAACTTCTGAAATCAGGTCTGGCCTTTTCCGACAAAAAAAAACACTGTAAGGCTTTTAGAGTTTTGATAAGACAAATTGATCCATTAGCCTTCCATTTCTCACGTGAAAATATAATACCTATTCTTTACTTGTTTAAATTAAAGCATTTCTTATTTATATTTCTTATATCACTCTTACTTATTGTCAAATTACAAAAATAAACATTCATTAGGATTTCAAACAATTTCCGGTTATTAAATATTTAGGTACTTTAAAAAATAAGGTATGGTGCATTCGATAGGTATCTACTATCGAATGCAAAAGTTCTGAGCCCTGAGTTTGAATGCGCATAGTCAAAAAACTAACCGCTCAAATTAATTCAAACAAAAACATTTCAGATGGACAATTTATTGTTGTATAAAATCGAAAATTTGTAAAATTATCTTTTGACTTTTAAATTTTCACAAATTATGTTACAAAAAAGTTCGTTTTTTGGAGTTTTGACGTAAAGCATGTCTTTAATAATTAATATATTATTATTTTAATAACTACTCGACAGAATTGAATGTAATTTTATATGTAAGAGGCTAATAGTGTTGTGGGTATGTGAAAATTTTTGTAATTTGATATCTAAATTATTTCTCAAGTTATTCTTTGAAATCGAGGGCATTCTGGTGTTCTGTTTTTTTTACAAAAGATAGTAATATTTTGTTAATAAAACAAGAAATCTTGAAATTATTCACGGATTAATTAATAAATAATTTTTTAAAAATTATTTTGAAAATATTCACGAATTAATTAATAAATAATTCTTTAACGAATTATTTATTAATTAATTCCTGAATATTTTCAAAAGTTCTTAACGTATTTGTTGTTTTATTAAAAAGTAGTATCTTTTATTTAAAAAAAAGATCTTGATTAAGGCACCAGAACAACAAAATGCGTTACCCTCTATTTCATCGAATAACATCAAAAATAATAATTTTACAAAACGATATGATTTTTCACTAAAAATTTCTTTGAACTTTTTACTGATTATATAGGCGTCTATCTCTTGTAATAAAAAAGTTTTTCCCTTAGTGAAGATTTTAATACACAAATATTACATAGTATAACAAAATGTAATTTTCTCAGATTTTTTCCTCCAAACTGAATTTTATGTAATACGTTGCTATCTACAACTTTGGGGCAATTTTTTGAAAAAAGAAAAATATAACTGTCTAGTTCCATCCAGGACGAAGTTATGATGCAAACTAAAACGTAGGGCGTTTTTGATTTTACAAACTTTTTCGTAAAAATGACATTTTAAGGGCCAAGGCATTCCAAATTAATTCGGATTCAGCAGGCAGTTTTCAAAAGGTGTGTTATTGAGTCCAAACGAACCCTTTAAATAAGGCCTTAATAACCCTTCTTTTACTGCTCCCCGATTATAAACACTTTTCTAAATTTAGAAAATCAAGTCAAATGTAGAAAAATGTTGTTCAAACAGAAGTAATTAACTATCAAAATGATGGTAACTTATAAGCCATTTACGAATTATTCAAATTTATTTAAATAAATGATGGAGCTGCGATACCGCAAACTGCAGTTTAAACCAGTAATCGCAGAAGCAAGGGGCATACCAGTTGTTGCAAGGCGTTCAGGAAATTCCTGTTAGTAGTGTTTTCTGCAAGATGAAGTCACGGCTATTAGTTTGATTTACACGACTTATTTTATCCACTCGTTCAAGTACTTGTATTATTTAATGTTAACATTGGAACATGTGATGCTAGTATTTCGTTCATTTTAACGTTTAATAATAATCAGCAAACAAATCATTATGTACTTTAAGGATTTGTACACTTTTCTTCGTGTTGAAGCTGAAATGATTTAAAATACTGTAATAATGTAACAAAATATAAAAAATTAACACAAAATCATGTTTGCGAAAAACACCTTCGTTGGTAAGGTTTAATAATATCCACGACAGATTGTTTTACGGTGATTATAATTTAAAAAAATGAAATTAATAAATTAGGGCTCCATTAAAACTACCATCCATAAAATTATTACAGTAAAGTAATTCCGGGTATTTTAAATAAAAAGCTTTAATACGATTGGCATTTTTATATTTACTAAAATGACTCGTTGAAGACTAAAGTTTTATTTTCTATAGAACTATAAGCACTTTACAACGTAACGATAATTTAGCAGAACGCCTAGTGGGCGTTGATTAATCTCTTTCGGTACCCCATTCCTAAATATATTGTGTGAAAGGAGAATTTTAAGACCATTCCTTACTTTAGTTGTTTATTGAGTGTATAAGTAAGAACATATTTCAAGATTATCCATAACATTTGTTTACGAAATTAACGAATTAATAAATTAAGCATTATTTTATGGATATTTTAGATCCTGACAAAACCGTATGCTGGGTTTGCCAGTGTACCTAGCAGTCCAGAAAAAGGAGCATGTGAATAGCAAGGGCTAGGACACCTTTCGGACACATTACTTAGGACACATTATGCAGTAATAAAATGCAGTGTAATTTATTAATTACATACAATTAGAATTAAATTAATCGGTAAAGAGCGACATTTTCTGCGTTGAAAGTTCCACGCAATTCAGATATAAGAAAGTATAGGCGCAAATGATCCCTTAATCAGAATTCAGTTTTTTTTTCGATTTTCGCCGACGTTTTTAGAAATTCTATCAAGCTCTCTACTATAAATTATTGTTAGTGATAAACACGTGTTGTACGAGAGAATATAACGAGTAGGAAACACTTAAGAGGGTGTGTCAGTGGCAGTCACTATTTAGGTACTAAAATTTGCTGACAACCGGTAGGGTTCCTTACGTTATATTTTTCTAGTTTCAACAAAAATAATTTTGGTATTAATACCAACCTATGCTCTTTGTAGTTGGATTGTATCTGAGGTCTGTAATGCGTGTATGAAAAGAGACCTCGACAACGTGTTACGTGTTGATTTCGTGACACCCTGAATCGCTTGGCTTATGAACCATTGTATAGTTTCTTTGGAGATTTCCAATTGAAGAAAAAAAACTCTCAAGTATTCTCAAATGTAGATAAGAATTTTCTGAAAAACTGAAATTATTTCCTAAAATGAATATTAACCGTAATAAATCGCCGTCTCCATACTTTTAACTAACCCTGTATATTCTTTTGGTTATGCATTGCACTATTTTACAAGAGTGCGTGTATTTTAATTTTTTGACAGATTTTGAATGTCCATTAGACGGCATTTTTTGTAAATACGTTTATTATTTAATTTGTTCTTATAATTAGTAGTTCCTTCACTGAAGGACTATCTAAAGCGGTAGTTTCATCGAATTGTACTTCTACGGCGCTGTAAGAGTTCCTTATATTATAACAGCAGATATTTTTATTGGTAAAGAAGATTTATAAAATATCAAAAGTCCGATGCAAAATAGTGTAGAAAAGTGTGATTCAATAAGAAAACTGACATAAGATAAAACTGTACAAGTAGCACAGGTGATAGATCTAAAACATCAGTAACATACTAGCTGGAAGGCAGAGTAACAGCTGTGCAGACGTTGACGTAAACCCAAAGGAAATGGACCTGTTAAATGTAAAAGGAGCTGGTTTAGAAAAGGAAGTAAATACAAAATATAAAAATGTGGTAGAAAGCCAAACTGTATTAGCTGTTCAGACTCAAACTCAATCTATCAAATCAAATGCAACTATATATAAAACATCAAAACTAAGAATAACTACAAAAGAAGAAGCGAAAGCTGCTTTAACCGAAAGAAGACGTTTAGCTCGTATGGAAGCAGAAAGGCAAACAGAACTAAAAAAACTTAGGACTGAAGAAGAACGACGAATAGAGCTAGAACGCCAACAAAAGGAAGAAGAGCAACAAACGCAGTTGGAAGAAATGCACCGTACGGCAGAAAAGGGGCATTTAAGACAAGCCATTAGAGAGGCACATAAGCGAGATCAAGACGAGAAATTAAGACAATATAAAGAACAACAACTGAAATTATTAAATGAAGCTGAGCGAAAAGCTAGAGAAGTTAAAAGACAAGTAGCTGAATTTCAAGAGAGCCTGAGAAATGAAGAAAAAGAAAGAGAAATTAGACGTGAACGTGTTAAGGCAATTATGCTCCGTATAAGAGAAAAGGATAATAGTGCTAATATGCCACAGATTAGAGAAACGAATGCTGATAATCAATTGTGTAGGGAAGTATATGTAACAAAAACCGATCCTGCAATTGATACTGCACGGAATGAAGCTGAGGTTCGTAGAGAAACTCTAAACCTTATTGATTGATGTGAACTACCTTTTATATTCTTTCTCATACTAAGGTTTTATGAAATTTACATCAAGTATGTTGTACTCTAGTCGTTTTCATGTTGGTTGTGCGTTCAAATAAAATTTATTGGTAATGATATAGGAGTTGTATAAGTTAGTATTACTAGTAGTTTTCTTCTTTTATATGAAATCTATCATCAAATAAATGTGGCACACTCCCATGGATCCAGTCTCCACTTTGTTCACTTCAAACATATATTTTCTTAGTGCTCCGGCAGTTATGCACCTTATATACATATGACTCCACTTGGTCAGACACCGTGATGAGGACGAGATACAACCTCAAAACATTAAAGCGGGAGGATTCCAACGGCCATAAATTAAGATAAAACATAAGATAAATGTTGCCTAGTTACAACAGCAATCAACATCTGGGCCCGTATTCTTGAACTCATACGAACAACTTTCGCATACGAGATGACGTAATTTTTACATCATAAGATGCAACTTTACCAATCAACTGTTAGAAGGTAATAGAGAAATGCGTCATCTCGTATGCGAAACTTGTATTCGAAACTCAATAATACGGGCCCTGGTTACTGTGGTGAGTTATCTGGTTGAATTTCGCATACAAGCTTCGCATACGAGATGACGTACTTTTCTATTACTTTCTAACATTTGATTGGCTAAGTTGCATCTTATGACGTAAAAATTACGTTATCTCGTATGCGAGACTTGTTCGTAAGAGTTCAAGAATACGGGCCCAGCTGCTTCTACACCTCTCTCCTGGCCAAACAAACTGTTACTTTATGTAACAATTTATTTATAATCTTTGTTCAATTTTATTTACATTGTTACAGTAATGATGCGGCAATTCAAAGTAAATTCGTTTTTCTTTGTCGGTTAATTTTATTTATGGTTTATGCAACATTTAATTAAATCTCTTTGGAATTAATTCGTCACGTCTACCTGATCACGCAGAAGTGGAAATTCTTCCCAAATGTTATTTATGGACTCTGGACTTCCCTCACACTATCCGGTAAATTCTGGTGAAACGAACTATACCATAGCTTTAGTAATGAAACCAGAGCGTACCAAAAGTTTAATTACGCTTCCTTTTAATTGTAAACCTTAAAGCATTGTTGTATTTTTAGAAAATATTTTTAGAAGTATTTTGTAACATCATCTAAACGCTAGCATAATTCTAAATAAAATGCTGAGTAAAGTAAAGGCTGATGATATGGTGGGGGGAAAAGAATTAGTACAATAAAACGTGAAAATTCCATTTAAATAACATGGGAAAAATCAAGTTGCTAGAGGCACGCTATAATGCAACATAAAATTTTTCTCAGCAAAAAACCTATTATTTTACAACATATTTTTGATATCAGACAGGTACTCCCCGAAAAACAAACTTTGGAAAATAATGGACACCCTAATGAATATAGACTATGATTGTAAAGAGTGCTAGCTAATACTACGTTTATGAAATAGCGATAGGTTTAAAAGGGATAGAATAAATTGGCAGGGCTACTGTTAAACTTAACCCCCTCCCCGACTTCACCTTTCAGTACTTCTGGGGCATTAATGGTGTTACCTTTAAATGTTAGTGGTAAACGCTTCTAGGTAAGAGGGTCCTAGTGCTAGGTTTTGTTGGAAATCTATGAACTAGACGGGTCCAAGTTACGGACCCAAATTTTACACTGACGTGACCTGAGAGGTGACAATCAAGGTATCAAATAAAGTTGAGGAAAACATCACAAGTCCATATTATTCGAAATTTTTGAATTCCTATCATAGATTATCAAAAGAAATATCCATATATTCACAGAATGTTTGTGGGAATTTGAAAAAGTAAGTGTTTGCCAACAGTATTTGGTTTTAGTGTAGACATCATGTAAAATCTTGATTGAAACGTTAGTTACGTCAGTATAAGGGGACTTGTTATATAATATGGTATTTCATATAACATTTTATTATTCGTTTATGCGTAAAATTGGATTCCGTTTACGTTTACAAATTTTTGAAAAAATTTAAATTTTTAAATGCAACAGGAATGCGATTTTACGCGTAAACAATTGATCATACTAAAAAATGTTATAAAGGCTGTTTGTTGTGCTAGATGAGATGCATCTTCTGACTGAGTCCCATATTTAAACTAATATTATTAACTCGGAAAATGATGTTAAAGTTACCTACTTTAATTTTTTTTGTGAAGAAGTGGTACGTCCTAGAACAAAGTTGTACATACTTTTTGTTCCATTTGATGTCTTCTCACATCCCTTAAAGTTATCGCAGAGTAACACCTTCCACCCTATATATGAATGGTCTAGGTTACGATAAAATCGGGGAAAAATAATTGAGGCGTCTCGACGCTATTTGTTTGTTAGTTTATGCTAAACTTGAACTTCAACCGCAATTTAGATATAAAATAACACAATAAAAAGCATTTGTTGCTTTTTTTGCTCATAAAAACAAATGGAGGATTTTCTAGAATGGTTTGAAATTTGTTTTAAACTGTAAAATCTAATGGCCATTTTTTGTTACATTTTGTAAAAAAGAAGTAGAAGAGAGCACTTACTACTAAAAGGAATTTTTGCTTTGGTATTTCCGAATCACGTTTGTAAAAATTTATCAGATTTGAATAATAATAATAATGATGATAATAAAAAACCATCTGCCTTTGGCAGTTCATTTATTGGAAAATACGTTCAGCAGCAACTTACAATCAGTCAGCTAAAGGGCGCTCCTACTGGAAATGAAGCTATTCTATCAAGGTATAATCAATATCATCAGCTTTTTTCTTGAACATCCGTTTTTATTCGTAAATACGTTTATTGTGAAAAACAGCTACCGTTAATGATACAAACGTTTAAACGGTTAACTCTGACAAAGAAGATGATAATGGTTTTCCCTTTGTTCACAAACGTCTATTTTCTTCTAAATTCCCTCTTAGTATTTTATGTAACAGATTTGGTAATGTACATAGGAGAGTTTTCCGATTAGTTAGACAAAACAAAAAAAGACTTAATTAAATTTCGAAACTATTACTATTATATTTTTCAGTATTAATACAATAATTGTTATTCTAATGTCTGTAAATATTTTCCTTTCTGTTTGAGGCTGCATGTAGCATGCAATTCTTCATAATATTAATATTATCTGTATCAGAGTATAACTGATAGCTACGCATTAGGTAAATAATGTTTTTATAAGGTTTTCATATAATCTTCCTATTATTATTAATTTTGTCATCGGACTTTTGCTAAAAAGTTCTTCTACTGTACTTGAAATGTATATGTATCAGTAATTTCATAACTTAGAAATAACTTTTACCAGCATGAAAAAGCCTGTAACAATAAACCCGAAGAATTTTATTTTATTTTAGAAACTTTTGTATTTATTTCCAATTTTTGAGCAAGTTCTTCATGCCTTCAAATCAATATTTATCCAGAACTTTTAAAGGCGTGCATTACTTGACCTTTCTATACCGAATATGCGGTATACATATAAAATACTATTAATTTACGTAGTTGCCACATAAAAGTCACTCTCGATTTCATACTCCACTATGTAATAGTTATTTATTGTACTAGTGTGTAATAATGCATATTAGTCACTTAGAAAAGTTAAGTCATGAGACTTCTAAAATGACTAATGAGCAATTACACACATGTGCAATACAACGTTTTATCCAACACTTTTTTTAATGAATTTTTATTCGAATAATAATATTTTTAATTTGACAATTCATTTGACAAATTAATTTTTGTATTTGGCAAAAATCATTATTAATGCATTAGGCCCAGAAAATTATTGAAGAGCATTCTCTAAGTAATGATTTTTTTAATAATCTCTCACTAGAGAATAATATTACATAACATTACTTATGCAAATTCTCCATATTGCTAACGCCAATATTAGGAGGTGTTGGATAAAATAAATTTATTTTATTATATACGCTTTCAATAGAAATTTTAGAACGAAATCTGAGTATTTACTAAAATTACCAACAACTATGCGATTTCACATATCGACCATTTGTCACAAACTAAAACGTAATTTAGATGGAAATATGACAAAAATATAAATAATTTAGTTCAGTGTGCTTGTGATATTTATAACATATTGCTACGTCTATATGGGTTACGGCTATAATCGCGTACAGCTCCCACCAATAATACAAAGGATGAATGATTAAATGAAAAATAGTTAAAATTGATTTGTTTGTTTTTAGTAAACAAATAAACAGGCTCCGGTAAAAACACAGTGAAGATATAAAATATAAAATACAAAATATAAACTTTTACCATAAAAAAATAAATGCTTCGACTATGATAAATTGTTGTGAAAGTAAGTTCTTTTCACAAATGAGACTCTACAGGCGGGTCGCTTCAATAGAGCACTAAATAATATAGATCTATACAACATTGTTAACTGATCACACACAAATAAAATAATTAAACCAGAGGTTACTTTTAAAATATTTCAATGATAAAATTTATTTAACACAACAAAAAAGAACACGCAAAATAAACAAATAAAATTGAAATGTTACAAATTATAAAAATTTAAAGAAAATTTGGATATCTTCAATAAAAGAAGAATTAATTAAATTCAAAAACTTTAATGATACTAAACATTTCGACGTAACATTAGAATATAACCTCAAATTTTTGATGTTTGATTAACTTCGACATTTCTACTCACTAGGAAATATGCTCTGCATATAAATGCGTGGTTTAACTAAACCAACAGGTAAGGCAATAAATCTATGCATACATCTTCACTAGCATGCCCTTTATCTGTTTTAGTTAAAAACAAGCCTTGAAATTGCTTTAATATCTAACTATATTCAAAAATCAAGTAACCATAGTAAATCGTCAGCTGAACAAGAAAATCTAACAAAATTTAAGAGGAAAATCAACTTTAAAATTTATCCTTTTTTTATTTAGTGTGTCTTAGAGTGTTTCTTTATCAAAATGAAACATTTTTATTTATTTTAAATATAACTTAATTGAAAAAAATTATTTTGCCTTAAAGTAACGATAGTAAATCGTCAGCTGAACAAGAAAATCTAACAAAATTTAAGAGGAAAGTCAACTTTAAAATTTATCCTTTTTTTATTTAGTGTGTCTTAGAGTGTTCTTTATCAAAATGAAACATTTTTATTTATTTTCTTTTTTCTATATGTAGAATTTTACGTTCATTATTTGAAACATGATTATCTTTTATTAAATGGTGAGCACCATATGTCGGATTTCCTAATAATAAATGAGTTATTGTATTCTAATAATCTTTCTTCAAGCGTTTTTCCTGTTTGTCTTACATATAGTTCCAGGCATGTACTACAGATCAATCTATAGACTCCTGTTTTGTTTACTATTTAATATTTGTCTATATTATTTTTAATGTATCTGGATAAGTTATAATTAGTTTAAATGTTACTGGAATATTTTGCTTCTTTAGAAGTTTTGCTATTTCTACACTCAGAGGTCCAATATAATTACTCGGTATTTAACATTACTATTAGTTTTTGTTATTGGTTAGCCCGTTAATTATTTAGTAGAAGATAATCCTGTTTCGAATAACGAATATAAGATATTACATTAATTGCATCAGAAAATAAAGGAACTAGATTAAATCGACTAGAATCTTTAAAAGTTAATAAACTTAACGAACTTAATGAAATCAAACAACTTAATAAATAACCAAGAAGAACTAAAACATTCATCGCTGTTAAATTTGTAATAATAGCAGTTTCGATATTAGATAAGTTTTGCCTCTAGCATATGTACCCTTCTGTAACCAACATCTAAGCACGTTCAAACAATGTAATATTTATTCAGGTTTATAATAATTTCCAAAGATAAAAAAATTGTACTTCTACACAAATTAAGTTAGTTTATGTTTCAGGCATCTAACGAAGCCAGTGGTTGGCGAAATAATTGATGTACAATAATTAAATAAAGTAAGAATTTTAAGAAACAATCTGTTTTTATTTTCCTATTATTTAATATGGATATAAATTTTCATCAAGTAAAGGTCGAATCAATTCAACATTTATTGAATAGATTGATACTACATCAAGTATCCCTATCACCCCGAGTATAAAATAAACTCGTTATAAAAAGTGGCAAAATATAGCCTATGTAGTGTACCGGTTAACGTGCTAGTCTCTGACCCAAGCGGAACGGGTCAATTCCCGGTACCAACAAATCTGGTTGATTTTCTGCAGTTTTCCTTCGCTGTAACACAAATGTGGGATTTGTGCTATAACATCTATAAGACAACTGTAGCCGCACGATGGCTCTGCTCCCGCAAAAGCTTCATAGTTAACTTTTAATTTATACGTGGCAGTGAGCATAGTCTAGAAGTAGATTTTTTCGTTTTATTTGATTTTTTGGACGAATTGATATTATATTAACGATCTTATCTAGCGGCGCTGTCAAAATAACCTTTACAGTGCACATTCATAGTCAATTGGAAAATTAACAAGTAGTGATACCAATCTTCAGCACGTGCACGCGGCCTTCTCTAAGTCCTTATTTATTTATTCTCGTAGTATTAGTAAATCTATTAGGCAACATAGACTAACCAACAAAATGTATCTCTGTCTGGAACACATCTTTGACATTTTTCAATATTTTCCATAAATTTGTACCCAAAGATGGTACAGTGGAAGTGGAGAATTACCGTACTTTGCATTCAGTCAGAAATACCAAAGTTATTTGATTGTCTAGTAAATAAAATTCTTAGTTACCAATGAAGAAACATTATAAATAATTAACAGCATGGATTTGCCCAGGTAAATCCACTTGCACTAACCTCGTTCTGTACACTAACTGCATCATTAATAACTTGGAATCTAAAAACCAGGTTGACTCCATCTATACCGATTTTTCATTTGGGGGGATTCAGGCATTACTCATCATAGCTGTACTTTAAAGGACATAGATTTAATAGTCAACTTTTGAATTGGATAGAAAGTTATTTATCAAATCGTTCTTAGAAGGTAAAATGAGGCAGGTCTACATTTCATGTTATAAAAGTTACATCAGGGGTTCCCATAAGGGTTATACTTAAAGCCATTATTATTCAACATCTTTATTAAAGATTTAGGTGATGTTTTTAAAAACAGGCAATTCCTTATGTTTGCAGATAATGTAAAAAATGTTCACTTCTAAAAACTCTTTAAGGTTGCTGAATGATTGCAAGCAGTATTTTACATCGGTGTGACATAAATATTAAAAAAATGTTACAGAATGTGTTTCTCTAAAATAACCGATTTGGTAAACTATTTATACTCACTGGAAAATAAACCAATTCAAACGTGCAGTCAGGTTAAAATAATGATATTGGACGAAAAAATGACTTCTTCTACCCACATTAATTCTATAACTAGCAGAGCCTTAAAAATCCTGGGTTGTTTGTCTTAACAAATGGTAATGATTTATCACTTGAGTCATCACTGAAGATATTTTATTGTTCATAGGTTAGATCTATTCTAGAATATTGCAGTCCAATTTGGAGTCCTAACTTTGTCAAATACACTGACCAAATTGAAAGAGTGCATGTGCATTTAGAATGAGGTTTACAAGTGGTGAATATGAGTACAATCAAATACTACAACAGCATAACTAGCAGCATTGCTGTGTTGTATTTAATGGTGAACGTAATTTTGGCAGATTAAATTTAATAATTATTCGTATTACTATTTATGATAATTTTAAGAAGAATATTTAGATTTTATAATTTTTAAATATTAGTAAAATGGGATTGTCATTCATAGATTCTTCTCTATAATGTGTTTGTTGTACAGTGATTATACATATTGAAAAAGAGCTACCGTTTAATTCCTTTTAACAACTTGCCTCTGGAGTGCAGACCAATCTTTGGCGTGTATAACCTAATAATTGTACACCTTATGTATTTTTATTATACATTTAGAAGTTTCAAAACCAAGATTATTAGGCATGTTCTTCGAACCTTGGCCACTTCATTCCCTTAACAAATATAATTATTTATAATATGGGTACGAACCTTGAAATTAGGTACGCTGTTTTCATAGCAAAACAAAGCTGCTTTTATGTCAATTTTTTCACTAGAATTAACTAAAATTTGCACCGCGCGGTGGCGCCAGCATAAATCTATACCGTGTAGTTGCGTCTCTGTTGGTCAATTTCAAAAGTGGGATACATACCCCGAACAAGCTCAATATAGTATACATGAATTTTTTAATATAATTGGTATTAAAAACTAATTGGTTAAATGAAGATAAAAAAAGTATGAGTATATTAGGGTGGTTGTTATCTGGATCATGTTAGAATTTCGGTTTTGACGGGTACCCATTTATTTTCAAAAACAAACATAAATTTTAAGACCAATGCAAACTTTCTATCTCTATTCTAATCATTCGCTGTGGCGAGGAGAAGTTTCCTATTTAAAATACACAGCTTTTTGTCAATTATTCTTATATGTATTTATTTGACCACTAGAAGAAATTGTTGAGAAAACATTTGAAAATTAATTTTGAATGGAATGAACGTGAAATCGATGGTACTTTTAGGTAAAAAATTAATTATATGGGACATTCTTCAACATTAGTTGAACGGTGCATTATTTTCAATTTACTCGAAAATCGTTTGAAAAAATCTAATGACACATATAATTCTTTTTTTACCTGAAATTAGCATCGATGCCCGTTAATGTCATAAAATTAATTTTCATCAATTTGTACTAGTAGTCAAATATAAATACATAAGAAAAAAAAGCTGTGCATTTTAAATAAGAAACTTCTCCTCGCTTCAACGAATGATTAGAATAGAGATAGAAAGTTCGTATTGGTATTAAAATTTTTGTTTTTTTAATCAAATAGGCACCCGTCAAAACCGAAATTCCAACATGACCCAAATAAGAACCACCCTAATGTACATTATGACAGGTTAAATGAATTCTCATTTCTTTAAATTTATGTACTCCCATAGAAGAATTTAGTTTATTTATCACGCCTACCATACCCTCCTATTGCACCTATCTGATCCATGTAGAGTGCAACCATAAACAAGGTTTGAGGATTGGATTTATAAGAGCCGAAGGAACAAACATACTGACAAGAAAATTTTGGATTTTAGTGTAGAGACAATAACTATACTGCGGGTATAGGTTTGGTTTTATATATTTATTAAATTAGTACCTTTATTTGTGTACTTCGTACACAATGAATAACCTTTGGCAGTAATATATAAATACTTTAATGGAAATTTAAGTAATATATGTAACAGTCGCAAATATTTGGGTAATTCATCAGAAATATTAAATTTACTGTCCCTGCTTAATTAATATTATATTACGAATAGCTTTTTACCTGTTAGTTCAGTACAGTGAAGATGTAATAGCAGTCTATCTACCCAGGTATATATTAACAACCGACCTATTTTTTAACAATAAAAAGTAAACTTTATTATGTCATATGTCATTCGCGTGGCATGTCCCTAGTCTGTATTCTCAAAGTAAAAATCAGTTTTTCTACGGCATCAGTTAATCATTATTGTTCTAATTAAGGATAATTGTAAAACAAGTATAGGGCTCTCATCCAGAGTCATTTAATATATAAAATATTAAACATTGACTACTACACAATCAATAAAATGCTGTCTCTGATAGTTTCGTCATTTGCGTGGATCTAACTATGAGAGAAGAACATTATTTCACGTATAGTATCAGTATTTCTACAGTATCAGCATTACACATGTATTTCTTGCATATGTAATTTTAATGAAATCAACTTGTAGTGTCTTGTTCAGTTGATCTATAAACTTTATAGAGGTAGTTTATATGGTTTGATGTAAGAGTACATTTATTTCGCGTCATTCACGTGGTTATCATAATTTCTTACTGGTGTTGAATTTAGAAAAGAATTTTTCGTAAGTTGATACACTACGTGTGTTGTTTAATCATAGCTAGTATGAAGCCTCCAAAGAAAACACTCTAGGCGCTATGTTATATTAATGCTCTAATAGTCATTCGTGTGACATTTTCATTGCGTCATTTGCGTGGATTTATAATTCCACGTAATACAATTTCTCCACGTAAATGACAACTGCTAGATACATTGATGTTCTTACATTATGAGGTGCAAAGAAAATGTGGAAAAGAAGAAAAGAAGAGAAAAAATTAAAAATGATCCAGAAAAGAAAGAAATGGAGAAGCTGAAACATGATGACTGTCATATCACGTAAAATAAAAACTACTAATTTTTAGTTTACTTATTATCCATTACTAAGCCATTATTAAGCATTATCGTGTTAGAAATACCTTTTTATTATAATATTAAAGTTCAGTTTTTTTATTAAATATAATCGTTTCTGTCATTTGCATGTTATTTGGATCATTTACGTGGATTTTAACACTGTAAAGGTCGAAAATGTCCAGATTAAGCTCTACTAATCAACAGTATGTGTTATGTACAATCAATTAATCATACCATTTCTTAGAAAAACAGATTTCAACATTTTTCTTCTCCGAGAATTTTTCACATACAAATTGTGGATTTCGGGAGAAACACCCATTTATTTCTATGCATAATTGGAACAAAACTTGAAAATTGACTTTTTCAGTTATAACAACTTCTGATCTCACACAGAAGTAGCTGCGATGAAACTAACCACAATTCAATTTATTTCCAATAAAAATCCATTTTCCTTTGCAAAATTTATACTAGGGATTATATAAGACCTTTATTATTTATAATTTAGTTAAAACCTTTGAATGCTTTCAATTTATTTAGCGATATTGGTATATTCTTCCGAGAAGAATCTTATACAATACACGGAGTAAGAGCTGCAGTTGCGTGTATAATATTCTTTTATTTCCCTTAAACTGCTGCTTGTTATTCTTCGTAGAAACGGTAGAAATCAGTCTCATCAGCGAGGTATGCTCGAACAGTTATTAGTTTCATATCTAGTTCTGTATCTACCCAGCTTTCCTATAGCAAGAGAAGATAATTTTAAAATAATGATCTTACTGTTTGTTAAAATAGTAAAAACTTATTCCAAGAAATTAAAAATACATCTTATATTACGCGTTCATAGCAAGGTTATATCTTCTTTATTTGTGTCTATATTAAAAATAATTATTTTTGTTATAATTTTATTAGAAAAATTAAATTGCAAGAACAAAACATAAAAATTTTGAAGAAAACAGAAAGCTTATCAAGGAAAACATCAAACGAGAAATTTTACAGTTTACAAGTACGTAAGTGTAAGTAAATTAACTTTTACATGGTTAAAAGTTAATTTCGTACTTTTAATTGGTGGAACGTAGGTCAAAGACGTAGACTTAAGGTTTATTACCTGTGTAATACTTATATTACAGGACTTGCAGGTAAAATATCTGAAATAAAAATAAATAAATATTTAATCATAAATAATTATAGAATTCTTGCGTTGCACAATATCATTTATGTTCGCTGTCAGAAGAAATATATTTTCTTTAACATCTTCAAATCTTCTTTATTAGTAACAAATTGAATTTTCATTTTATAGAAATTGACTTCTGTTAATAGACTTGTCTAGAACAAGTAAGTTTATAGTGTCAGAAGTCCGATTTTAGCAATAAACGTTAATTGGAATACTCCAGTTTTACACAAAGTTTCCAGTGCGAAGCAGCCACCATGGTTATTTCATATTTTACAATCTATCATCTTCAAATATAAAAAAAATACATAAAAGCTAATTATAAAGTTAAAGGTGGGCGTAATCTGACCGAGACATTTAATTAATGTCACCCGTAAAAATGTCAAAAAAGTTTTAAAAGGTTTTGTAGAAAGTTAACTCGCTGACATGAAAATTCCGTTGACCGGAAATTATATTCTGTACTATAGTTTCTGTGCAGAAGTTAATACATTATTAAATTGCTTCTGGTAATGCTTATGCATTTTATCATATACCACATAGCGGATGCAAAATTGTTGCAGTTTAACATTTTCATTTAACTTCTATTTTGCTGCTCTAAAATAGGAAGTTGAAAAAGATAAAAATGAAAACTTTCAGATTATCAGTAGAATTAACTGAAATCTGAATTATTTTCTTAAAAAATGTTAAAGCTAAAGCTATTTGGGCAATTTTTCTTATGACTAAATATTTAAAACAGCGCTAATATTTTTAAATATTTACATTTGTCCTTTCCTAAGAAACCACATGTGGTATCTCGTAACAACAAAAGTGTAGCGCAGAAATTTTAATTTAATATCAAATAAAGTTCGCATTAATATTGATGAAATAAATAAAGACTAATAAAAGGTTTCACACTATTCATTAAATTATAACCTAACAATGTTTTTTCGACAGCTAAGCTAAGTCATTATCAAAGGTAATATAAAGATAAACAAACACGTCGTTGAGATAAATACAAATGTAGGTAGATAAAAAGATAAAAATAATCGGAATTAAATATCTAACACTTCCAGTAACGGAGAATTACTGAGCTCAATCTGTTCATTCATTAAAGGTACCCTGAGTTTGTGTTCGTCTATCTCAAAAGCTTATAAAATGTCTAATTTGAGTTTGTTATTACAAAAATGTAGGAATTTAATATTATTTTGAGGAGTTATTGTGTGATTTTGTTCTAAAAGGTGTTTGGCGTAATTCGATTTTTCAAGATGTTTAGTTTTGTAACGACGTACGTGTTCTTTACATCTTATGTCAAAATTTCGAAGTGTTTGTCCAATATATACCGAACTACAAAAAGAACAATTTAAACGGTAAATGCCCGATTTCATTATATCATGTGTTCTATTTTTAGCAGTAAATAAAAATGAAAAGGTGTTGGTGTTGGTTCGAAAGTATATTTTACAATTGTTAGTTTTTCTTAGTATATGTGAAACTATTTCTGGTATTTTGCCAAAATATGGTATAGATAAATAATGTGTGTCTTCTGTTTGATTGTCAATGGGATATATTCTTTTGATAGCTAACCTATAATCTTTTTGTTTAACTAAACTATCAATCATGTCCGGATTGTAATGATTATATGTGCTAGTTGTTTAATGGTTGATATCTCTTTGGTAAAATCAGGATATGTTAGTGGAATAGTTAAAGGTCTGTGTACTGATGATCTGTAGGCTGCTAGTTTATGTGCTTTGTGGTGACAGGATTCATTTGGTATTGTTATGTCCGTTTGTGTTTGTTTCCTGTATATAAACAAGCATTAATATTGTTCTCCTTGACAAGTAATTTCTTATAATCAAATTATAATACGGAGTATATATTCTAGAGTAATGCATGTCATAAGGAAGTTACAATGTTTGTTGGGCGCCACTGGATGTGAAATAAATATTGTTAGTTCAAGGTTGGCGATATCCAAACGCGGAGATTAACAAACACGATTCATTAATACCACTTTTGATTATAATAAAACACGAAATAAAATAATATATTTTATTATTGCTGCACGCTTTTTAGCACCCTGAAGTATCCTTTTTTTAGTGGAAAATTGACTATCGATTAAATAATTTAATTATTTTCAACAACATTTACTGGGTATTTAATAGTTATTTTCAAGACAATCAGACTTTAGAAGGTATAATAGAAAATTACATCAATTTGTATGCAAAACTTTTCGAATGAGTTCAAAAGTATGGACCTTGGGCGCACTTTTAGACATCGTTCCCTTACATTTCGAAATCATTACGAATCAATTGCAAACAAAACCTTTTAGATATGTGGTTTTATTGACATTAACAAATCCTTATACAAATTATACAAATCCTTAGTCGGTAGTATTTTGGAATATTGCAGACCAATTTGGAACCCACAATATGCTCACCATAAGAATAGAATCTAGCACATTAACACATCACACATTAAAACAGACTACTATTATTTTATTTCAATTTAAACAATTAGTTCGATTCGATCATAATATGGTGTTTGGCTAGAAAATGATTGGCAACATCTATGATATTCCAGGACATTTAAGTTTGTTACCTTTTAAAGTACTCGGTCAGATTACCAAAAACAATCAGTTGTTACCAAGGTACTAAATAAGGTAAGAAGTTTCCTATCGACACACATACTTATTTGTGTTATTGCATTGTCGGCAGATAACCGGTGGTGAATGGAATCGGGACTGCTAAGTTATCATTTGTTTTACCTTCCGAAATATGTAAACCTATTTAAAAAATGGGAAAAAATGCAATTCCAACAAAATATGAAAAATTGTCGTAAAACCTTGTTTGCGAAAAACATCTTCCTCGAACACTCATAATCCATATAAGTAATATAATGTGAAACTAGGTGGACCCGTGGGCTACGCTCCACGCTCTCATTATATTACTTTTATAATATAGATAAAAACACAATATTTCAATAAATAGCACTAATGAACCACCATGCGTATTATCTCGACTGAACCTGGAACGTTACCCAACAATCAACACAAATGCTGCTCTTCCAATTTCCTTATTTGAACGCACAACTGTAGTGGTCGACTGGACGGACAAATTTGTACCTTACGTCAAGACAGCATAGATACTACGCCGATAGCTTTTAGGCTACGCCCTCCAAAATCTTAGACGATTAGACGATGTGGAAGGGATCGGGAATTATAATATAGATAAGGGGTAACACTCAGAATGAAAGTAAGAAAGCTGTATATTTGCATAAACCTTTGTTTTGTCGTTCTGAAAACTGGCTGAAAAGTCTCATATAATCTCGTGTCTGCGTCACAAGATATTAAAGGTCAACGGTCAAGAAAATCGGTTTTTCGCAATTATCGCGTTTTCTATGTGTCATATGTTATTTAAGGTTATTATAAAACTAGCAGATCATAAGATTATTTACAATTTTTATTTCGTATATTTTGTCGTATGATTAACCGTTCTCGAGATATAGTGATATAGTTCGCGGAGAGTGGCACGAGCGCATCCTTATACAGGGTGGTCCAGACCACCCGTACACCCCTTTTAAAATGCGGGGGATTAAAAATTTTTAACAAGACGATGGGTGATCTTACTAACGTCGATGTGCTCTTTCGAATGACGCCAAAAAGAAATCCCCCTGACTCCCCCTTGTAGGGGATAAGGGGGGGCAACTTTAAAAATTCAAATGGGAATCCCTAAATTTTATCACATATTTAGATTCTACTCATCAAAATATGAATAATTTATTTGAAACATTTTTTTATCTTGGCAACAGATGACGCTGTAATCGCAAAAAACCGACTTTTTGCATTTTCCGCCGTCTCTGGCATATTTACAGGTGCAAATAACAGTTTTTCATATTTTATACTAAATAGTGATGAAAAAGCTTTTGCTAATGTGTACTTTCATGAGAAAAAAATTTTACGTTACGATGAAAAATGGAAATTCTCTCGCTAAGGTGTTTTCGACAAACAGATTTTTTTTCTTGCGTTGTACGTGACAATTTTTTTCTGAAATTTTTAGATCGTTTTTTAACCTTAACGTCTACTTATTTAGATATTGCTTAATCTTTTTAATCTTTATCTGAATATTTATTTTAAGCATATGTAATTAATAAAAATGATCGATAAAACATTCTAAATTGTAATCTGCTCTGCATATGGCAAAATAATATTTAAATCGTACTAATTTAATATTTAATTTTAACAGAAAATAGCTTGCTACAATTCTTTTCTTCGCAATTCTATTTAAATAGTATGTAATTGTTGAAAATCAACTGTTCAAATAAATAATTTTTATTTCACAATTTAAAATTTTATTATTTTTTTTAAATTTATTTAAATTATTCTTAATTTATGGCCTGAGTGGATGAGATATCCATATTTCATCATTCATTGCTATACGCTAAAAGAAAGATAGCCACCAAAATTTAATAGTGAATTACAAAGTGAAATTCTCGTTGGCAGATTTTTGTAATGCACCGTGGCTTGACATGTTTTGAAGTAAAACCATCTTCCCCAGTAGAATCTTGGAAAATGTTGTTAGAATGGAACACAAATTCTAACAACATTTAAGGCAAAAAAATATTGTTATCACGTACAACGTTAGAAAATCCGTTTGTCGAAAACACCTTAGGTAGAGAATTTGCGTTTTTCATTGTAACGTAAAATCTTTTCTCATGAAAGTACACATTAGCAAAGTTTTTTTCATCACTATTTAGTAAAAAAATATGAAAAACTGTTATTTGCACCTGTAAATATGCCAGAAACGACGGAAAATGCAAAAAGTCGTTTTTTGCGATTACAGCGTCACCTCTTGCTAAGATAAAAAAATGTTTCAAATAATTTATTCATATTTTGATGAGTACAATCTAACTATGCGATAAAATGTAGGGGTTCCCATTTGAATTTTCAAAGTTGCCCCCCTTACCCCCTACAAGGGGGAATCAGGGGGTTCCATTCTGGGGTCATTCGAAAGAACACATCGACATTAGTAAGATCACCCATCGACTTGTTAAAAATTTTTAATCTCCCTCATTTTAAAATGGGTGTACGGGTGGTCTGGACCACCCTGTTATAGGATAACACCATTTACGCCCAGAAACAGAAAGCTTTATCCAAGCTAGACAAGATAAGGGAATAAAAACTCGTAATTACGAGAAGAGCATCATATATTCCAACGTAGCTGACAAATGCTGGAAATATGAACTGTCTGGGGTAACGATTGAACACGTGACTGGAAGACTTTGCAGTCAAGACGATAGAATGTTTAGAGAACGGTGCGATCAGCATATACTAAAGTCTCAAGCTGAGTAATTTAAATTTACCAAACGGCAAGAACTTGATTGTTGTAACGAATAAAATTCTACTAAAAAATAGTTCCACGCATGGGCGCTAACTAGCAAAACTACTTTTTTAATTAAACCATAATACTTACGTTATACTTAATTAGGTCTCCGCTTAGCCTGAATAATAAGCTCGTCTCTTGTTAATTAAAGGAGGTTTTGGATGAATTGGAATTGAATATATTAGCTGATAAGCTAATTCATAGAGCTATGAAGAAGGGCATTAGCACGATTGATTAAAACCAAGAAAATATTAGCAGTGATGCTGCACAATCACGGAATTCTAGATCTTAACGTGAATCAGTCCCAATCGTGCGAGGGCCGAACTAACTCCAATAGTATCATTTATAATAGTATTTATTCATAAAAAAATCATTTGCTAGTCATTGGATAAATAGTGAAGTAGAAGACCTCCGCCGTTAATTAACTAAAGTATTACTATATTAATTAATGATGATGTTACACAAAAATGAATAGTTAAACATTCAGTGCTTCTATAAATAAACTGAATGATCATAACTAGTTTAAAAAATTACTTATTAAATCCAACCTTGATCATTATTTTAAGTTTATTAGTTATTATTAGTTACTTGAGAAATTGAGTTCAGAATCTTATAAAAATTGATTTCTTATCGTACCTTGGATCTTCCTCAAATTGTTACTTTATGAACTTTTTAGTATATAATTCTAGTAATTCACTTTTAACTTTTTACACACGAGCTAAGTAACGTTTCAACATAAATATAATATATAAAGAACCAATCTGGCTGATTCTGTAAACTAATCATCAATTAATTAAACAAATCATTATTTGTTTACAAACTTTGTTTCCGTCGACTAGTTGCAGATGATCAGGTTGTTATAAACCCTTTGGAGAAGGTTTTCAGTTATCACGAGTAGGTTCTCAAACCATTGAGAACGACAAGGCCACCACTAATGCTATGCATTTGAAGATCCAAGTGTACCCAAACAAACGTGTATTGCTTTCTTCATAAATCATATGATAATGTGATAACATTGGTTTTAAGCTAATACTCTAGGAATGTTAAAAACTTGCTTACCTAACTTGTTTTGGAAAACGATGTTTATTAATTAAATTATTTCACATGTTTTACGTGAAGATTTTCCCACGATTTTAAGAGAATCGTATGTCTAGGACTAATTATTATATCTTTTGACAAAAAGCAGTTTTTTTGGCAATAATTTAGTCCCTAAACATACGATATTTTTAAAATTTTGGAAAAAAAGTTCAAATACTATGAAATTTATGTGGTATTTTTTTAGTTAACGTTGAATGTATAGTTTCTCTAAAATTAATTTCTCACCTAAAAAATGTGAAATAATTGAATTAATAAACATCGCTTTCCAAGACAAGTGAGGTAAGCAAGTTTTTACATTCCTAGAGTATTAATTTAAAACCAAAGATCACATTATTATCTTATTTATGGAAAAAACAGCGATTAATTATTGGGCATGCGGTTAAGCTTTATACGCTATACTTGGGTGTCTAAATGGCCCTATTGTAATGATTTTTTTTAAGTTTGGTATAGTTATATAGCATTTTTGAATGTACCATTAAATTTTTTTGGTACACTTGGACCTTAACATCAAATGAACCAAGGCAAAACTGGCAATTTCAACTATTAGGAAGATCAAACGTAAAGCTAACTTATCATCAAAATCGACACTAGACTTAAACACCAACTTGAATACAAGTTTAGATCGATTTCCCTATAAATAATTGTTGTTATTGTAGAAAAAAAAAACTTTGTTGATCGTGTCAAATTGATCTTGTTAATAAAACAAGAAAAGCTTTAACTAAATAAAAATAATACCTTCCAAATTCAAAAGGGAAATTGCAAGATGTGCAATGTTCAAGATGTATGCTTTCAGTATTTCACAAAATCATTTTGTGCGCTATACAATAATTGGACCATCAAAAGGGAATTTCACTTATTAAATTACAAAAATCTTAACGGCATCAAATCTAATGTCTTGCCAAGAAATTTTTAATAAGGGCCCGTTTTCAGGGACGTCGGAAGTATGGGTCAGAGGGGGCGGACAGCTCCCTCTGTCTTAGAACAGGGGGGGGGCGTCGCCCCCCCTAGAAACCAGGGTGAAAGTATAAAATATATTTATTTATTTTAATTAAATATTATGCCATTAATGTATTTTTACTAATATAATTAATATTATTCAATTGAGTTTAATTATTGTTAAATATGTCTGCGGATATTCGTTAGTTCGCCCATCGTTTAGTGCAGTGGTTCTTAATCTGTGGTTAATGAGGTCCATAATGGCCTCATAGGTGGTTCGGGAAGACTACAATTATTATAATGTTATATTATTAAAATAATAAATACCAAGAAAATATTGCAACAAACTTTCTGTCTTTACGTTATCATAAATTACAAACAGTGTCAAAATGTTAAAGCTGTTAAAGCAAAATGTTAAAGCTGTCAAAATGTTAAATGAAGCTGTTAAAGTTATAAAAATGTTTGCTTGTACGTAAAAAAGGAAGGCGTTAGCGTAGGTGCTGTACAAAAAAAGAGATGTAACATACGGAGTTACAGAAGCAGAAAATGGCGAAAAGAAGTGAGGAGCAACAAATACGGTCGAAGAAACTATGTGGAAGATTGTACAGCGTTTTGATTTAGAACAAAACTTATTGCGTTCTTATGGATGACGAAACGTACGTCAAAATGGACAGCAGTACGTTACCAGGGCCTCAATTTTACTATGCAGTTGTGCGAGAAGATGTACATGATAGTGTATAGAAACAATTAAAATAGATGAATTCGCGAATATCCTGGTATGGCAGGCCATGTTGTGCTCCTGTGGCCTTAAAGGTTTAGCATTTTTTACAACTGTTACAATCGTCCAATTCAACTCTTACAATTGTTAAGGCGACAAGTACAGGAAAGAATGCTTACAAATACGTTAACTACTCCTACTTTATCTCGTTAACACATTTTCCTTTTATTTTGGGCAGATTTTGCATTATCCCACTAGTCTGGTACGACCCTTTGGAACCTATGAATTCTAAAAATGTCAATTTTGTAAAGAAAAAACTACCAAGCTGTCCCAAGGTTTTATCCCTTAGAGCGCTGATGGGCTATTATAAAAACAAGTTTTTGAAGTGGTGGCCGAGCAGCTAAAACTACCAAAGAATCTTATGGCAAGTATTCGAGCAAAAGTTGCAGAGCATATGTACAGTGTGATCCAAAATGAGTAAAGACGATTTGAATTTCGCGCCGTAGGTTTTAGTGTATTTCACGTTGTTAGTGTTGACTTTACTGTATCTTATCTATGAAATCTAAGTTTGCCCCCCCCCTCCTTAGTAAAAATACTTCCGACGTCCTTGCCCTGTTATTTTGGGCAGATTTTATATCTGTCCACTACTCTGGTACGACCCTGGAACTTTGGAATTCTAATAATGTCAATTTTGTGAAAAAAACAGGACATCTACCAAACTAGCATAAGCTTCGTCTCATACAGCGCTACTGGGCTATTATAAACAAAAACTTGAAACGTGGTGGGCGATCAGCTAAAAAAATCAACGAATTCAAACAAATTTGGGGTGTATCTAGCCGAAAAACTTCAGTGAAGAATGTGCAAAGGCTTATAGTTGGTATTCGAGCAAAAGTTCGAAACTTATATCGTTGATTATACATATGTGTTAAATATTTCTTATATAAGTAATACGTAATATAGAATAAGTGAAATTTGTTGAAAAGTTTAAAATTTGTATCAATAATTTAGTCTCCGTTTAGTAAAATGGGCTGTCCTTAAAACAATTTCTTTGTGGGTAAAACTCGATCTTAAGGAAAGTAAAAGTATTCATAAACATAAAAGTTCTACTATTTCATTGCTTAGAAACGCGCATATGCAAGATGCACATGCACCGTATCTAATCGGAAATTTCTAAATAGCAAATTTCCGACTTACTACAGTATAAACAATTAATTGGGATCTGTACTCCGCACAGTTTTTTTACTTAAGTTGATGAGTACGGTCAGTAGACATGCTATGAGAGTTCTATTGCAAAATCGCATGTATTTTCTTATGAACGTTCATTTTGCATTTCAAGGTTATCCACCAGCGTTTATCGTTTATCAAAAATGATATCGTTTTTATTGTTTATCGATCGTTCATCGATTAACGATTTCGTTTTGATTATCGTTTATCGAAAAACAACGTCTTTTTTATCGTTTATAAACAAAACGGTAAAAACGACTCGTATATCGATAACGATCGAAAAACGATAAACAAAACTATAAAAATGATAACGTTTTCGATAAACGATAAACACCGGTGGATGAGCTTGAAATGCAAAATAAATCTTCATAAGAAAAGATTTGGCGCTAGAACTCTCACAGCATATCTATTACGGTCCTATATACTGCCGTGCTTAGCAAGAAAGCAGTATCTGCACAAACTGCTATCTAGAAATATACTATGTGGAATTGTAATGAATGCTAATAAAAAATATGGTATATTTCTTAAGTTGCTGTTGTGGAGATACTGCTTTCTTGCTAAGCACGGCAGTATAGAGGTTAATGAAAAGTGGAAGCCCACTATAAAAAATGTAAAGGGGGGTCCATTGAAAGTTAATAATCGCTGGTTTAGTATAAACATTAACATCAAGTTAGTAAAGATGCATGATATTTATATAAAAGTAACATAAAATAATATAGTTAATTACTTGTAAACAACAAAATTAGAAAAATTACTTTTTAAAAGTAATTTTGTTTTCTTTATTTTCCTATAGTTTTGTTTTGAGCATCTCTGTCTTGATTATTATATCATCCTTTTTTACTTATTAGAACTTTATGGTAACTTTACTGCATCTTATCTATAAAATCGAAGTTCGCCCCCACCCCCGCAAGTAAAAATACTTCCGACGTCCCTACCCGTTTTAGAAGAGAATCGGGTCGCGAGGAAAGTTCTTTTCCCGCCACAAAACGCGTCTAACATTTAATAGCTTGATAGGAAATAGAACCTAGAAAACCATTTTGTTCTTAGGGGGATTATTAAAAAAACGACAATTTGTAGTTGAAATGCCAAACTTAGATGGCGTCATAAAAAATATTATTAAAATTGAATTTTGTGGTATATATAGTGACTTCCAAAGGATGACCCAAAAACATTTTTAACGGTAGACGGGGTGATATTAAAACAAAGAGACAGAAAAAACTGTCTATTACAATGTATAGTAATGCTAGGCACTTAAGTCTCAATTCTATAAAAATATATTTTGTTTGTAATAGTATGCATAAGTTTGTACCACACCAACATTACAAAATTTTGTACTACCTAGATGGCAGTGTAGTCTTTTTTATTTAAATCTTCACTGTAACTAGTCACTAAATTGCAGGATTCACTAAATGTGTTTTTTGTACACTACGAAAGTTTAGATTATTCACATCAATCATATATCGTACCTCACTGTCTTCAGAAGATGGTAAAAAAATGTCTTGTGACAGCACTTTATTACAAAAATATTACGAGCTAATATAATTTAAAATGTTGTAATGATCGAAAATGCAGGAGGAGGATTTCCAAACGTAAACAAGGTATTATATCAGGTCTTCTATTCGCTTGGAATATTGCAGGTCATCTTGAAGCCAATTTGTCGATAAATCGTCTTTTGTAGTATATATTATTAGGTTCTGGGTATTTATTTTTCCTCACTGGAAAATTCAGGAAAATCACCGGTTATCTATTTCTGTTTATAAAGAAGGTCATGTTATTGAGAACTTAGCCATCGAAATCATTTCTGCCGTCATATTCATCAACCGCGATTTCGAGCACTATGTAAAGTATAAAATAGACGTATTCTCCGTTTTCATTCACAATAGTTTCAAATCTGCCCTGATCTCATTTTGTCCAGAATCAGTTCAAAGCAATATTGTTAGCGAGCCATTTCTTCTTTTCTAGATAGGACACGGTCCATACCTGAAAGTTGTCGAGTATGTGGCGGTGAAGGTTTTTGTTTATTTAAGAAGGTCGTGTTTATTTAAGTAGTCTGGTTGGTATCCTAATTAATCTATCTAAAGATTTACTATAACTGAGTATAATACTGACAGTGCATCAAAATCGAACCTGCTAAAAGGAGTTGTTAAACAACAGCAGAGAAATGTAGCGTTTAGTGTAACGAGTAGTGCAGTCATTACAATAAAAGGAAATAAATAAACATACAATTAAAATTGACGAATATCTCACTTAAAGGGTTAGTGTGGGATTCGATCAAAATCTGAAATCCTCCACTTCGCTCGTTCCAGGAAAAATAACAGTTTAATCGATTGATATGGAGTCCGTTAAAATCTGACCAGCCCTTCAGATGGAGACAGAGGGCATACAGACAACAGCTAATAAGCTAACATTACTATTATACTTTAGTGACAATTCTGGACTAAATATGATTACATTGTGTGGACCTTAACTGATAATTGGACAAAAATTTTGTTTTAACATTTACTACATTAATCGTTTGTTGTATTCTATTGGAGTATGCCATCATTTTATAGGCAATAACAGCCTTGGTAGTGTAATGTCTAGAGTGCTGGACTTTCACCCAAGCGGCCCGAGGTCGATTCCCGGTGCCGGCAGATCTGGTTAAGGTTTTCTGCAGTTTTCCTTAGCTGTGACACAAATGTGGGATTTGCGCTGTTCCATCTGTAAGTCGGCTGCAGCCGCACCTAGGGCCTACGTAATAATAATAATCGCCCCCTCCCTCCTGCACAAGCTTATAGCTTCTGGGGCCTGGTTTCCAGGCTATGGGTTGTAGCTATTATTATTATTATTATTATTATTATTATTTAAATAAAATACCTTCTCAAAAAGTCTATTTTCTGCAATTCTGCAACATAGTCGATATTCCTCCTTACGGATTTGATAAATATAATCTCATAAAATGGTAAAAGATATCACACACCAGGGAAATAAATACTATTAAAGCTAAGGTATCGGTTCAAAAACTACATACATCTAATTTAGATGGTCAGTAATTTATTCAATTCAATTGATCTTAAATTAAAATAATAGAGGCAGTTTTGGTTAGCATTATTAAGCAACATCAGCAATGGCCCCTTGTATGGAAAGGTATACAATTCATAGAATAAATAATTCAGCACATTTGTTGTCTGGTTTCGTTAGGTTTTTTACTTAGACTGGATTATTCCTTTTACAGCAGGGTATTGCTGGCATCAGAGTAAATTATCTTCAGAGATTTTCCACTATGTTAATAACCACAATCGATAATCTACTCCATGGGGGTGTCAACTTATACGTTTAAAAGCTTATCGAATTTACTTTCAGTACACATGGATAAATAAGGTGTAACGAATATATTACAAAGTATCGCACAGAAATTCCAATTTTGTGCTTTGATTTAGCTTTTAGGTTGTATTTTTAAAATTATTTAACAAAATAACTTTTCCTGTAGCACGACTTTGGTTTAAATTAATTCACTGAAAAATAAAATACTGAATGCTATACTTTAAGGCTTAGAAGGCTCCATTGATTATGTTCCTATTTATAATTCAATAGATTTTAATCTTAAGGCAGGTTGTACGACTATAGTTTAAATTGACAAAAGATACGAGATACGATAAAAGTATTTATATAAATTTAACTTTGAATTTGCCATTTCTTTGATAGCTATTAAAATTTCTTCTTTTTGATTTTGAAATGAAAATATTCATGCTTTCTTTAAAATATTCATTCATATCTCAAAAAATAATTATTATTTTGGAAAAACACATCAGATCACCATTTTATTGAGTGCAGGAGTATAGAAAAATAGTAAATAGGAGTTAGACCAACTAACTTTCAGTAAGAGGTAACCGGAGGTATATCACAACTTGAAAAACTAACCCGGAAATTATTCACGGTTGTAATAAAAGTGAAAACAACTCAAAATGTCATTTTTCGTAGTAGCATACCTAAATAAAACTTGTTTCAACAGAACAGTTGCCATATACTGTAAACTACAGCTAGTTACTAGAGTTTAGTGTCTCCAGCCTTACTTTATGGAACTCCATAATCATAAAGTAAAATAAAAAAAATTAATTGAAAGTTTCACAAAACTTATTAACTAGGCAGTTTTTGAGAAAGTTTGTTAGAAATTCGAGAAATTCGCATCAAAACGTAGGAAGACATTTAACAAATAATTCGCAAAGAAAAAGATAGAATCTATTAGTATCGCAAGTAAGACTTTAATAGATACGACTAATAGATTCCAGCTGCAAAAACTTTAGGATGAGTTGCATCTTTTCAAAAAATGCCTTAAGAAATGATAAGATAATGAGAACTCATGCTAGTAAATAATCTAATCAAGAAACTGGAAGGCCCTAGCTGCTAAAAGCAAAAACATTTTAGTTTGGTCAATAGCAGTTGCAATATTGTAAACTTCTCGGTTAGAAATTAATAGAACGTTCGCATTGTTTTAATTTTTAAACGGTGAGGTAGTTTAACTCCGTGACCATTTACCTATTTGCATAAGAATTTGCGTTCAAATACACAAGAAAAAGTTGTTGTTTAACGTTGATGAGAAACTCATTGGTACTCATCCGAGAAAATACTTACATATATGATCAATATATGGTCGATAAATTGGAAAGTCAGTGGTAACCGGAAGGTAGCACTTATCAGGTACTGTAATAGAGTGAGTCGCATTTTCGCGTTTCCGAGAAAGTTCATGTTGGTAACCGTATTGGGGCTTTTATCAGGAACTGAAACTGCTCTTGTCGCAGCTTGTAGTTTCCGTGAAGTGTTTACTGGTGCTGTAATTGCAGGAGCATAAAGAGACAACTATTGTTGATCCAAGGGAATTTTCGTCGAAAGGAGGGCCTTCGGATCTGTTCTAAATTCTGCTTAAAAGAAAAACACAATTGGTTAGGTTTCAATTTTGACGTGGTTCTAATTAGTCCTAGCGTTTACAGATGTATACAGATTGCTCAGAGGATCTTTCGAGAGTCGAGTAATGAGCAAAGTGTGAAATAAGTAATTAGGCACAAAACGCATTACGCTGCAAAAATGATAACAGATAAAGGCAAACTGTAAGCGAAATAATTTTACAGCTCAAAAAGATCTACACAATAGTCTGTGATGGCATATACGTATCTCTTACAGATTACTAACAATCAAGATTTTTATAATAGTTATTTTTGCGGAAAACTCTTCTCCCCCCTGGAATGCTGCCTTACTCCGCCCCTGAATAAAATGACGGTAATTTCTGTATTTTTGTATCTTCAGAATTGTTTGAAATCTGTGAAAATTTGGAGTTTGTAGCTTACGCCATTCAAGAGATATATAGCCATAATCATTTTTTAAGAAATGCCCCCCTGCGACCCCTTCGAGTTTTGTAGGATTAAAAATATACTCATGCCCCCTTTGGGGGAAAGCCCACCTGCCTGTAAAATTCCAGCTTCCTAAGTCTTCTGATTTTCAAGATATTTTTCGGTGGACATCGGACATCGGTATCGGACACCGGACATCGGACATCGGAACTGGCTATTATTATATTAAGAGATGGCAATATTTGTATCTGTTCAATGCCATCCCGATGTGGTTCCACTTGTGGTGTTCATATATTCTTAATCTAATAAAAAAAATCCTTAATACCTTAATTATCGACATGCATAATTAATTCTTGATTCTCTGTTTTTGAATGCCCAACTACAGAAATAAAGTACCAAAACCACTTACCGTTTCACAATTTTATTTTCACACTTTAACCACAAACCCTGATTTGAAAAAGAACTGTCGAACTTGTATTATTAAGATTTACCCTATTAAATACTTTGTAGTTTTTTAATTCGTATTTAAATAAGAGTAGTATTTAGATAAGTAGTTTCATTAAAGTCACGAAAATTTACTTTGGGAATACATCGGTTCAATATATGTACATCAGTTACTTAATTAGGTATTATGTAGTATCGCAACCTGTGATTAAATGACAGTGATATGTACGCCCGCGTTTGTGGTATGCATACATATTTACTGCATGCATACATCTCCATTGCAGTATTATTTGCTCGACAGAATACTGAACAGATGCAAGGAGACCCGAAAGGGGTTAGTTGAAGTAGGACAAACAGTCTAAAACCCAAGCTCTATAGTAGTTAGTATACTACTTATATGTTTAATAATGTATTGTTCTTAATGTGTTTATTAAAATTCATTAAAATAAATCTACTGTAAACAATGTAATTAAAAAAATGAATGTTCGTAATTTCTACAGAATTCTTATTTCCGCCTTCCTTCTAGGTCTTAAAATAGTACATAAATTTGAAACGAAAATAAAACTCATAAGACACAAATGACATATCTATACCATATTTTGGAAAAATATCAGAAAAAATGGCACATATACTAAGAAAAACCAACAATTATAAAATAACATTTAAAACCAACACTAACACTTTTTCATTTTTATTTAATGCTAAAGACAGAACGCATGATATCATGAAATCGGGCATTTACCGTTTAAATTGTTCTTTTTGTAGTTCGGTATATATTGGACAAACACTTCGAAATGTTGACATAAGATATAAAGAACACGTACGTCATTACAAAAATAAACATCCTGAAAAATCGAATTACGCCAAACACCTTTTAGAACAAAATCACACAATGACTCCTCAAAATAATATTAAATTCCTACATTTTTGTAATAACAAACGCAAATTAGACATTTTAGAAGCCTTTGAGATATACAAACACAAACTCAGGGTACCTTTAATGAATGAACAACTTGAGCTCAGTAATTCTCCGTTACTGGAAGTATTAGATATTTAATTCTGATTATTATTATTATTTTATTTAGTTACCTATTTTTGTATCTACCTTAGCGACGTGTTTGTTTATAATTATATTGCCTTTGATTATGACAGCATAGCTGTCGAAACAATATTGTCAGGTTGTATTTTAATAAAACTGTGAAACTTTTAATAATCTTTATTTATTTCATGATTATGGAGTTCCACAAAGTAAGGCTGGAAACAATAAACAACATATTTATCCTTCTGTAGCTACGTATGAAAAAGTATTGGGAGATAATTCTATTTTAATAGATTTTACGTAAAAAAACTCAACAAGTTCTTTTTATTACTAGTAAAATTCCACACAAGCGGATTTTCGTTTAATTTAGCTACGACGTATAGTTTCTGAGATATAGCTTAAAAATGTGGGCTCTACTGCCCATAAGAAATGATTAAAATAAAGATCTTGTAATGGTGATGGATATGTATAGAGTCAGGCGCCACCTCGTTGATTGGGGAGATATGTGCGTACACGATTTTGTATAGTGGTACAAGGTTTCTAAATTATTATTTAATAATTTTGTTGAGCGCTTTTATTCAATGATAACAGTTTTTGTTATATACACTAGTTTTTCAATGTATCTATTATTATATTTCTCCATAATTTAAAAACTTTGAATCGCTTTTCATAGTTTTATATGTAATACATGCGACTACACAGAATTGTGTACATAACTACCCAAATAGCATGGTCATGCCTGGCTCAGGATATGACGACAATTTATTCCATAATAATACGTATGCAAGTTAAGAGAGTTGTAAAAACAACTTTCAGGCGTATAGCTCACTAGATACAAGCAAAAAACTAACACGTGAACGTTTTCTTTTTCTGGTAATTATTGGAATACTATTCATGCTAGAACTTTGAAGTATGGTATAAGACTGTATAAACAAGCCCTGATTTACATGACAATAATAGTCATTTAAGAATGCCGCTTTTGGGCAAAGACCTCCCAGATTTTTCCATCCATGACTTCTGCCTTCTCCATCCATCTTTTTCCAGCCATCTCTTTAATTAATTTTTCTATCTTATCTTTGGTTATCCTCTATTTGTTTTTGCTAGCACTGGTGTTTATTTAGCGGTCTCTTGTACCTGTATCATTTCTTTTTACAGCATCCCTTTTATTGAATCTATATAGTGGGAGTATTTCGTTAGTTTCATATATTTTTTATTTCTACTTTCTTGTAAATAACACTTTACAGGCATTTATGGTAACTAAGTAAATTAGTGGTTACAACTACAGCCCTGTAATTTAATTTGTAAATTTGTTTCTTCATTCCAAAGTACGTAATGATTTGGAGCTGTTTGTTAGCTAGAGGATTAAGAAGTTTTTAGTTCATGCACAGTTAACACTGAAAAGTATCAGCAGATCATTAACGTCAATTTGTTACCAAGTATAAAGGCCTCTATCCTGACCTCGATTTCATCTTTCAACAGGGTGGTGCCTCTTTCAGAGTTATAGAGTGGCTCTCAAGCAGTCCGGATCCTAATGCTATTGAAACCTTGTAGATATAACCAAGCAACATCTCAGAAACAGTCCTCAAAGCACAATTCCTATGTTGAAAGCGAAGTTATCGGTAATTGGGGCAACTTTCACTTCAGTATGTTGTAATTCCCAAGTTAGAAATATGCCAGCCAGAACTCAAGTGGTGATTAGATCTTAAAGGGAGATATTACTTCTTATTAAATTGTGTTTATAAAATGCTGTCCGAATATTTAGTTGCCAGCGACTTTGGTTAAATTTTTGAAAATTGTATTCTGCGGATCTTATATTTTACAAAAGTTAATGGTTATTGTTTGAAAATGGTGTAATATGGAATACTAGTTCGACAAATAAACATAGAATACAAAAAGCGCTGACAGACTAACTGATTTTTTAGTTCAAAATAGCAACTATCCGAATATTTAGTTTTAGGGCTCGTATATAAATTCACAACCCTTCTATTCTTAGAATAGAGTTGCAAATTTAAGACTCGAACCACTTTCGACATACCAATAAAATTTGGAAGAAAAATATTGAGTGTGTGTGAAAGATTAATAAATTTATTATTATTACTTTAGTATTTATTTATCTGACTACACAAAACTAATGGGCAGAGTTTTGTCATTAATTTGGTTAAAAAGATACCATGGAAACATGAAGCAGCAAGCCAGAAATAAATAAAAGACATCTTTTTCAGATATATCTGCTATCTTAATTTCTAGCCGTGTAGACTTACTTTAGTACAGACTCTACTTGGGTCTTTCATAATAATATAACAGAAGAAACTATAAGTCAATACTCTAGCTCACGACTTTCTGCGATTGAGAACTCAAATAAACAAAAATAAAAGGCGACCAAGGTAGATTCGTAAGATCTAGGTTCTATGAATTTCATTAATTACCAATTGGTATTGAATTTTGAACTTCAAGCTTTTTACATTTTAAACATATTTGAACAAATACTTGGCAGTTAGCTTTAGGCACTGTTAGCTGTTTACATAGATACCCCTTTCCAAAAACGCGCATAAAAAACAAAACAGAAAATGTCGTAGAACATGTAAAAAATCTAGTTCACACGATAAGTCGATAAGGCTATTTCAACAGCAGATCTAGTCATACTGTTCTTTCGGCAGATCTTCGAGTGCAATCTTATTGAATTCATATACAGTCTGTTTGATTTAAAGTGCGCCGCTTTGTAGCAACTTTATTTTCGGTCAGAAATAGTATAAACAGTATATATTATTAAATGACATAAAATTTTCTATGTTCTGGTTTTGTATGAAAAAACTTTGTATGTACTAAATCTGCATGAGCCTGATGACGTCATCGAACTTTTATTACTGTAATCATGTAACTAAGTTACATGATAGGTATTTCTTTACTGAAATCTATATAGTATTGTGTTCTTTTTTACTGAAATCCATAGAGTATTGTGTTCTTTTTTCAACCATAATAAATATTCATACTCTTACATAAGAAAATTCTCAATAAAAACCTGATAATGATTCACGACTAGTAGGCTTTGATTTCTGGTTCTCCAATTAATAAAACAGAATTATCTAGTAAGCTGAGGTAAATAACGAAACTTCAGTTGTTCCAGTGGCGTGTTCACAAATTTTTCTCGGGGCGGGGGGGGGGGGTACTCTAAAAATTCCGAATTAAAATACGGGATGGAGTCACCCCCCCGATTTTTTTTAATAGTCCAGGTCATGTATGTCAAATTCTGTGTTATGTGAAAATTTAAGTATTTTGATTCGTAATTTTTATAGAGAATCTTCCCCCTCCCTGAGAAAAACTTGTAAATACGCCACTGAAACAGCTAAAGTTTTTTTTATTTTCCTAAGCTTGCTAGATAATTTTGTTTTGTTAATTGGAGAACCAGAAATCAAAGCCTATACGAGTTGTAAATCATTTTTTACGTTTTCTTGCAAATTATCTTATGTAGCAGTATGAATATTTATTATGGTTGAAAAAAGAACACAATACTCTATCGATTTTAGTAAAAAAATGCCTGTCATGTAATTTAAAAAAGTTCGATGACGTCATCACGCTCACGCCGATTTAGTAAATACAATTTTTTTTAAACCAGAACATAGAGAATTTTATGCCATTTTTAATAATATATTGGTTTATACCATCTATTTCTGACAGAAAATAAAGTTGCTTTAAATCAAACAGACTGTATAATATGTATAACAAATCTCATAAGCCAGTACGTTTTTATCGGAATGACAGCGGATAAACTTTGCTTTAGGTTTGAAATCGAAGAAACTATTATTTACTTTTGGTGACTATGACAATTCCTTAATATTTTACCATCCTTCGTACCTCATGGCACCGATTGCTATGATTATTTAGCCGACCCTGCTAGAATTTAGCCGAATCTGGGAGAATTCCACCCCCAGTAGGGATCTTTATCGTGCCAAACATCACATTGACACGGGACCTACAGTTTTACTTCCTATCCGAAAAGAAGGCATGTTTTAAATTTTTCTCCGCTATGAAAAATTACCAGCTCGGCCGGGGATCGAACCTGCGATCTTTGGATTATGAAGCAAACATGCAAACCACTAATCTACCGAGACTGGCATTAGATTATTGATACACCCGAACTTTCTATTTTTCTGAGATAATTTTTTGACATCTTAAACTTTTTGTCTTACAGCAAGTTGACTTGAGAAACTGTCAACAGACAAAGTTACACCTTCTTCGGTGGGGGAGACAGTTTCTCTGGTCAAATTTTCTAGTTACAGTTTTCGTTACAAGCTCCGCTTATTTACCCGCAAAAATAAGAAGCTATTGTGTATTGCAGTCAATAACTTTCGTCGTTTAAAAACATAGGTTTTTGAAAATTTAAAACATTCCTAATCCTAATGTATGTCTAAATGGTGGAGGTCAATACCTAGAACATCTGTGATAATTTTAATAAATATGGTTTCTTACTGATATTTTGTATTTTATTGATAAACCCAACATTAAAAACGTGATTTTTGAATAATCATTACTTCATTACCTTTCACAATTTCAAGAAACATCAGGTTTTAACGATTTATATGTATAAATGCAATTCTTGTCTTGATTGACAATCTAGTCATGTGGAAGAATTCGTACAGAAATATTGGATTTACTGCGGTTGTCACAAAAAATGGGACAGCATCTTGTGTAAAAGAAAAACTGAAAACCATACACAGCTTGTTAACGAAAACTGAATATAAATAATAACCCTTACTGAACCTATTTTGTTGTGTGTACGGGTCGGGGTACTTTAAATGGGCTCTCCGAATTGAGAAAACCTATTGTTCTCGAGAAGTGGAATCTAGTTTCCCAACGTTGAACCCTCTTGTAGGTGCATTTTTTAGTGAAAATATTAAAAGGGAAGTTTCCTACTACATATATATGTAAGTTGACTGCTACCCTAAATATGCTAAACCGACCTTAACATTATAATATATTAATTTCTGAGGTATTTTATATCAGTTACTCTGCATTTCCTAGTAATTCCCTATACTGGAATAAAAGAGCTTTGGTTTCAATAAGATCAAAAGACATTATTTAACAGATATTTCAATTTTGGAATTAGGTTGTGTTATGCAATAAAGAAAATCTTGGAAGGATCCACATATAGGTATGCATAGTAAGAATATATGTAAAGTATTAGTAATCTTTTGCTTTGAAAGTTCTGAAAGGAATGATTGACGCGGCTACTTCAAATTGGTGCTGAACTGTGGTTGCAGTAAATGCTGTTCAGCTTGTTGATTAACTACGAAAATATTTATGAAATGTTTCTTTAAATTTGAATATGTGGTGAATTTGTAAAAGTATTGAATATTCTAATCCGAATGCATTGAATATGAAAAATGCTACTGTATGAAATAAGTTCGTTTTTATTCACTTTATTAATTTCTTCTTAAATTTAATCTTCTAGTAGTTGGTCAACAGTAAGGTGTTCTAATTCTAGTTTCTAGACTGCTGCATATCTTATCCAGTCGGTCTATGCTACAAGTTAATCTTCTAATATAATAATAGCCAGTTCCGATGCCCGATGTCCGATGTCCACCGAAAAATATCTCGAAAACTAGAAGACTTAGGAACCTGAAATTTCACAGGCAGGTGGGCCTTACCCCAAAGGGTTGCATGAGTATATTTTTAATCCTAAAAAACCCGAGGGGGTCGCAGGGGGAGGCATTTCTTAAAAAATCATTATGGCTATATATCTCTTGAATGGTGTAAACTACAATCTTCAAATTTTCACAGATTATACTCGAAACAATTCTGAAGATACGAAAATACAGAAATTACCAGCATTTCATCCAGGGGCGGAGTAAGGCATTATTCCATGGGGAGAAGAGTTTTCCGCAAAAATAACTACTATAAAAATCTAGATTGTGAGTAATCTGTAAGAGATACGTATATGCCATCCGAGATTTTTTGTAGATCTTTTTGAGATCTACAATTCTTTCGCTTACAGTTTGCCTTTATTTCTTATCAGTTTTGCAGCGCAGTTTTGTCCCTGTTTGAGATAATTTTCTTAATTACTTACTTCACACTTTGTTAATTACACTCCCGACTCTCGAAAGATCCTCTAAGGAATCTGTATACATAGAAACCTTCTCTAAGAAACAAGCTATCAAATGGTGAAAAGAACATCAAAATCTAGTCAGTGGTTCTCGAAATTCAACAGTTTTTACAAAAACTGAGCTAACAAAACCTACAAAGTTAATGGGGGCACGCTAATTGCAAGCGATGCGATGGTGCGTTTGCAGCTTGGGTTCCTCCACACGCCGTTGATTTTCCAACGAATATTATGCTAATGCAAAGTGCACAATATAATAAAAAACTACATATATAATTAAAATATAGTATATTATACACCAAGGTGGTGAAGACTGTTATTATTAACCGAGCAGCAAGATTATTTCGCGAGGGGCTTTGCCCCGAGCGGAATAAGGTGCGAAGCCTATTAATGTCTTCACCACCGTGGTGTATATACTATTTTTTCTATAATTCTATAATTTAAGGCAAAAATTAAAAATTAAAATTTTTCTTGTATAAATCAAGTAGCACAGGAATGCAAATTCGACTTTCCACTAATAAAACAAAAATCAAGTAGTCTGATGCAGATTGACATTTCCACTAATAAAACTTATTTTCAAACAACGTTTGTAATTATCGTGTTAGGTAATTTCAAGCAGCAAATACGTTAAAGACAATCTCCTGGGTATACAAAATTATGTTGCACAAGTTTTTGTTAAACAACTATCCCTGGATTCTCAAAACATTTGAATTTATCCATTATTAACCTAGGTTAATAATAGAAAAAATTATTAACCACTACTAGAGAAACTCAACTTCTCAGTTGGCTAGGAGACGCAATAATTGTCAACTTCATAGCTAGTAGTGGAAAAACTATATTATGTATTCTCTTTGAACACGCCTGCCATTTGTTTAAAGTTACTTTGAAAAATGGCTAACTTATGTGTTTTTATATCATTTATTTGAGCAAAAAAGGTTTGGAGCTTATTAGTAATTACGAAGAAAGGCATTGCTAATTATGAATCAAATGTGATTATTTTAATTTATAGTTACAATGTTACATGTTATGATCCTATTGACATTATTACATATTAAGGAAAATATAAATTCAATTGGAGTAGCACGTCCTGAGCTACGAGGTGACACTTCTTTCGCTAGAAGCGTTGTCCTGTTCATATATAAGGAGCGACGCAATATCGGTCAAGTTTATTTCGATCGTTTTAACTTGAACTTTTTTTTTACTTCGGATATGGATTTAGCAAACTTTGTTATGGAGTTGTTAATATTTGATTTTTACAATATAGTAACTGGCAATGGAAGACGGTAAAGTCTCCCATCGCATTGTATCAATGAGTGGCGATAGGAACTGTCTATTTAGAGCTATTGCACACTGTGTGTTTAACAGTTAGACAGTGCACGAGGTGGTAAGGGATATCATTGTCGGCTACGTGTGTAACAACTGGGAAGAGTTTGAGGTCCTTAGTTCGACTCCCGGAGGTGATAATTACCTAACTCCTACCGAATACCGGGCAGAGATGGGCCTCGGTGGACGTATGGCTCGCTGTGTGAAGTTATTGCAGCTACCCAAATCTACCCATTTGTATTTGAAGTGTGGAGGGACGGCAGCCTCATCTATCAGACTATACCTCAGGTTCAAGTTGACCTTTATACAAAAATGCTACTTTTCTCAGGGAGAATCTCGGAGGGTCACTTTGATGTGCTGGAGGAAATTAAAACACCACATCAAGAAGGTTTAGAAGTCGAAGGGTCTGTTCAAAAGAAACACAAAGAAAGGAAGTCAACAACAATTAGGGGCAAAAAGATTCAAGTCAGAAAGCGAGATGGAGAGACAACGAAGAGTCTGATCCAAGAGAAGATCGATTGCACTAAAGAAAGAGACAAGCCAGAGATAAAGAGAGTGAGGAATCAAAAAAGAAAAGGTTGGAGGATAACAGAGATAGACATACAAAGGTCGAAAATAAAGATGCTGACAAGGGAAAGAAGAAAAATGCTACAGAAACAGAAGAAAAGGAATCGAAAAAGAAATGGTTGGAAGATAATAAAAATAGATGTGCCAAGGTCGGAAATAAAGAGGCTGACAGGGAGAGAAAAAAAATGCTAGAGAGAAAGAAGAGAAATCGAAGAGGAAAGCTTGGAAGATAAGAAAAATAGACGTGGAAAGATTGGAAATAAAGCGGCTGATAGGGAGAAGAAGAAAAATGATAGAGAGAAAGAAGAAGAGGAATCAAAAAGGAAAAGGTTACGACAAACCTTATACGACGAAATATTCAATTAAGGAATCATGTTCGTTCGTCCGCCAAGGCTACTCAAGAATATTCTCAAGTATGCATGCATATAAACTGATAATTGTTTACGGTAGGGGTTAAGGACTACTAAAATAGGTGGGAGAGTGTTGGTGGTGGGTCCCAAAAGTTACAGTTGTTACGGCGATAATTTAATTGTAATTATTATTTGAGTGCATGCACCTATCAATGATGCGGGGTGGTATGGTGTTGCACGCAGATTTCCGGAGGCGTTAACAGTTACCAGTTCAACTTTTGTCAATAGATCTTATTTCTTATTACTGCATGAATAGCTGACGGGACTAGAGACGAACCGTTAATTTTTTAACGGGAGCTATGCTAGTTTGGAAATATTTACCTCTCACTTTTTTAGGTTATCTGACTAATATAGAAACTTTAGTTTATCGTTAAATAAAATATTATTGAATTTATATTTTCTGTTGCTTTAAAAAATAAATATTGCTTCATTTTTGTGTAATGTACAAGCTCATGCATTATTTCTTATGATTGACTTATTGTTAATTTGATTTCTGATATGTACGAACTGTTATATTATTGACTTAATTTATGTAGTTAAATTATCTTTAATACATTGTCTGGATTTAGATAAATAAAACTCTGTCTGTTAGTTTTGTTCGAACTATTCTATTTATTTATATCTAGCTTCTGCTGTTGAACGGCGGCTGTTTATTTGTAGCAGACGTTTGTCAAACCCGAAATAAAAGTTTTTTAGTTAATAGTTTTGCTTTATAAATTTAAATACTGCTGGCGAGCTAGCTGGTAGTAAGTTGCCGTTATAAAATGGCAACATTTATGCTTCCGATAAATTCTAATTCTAGCTATAAGATATATAATATCATCTGGGAAATCTTTTGATGGGAACCCAAACATATTCAGATATCAAGTATGTCTAAAACAAGTAGGTCGAGTAGAATTGCTAATATCTCAGGTAAATTGTAATGGTTTTATGGTATACTGACTCGTAAACATCTGTTTATGAGCTCTGTTTCTATGGGTAAAGATTCTTTTTACGGGCTAGCCCGTAAAAATTATTACGGGCTCGTTATCATCAATACCATATCAACATACATATTTATTTCAAACGTTCATATATATCTTGCTTATTGTGCTGTACTGCTTCAGTAAATGAAAGAATTATTTATTAAACATTTACAAGTTAGTATACCATAAAACAATGTACAATTCTCGACCGTTACACGAACCCTGCGTGCTCGCACGGATAACAACCTGGCTAATCGCTCGCTTTTTAGGTACCGTACTGTACAACTCGCACGTCAAGTTCTAAGTAACGGTCTTGCAATGTATTGCAATTACTATTACAGAGGGAATAAAATTAAAGAATAATTTAATTTGAAGATTAAAATCCATTGAATTTCAATTTTATTTTATGACTCCAAACTAAAAAAAGTAAATTTAACATTTTTAAAAATTCAAGATAACTTGTTATTAACTGTCTGTAGCATCTATGTATTTTATTACCTAGATGGGTTAACACTAAAAGGGTACAAACCGCAGTACATATTACGATGTAATAATAACGGGAAATGTAAAACGTTCATAGTCGATAAATTTTAATTGTTAGTACATCTAACAGGTCGAATTTTCAGTTTTTATACATTCTGTATTTACATCAGTTGCTTCTATTTCGATTGATTGTAATTAACGCTGTGACACGTAATAGATAGCCAATACTAGAAACATTACTGGGAATCAACATGCAACCCAATGTTATACATTCTTTATGAAGCAATGAGGGTTTTGTGTATTCTGATCGATTTTGAATTTGTTCAAGGCTTAACGTTGTAACTTCGTCTTATAGTCTACAACTATTACGAAAATTTAACCATAATTCAATTTATAGTCAGCGGTATAAAATGAAATTTCCAATATAATTTTGCGATAAATTGCAGGAAATTGGTTTAACTTATTTTGACTTTATATGCTAAAGGAATTTCAATTGTATACTAGAAGAGTTTTTAGTACTTGATTCATCCATAGTTGCTTATTTTATGAATGTTCTAAAATTTAATATAGCTGGTAAGATTACTAAAATACGCAACAAAAAAGAGAAAATATAGAATATTAAATGTCGTTGCAATAAAAAAAACAGAATTCTTCATTAAATTCAAAAAATAGAAGATAAATTGATTATTCATACTATAACTACTAGCCCAATTATGTATAAGAAAAAATTTATTGAAAATAATATCTGACCTTACACTATAAAATTGTGTTACTAGTATTATGTACCAATAAAAGTGACAGTTTTGTACTTTTACATTAACTAATTTTTTATATACTAATTGAAATCTGCAAAAGTATATTAGGAGTGAATGTCATGAAACGCATCTCTACATATGATGACCAATAGAGGCAAAAAGAAAACGTAGTAGATTAATATGCGGGGTAATTCATTTTCTTTTTCGGAAAACTTCACCATAGTATTCTGACTGACCAAACTAATGAAAACAGTTTAAATAAACACATATCCGAAAATGTGCCATTTTCGAGATATAGAGTATTGCAGTTTTCAAAAATCAATTTCCAAAAAATACGTATTTAATAAAATTAGCAATAAATAAATATTTCAATAACGACTATATTACAACTATTATCTAAGTAGATATTCAAAATGAAATCCACCAACTTTCGATACATTTTCTACAACGTAGAATCAATGAATCGATCGCTCTAGATGTTTGCAGTGAACTTTACCTCATATCATTACAAGCTTCTTCAATTCGTAAAAAAGAAATAGTTTTAAATGTGAGTGTTAAGTATGTTACATGTAGATAACAACGCTTCAATTAAAAAAAATTAATAAAAGTAATGATAGTGAGTATTTTATGATAAGTTAGTAAATTGCGTTAATATTAAACATATAGCCATATAACATAATGTAGTTGTAATTAAGTTGTGTATTGATATAAAGGTGAAAAGTAGAACTGTAGGAATGATAAACGGACGTTGACAGTACAGATAAAGTTTAAAAAATACGTTGAGAAACTGCTATTTTGATTTCATTTCGGTTTAAATGGTAATAGAGAAAATTAAACAGTGTACTATCAAATACCATGGCTAGCACACCTGAGTGTGCCAAATGTGGTGACAACTGTATTGTCAACACTAAATTCGTTTCTTGCAAATTAAGTATTGACAATCACCATGCGCATGCAAGAAAAAAGTTTATACTCAGAAGCTGTGAGAAATAAGGAATCTCCTTTGATAGTTAAACCTAAAAAGAAATTAGACAGTAACACACAACGAAACATGATATTGCGCAAAAGATTATGCCAGCTGAAATTGCTGTAGCTGTTACAAGAATGAAATCAGTCGGTGAAGGTAACATACTGCGAAAATAAGGAAGCCCGTAAAAACTACCAGGAATTTCAGTCAATGAACTTTCTGAAAATTACAAAGTCGAATCACCAAAAATATTAATTGTTGGTGCAAAAAATGAAGAAGTTGAAGATGAAAGTACTTTTATTAGTAATACTAAAAGGCAAGATTTTGGTGATACTGTAATAATTAATGATGAGGATTTAAGAATTGTGAAAAAATACTTTACACGAGACAAGACACGAAATAATGTAATCATTGAAGTAGCACCGTATGTTTTTAGTCAGATAATAATTAATAATGTAGAATATTCTCAGGATGGTAACGCTATCGGGCATATGAATACATAGGTGTACTCCGATGGTTCAAATGTTAAAGATACAATCACAAAACGTTCAACTGTTCATTTAACAGAAATATCTGTCCAGAATGTGGTGGTGATCACAAAAGTACAGAATGGTCAACCACCAAAATTTAAGTTAACTGTAAATATGAAAGTGATAATAAACAGTAATCATTCAGTATTTGACAGAGAATGTGTATATTACAAACGGGCTTTGGATCAAAGTAACTCAAGAGTGCAATACATATAGCAACTAGACCTGAATATTCCTGAATAAAATAATGAATTGATAGTATGTGGTAACATAGAAGGATTAACGCCTTACATTAATGAGCTGAGAGAATGTCCCCCTTTAGGGCTGTGACTGAGACCCATATTACATCCAATGTTAATGATAGTGAAATTACGATTGGAGGATACAATCATATTTTAGTAGAATCAAACAGCCGACATACAGGATGGTGTATAATTTACTTGAAAGAAAATATAAGCTTTACAATAGCTCAGAGAGTTGCCGTTACATTAAATTTTTGGGCGTTATTATAACAATAAAGTGTAGTGGAAAACCTATAATTATTGGTTTAATCTATCGATCACCAAATGGCAATATAGACTACTTCGGGAATTTTTTGATGAACTACTAAAATATGACATTGTAAACGATAATGAAACTTACATAATGGGTGATTTTAATATTGACCATTTATCTGAATCTGTGATGACTAAGAGGTTTAAAAATTTTAAATTAAAAATTATAAAGTAACCAACAAGAGTTATGAAAAATTCATCGACACTAATTGACTGGATTGTAGCAAATAATCTTACTGTTGCAGAACTGGCGTAATTTTCCAAAGTTGTCAGATCATGAGATGGTTGATTTTCACATAAAGTTGAAGAGTAGGATCTTAGAAGAGTGTACTTATAAGCGCAAAATTAATGAAAAAACTCTCAATCAACTTATACTAGATTTAATAGGAAAATATTCGGAAATAACCTCTACAGATGTAAATATAGCATATATACATTTTCTTAGTAATATCATACAAAGTCTTGACCATATGACCATTGCAGATATGCCCAGTGGAAAAAATTAAAAATAGTCCATCTTCTCCCTGGATTAATACATTAGTTAGGACTTGCTCAAGTGTCACGTAACCATGCCTATAAAAAATTCAAGATTACTCAAAAAGAAGATTAGGAAGATTAAGCTAAAGCGAAATCAAGTAGCAAGTATAACAAGGGAAGAGGAAAGACTGTACTATGAAAGAAAAATAGATAACCCAAAAAATGATATCAAACAAATGTAGAGAACAATTAAAGAACTATTAGGACAGAAAAAAAACTTGGAAGTTGATAAAATATTGTTTAATGGATGTCATGAATTACTACAGTGACAGCATTCAAGAAATTGCAGATAGCATAGAAACTAAACGGTTTCCAGTGTTGCCGTATCAAGTACAACCATCTAAAAAGACTATAAGTATCTAGCTACAAAAAAAAATAAATTTTAGTGAATTAAATAAAATTGTACTCTTTAAAAAATAAAAGCTTTTATGATGAGTAACTCAGTGTTAAACTGTTAAAGGATTTGTTTTGTGTGATTGGATATCCGCTTCCGAACTTAATTAATACTGTTTTATTAGAAGAAGGTCAGATACCGTTGAATCTAAACATTAGTGTGATTGTGCCAATAGCAAAAATTCTATTTCCTGCTTGTTCCGAGCAGTGCCGACCAATAAATCTCTTACCAATCATTGATAAAATCATTAAAATTATTGTAAGGGATCAGCTACAATATTTCGTTGAAAGAAATAACATTTTATATGTGTGGCAGTTTGGCTTTAGAGAACGACACTCGTATTAAACAGCTATGCAGTGTGTATGTGAACAATGGAGAAAAGAAATAAACAATAGTACTGTGGTCCTAAGTGTCTTCCTTGATTTGAAACTTGCCCTTGAAACGATAAATCGTAAGCTACTAATTGATAAATTAAGATCATATGGTATTCAGTCCGTAGCTCTAGAGTTAATTGAAAATTATATGAATAATCGATATTATGTGGCAAAGCTAAGCAATATTAAATCTAGCAAAACAATAAGTAAATACAGTGTGCCTCAAGGAAGTGTCTTGGGCCCATTGCTATTTATTATCTATATTAATGGTATTCAAAATGTATGTTCAAATCTCACTTGTAAATCTCACATTTAAATATCTGTAGCCGGAAAAAGTTATGAAGAAATAACCAAAACTAAACGATAAATTGGGTCTTCTATATTATTGGTTATGTAGCAATAAGTTAAAAGTAAATACCGGTCCTTCTTAAAAGGTTCTTTAGTTTGTGAAGGAATTCGTCTTTTTAATGCCTTGCCCAACGATATTAAAAATGCGCAAACAATCAGCACTTTTAATAAGAAACTTTGTAAACATCTAAAATCTCAAACATAACCATAAATTGCTAATTATTATTTGTAAAAAATAGCTTGCGCTAAATAAATAAAGATTATTATTATCATTACCTTGAACTAAATGTACACTGTACAGCTTTGCCGTTGACATTTGCCATGTAAAAACAACTAATAAAAGTTATTTTTATTTCCTAATAACAAACCTTTATTTTTAGACTTGAACCTTCTTTTCACTCACCGAATCAATTAAGGTTTATTATTGATGTGTCTCTAACATACATCTTTCTAGCATAAATAACACCAATTATACGAACATAACCTACAGGGCTTTCATTTTTTACAAACTTACAAGTTAACAACTTATTCAGTAACTTGATAATTAGTTTGACAAAATGAAAAGTATGACAGGTTCGGCGTAGACAAGCGGCGATGAAATAAATACTTGAGCATATTATGGAACGGACTACTTAGCAAGCAAATTATGAAATATGTTGTCGTAATATAATGATTATCATGCATAAAATGTTGACTATGAAAACTTTTAATAATTGTTGGACTTTATTGCACACATACTGGTATTTTGCAGGAATTGTTGTATGTGTATCCCGCGTGGATTTGGAATAAATAATAAGAAAACATCAATACTGATGAGTATTTCTTCCATTTCATATTTCTTTACTAAAGTTCTTCTAAAGGTCTTTACTAAAGTTCATGTAACCATTGGAATATAAATGTAGTACTCGAAACTTGCCAGAGAAAATTAAATATGCATGGTGATTCAGAAATAAAGGTAATCCTTTAAATGGTAGGTATAGGGGAGGCAGTAGAGCTAGTTTACCTTGACAAGTAGAGGTCAAAAACGAAGTTTTCCAGAAAATTAATTTTAAAGTTTTTTTTGGATCCGGTCCTGACCTTGGAGACTTTTGGATCTAAAATTCATTAATAATAATAATAATAATAATTACTATAACCCATAACCTTAACCAAGGCCCCCAGAAGCTATAAGCTTGTGCGGGAGGGAGGGGGCGATTATTATTATTATGTAGGCCCAATGTGCGGCTGCAGCCGACTTATAGATGGAACAGCGCAAATCCCACATTTGTGTTACAGCTAAGGGAAACTGCAGAAAACCTTAACCAGATCTGCCAGCGCCGGGAGTCGAACCCGGGCCGCTTGGGTGAAAGTCCGGCACGCCAGACATTACACTACCAAGGCTGTTTAAACTTAAACTTTAAAATTTATTTTCCGGAAAACTATTCGTTTTTGACCTAAACTTGTAAAGGTAAATTAGCTCTACTGCTTCCCCTCTACCTATCATTTAAAGGGTAACTTTTATTTCTGAATCACCCTGTATAAGGAGCGGCATTCTCTGTGTCAAAATAGATATGATAAATTTTTAAAACTGCAGCATCTGAACAGCAGTTGTAATTACGTTAAATTTCTGAAGATATATGGATTAATTCTCTGATTCTTTTTGATATATCTAAGCAATCTTACAGAATTACACAGTTGCACCATGTACAAGTACTAAATTAATAATAAGGTAAAGTTAAACATTATATCTTCAATTTACAAAGATATGAAATATATAAACAATTTACAAGAACAAATTAACATATATACATTAGGGAGTATCGAAAAAAACTTTTTTTGAAAATTCAAAATTTCAAATTCATAAAAAGTTCTCTCTATAGACCCACATATACTACAAAAATTTTGGTCCAATTGAAACAAATGTAGGTCTCCCGTAAGACGCTAAAGTTTATAATTTTCTTCAAAATATTAAATTTTTTTATAATGGACGTAGTGATTTGTTTTTCCAAATTGAAAAATTTTTAACAATAGAATGTGAAATAAAAATATAAAAAAAGTATTACATTAAGGCAACATTTAGGTCTCCCGCAGTTGGCCTGAAGTTGACTAATTTTAATAAATTTAGCTTATTTTCATAGTCCATCTAAATTAGTATCTAATCAATCTAACGATCCAACACTTGTTTTTTCAAGTCTCAAATATCTTTAATATGATCTGAGAGAAAATAGAACGTTCTGACAACAAAGCATAAGTAGTCGGAGGTTGGTCGCAGCGCAGGTCGCACCACGCAGGTGGCGTGAGCTGTTTCTATTCATTTGTCATTTAGCTTGCAGTAGGTGTTATAAGTGCTTCGTGTGTTTTACCGCTGCTTTATGGGCTTACTAATTCCCTTTTTTAAAGTTAACAATTATAATTAGTGTTCTTTAGTGAATTCAGCGTGGCTCTTGTGTTTGCATGATGAATCATGAGTAAAAAACGATCAGGGTGAAAAAGTAAAAAATTCTTCAGGGGCTATTAGAAAAATTTAAACACCTACAAAGCGTCTATAGATAAGTTCAAATACAATATTGTAAATAGTCTTCGATATTTGTTCTTGTAAATGTGATCTTAACAACTGGCGTTGCCTAGCTGCAAAGAATGTTCCGCCAATAGAGCGTGAATCTTTAAATTATCAACGTAGTCTTAGATTTATGAGAATTGGAGGTTGTGGAGCCCCTAAAGATTTATTTATTTTTTCACCCTGGTCGTGGAGTCTCAAAATCATATATAAAATGTTGTTCGTAGTACAAACAGGGCCAGAAGCCTTCTTCCATAACTATTCAAGCTTTACAGCCACTCGCATATACTACGCTATTGCCTTTTTTGTTGGCTGATGACAACCCTCTGATTGCAACTGCTTCGAACCCATTCAAAATACTTCAAAACATTTCATTTAGTTGGCAGTACACTAAAATCACTTATATCTTTGGGTTGATCGATAATCGGCATTTCCGTAGATTTTCGCGTTAAGTGGGTTTCTTTACTCATGATCGTAGACACAAAAACCACGCTGAAATCACTAAAAACACTAAGTATAATTACTAACTTAAAAAAAAGAATTAATAAGCCCATAAAGCAACGGTAACACACACGAAGCACTTACAAACGGAACAGTTCACGCCAACTGCGGTTCGACCTGCGCTGCGACTAAGCCATGCCTACTTATGTTTTGTTGTCAGTACGTTCTATTTTCTCTTAGACCATGTTAAAGATATTCGAGACTTGAAAAAACAATAGTTAGATCGTTAGATTGGTTGTTCTCATCACCAGATACTAATTTCAGTCCAACTGCGGGAGATCTAAATGTTGCCTTAGAGTAATACTGCTTTTTATATTTTTATTTCACATTCTAAAAATTGTTAAACAAATTTTAACTTGGAAAAACACTTCGTCTTTCTTTATAAAAAAATATGGGAATATTTAATATTTTGAAGAAAATTATAAACTTTAGGCGTCTTGCGGGAGACCTAATTTTTTTCAATTGTGCCAGATTTTTTTGTGGTATTCGTGGGGTCTATAGAGACAGCTTTTTATCAACTTGAAATTTTGAATTTCCAAACAAGGCTTTTTTCGATACACCCTAATATAGTACATATGAAGTTCATAAATACTACTGTGCCCAAAGGGGCGAAGTTCAGTATAGTCAGCAAGTCAACATAGTAGTTGACAGACTGATCTACCACTTAACACCAACTCAAAGAAAAAACATCATTTACTGTTAATCAAGAAGCGGCGGATTTAAAAGATCTTTGAAGTATTTGTGAGTTGTGCAATGTAATTATTAATCAATGCTTATTTCTTAAATTGTGGTTGTGAATTATAGTTGAAAATTGTATTTTATTTTATTTAGAGGTAAGGAGGAATTTTAGTAATAATTGTTTTATGATAAAGGCATGCAGCATGTAAAATTCTTCTATTATGCATATTGTGCCACTAAACTTCACTGATCTTAGAAAAAACAGATTCATATTTCCTGATTCTAAAAATCAATCTCAAAAACAACTATTTTGTATTCTTTGTATTCTTTGTATTCTTCATAAATAGAATCATAGTAATTAAAATAAGATAAACTTAAAGATTCCCACAAAACGTCTTTAATACTTTGACTTCATAATGTTCTCTGATTATAAATTATTTTAAGATTCATGAAAGCTTGATTTGTGGCATTAGATATCATAAGTTCTTCAAATTTTAGTTTTGAGTCAATTAGTAGATGTTTTTGCCAGTATCAGTACACAATATTTACATTTTTCACTTCAATATCAAAAGTAGTCTTAAAACTATTTCTGAGTTTATCCATCCCAAACAACATTACAACGGTTTTACTGGCATTGATCCTTAAGCTATGCGATTGTGAGTATTGAACGAGAGAGTCCATTCATCATTTATTAACTGCACAGCTAAACCCACACCTTCAGTAGCAAAAGAGTAATGTAACTGAGTATCATCAGCATATAGATTATAATTACAATAATTTAACTACCAAAGTTGCAAGTATATATTGTATACAAGAGTGGCCCAAGAATTAAACTTTAACTGGCAAAAAAGCTGACATTTGTTCATTGAAATACTTTTTGGCTCCTGTTACTTATATAACTCTTTGTAAGTGGTATAGCTCAGCGGCGTGCGGTGAGAATTGAGGCTAGGGAAGCAACCACGATTTTAATTTTAATATACCTAGGTACAGGCGCGGATTCACGGAGGGAATGGGGGATGTCCCCCCCCCCAATTTAGAAATAAGTATATATAGAATAGAAACAAATAATGTTTGTTTAATTATTATTTATTAAAACAATTAGTTTTCCAAAAACTTTCCCCTGAAAATAATTCTCTGGATCTGCCCCTGCTAGGTACAATAAAAAACAGTGTTATAGTTATTAAGCTTACAAGTTTTTCAAAGAACTTATGGAATTTGATTATTATTCTTTATTTTAAAAAACTACTACTATGTATTTATAATGCAACTCGATCTTCCGGTTTTTTTTTAGCAAAATACCTGTGCAGGTTTGAATCTTTGTTGTTAAATTTAAAAGTTCTGGTTTTGATCTGCCTTTCTCAATAATTTGTAATTTATCTCCAAAACTGTATGCAGAAAAGTCTTTATTAATAACTTGCAAACTGAACAAAAAATCGTACCGATTCGGATGTATCGGAAGTACTTGAACCTTCCACCGAAGCAGCTGAATTTGTAGTCATGACGATAATGCAATTTTAAATTTGCATACCTACAGAGCAAATCAAATAGAATTATTTGTCTTTAAAAAACCCAACTAATATAAATTGAAATAAAATGTGACAAAATACAGTCTCATTCGCATATTTACATTACTTAAGTAACATTAAATTTAACAAACACTAAATCGAACAAATAACCAAATTAATAAATAAACATTTGGGCATGAAGCACACAAAAAATAACGACCAAACAATGCTAACCGCAACCTAATCACCACGCCCGCTGATCCACTCCAAGGTTAGAAGAAGAGCAGTTATAAGCAACGAAATCAGTGCTTATATGCAGTGTATGTAACACATTTGAATCGGTATTACTTTTCCCTGCAAGTTTAATGAGCCTAATTTAAAATAGTACTCTAAATAATTATACTTTTTGCTGTATGGAATTGATATTGAGCTTTAAGTTGATTAAATACTACAAATTTAAATAAACGATAACCATAATTTTATAAAAATATTTTTGTTAGCATTGGTTTTTATTTTTAATAAATTCTCAAGGGAAGCATTGCTTCCATTGCTTCCATGGACCGCACGCCACTGGTATAGCTTTAGCATCTAGACCAACAACATGCAGTACTTTTAGATGTCATTATTTATTGTTTCAAAAACCTTCTGAGTAATTGGCTCTGGCATGGAGTAAATGCAGGAACAGTACTTTCACTTAAAATGTAAAAGATAAATATACCACCAAATATATAAATAAATTAACACATCTTATAATACAGGATGATTTATATGTAAATTGAAAGATTATACTTTAATTTTATTAAATGCTATTTTGAAGAACGTGTTCATTTATTTATGTATTTTGGGTATTTTCATCTTTTATGTTTTAAATTATACGGCACTACAACTTCTCCCTCCCCAACAATTTTCTTGGTCCACCGGATATGCTGCACCTACTTCATGCTATGCCAAGAAAAACGAATGGGTGGTGCGAGGGAACCTCTAAATGAAATTTTGTGAAACTTGGCATGGAGTAGGTGCAGGGCAGTACTTCACTCTCAGCAACAAGAAACAGTCATATCGCGGACCAACAAACAAATTTCGAAGTAAAGGTAAAGGTTTAAAGGATAAAATATACTTATCATTCATATCATAACTAGAGTAGTGTCTAGCATGCTAGACTCTCACCTGAGCGGCGGCCGGGTTCGACTCCCAATCTGGTTAAAGTTTTTCTGCAGTTTTTCCTTAACTGTAACACAAATGTGGGATTTGGGCTACACCATCTGTAAGTCAGCTGCAGCCACACGATGGGCCTGCGTAACAATATTAATCGACCCCCTCCCTCCCGCACAAGCTTTAGCTTATACTAGTTAGCCAGGTAATGGGTTGTAGCAATTATTATTATTATTATTATTATTAATATTATATATTAATCATATTAACACCTCTAAATAGAAAGGGCTCTATCTTGATGTTTTTAGGCAAGTTTACTCACTAGTGAGTAGAAATAACTTGATATCCACTGTAGAGTGGCGATTGGCTGCTATTGTAGATAGCAACCAATAACGTACTTATATTTCATATTATTACTAAAATCCCATCATCAGTCGAGAGTGTCAAATTAATTACTGCTATCATAAAAATGCTTCTTTTTTGTCAGGTTTACTATACTAGACCATAGTAGTTAACAGTTGCCCGTCAGGGTGTGCTGTGCAGTGTGTCTTTTTTTCCAATTTTTACGTTTTCGAATGTTCGGATTCTTGAAATTATGTTATAATTATATTATACATATTATACAATCAGATCAAATATAACAATAAAATTTGTGTAAACTTACACAACAAAAACAAAACAAACCCCCCCCCCCCACCCAGAGGCCATTTGTCAGTTAGGCACTGCTTTTGTACCATTGTTTTCTACCCTTTTCCATCTCTAGTGAGGCCTTATATTTCACCAGCATCACTAATTAACCATTTAATTACGAGCGTAATGAGTTTTGTTTCAAAATGTTTAATTCAAAAAATGGTTTTTTAAATATATTTTTAACTATAATTAACACTTTGCAAGAAAGATGTAAATGATTAGAACTGCACAACAATTTGTACATATAAAACATAAACATTGTAACTTATAGAACAAGAAAAAACTCTCCGTCCCTTGCCATTGGATAATGGATCCCAACGTTGCCAGTCCGACACCGTACATATACATTATAACTTGTAACAACATAACTCAAACAAAAGTCAATTTCAAGACAAAAAAAACTACGTGGTTAATCGATATGTTTTCCAAAGTTTGAGACGGAAGATGCCGTTTCTTATTATATACGAGGGTAGCACCGGACATTCCTACTACGGAAACTAACAAATAAAGTGTACCAAAGGAATCAAACATGCCATGAAACAAGGTTTTATTGATGTCTAGTTTGACAATTCAAATTAAATTTTGATAACTGCAACATACAAGCTAATATCAAACTAAGTGTTGTGCAGTAAAAATGAATTTAATGGGAGAAAATCTTAGAACCATGATTTATTATGAACTTAAAAGTTCCCTAACTCCGAAAGAATGCGTTGCAGCACGACTTCGTGCTGCGAATACAGAACGAATACGACTATTAGCCTCACACACCTGAGACACCCCCACCTCCTGATTGGCATAGGCTGGGTCTCCGTCGGGGCTCACCAAGCCTTAGTTATGGTAGGGCGGGGTAGCTAAATTCTGGGACATGCTAGGCAGATCCAGTTTCCTAGTCCACACTTGAAGTTAAGCTCGTCTTGACAGTAAGTCTGTTGAAAGACAGTGAAAGATTGATGGACTAGGGGTGATGAAACTTCCTCGGCGATGGAACCATACGGGTGAGCTTGTAGATAGCGTGGATAGGCAACTATGCTTCCATCAGTGCGAACTGGTATCTCTTACAAAAGTCAGTGCCGCGCTAATTGAGCATAACTCGACTCGTGGATCCTAAGGGGACCGCGGTCATACGCTTAAAGGCACATGTGCCAAGTTAAAATATCTAAAAATATAGATCTTAATCAATCTAGTAAAAGTAAAAAAAAATGAAAGCCTGTTTCTATTCAAAACCGGGACCTACAGTAACTGTCGTGCTTAAAAATAAACGTACTGTTGGTACACAACAGTATTGTCTGCAGACGTTATTAAAAAGGCTCAATTACTTAAATTTTTAGAAGCGTCCGGGTTAAAACTGCTAGATCATCCATCATACAGTCCTAAGCAGGCAACTTCCGATTACTCCTTATTTTCTCGACTAAAGAACAAAATGAGTAGTGTACGATTTGCAATTACCGAAGACGCAGCAGAATGCTTCAAAAAACCTTGTTTTGAAGTGGCATCAAAATAGTGAAATGTATGCTATGAAAACTGGTTTTACTGAATGCATAAATAAAAGGGAAATATTTTGAAAGGCAACAATGAAAATCATTTTTGGCTACAAGATTGTGTTTTATTAGATTGCAGATATTTTCCATAATATCCTCGTACTTAGATTTCTCTGGCAAGTTTCCTGTACTATATTTTTATTTCGTGCATTACATAAACTTTTATAAAGTCTTTACGAAGTGAAAAAGAAATATAAAATGGAAACAATACTCATCACTATTGATTTTTGTCTATTATTTACCCCAAACCCACAACGGAATATTTGGGAAAGCATAGAGACAAACAATTCGAAACCAATCAACAATCTATACTTCAATTTATATCCGCTTGTTAGCGCAGTAGGAAACCAAAAACTGGTGTGATGTCTGCTGCTCTTTTAACAAAGAATAATAGTCTTTTGAGAAAAACTCTTTGGCGTTGATAATAAACTAAGAAGATATAAAAAAGAAAAAAAGTACTAAATTATGACCATTGATTTTAACAATTCTGTTACAAATTGCCTGTTAGTTGAAATTGTTAATTGAAATTAGTTATTTAAACTCAAAATCATTAGAAAGATCTGTAAAATAGCAGATAGTGTGAGACGAATGGGAAGGGTGAGTTGCCCTTCTGCATAAATATTTCATATTAGAAATTTTGATGTGCTGTAACGTTCGAAATTACAGCTTTAACGACATTTTGATATTGGCAAAGGTGGGTAACCAAACAGTGGTCAGCAAGAAATTTTGAAAGGGAGTGTTTGATGGAAGTTTGATCGCCTGTAAATGAAGGTTTAATTTCAAACTGTAATATCCTTTGGAAAATTCGTTGTTGCAACAGAAAATAAAAACTACAAAACATCTGCTGCTCGAATCAGCCGATGTTATACCCAATTTGCTTTTAATAACTAATTAGTTGAGGGCGGTGTTTCCAAACTTCATTTAAAATAGAACACTTTTTCTCTTATATTTCAGATTAAATAAAAAAGAGTTGAAATGTTTTAAAATAAAATAAAAATAAACAGTTAATCTGCTTTTAACTCTCCTAATAGATTGTATAAAAAACTAATAATAAAAGGTAACTAACGGATAGTAAAAGTTCGTTAATGGATAAAGCAACTGTACATATTATATAAGGCTCTTCTAAATCCGGTCTAGGGCATAATAAATAATTATGTCACAATCAGTATGAAACGCTAAATGAGTCAGAACAGTATGTAGTTATCATTTGCAGCTAAAATTCTCCAACTTCATAGATCATAAAAATACAAATTCCTGTTAAAGTATAGCCAGCAGTCGAATGTAAATATTGGACCTTTTTTAGGATTAGATTACGCTATCCAGATCATCAGAAATAGAAGTATAAGGTAATCCCATAATATATTTTTCTCCCTGTCATATAGACGATCTACAGGCATGATGATGCATTTAAGCACCAATTATTATTATTACTTCTTAATACCTTAAATAGCCGAAGTAGTTAATGGTTTTCATCTGTCTGTTTGTATGTGTGTTACCATGATAACACTCTTCAGACTTGATGGATTTCTACCGCATTTGGCATAAAGGATCATGGGAGTCAGATACCTATTGAAAACAGGCTTGGTCCGATTACACCCATTCTAGAAATTGAAGAACTCTCTGCTCTCGGATAGCTTCTGCTACTTCGCTATAGGTTTAAAATAATGTTTATGATAATGTACAAAATATTGAATTTTCGATTGCTATCAACAATTAATTACATTAAGGGGACATCGTGACAGCGATTTCATAGATTTTGCTAAACAAAATTAAACCGTTAAAGACATTCGACTCAATGCTTTATTTGAATTTTAAAAAATCTTCACATGTAAGTGAAAATGTGTTATTGTGTATGTAGCAGAGGTGCGACTTGAGGAAAAAATTATCCGAATTTGATCAGACTAAATCGTATCAGTACCGAACTGCTTTCCGAGATACAATCGAAATATCCGAATTCGAACTTTATTTGATATCAAATTTTTGTCCGATATTCGAGTTTTATCCAACGTCCGAATCTTTTATCCGAATTTTGTCATCAACTCATGTCAGACATTTTATAGATACATATTATTGATCGCAAACGCCAACCTTTAAGATTTTAATTAGTATAACGATATTAAACTATAACGATATTTAAACTAAATACAAAACAACCGCCGCACGATGGACGTCAATTATAACACCAATAAAATTTAAATACTGAATACTTACTGCAATTGCTTACTTCACAATAAAAACGATACTTACTGGATATTAATGCACCCAATGCTGAGATCTCTAATTCTGCAGATTCAAATACAGGTGTGAGTGTTAACCCCAAAAGCTTCTGATTAATTAATAGAGTCAGGAACACAAAAAATAGTGGGCGCCACCAAACTGACTGATATTCATATAGTTTTTGTAGCATGCGAGAAGTCATCAGTTTGGGAATAACTTAAAATTGATGTTAAATTAATCACACATTAGTCATTAATAAAAAAAATCTTAATTGACAAAACTATCAGCAGTTCGTTGAGCCTAACTATATCAAACGATAAATAAATTTGAAATCTGTATATTGAATAAAGATAGTATAACAATAGTATAAAGATATACAACAACAAAGTTAGATACAAATTATTATTTCTAAAGGTTAATTAATTTTGGGATCCCAGTTAACCGGATTTTACATAAACAAGTCATCTAAACTATCAATACCTTGAAACAGTTATCCTTAATCCAAAATAATTTTCATAACTTCCTTGCTCAAACAGAAGGCTTCAAACATATTTCACTAAAACACAATAATTACCATACACATAAAATTCACTACAAAACTGCTGATCTGGAAAATCAATACGGGAAGCAAATTTTCTGAATTTTGAACTATCTGGTCTTTATTTTAACGGCGAACTTCAACATGATTATTTGCAATAATCTCAACTAAATAATAAATTCTTTATTATTATAATAATAACTGGAACGGTACTTAGATTAACTTGAATGCTGCTTTAGAATACTTGTTATAAAATTCTTGCACTACAGGAAACGTGCTATGATTATTAATTTACTATTATTATTAATAAATGCGTCAATGTGTTAATTTAAGACTCCACTGTTGATTAGCTTTAAACAAATTCTTTTAAGCCAATACAACGTTCAAATAAGCGGGAATTAACACTATTCTTTAATAGCAAATATGCGGCAAGAGAATTATTCTTACGTGAGTGAAAATTCACCAAGTTAGAATTTCTAAATAATCCTCTTCACTGAATTAATTCCCTAACAACAAAATCTCTACGGTATAACAATAAAATTTGCTACGTTCTAAACTGTACTGTAAATATGTGACGGTAATGTCACTTGCTCGCGACGGCCTTAACCGGTGCACCTTTAGTGCACCCCCTAACTTTGGGCTTCAAGAGCCGCTGTTCGACTGCCTCGGGAATTCGAAAACTACCCTCACTTTAAAATAAAATAAAGAGAGGGATATTTTAAAACCACCACTAATATAAAAGCTGACTATAATTTAAACTAATAAGAAATAGCCATATAAAATCTTTCTGGAATATTCTACGAGGGTTTACAGGGTCAAAGACTTGCTTCGTAGCGAGAAACTGGATACTTTTACATTTGGTGCAGCCTATTTCTTATGTGTCTGCGTTCAGAGAATCTATTTATCGAAAGCACAGGTAAACACGTATAGGAAATATAAATTTGGCTTAAATGCGTATTTTGACGTATCATATCATTAAAAAGGCAAATTTATTTCTGTATTTTATTCTAAAAGCAATTTCATCTGTGTGAAAACACTTTGGAGTGACCTTTGATATTAAAGAAAACACCATTTGATTCGAAGTAAAATCTGGAATATTAACCCAACGAAAATATACTGAAATATACAGGGACGTCCTAAGATTATTTACGTTTAATGCATTTAAAATTGCATTAAAATTAAATCGAGAATTTTAACACGTTACATTGGAGCGTTAGTATATTCAGATACAGCTCTGTATAGCTAAAACGATTTTAAGATTTTATAATGATGCAGTGAGTCTAGGTAAATACATTATCATATAAGTAAAAGTTCAACTTATCAATCAATCAATATTTTCAAACATTTCGCTAACTTTCGAATAGTAGGATAACTCTTGTATAATCATAACTTTTGGATAGTTAATTTTTGGTAAACTTCGGACAACCGAATACTTTCAGATACTCGGATATTAGATCTGATCCATATTCGATCCAGTCTGATCCAAACTCAACTAGGATCTGATCAAATACGGATTTCGGGTGACCAAGTCACCTCTAATATGTAGTAATGCATGCACTACACGTCTTAGCCACTTTTGCACGTACAGTCTTTTGCAACACTTTTTAATTTCAATTTAAAACAATGAAGTTCAATTATTTAACTGCTAATGTAGGAATAAGACGTTTACTCTACTCAGAATTGTTTTCATAAAAATCAATAATCAAAATCCGCAGAAAACTGGAAAATTAAAATTAATTAAATGTAGTAACTCTGTATTCAAATACACCACAAATCGTTATACTATATGCAGCTAAGTATGTAAAGGCGTTACTTGCCTAACAAATTTAAAATATTTTGAATTTATTCAATTTATTCCTGTAGCTAAAATACGTTTAATACGACACTGTATTATATCTCGAATTTGTTACTCACGCTTTATAATAAACTTAACACAAACCTTGTGTAACAATATTTCGTATTTATTCCTTGTCGTTTATAATAATTAGGTCCAGCTGATTTTTAGATTTATTTATACCCCATTTGACAATTAAAGAGTGTATATTGTGCCAAATGCCTTTGTAATAAAAATTTGATAGCCTGAGAAAATAACAACTTTGTTGAGAGCAAACATATTTTATTCTAGGAATTGCGAAAGGCAACCTTGTATATTTATCATTTGTGAACCGGCTTAAGCAGAGTGTTCGAGAAATTTCCATGGATCTCTCCTTCTTCGATAAATCCATGCTTTGCAAAATTCAGAATTTAGGGAGATCAAAGGATTGATAGGAAGAACGCAACCAGAGTCCGATAGACATAGCAGTTTTGCATCCTGTTGAAGTGAATTTTGTGTGGAATGGTTAAACTTTGAAGTTAGAGATTTGTTAAGTTTAAACCATTTCGAATTAAATGCTTATTCCGCTGAGGTTCGGGTAACAACTAACAAAATTTCTGCATAACTACAACGTGTTAATATGAAGAAAATTCAATTAGCTAGGAAAACGTTGGATTTGGTTGCTTCCGTGGCTACAACAAATTAAGAGCATTATAGGTGAGCAAACGAAATTCTTTATTTAAACTTTTGATAACATAAACAAAGATTTATATGTGCGATAAGTCTCTAAACTTAATATAGAAGCAGTTCCTGTTCCTATTTTGTTTTGTGACAAGAAACGAGTTTTTATCAAGTTACATAATCGTTCGCTAGTTATTATTATTATTGAATTTAATGTAATAAATCCCATTTTTATTTTTATTTCTTTCTTCTAGAAATTATGCAAAACCGTTGTATTAAAATTAAAACAAACTGACTAATATTATTTACAAATCTTTTGTTACAACTGGTACCGTGTTTTATAATTGAATTGTATTATCAAGGATTAAAGGTTAATAAAGCGTTTTTACAAAATAACACTGTGATGTTTGATAAACATCAAATTGTTTGTCGTAGAATCTTTGAGAATTTTTTAGAATATTTTTTGCGTCACATTGATTTAGTTTGAAAATTGATCGATATCAGTTCTTTTCGAATTGTCAGTGAATATTAATTTAACATCATTTTAATTACGATCGTTTACATACAATTTGATGACGCTAAAATATTTTCTTGAAATAATTATTATTCTTTCTTAAACTCAACATTTCAAAAGAAAATTTTTCAATTAACACAAACGACCTGAAAATAATTTGTTTAGCAGTAATAAGAGCCTCTGTTTTTGAAACGTAAACCGCAGGTATTTATTAACATATCAATAGTATGTCAGTTTCTTGCTTTATTTTGAATTTTGTCACTACAAGTATTGATTTTGAAATATATACGTATAGGTTTCGAATATAGAAATTCTAAAGTAGACCCTAATAAACTGAATTGAAAAATGTAAGGTTGTTTATAATCGACTTATGCGATCACAAAATTTTAAAATGGGTCACATGCAAATATGAGTGTAGATATCTTGGAAAGTAAACGAAATTTTACAATCCCTTCCTTCTTTACCCAACACTTTATTAGACTTGTGCTAGATACTGTTGACAATTATGGTGAAAAGGAAAAGTTTTTCTGCTATTCTGTGAACCTTTTTTAGAAACAATATTGCAATTTTTAAAAATTCGAAGTGGATTTTCACAATGTATTAGAAACGATGTTTCCCCATTGTAATATCTGTATCTAAATAAGTAAAATGAGCAAGTAGACGATGTAATGCACAGTTGAAGTTGAATCTTTAGACATGGACTGTAATCATAGAATTATGGTATGTGCATGTATAGAAACAACTAGTAAATAAGTAATTGTAAGTACCACGTTTAAAGCTATATAATTCTTTTGCGGTTTACGATGAAAATATTTTTAAAAGAGGGAATTTATACTTTAATACTTTAAGTCTTCTCGAATGTGCATTTATTTACATATGAACAACGCTAGCGATTCACTTTGAATTCGTTTAAAGTTCTTAGTTGGATTTTCTTGGTAATGTCTTTTAGCGAAATAAAGATTAATTACTCTGAATTAAAACTGCAATAAAAAAGAAATGAGACTTTAAAAAGAAAAAGTAAACGTTGAGTAAAATCTGTTTGATAGACTTTAAGAAGATTAACTCATCACAAAATAGACGCAGCACGGTTATCTATTCTGCGCTGAGAAATAAAGTAAATATAACTTTTTCCAACAATTTCTTTGTAAAAATCATACCTAATATTAAATATCTTGATATTTCGAATAAAATCGTTGCTGAAATGCACTTAACCAAAGACATTTGGGTTAAGCCTTTCGGGAATTACAGTTTTCTCTTTGAATGGAAAGCAATTTAACTTTAACGTGGATGTCAACTTCAAATAATTTACTCACATTTAGAACTTTTAGTTTTATGTTTTAGTTAGTTTTCAATAGTTCATCACTATTCAATTAAAAGCTATTTATCAACACAACTGAAATTCGATAATAATTTTAAAAACTTCTACTTTGGCCATTTTTGATCAAACAAATCTGAAAAAATAATTTAGTGTCATTTGGTTTGTATTTATACAAGAAAGGAATTTAAACAAAGTCTGATACTTGAAGCAATTGGCTCTAGGTGACTTGGTATGAAATTAGCCTTCACGCTAAGGTTTTCATAAATCTTCAGTTATGTAGAAGTGGAAAAGGGCAAAATTTTCTTCTAAAGGCTGCACAGAGACAAAAAGATTCTTTAGGGTGCAACTTTCATGATTTGTAAATGTCCATGGTGTAACTAATCAACTCTTATTTAGGCCTCGACTAGCCTGAATAATAAGCACGACTCATCTCTTGGTAAATCGAAACAGATTGTGGGTGAATTGAAATATCATCAAATTCATAGAAGCTTTAAAGAAGGGCGCCATCGCCAGCACGATTGTTTTTAAACCAGTAAAATATTAACCATAATGCTCCACAATAGCGAAGTTCTAGATCTCAACATGAATCAGTTTGAATCGTGTAGGAACCGATTTCCTTCACTCCGTTATAACACAAGAATATCAACCAATAAAAAAACAATAAATAAATCTAAAAATAACATTTATTTATTCACGCAAAAATGCCTAATCTATTCATTAGCAGTGAACTAGTAAGCATTCAGTCGTTAATTAACTAAAGTATTACTAAGTAGTATATTAAAGAACAAGTTTTATACGACATGATTTATTGCACGAATGCTAGTTTAAAAAACGACCGCGTAGGAGGAGTTTTTTAAAGCATGAGTGCAATAAATGTCTTATAAAACGAGTTCTTTATACTATTTTTTTTTTACTTTGCACCTCTTTTTTACTAATTTTATCCGTTTTAAAATAAAAATTCGCACTTTTAAAATTTGGGAAATTTTATCGTGGTTGGTACCAACAATCGATAAATGTAAAATTTTGACATTTGAAAATGTCAAATTTAACAATGATTTCAATGACATTTCATTTGTCATGGTTCATGACTGACAACCTCGAAAAACTAAATTACACTAGTTCTAATTCGAAACTCAAATGAGCTAGTTCAGCACTACTTTCGGTTCTGAATGAGCCTTGATATAAACGCAAAGTACTAAAATTAATAATTTTGTTACATAAAAATAAATAACCGCTTAAACGCTGCATAACTAGTTTAAAAATAATTCTAAAATCCAATATTGATCGTTATTTAAACTTATTGATTTCTTGGGAAATTAAGATCAAAATCTTGTAAAAATATCTTTGTGAACATTCTAACACAATGCTAATGATTAAATCTTAAATTTTGTTATCATGAATCAAGTAACGCTTGCATATAAAAATAGGACGAAAAAACATCTGTTTGTTTCTATAAACTAAATTTGTTTACTAACATGGTTTCCATTGACACGTTACAGATGATCACCAGGCTGTTTAGGAACCTTTTGGAGAAGACTTCCAGTTATTAGGAGTAGGGATTCAAAATACAACGGACGACAAAACCATTTATAATGCATTGTGGTGTCCAGAAAATATTCGCCACTATCTTCAAAATGAATAGGAATAAAGCTGGCAGTTTCAACCATGAAAATTAACACCAAGCTGAATTATCATCCCCAAATGAACAACAGACTTAAAATGCCAAACTTAAATTAAAGACTGGATCTATTTTCATAAATAATGTATGATTTTTTGATGTCATCATTTCCCAAGTGTTTTTGTCTTGATCTTATTCACAGTTGACTTGTCTAGATCAAGTCTTGTGGCCCTGTGCTGAGAGAATAACTTCGATTATTTTTATAATCTTTGTTACCTTTTGATATAACTTTTTATGCAATGTCAATGAGATCTGGATAATTTGAGAGTAAAGCATAAAAGAAAACGGTTGATCGTAATTAAAGGTTGCCAAAAATAGAGACTTATAGCCATATCAACATCTAGACTGTATTTTCAACACGAGAAAATTAAATAAGAGAATGCCTGAGAAAAAGAATAAGTTAAGATATGGGTAGAAGTTCAAAACATTTAGTGAAAATATATTTCTATTTTCCTTAAAAGCGAGGAAGCAGAATTTATAACAATAATAGAAAGATGTTGATTGTGAAAGTGAAGTCTTCACTTATGGGGTTTATATCAGAATATATAGTAGCGCACCGTGCCATTGAAACTCTGTTGTTTTCTATATTAGTTTTGTTTTTATTATTATATACGAAGACTGACCTTTTTGATCCGCGCCTGACCTAGTTGCGATTGCCTACTTGACTATTGCTGTTGACAGTTAATTGACTGACAATTATAAATTATGTATAAAATATGTATAATTCCATAGATAGTATTTGTAAAAGTTATTGCAGTATCTAAAGTTTAGAATTTTTTGTGTAATATCATACATAAACGATGGACATCCTACTAGTCTTTGTACAAATTACAGTAGATTATTTGAATTGGTTATTTGCATCAGTAGCTTATATGAATCAAAGTAAGAAAATCGAATCCTTTTCTCTATTATTAAATGCAAGTTTTTCCGTTTATTGGAATTACTAAACTATATCTACGCCGGATTTTTGCATCATTAACCAAGATGCATTAATACAAAGCTTGTTTCGTACTTACTAAATGCTTTTTTACTACCTATTGTAATTCTTGGGGTTGGGACTTTCCATTTGCCTAAATTACTTAAAGGAACGTGCCGTTTTTTATGAATATAGGATTATAACGGATATTTTCTTCATTTCGTTTCGGAAGTATCTTGTTTCTAAAAATCTGCTTAAACTGGTAAACGCATACTGCGATTGCTTCTTTAGGTGTTTAATTTTTTGCACCGCGAACTGTTATTTACTGCAGTATAAAGATAACTTAATTTGGGTTATTCCCTAACGTTGGATTACTTCTTATTTCTAGGAACGTTCTAATCAAATTACAGTGGAAGATATTGACCAAGCTTTGCTATTTGTAGGATATATAAATATTATTCACTGGAAAATTCACAGCTGTAAATGGAATAAAAATATATATTTTCTCAGAAAATATTAAATTTAGCTACCCGTCACTCAATCTAATACACTTGCATGTTTAATTTATTTTTATAATCAGTTGCTACATTTCTGTTATTCGGCTATAGAAAAAGTATCATTTAAACTATAAATAAATTACCTTTTTTTTTAAACAAAACTAGTTAATATTATGGAGAGCGGGGTAATACTCTGAATAATGGGTGACCTCTAATTAGCCCAATTAATTTTAGCTCATTTGCAACTTATAGATTATTACCAGTATCATTAGAATTACCTATAGTGTAACATGCAGTCTATAGATATGAATGAGTTTACACATGATAAAACAGGGCACATTCATTTTGGAGAGAGATTTATATTCTATTACGAATGAACTGTTACGATTTGTCGAATGCTGCAATATATCCTATGTAGTTATTTATGTGTATGCAGTTATCAATGTTTTCAATCAAATTTTGATGGAATAAAATGCATTTCAGGATCTGTATCCGCTTTTTGTGGTAATTTATCATGCAAATAGATTTTTCCATTTAAATGCATTAAAGTACGTATCAATGTGCCACCCAGGATAGAAAGCATTAGAATATTGATCTTTACGTGAATACGTATAAAATATTGAATTTTATAATGCGACGAAAGACGATAGATTTATCAATGAAAAACATTAGTTTTTTATACGTTCGTGTCGTTTTCTGTATGTTCCTACAGATTTTTCAATTTTTATCTGGTCTATTCTATAAGCAATCATATCAATTGTTGCACTCCAATTCATTGTTATGTGACAACCATAACAAGCGAGTTTGCGAAAGTGGTATTCTCTAAGCACTTTCGGTATCAATCGATTTTTACGTCATAACAATAAATTGAAGAGCCACATCAATTGCTATGCAGCTGTTATTATGTACTCACCTCAAAAAACGTTAATAATTTAATCTATAGTTTTTTATGTGAGGAAAACCAATGTATTTGTAAAATAAACCTCAAGAAAAGTAATTTCGCTAACATTTATTTATTATTATGTTAAAAGCTGGTTCCTCTAATCTAGGGTTGCCAACTTTTGAAAATAGGAAGTAAGGACAGTCAAGAATTAATTAAAATAGAATAACATATAAAGAAAATATTATATTTATAAAAAAATTTATTTAATGAAAAAATTAATTTATAAAATGAACAATTCATTAAAGAAACAAATAAAAAAGAATGATAAATGACATTCATTAATGAAAAAAAACATGAACAGACGCTCATGACCAACTGGAAAGCATGCTGGATTTACAACTACAAAACTCTTGGTATATTCCCTGTTCAGGTAATTCTTTTTTAATTAAATATTTAATATGTTTCATAAATAAACCTTTTTTTATAATTATAATATTTATAAAATAGAATAAGTACATAAAATTATCCCTTAATTTAATAGTTGTTTAAACTATAAAGATAAAACTAAATAATTATGTATACCATAATAGTATTTAATTGTAAGTTATTTCTTTTTATGAACATTATAATTAGAATAAAAATTGTTTATTTATGAAATATATTAAATATTCTATTAAAAAAATACTCGAATCAGTAATAAAACGATGCTTTTGAAATCGTAAATCTAGCGCGTCCAGTCATACTGTCTTTCATGTCTTTACTTCTTTAATGAATGTCATTTTTTATTTGTTTGTTTTTTATTATTAATTACTTTGATGTTTTTTTACAATTACTAATTACAGTACGTTATTATTTAATTAATAATAATTAATCAACAATTCATATTAATTTATTTATACATGCTATTTCTGGTACCACTGCCTGAAAAATCTCAGTCTCTGAATCTATTCCTTTCCAAAAATAATGTGTGGTGAGTGCCTAGTTTAAGAGGTGCCCCTTACCGCTGCCCTCCAGCAGACGGTTGAGGACTGTTTGAATGTAGACTTAGCGTTATAAGTAGAGCGTAGTAGAGCGTTATAAATGATAATGTCCGCTTTTAATGCGCTGGTTGTTATTACCCCCCCACCCGTTTATTCGCTCCATCAACAATACAAGCTCGCTCAACACAGGCTCCAGAACACAAACTAATTAATAAATGTTTGACTTGTTTGTAGGATGGTTTGTACCACAGGTATAAACTTCAAGGAACATGAAAGTGAAAAATAAATAACTTTAGTTCCACCTTCTAAGTAAATGACACTTTGTAGGCGTTTATGGTAACTAAGTAAATGAGTAGTTATAGCCACATAGCGATTAGCGAGCTTGTTACCTGTGAAAGCACGTATGGTTTGTGTAACGGCCGAGCACTGTACAATGTTTTATGGTATTCTGAATTGTAAATCATTAATAAATAATTCTTACATTTACAGAAGCAGTACAGCACAATAAGTAAGATGTACATGAATGTTTTAAATAAATATGTATGTAGCTATGGTATTGATGATAAAGAGCCTGTAAACGAGCTAGCCCGTAAAAGACAGTAGAGTCAGTATATCATAAACCTTTACTAAATGCTCTTGCTCATCAAAAAAGCCAATGGAAACTAATTTGTTGTTTAACCACAACACCATAACAACGTACATCTATAAATTGTCTTATTTCCATTAATTACAAAATGTCTTTTTATAAAAAATATACAATAAATTAATAAAAAATGCTATGTGAGGGTGGAAATTAAATTTTGTACGCGGCACGTACGTGTTAATTAATCTTTACTGGGCTCACTAGATTATGGAGGCTCACTCCTTCGTCGCTCGCCCTACAAAATTTCCAGCTCACCCGTAAAAATTAGTATACAAAGCATTACTATCGCAACGACGTTATATCGAACTTGAATCATAAATCTATATCTTAAGAAAACTAGATATTCAGTAACTAATTAGTCAGTACCCAAGCAGCATTTTTAGTCGTCGCTACGTACCAGCAACTACCGGTGGAACTATTAAGTTTTAGCCACTAGTCACAAGCACGTAATTGCTACGGTTTTGTTACGTTCCTGGAACCAAAATGGGGAACAATTTTTGGGTAGCAGGTACGTGGCGGCATAGTAATTGCTACTTTCATGGAACTTCTTTTCTCTTTGACACATCATGTCGCGTGGTTGCTCTCTCTTGCTCTTGCAACTTAACAAATATTCTATCATTTTCTATACTATATAATGCTGGATCGTGTCACAAAATGAATTACCAGTTTATTTGTAATACGTACTTAATACAAAGAGCGATGAAATGTTTGATTATTTTGTCATTCCATTACACCAAAATTATAAACCATTGCAACTTTTCTGTTAAATATGATGATGATAGATCGAAAAATAACAACGCGCCTTCTTTAAATATATTTTTTAGTAAAAAAATGTCTTTAATAAAACATGATAAATATACACGAAATACTTATAAGTTGAAACACATGATAGAAACCATTTTTATATTATTCCTGTTATGTTCTTTTATGTGTTTAAATAAAAGATACTCAATTACTGTCATTAATTAACTTTATTAATATTGAGTGAGCAGGGCGAATTACATACACAATGCATAGACTGTAGAAGACGTGTATCCTCCAAACCGGCTCGAGTGTTACTGACGCTCGCCCACGGAACGGGCCAGGATGCCAGGATTGGTTAGTTACATCACTACAAATAAATGTTGCCAACTTCAAGCTACATACATAACAATCCCTAAGGCACAATTTGGCACCAATTTGTTATTTTTATTGAAGGTTATATAGTAAAACATCTATTAACAATCATAACAAATTGCAAATTGATTAATGATTATTGATTAATCCAATATTTTACAAGTAAATATGGAGATGGAGTAGTTTACAAAAAATTACTTTAATGTGATTCTCCTGGGTAGCAAAAACGTAAGTGTTACATTCAATACTACTGTAAGGTTTTAAAAACCTTAAAGTAGTTTTGGGCAAGTTACTGCTACAATCATAATACCACTTTGAAGTTGCAACGACTTTAAAGTAAGTATACTAAGTGGCAATACCGTTCCACATACTTTAATAGTTACTCAGAAGTAATGAAACTACATAGTTCCCATAAATAGTAGAAACAACTACACAATTACTAAAATATTCCGAATTGAAGAAATTAAACTTATAAAGTCATAAATTTAGTTGCAGTTACGTAACAACTACTCAATCAAAGTCCCGATCTCAGTTACTGCTACTTAAATGCTGCTTGGGTATACAATACTAGATATTGTAAAATCGACAACGTCTAAACAGTGTAAAGTTAGATAGCATGGATTTTGGTGTTATTTTTGGGAGTAGAATAGTAATAATAATTTTACTAAAAATAGCAATTAAAGTGGCCAAGTGGAATATGTCCACTTATTGTGTAAATTGAGTTGTACATGAATTCACCATAATTCAAGGGTGCCCGATCGAATGGTGCAAAAATTGAACATGTCCTGCTTTTCTATAATAATTATATGCGTTTATTTAATAATAATAATTAATATTAAGTAATTACGCTTGGAAACCCGAATAATTATAATCACACAACAAATTTTATATATAAGGAAATCCTTTATTAAATTAGCCTTTTGACCGTCTTATATGTTGGTGGAGTTTTCCTAGCTTTAATTAAAAAAAGCTAACTTTTATTTTAATTTCTTCATATTTATATGGTATATACTATGTGAAGTTTATAATATTTAATATAAATATGTAAACCTAACAGTTGAGATATATGTATGTAATTTATGTTAAACAATGTTTTATATCAGAGTAGCTTTCAAAGCGTAAATCCTATCCAAAGATTTACTTTAGATCTTATATGCTTACTTTAGGTTTGCAAGTTTTAAACACAACTCTGATTTCAGGAAAGAACAAGAATAAACTTTATATTGGTTTTCCTTCATTTTCTCGAAGGAAATGGAAAAGATAATAAGAACGCTTGAGAAAAAATCAACCTTTAGCAACTTTCAAAATATGGGCATTTCTGGAATTTTAATAAACATATATGAGTTTGTACACATAGATAAAATAAGATACAATCTACCCTTTTATTTTTTATATAACAATATTCGCTCGGCTCTTTGAGAAAAATAATAACAACGAAAATAAGAAAAATGCCTTTTAAAATCAAGATTAAACAATAAAAAGAAATCTGTACCGTATTGACGATTTTGATAATGTCTACAAAAACGATTTTCTTTTTTTTTTATTTTTCAGTTTCATGTCTAAACTTAACGATGTAACATAAAAGGAACAAAAATGTTATGTTCTATAAGTTTCGCTCATAAATTTTGCTTACGTTTATCAAAGTTTATCGTGAAAAATATATTTTTCTTTACGTTTTCATGAAAAATGGCAGTTTGCGTGTAAAGTTTTTAACTTATACTACGAATTATGTTTATGGGAGTGTAAAAGCACGACATGCACAATATACAATTTAACATTCTAATGAGATTAAATATTATAATGAAATTTGTAGTTTGAAGCTTATAGGGATTACTTCCTATGCCCATAAACGTGATCGAAATAATTAATGCTGGGACATCGTTCATTAAACAAAGTATCGATGTAGTTTGCTCATTACTAAATGACAATTGCGCAATAGCGGTTTCTAATATACAATCTCAATACTATAAAAACAAGCATCAAGCAATAAACAGCAAGAGACATGCTAACAGTTTAGTTCAATTCCATTACGACTCTCCTGTTAAGCAACAATATTAATAAAGTAAATTGAATTTGATGGAAAATGGTTTCTCGGTTATTGTCGCAACTAGAAAAAAGCTGCTCTAGTAACTAGTTTTAAGAAAAAACTCAAACAGTGGCGTAAACCTACTAAATAATAATAACAATAATAATAAATTTCTGGAATTCTATTTGGGAGCAACCTGCACATGCCAACCTAGATACAGTATGGTTACCGAAAATAATAGAATCAGTCGACAACATTCGTGAAATGAACACCGAAGACTTCACAACTTTACAAATAAAGGAAGCGGTGAAAAATATCACTAATTGGAAAGCAGCGGGTCCTGATGGCCTACGCAACTTTTAGAGTTTACTGTCTCCAGCCTTACTTTGTGGAACTCCATAATCATAAAAATAAAATATACATACTCTTTATTACATTTTTATTATATTTTATACACAACTTTTGGCTCAAGAGATTTACTAGCACACATCAAGTCCTAGCGCGAAACTTCAGCCAGATACTTCATGACCCAAGTTCTCTACCTGATTTTCTAACAAAAGGCAACACGTACCTCCTTTATGAAAACGGTGATCCTGAAAATCCAAAAAACTACTGCCCTATTACCATTATCTCTTATTAACAATGAGATGTATGCACATTGCACAAATAATAACATAATTGCTGCTGAACAAAAGGGGTGTATTAGAGACTCACAAGGTGGTAAGGAGCAGCTTATCATAGACACAATCGTTACTAAAACATCCCAGACAAAAAAGCGACACTTGCACGCTTGCTATATAGACTACAGCAAGGCATTTGTCTCAGTACAGCATAACTGGCTCCAATGCGTGCTGGAACTGTATAAGGTATCGCCAAATATACAAAATTTGTATACAAAGACCTGGCGAGTTAACTTGATCAACAACGCCTACATAGGTGAAGTTAAGATTAAAAGAGGCATATTCCAGGGAGACCCCCTTAGCCCTGTCTGGTTCTGTTTGGTATTACATCCCCTCTCTGCTCTGCTTATATATATATATATATATATATATATATATATATATATATATATATATATATATATATATATATATATATATATATATATATATATATATATATATATATATATATAAAATCTTTAACCTCATATACCTTTCGGTGTCGAGGCGTCAGACACACCGAGCCGCAGAGTGGATATGTGCGTGTGCTCTGCTCTACTTAATAGTACAAAATCAGGCTTTAAGATCAATATACAAAGTGGTACAAAACTCACACACCTTCTATATGTAGATTACCTCAAGCTATATGCTGAGTCAAGAAAATCACTCGAGACTCTTCTCAATACTACCAAGACCTTTAACAAAGACATATCTATGACGTTCGGTTTGGATAAATGCGCCGTTGTCTCGATAAACAAGGGCAAATTTAATAATAATGATGAACCAATTCAGGACATTGAATCACTTAACGACGTGGAAGCTTATAAGTATCTTGGAGTCCGACAGAGAGGTGGCCTTAACATAGCACTCTCAAACAAGAGTTTCTGAATAAGTATCAGTCTCGCGTCACAAAAATTTTTAATAATCTTCGCAATGACAAGAATATCATAACGGCCATTAATAGTTGGGCAGTATCAACACTCAAATTAAATCGAGTGAGGCAGATTTAAAAACCTTAGATAGGCTCACACGCCGTCTATTGTAAAAATTCCGGTGCTGCACCCCAGATCATCCATAGAGCGCCTGTACTTACCAAGATTAGGTGGTAGGGGCCTGCTAAACATTGAGGAGCTACGCCATAGTCAAGTAAACAAAATTAGAATATACTTCCATAATAACAACGAAATTGTCATTAAAAAGATAGTTAATAATATAATTATATAAGGCAGATCAATCCTACTCTGCTCTAAATCTTAGAAACAAATACTTAAAATTCCCAATACCAACTAAAAATGAAAATATTCAATTTTGGAAAGAAAAGTCTTGCATGGAAAGTTCCTAACTCAGATATCTGATACCAATATAGATACGAAATCCTCATTGTCATTTACTGAAAAAGGCTACCTCCACCCAGAGACGGAAGATTTTCTAATCTCTATTCAAGATAGAGTGGTACGTACTCGCAACTCTAAACGCCACGTATTAAAACAAAATGTCAAAAACGAACGTAGAAAGTGTAATCGGCCTGGCGAAACAATTGAACACATTACAACCGGATGTGAAGTATTAGCTACAAACGCATATCTCCAATGTAAGCTACCATAACCAAGCTTTTAGATTAAATCTGTAAAACATTGTTAATGGACCAGACACAAATAAATACACAAATAAATTTCTTTTTAAACATTTAAATGGATAATTTTATTTATGAACACACAAAAGAAATAAAAATTTAAAATTCATTGGAGAGAAACGAAAACAATCATTAACATCATTTGTTAACAATCATTAACATCATTAACAATCATTTTGTTAATCATTTGTTTAAATTAATTAAACCAACATGATAAAAAATCAATTAAATCTTGGTGTCAAATGGATTTAACAAAATAAGTCTCTAATTCTCTTTGTCCTTTTTAATTTTTATTTGATTAATCCAACAATCTTAAATACTATTAAAAAAATTAAAAATTGAAAATTAGCACATACCATATCATCCTTCAAATTGATTTTATTTGTGATTTATGAAGTTTATTATAATTATTAAAGGTGAAACATGTATCTTCCATGAAATGAGTACATAAAATAATTCGGTTATTTGCAACAAGATTCCATTACCTTCCGTTAATTCGTTTCAAATAATATAAAATAAAATTTAAAATAAAGTTCCAAAAAGTTCCTTCAATTTATGAGACCAATCTGTACACCAAATTAACGCTTTACTTTTTGTTTGATTTCACTTTTAGTTCACTTTGATTGTTCAATATAATTATTATTGATTAAATTATTAAGAATTTCTAAAAAAAAATTAACTAGTTATGAGCTAATTATTCAAAATATATGTATACGATTGTTAAAACAAAACTTTAATATTATTTTTCAGTTTCTATATGATTCCAAGCATTGTAGATTCTGTGATACCTAAAATATCTATTATTTTACAAAACATTATATAGTAGGTGTTATTTCTTTTAATGGTAACCATTATGCCTTCATTAAGTTTTTTATTTTTTGAGTTTTTCAAATTAGTAGGTTTGCAAAGTTGGGTCAATGTATTTGCGGAATGGAGGAATTAGAGGTGTGTCTTATGTAGGCGGGCGTTGTAGTGAGATTCATTGTAGCATAAATACGAAAAATCATCCGAATCCAAGTCCAGCGTGAAATACCCGATGAAATATAGCCGCTCCTAGACGTGACTATTACAAAGGAGAGGCGAGTTTCATACCATTATCAAATTTCTCACCAAATAAGGAAAAACTCCTCAAGCTTTTTGGAAGATATGTCAGTTGCTATAATGATCGCTATTCAAGGAATAGCATGAAAAATACAACATCAACTTTTTTTAAGCAAAGTCGGCACTCAATTAAGCACGATCCGCGCCCTGGTGCAGCCGTTCTACCAACTTCTTCACAAATATTGTGATAAAGGTAGATACATCGACTATGGAAGATACAGGTTTGAAAAAGAAGCAATTAGAGAAAATGGATGTATAAAATACTTTTGGACTTATGCAAAGACAACACGAACGAGATTCTTAAGAAGATTGCAACTGCTGATGAAACGTGGGTTTATTATTTTGAGCCTGAGTCAAGCCAGTAGTCCATGCAATGGCAAAAAAAGGTGTACCACCGTTCGAAAATTTCAAAGCGACGCAGTCGGTTGCGAAAACAATGGATACCATTTTTGGAATCGAAGGAGATATTGCTGGTCGATTACAAAGGCAAGCGAGTACCCACAATTGGGAAATACTACATGAACTTTGAGTTGTTTGAATCAGTTAAGTCGCTATGGACAAGACATATACAACAGACAATCATATTGCATTTGATGTTGCAGTTGACTATGATACCGAATTATATATACAAATGATAAAACATATTTTCTGTTAAAAAAAACATGAGAGTTATTTCCCCGAGCCAATGAAAAACAAAACGACTTCCAAATTGGACCATGCCATACTGAGACGAAAGAAAAACCATGATCTAACCGCAGGTTCTATGATATACAGTGATCCAGGAGTTGGAAAAGAATTGCTGCTTAATACATGCATGCATTGTTAGTATTTAAAGCATTTTATATTGTATTTACATATAATGGCCCCAATTAATTACTTACTGAAAAAGTAGGGAATTTCCTCTCATTGTAAAAGTAGAATTTTCTGGTTATTCATGTTTTCAACAACACTTGTATATAAAATTTCCTTGATAATATGTCGATTTTAATATTTGTAAGTAGTGCCCGTGTAGCGTCTTCAAGCCTTCTTCTTTTGATGATTTCAGTTAAGTAAACATGTAGTTTTGGGTGTTGTGGTTAATTTTGTGATTTCTTGGTAAAATTTTCCCTTTGTTGGGACAATTATTGTGTAATTAATGCACCATTTTGTAACACTGAAAGTATTAATTCCTGTTTGGAAGTTATGGAATAACGAAATCATACATTTCATTTTGAGGAGAATAAATGATTTGCCAACCATGTTGGATTAGAATTTGAGAAGGTACGTTTTTCATTTAATTAAATTTCCTCTTGTTTTATTGATGTGATCAGCAAGTCATTTTTTAAAACATGATAATTCTTTATAAGTAGTTTGGTCTGGAGTTTAACTTTGTCTGGCTTTGCAACTGGTGCGGTGTTTAGTCAAGTGTCCATTTTGGATGATAATTTGTTTTGATGACTGATCTTTATATTTAAAACATTTGAAATATAAGTTTTATCCTCGTTCATTTGTTGTTAGTAGCGAATGTACTTTGTCGTTCCCATTAATTATAATGAAGACTCATTAATTGCATTTGGTTGGAACCCGCAAGGCTGGAATTGAATATAAGGCATTAATAATGGTCGAAGTGATCAAAAAGTCATTTTCTAAAACATGACAATTCTTTATAAGGAATTCGGTCTGGAGTTTAACTTAGTCTGACTTTGAATTTAGCCTGGCTTTAGTCTAGCGTCCATTTTTGTTGATAATTTGTTTTGATGCCTGATGTTCATATTTAAAACGTTAGATCCTTTGGTGTTAATAGCGAATGTACTTTCTCGTTCCCGTTAATAATAAAGGCTTGTTAATTGTATTTGGTAGGAACTCCTAAGGCTGGAATTGGCTATAAGTCATTAATAATGGTCATGTAATCCGTAATATTTTGAGTACCTACTCGTGTTGACAGGAAACGTTCTCCAAAGCGTCCTAACAACCTGGTGATCATCTACTACCAGCCACCCGATAACAGTTTATTTCCCTAAACTAACATGCTGGCGCCCATTTTCCATAGCTCTACAAAAATCAGCTGGCATTCCAATTCACCTACGGCCTGCTTTAATTTAAAAAGAAAACGAGCCGTGTTTATTGCTGTTATGTATCACGGGCGACATAAAAAATGCAGACGCCTTAAATGTTCTATTATGAATGAGGGTTTTAGGAAAGTGTTATGATATGGAAATTTAATTTGGTCGTTGCTTAATCGTACCTCGGCGTATTGCTGATCGCGGCGCTATGCTTTTTGGCCATCAAATTTCGCTTCGGTAATAAAGTACATCTCTTCTCATTATGTAATCTACTATTACTAGCCAAAGCTAATGAACAGAGAATTATTAGTTGAAAGTTATACACTTCCAAAACATTAATCATCCGATATAAATAGATACATAGTGCTATGGATGAAAAAATGCAAAACTTAGCTTGCCCAAAACAGTCGAATTATTTATTCTTATTTTTATTGTCATTTATAATATTCCGAAAATGTAGCATATAAAACAGACTTGTTCTGTGCTGCTACACAGAAAACAATCGCTTGGAATTTCTAAGTGCGGTACGTCTTCGTGTGGTAATGTGTATACCGCTTTTATGTTTGTTACAATTATAATGCAACGTCGTAGGTGAAAGATAACAGTTTCACAGTCGGTTCAAACGTACAAAATTAATTTTTAAAAAGATGCAATGAATATAAACGTTGGTATTCTGTTTGTTAACGTTAGACTACTTTACCTTAAACCCTAATCTACAACCAGAATATATAACGTTTGTTAAATAAGAGTTTTCTGGAAATTAATTAAATATATTTTCTAACGTGACATCTTCTCGTGAATTAAATTCACATTATACATTCAAACATAATTTACAAAAACCTGAGAAGTAAATGCATATTTATCTTGTTTTTGACGAACTAATAAGTTTAAAGTTTCTGGTAAAGATCTGCTTATTTATGTTGCTAATTAGTTTTCCATTCATTACATAACTACTAAACTCACTATTCAAATTCCTGTTACTAAATTGCTTTTATTATTTTTGAAAACTTTTCTTAGAATATGGATCAAACGTCTTTATGAATTACCAAAATGATGACAAATATGGGCGACTATCTACTACATATTCTCTACTTTCCTTCTCTTTCACATACATCCACTGCATAAGCAGGCAGTCCTGAAAGTTATAAAACGTTATTATATGTCAGTTGCATACTAAAGCAGTTTACATACAGTCCGTTGCATACTAAAGATTTACCTGATTTAAATTTATTGATGAAACATCGCATATCCTACTTGATATTCAATTAAATAGTCAGGTAATTCGGTTAGTTGTGAACATTTAGGCTAAATACTTAATAAGCCAAAAAAAATCGTGTGCTTAAAATTGGTAAGCCCAGACAATGTTCATTTATTAAAGTAACACGTCAAACGCACTGATACCCCTGACAATAAAGCAATAAATCTTACAGGTCAGTTGTAAGTTATAGTGTGATTAAACGTTTCATGTGTTGAAAAATAAACATTAAGTATTTTATTAATCACAAGTATTTTAACAATAATAATGATTTCTTACATCGTAATATGCGAAAGCTAATAGCGTGCGGTCGATGGAAAGTGTGCTTCCCTTAAGAATTTATTAAAGATAAAAACAACATTAACAAAAATATTTTATAAAATTATGATTATCGTTTTTATTTGGAATTTTTCTTTGAAAGACAAAGAATTCTATTTAGTTTGCTCGGTACGCAACATTTAAAATTGCTTATATCGAGATTACTGCAAATTCTGCTGCTTCGGTAGAAGGTTCGAGTACTTCCGATACATCCGAATCGCGACGATTTTCTTATTCAATTTGTAAATTATTAGATAAAAAATTTTCTGCATACAGTTTTGGAGAAAAATTACAAATTATTGAGAAATGCAGACTAAAATCAGAATTTCCAAATTTAACGACAAATATTAAAACCTGCACTAGGTATTTACTAAATAAGACCGGGGACTCAAGTTGTATTATAAAAAAGTAGTAGTACTCTTTTTTTAATAAAGAATAATAGTCAACAAATTCCATAAGTATAAAGTGTAAAAGTTCTTTGAAAAAATTTTAAGCTTAATAATTATAACACTGGTATAATTTTTTATAACACTGTTATTATTGTACCTATGTATATTAAAATGAAAATTATGGTTACTCCCCTTACCTAAATTCTCACCGCACGCCACTGCGAAAGCACGGTTTACAAACTCAACACTATATTAATCAAAAGGAATAAAAATCTTGAATGTGGGCAAAACAATTTGCACCAGCTATTCAAAACCCTTTGTTCAAAATAATTCTCAAATTTATTGTTGTCAAAATACTAGTGTTGGTAAATTTCGGAAAATTTATTTTTTGGGAACTTTCTGTGGAAATATTTCTGGAAACATTCCCGAAAACTTACTGAAATGGCGTATGTCAAAAAAAGTTAACGAAATTCAAACGTAGTTTAAGAGGTATCTAGATGAATCAATAAATCATTGAAAATTGCAAAATTTTTTGTAAGAGAAAAAGCAAATAATAGTTCTAAAACCTAATATGGCACGCTAATAATCCCCATGAAATTTACGTTTATTACTGATGATGAATGAATTATGATAGTTTTATTTCATTAATTTTTAATTTTAATAATTTGCGTTTTGAATTAAAAATTTAAAACTACAAAAAACGATATACAATGTTTAAAAACGAGGTTTTAAACTATAAAAATTGAAACGCGTAAGCGTACATTAATTCAAGGTTCAGGTGGAAATTTACTAGAAAGCACCCCGCTCAAATCTAATGGGAATTGGCTCCCGGTCAAATTGGCTGAAATTTGGATATGTTGTTCGTTTCGGCATCCTGAGCAAAAGTCTCAATGGGCACAAAGCTCAATTTTGCGTATTTCGGCTCCTACGCAGCTCCAAAGCTCCACGGATTTAACATTATTTACTACTTAAAAAGGTAATCTTTTCAAAAGTTTAGTATTTGCTGCGTTAAAAAAAGTACCCTCTTATGTTTTCGAGGTCGCTGCATTCAAATCTAATGCCAATATAATAATATTGACAGTTGACAGCTGTCAACTAGCTGTCAAACAACAAGCAATAATCAAAATTGATAAAATCCACATGTAAATATATGTTTTTGAGGTTGCTGAGTTCAAAACTGATGTTAAAAAATCGATATTGACAGTTGACAGCTGTCAAATAGCTGTCAAACAGCATGTAACAATCGAAATTGATAAAATTGACATGTAAGCATATGTCTTTAAGGTTGCTTAATTCAAATCTGATGCCAAAAAGACGATATTGACAGTTGAGTACTATCGTTAATTAAATATTTGACTGTGCATGATAATGTGTCAAGATAGAGTAATAATTAGGTGGCAGCAAGCATGCTTCAGTTGTTTTTAAAATATCGTTTTTTTACCTTCAGTTTTGAATTTAGCGATCTCAGAAACATATGTGGCGTCATCGAGATAGATCTCTGAAAAATACTCGCGAGGTCACTCATGACGTCAATGAGATTAGAAAAACATCTTACGATAGTTCACGGCCACCGCGCCCATCACATAGCTATTTTCTGTATATTATATTCTCACCATAAGCTTAATCTAAGTTTTTATGTAAACGCGGAACTACAAGTTCCCCTAAATATGTTACGAATAATTTCGCGTATGACGCACTTAAGCCCAAATATGTTTTCCTACATTTATTGTCAAGGCCACGTACAACGTCACGGGCCTATTGTTTTACATGTGCGAGCGCGCTATAAAAGAGCCGCTCATCGTTGTTCAAATTCAGTCTAGTCTCAGCTACAGTCTCGACCAGAGTCTCATTTAAGCAGTTTCGATTCAGCAGTCGACCAAGAGATCAGTTGCCGGAGGTCTGCTTGGTCGCACTGCGTTCATCCTTCAAGCATTTAATAAATAGACGGCACGTCCGTCCAGTTACAACTCAGCGTACTCTCAGTCTCTGCTTTATTCAAGGAACCCCTTGACCAGTCGAACCTCAACTCCACAGCTGTGGGTGGAGCGAGATCGAGAGTCGGCGCAGAGCTGCTATTAAGCTAGTTTATTGAACTGGCTTTAGCAGAGCTCCGGCGACTGATCTCTTGGTCGACTGCTGAATTGAAACTGCTTAAATGAGACTCTGGTCGAAACTGTAGCTGAGACTAGACTGAATTTGAACAACGATGAGCGGCTCTTTTATAGCGCGCTCGCACATGTAAAACAATAGGCCCGTGACGTTGTACGAGGCATTGACAATAAATGTGGGAAAACATATTTGGGCTTAAGTGCGTCATACATGAAATGATTCGTAACATATTTAGGGGAACTTGTAGTTCCGCGTTTACATAAAAACATAGATTAAGCTTATGGTGAGAATATAATATACAGAAAATAGCTATGTGATGGTGGCCGTGAACTATCGTAAGATGTTTTTCTAATCTCATTGGCGTCATGAGTGACCTCGCGGGTATTTTTCGGAGATCTAGCTCGATGACGCCATATATGTTTCTGAGATCGCTAAATTCAAAACTGAAGGTAAAAAAAACGATATTTTAAAAACAACTGAAGCATGCTTGCTGCCACCTAATTATTACTCTATATTGACACATCATCATGCACAGTCAAATATTTAATTAACGATAGTACTCAACTGTCAATATCGTCTTTTTGGCATCAGATTTGAATTAAGCAACCTTAAAGACATATGCTTACATGTCAATTTTATCAATTTCGATTGCTACATGCTGTTTGACAGCTATTTGGCAGCTGTCAACTGTCAATATCGATTTTTTAACATCAGTTTTGAACTCAGCAACCTCAAAAACATATATTTACATGTGGATTTTATCAATTTTGATTATTGCTTGTTGTTTGACAGCTAGTTGACAGCTGTCAACTGTCAATATTATTATATTGGCATTAGATTTGAATGCAGCGACCTCGAAAACATAAGAGGGTACTTTTTTTAACGCAGCAAATACTAAACTTTTGAAAAGATTACCTTTTTAAGTAGTAAATAATGTTAAATTCGTGGAGCTTTGGAGCTCCGTAGGAGCCGAAATACGCAAAATTGAGCTTTGTGCCCATTGAGACTTTTTCTCAGGATACCGAAACGAACAACATATCCAAATGTCAGCCAATTTGACCGGGAGCCAATTCCCATAAGATTTGTGCGGGGTTCTTTATCGGAAATTTATGAATGTTTCCTGCTCGAAATATTTCCAAAGTGGAAATATTTCCTCATGGACTACAAAATACCAATACAAAATTATAGTAGATTTTAGTCAATGATTTTATTAAATTTTGTTTAAGAGATAATTTTTTAATCAGCTGTCAAAATAGGTAAATTGGTTGCATAACCGTCAGGGGTGTCCAACAGTCCATGTATTTGTCTGAATGAGTATCTATAGTGTCTTAAAATTAGAACCATTCTTATATTTATACTTCTTTAACAATTTTTTTGATATTGCCGAAAAGTCGTTTTTGAACCATTATTCGTTTACTTCAAACATGACTGGACATTTGTATACTACAAATTACAACCTTTAAGGTATACAACATAAATGTTTTCATTAAAATGTCCATAATATAAGACGCGTAATATTAAAAATGTATTTAAAAATAATTTATTTAAAGCGAGTTTGCATATTTTTATTAATGTTACACGGTACTATGAATTAAACAATGAGATGACAATGGCTTATCAATGAGACACCCTGGCCAATATTCACGTACATATGTAACTTTGAAAACCCCGTTTAAGACTTGTGTATAAGGTTTTAGGAACATTAATCTAAAAATGAAGACGTAATTTTATGACCCGAGGAACTTGTGAAACTTTTTCCGTGAAGGTGTTGTCTACAGACCCTACCCTAACTAGAAATATTTTAAATCTGATACTCGAGCTGGCTGAAGTTTTTAACAATGCAGACTTTCCGTAATGTACTGTAATTTTAACATACCTACAACAGGAACAAAGTTAATGTAGTTAGCTCCCTTTCAGAGAGAAAAGTTAGAAGTATAAAGATAAACCTATATTCTGTATATGAGAACTTTTGTGAACTATTTCAACCGCATAATGTTTTTTAAAAAAGTAGACAATATAAACTTTGCTATGACTAAAAGAGATTTTCATTAATAGGTATTTGATTATACATATACGTATACATATTATTATTATTATTTTAATTATTATTATTATTATTATTATTATTATTATTATTATTATTATTAAAGGTGATATAATTAATTATACAAGAATGATCCATGTTCGGGGAACAAGTTAATGTGAATCTAATAACCCCGTGTTTTTGTTGATGGGGCGAAAAACCTCCGGTATGTTATTTATGATTATTGAAAATTGATAAATTGATTTAAATTGAAAGTACAAACATAACATATAGCAACAGACTTCAGTAAAAGCACAGTGATGATATAAACAAAATATAAACCACCTACCTTCACCATAAAAATGCTCCGGTTAATTAACTGTTGTGAAGCTTTAACCTTTTCACAAAACTGAGACAGACGGGTCACTTTAATAGGGCACTAAATAAATATAGATCTAGGAAACACAAGTAAAGTACACATAAAAAATATAAACCCCAGAATTTTCTTTAATTGAAATAACAAAAAATTTATTAAACATTGAACACTAGTTACACAACAAAAAAATTAAATATTAAAACAAACTAAAAATTTTGATATCATAGAAAAATCAATCCTAAGAAGGTTAATGCCTTTTATCCGATGAGTAATATTTCTGACATCTTCATAATCTTAATTACAAAATTATTACTAAATAAATACCTTAATTTTTTTTAAATTAAGTCGAGATATGACGCTAAAAGCTTACCAACAGAAATTGTAACAACATAACAATTCTCTGCTTTCCATGTGATTTGAAATAAAAATGATTGAAAAAATTGAAATGATAAACATTTACCTCGTTCAAATAAAGTCCAAATAAATGGAATAATAATTAAAATTGAAATCCTGCTGTTTGCTTGTAATACGGTAAGTTCATTTAATGATTAAATTTTATTTTAACAACTCCTTTCTTGTATCCAAATTCTAACAAAGGTTGATTTTTCAAATTTCATTATCCATAAAAAATTTTCTTCTCGTAAATAAAAAAATGTAAAACACTGAATATTAAATTGACTAAATGTAATTATTATTAAAAGTAGAAGTTAAATTCAAAGATTTATAATGATTATTCATCACTTTGACATTTTAAAAACAATATAACCTAATATTTTGACGTTTACAAAAATTATCCGAACTCACTACATAACCTTAATTTGTTTTAATTTTGCTCTCAGCATAAGTGCACTGCGAAGGATTTAAAATAACAGAGAGTTTGTCGCCAAATCGGTCGCTCTTTATATTCTTTACAAAATAAACGAATGTTTTAATGAGATTTTTTGTTATAAACAAAATTTATTTATTTGTTTTCTATGATATCTTCTACAAAAAACAAACCCAATATTTAAATTTATTTCAAAATTGTGCCGAAGGAGCTGCTTAGCAACAACTCAATGAAACAAATTAGCCACAATTTGCATAATCCAAGTAAATAAGAAAATTCTAACAATTTCATCAAGTCGTTAACTTGTAACATACTTTTTCATATTAAAACCGCAGGTCAGGTCTTGTCTGTTTAAGTCAAAACATGTCTTAAAATGGCTTCAAGTTAATTTTTATGTACATAAATAAGTAACGATACCACATCGTTAGCTGACAATGGAAATTTACCGAGATTGTAAGAAAAATTAACTTTAAAATTTATCCTTTTGCTGCATAGTGTGTTCTAGAGTGCATATTTATTAAATTAAAACTTTTTCTTTGGCTTTATTAAAAAAATTATAAAAAATTGTTTTCTTCTAAAGGTTATCCCGATTCCGATCTAAAACAGAGCCTGCGTTTTGGGTTTTAAAAGAATTAGAATGGCGACATGCGACCTTGTAACGTAATTCTTATATTTAAATTCGTATTCCCAACGGTTTATATAAATAGCTTAAAAGATATTAAAGGAGGGATGTTAAAGAGTTTTCCCTTTATTTCAGTATTTTACACCAAAAACTTCCTTTTTTATATTCTTAAATAAGTGTCACGGAGGTGGGGTTGTATTTGACATTTTAAACTAACGGTGTTGGGGAGGATGACGGAGTAAAATACAACATTTTGAGGATATTAAATTTAAATGTCTCCTCCAAGAATTCTATGATATTTTGTATAATTTAGTAGGTATTGTTGCATTTTAGTGTGATTTTCACTGATATAACGAAGGTTAAAAATTTAAATAGTCTGCGTCTGATTGCTCCTAGACATCGAATGGCGGAACAATAAATTAAGTTGTACTATAAAATAAAACTGTCTTGGATATTATTACCTCTGATAGTTGTTCTACTTTTAATTAAATGTTATTCTATGTCAAAATAGAAAATAAAAAATATAGGATATGGTAAGAGATGAAAATAGAAAATAGAATCTTTACGCGATCATCGTATCCACGTGGGCAGAGTCGTGGGTTTAGCTAGTAATTCATAATTCTTAAAATACTTAAAATTAAGGAAACAGTAAATATCTATTATTATAAAAAGAAAGTAACCTTTGGAAATAGAAACGGGTGCTTTATTTGAGCTTAAAAGTAATGATAAAATAACAATCTAAAAAGTTGTTTACTAAATGCTCTCATAACCAAGCCTCATAAAAGTACTTTGAAAGTATAAATAATGAGAAAACTTACAACCTTATCACCATACACTTTTCGTATACATAAACAGGATGGTGAAGCTTTAATGGATTCCTATTGAATTTAGCGGTTGTTTACTCATCCACGCAAGTTTCTTCTTATCTCAGCTTCATTTATTTTATAATTTTTCCAATATATTAAAAGTTTTACTGGAATTCTTACTTTGATGAATACTGGAATTTGTTTTGCAAATTATTTAAAACTTCTACAATTTAAAATGATGATATTCAACTTTTTAGCAATAGAATTCAAGTTTGAATATATCGAAGTAAAACTTTTACTTTCGTGTAACGCTTGTTAAAAGTTGTTCAGTTCACCTAAACCGCATGTAACAATGTTCCATTAATTTTGTTTGTAACGCTTGTTAGAATCGTTAATTCTCTCACACTTAAATGAATAAGTTGGATTGTTAATTTTATTCAAGATTCATTATAGTATAGAATACTCCAAAAATTAATAGTACTGAAATTCTTTGGAATCTAATACAAACAGACACGGAAAACAAAACAATTCTCTCTTTCTGACAAAGTTAATAAAAGAAATATTGTTTGTAAACCAATTAAAATTCGAACAAACCGAAGATTCTTTGATACACTTAAATGAATAAGGAAAGGCCAAACGAATAATCCTTTGTTGAATTTTGGTATACTCTATATTAAAATTTTGTTCCAGCACAAGATTTAAATACTAGACTTACTATCTATCTTGTTTGTATTAAAACCGCATATTTCTAAATGAACAAGTCTGTTTCAGCTATAAACAATTTAAAACTTTATACTGTTTCGCCCAAAACAATCATTAAAGGAAAAACTCCATACTCTACTGCAAAACTAAAGAAATGGTGTTACTGTTCTGAAGATTGTTTAATCAGATTAACTGGTATCTGATCTGATCTGATGGTATTATCTGATCGTATTGTAACAATCTTTAGCTAAAAACTCGGATTTTGTGTGAATTGTTTAATAACAGAAGAAGATTTACAGTAACTAAAGCGTCTAAAACTAATTACTGCTAATTACCAATTATTAAACGAACTTAAACTAATTTACTTGACACTACGAAATTATTTATTTTAATGGCACACTTATTAATTATTTATTTCCACTATTTATATTACGCCGTTTGTAATTGTTGCCTGTCTTCTTTGTGCGGTCCCCGTGGTTAGATATTCCTCGCAAAGGTCTTCCAGAGCAGTTTATATATTTCTTGACGCTTGCCGAACGTAGGCTTCTGGATTGTTCGATATACAAGGCGTTTCCTGATTCACTACAGCATTGAACGATATAATAGCCATTTAATTTATTGACGCTAGTACGAGGTGTGACAATTTAATTCCCGGAATGGCCCCGTAGTGTCGCTCATGGGGAAATTTGGTAAAAATTGCAAGCGTAGATATGTTCCGACATGTTTTAACCAATGCGTACATAAATCTCAAGCCGATGGAGCCATTTGTTAATTGACTATTGCGAAAACAAAAATGGTCTACATCTCAACTTTGCCGTGAAAATGACTGGTCGAAATTTGGAGCAACATTAAATTTTGTGTGAAAATAGGCAAAACTGCCACTGCATCTTGGGGCTGTTGAAAATGGCTTATGGTCTGGATGCCCTAAAAGAGTTAAGTGTCTTTGAGTGGCATAAAAGATTCAAAGATGGGCGAGAAGATATGAACGACGATCTCAGAAGTGGGTTGTCAACAACACAAGTAACGGACACTCAGTCATATTGCGCTCTGTCATAGTGCATTCCTCATGAAAGAATTTATGTCAAAAATATCGATTACCCAATTAGATCATCCTACTTATTTACCCGACTTATATCCCTATGATTTTTAGCAGTTTCCTAAACTAAAGACTGCGCTAAAAGGACGAAGATTTTCTGACATAGCCGATATCCAACAAAATGTAATAAAGGAACTGAAGAGTATTCCGGAAAAGAGTTCCAGGCCTGTTTTCAGAAATGGGAGCATCGCCTAAACTAGTGAAAAATGCACAAGGGAAGTAAATACTTTGAAGGTGCCACCAGTATACAGCTTTGAACATATGTTTGTTACAAGTGCATTCCGGGAATTAAATTGTCACACCTCGTATATAAACCAACGCATAGTTTAAAACGCAACGCTTCTGTGTGCCTGTGTGTCGGCTCATAACTCGAGAACCGCAGATTAGATTTTCATGCGGCTTTTTTCCTATGTAGGAACGATATCTGGCCAGGTTTTAGTCTATGACTGGGGTCAGTGGCATGCGTAAAAGCAATTTTAGTGAGCCTTAACCGATTTTAAACATTTGTTCGCCAATAGTAACTCGGGAAATGCTCATCCGATTTTCATCATCATTTTTAAAATATATGTAGACCGACTGCGATTTAAGAAGTACACGGTCATATGACCTTCGCGCGTATATTTAATGTTAGTTTCTTAAGATGACTCCGTTCCTGTTAGGTGTTTAATGATATCAATAGTAGCTTTCACTGGCTTTTACTTAAAAAATTCCTAAAGCTCTTAAAAACTGTTAAAAATGAACTATTCGACGGTACACCTATTACGCTAGGTATGTTTTAAATCTTATCTGATTCGTGTCCTATACACTTTTTTTTAAATACCTACCTAAATGCTGATGATCGTTCTGTATTTTTACGATACGGTTACAGTTTTTTTTCAAGGCCACTTTTATTTAATGTTCCATCCCTAAAGATTCTTCCACGAACGTCTATAGACGAAATAACTTCAAATACCGTTTCTACGCCTTGATCTACGTTTGGTTACATAACTTTCAGTTTTCAATTTGACAAAAGTCTCTAGCGGGGTAGGTAGCAAGTGACGTAGAGGTAGAGGGGTCTATAATTTTTTTCGTTTGTTACCTACTTCCTCTAAGGACGTCTGTTTTCTGTTTATGATTTGCTTTTGCCTCCAAAGATTTTGGTTTTTTTCATTCCTGTTGAAAAGTCTATATGCTCGCCTATGACTTTTCGTAAGGACATTTTCGTTCATTATGACCGCACTTTACGGAGAGTATCCAAAACATTAGATTCCTCAGAGGCCTTCCTTACATTCAGCTCATGTTGCCTTACATGACAACATAGATACTTGTATGTACACCGTTTTACTCAACTGCTTCTGCTGATGACCGTGCGGTGGTTTATTTTGCTCTACCGCAATTTTTATTTCAATTTTGTACCCCAAAACATATACTAATGTGCATATGTACATTGTATTCCTGAAAAAAACTACGTTTTTAGACGACTGTTTACGAAACAGACAGTTTCGGCACTACAATTTATGTATGAAAGTTCCGAATATCATTTAGTGACTTTTTTATCATATTAGTAATTTTTTATCGTATTAGTAATTTTTTTATCGTATTAGTAATTTTTTTATCGTGTTAGTAACTTTCTGTCGTCTTAGATACGCCTTAGTGCCTGTGTGTTTATGCAGGAATAATTATAATTATTTCAAAAAATCAAGCAGGTAAATAGGTCAATTTGACATTTCATGCATTTCATCTCTCAAGCCAAATAATAATGAGTGATAGTGAAGAAGAGTTGACTTGTACACCGCCTACAGTTTTGGAAGCGGCAAAAGAAGCCACATTAGAATTGCTCCCTGTAAAATCCAAACAGAGGTATGACTATGCATACAACCAATTCATGGAGTGGCGAAAAGAACAAGGTATTGTAACATCATTTTCTGAGAATACTCTTCTGGCGTATTTTGGAGTTTTATCCAATAAAATTTGTCCAACCACGCTGTGGGTCCAATATTCAATGCTCAGAACGACGCTACTCGTCAACCAAAATATAAATATTGCTTCATATATGAAACTAAAAGCACTCCTGAAACGTAAATCGGCAGGCTACAAGCCTAAGAAATCAAAGACCCTGACAGCAGAAGAAATAAATAAATTTATTAATCAAGCCCCTGACAGTACTTATTTGCTGCAAAAAGTAAGTCTACAATAAAACACGTAAATAGGTTAACAATCTCTTTATTTTCTTTACACAGGTAATTTTAATAATTGGAATTAGTGGGGCTTGCCGGAAACAAGAATTACTGACTTTGAAAATAGATGATATAGAAGATCTCAATTCTGCAGTACTTATAAGAATACCAGACACGAAAACAAAAAAACAAAGAATATTCACAGTAACAGAAAATTTTTATACAATATATAAAAAGTATGCCGCTCTCAGACCCGCAAACTTAACTGAACGACGATTCTTCGTGAATTATCAAAAAAATCGTTGCACCAAACAACCTGTGGGCATCAATAAAATTGGAAGTGTTCCAAAACAAATTGCCACTTACTTGGGTCTAAAAGAACCACAAATGTACACAGGTCATTGTTATAGACGTTCTTCGGCTACAATTTTGGTGGATGCTGGTGGCGATATTACCACACTAAAACGCCATGGTGGCTGGCAATCAACACCAATTGCCGAAAGCTATATTGATGATTCATTGCAGAACAAACTTAAAGTTGCCAATACGATCTTGAATTCTGTCAATGAATCAACAACACCAGCAATTCCATCTTCCTTGAGAGGTTTGCCAATTCCGTCTTGCTCGAGACGTTCACCAATTCCATCTTGTTCGAGAAGTTCACCAATTGCATCTTGTTCGAGAAGTTCACCAATTCCAACAGCTTATGGTTCTTCTTTTGTGACACCAGAGAATCCACCTTCCCATGTTTCAGCAGTTTCTGAACAAAATTTACATGACTCGCGCCATCCTGTAAATTTTTATAAGTGTAGTAACAATCAAATTACTATTAATATTGTTAATAACACAAAATAATAATAAACCTAACCCACAAACTGCAAGTACTTTAATATAAATTAATACCTAAATTAACTTACCTTCAGGAATCTTTTTACAAACCACAAGAAGCAACACAGGTAGGTACCACTTCCGACTAAACTAAACTAATTTTTTCGCTCATATGTTAACATGATGATTTTATTTCTTTTTATCCCACTTTGTTGTATTTTTCAAGCAAAAGAGAAATAAATACCTACAGCACAGAACATAATAGGTAATGACAAATAAAAATGTGACGAGAAAGTACCTATGCGACAGATCAAACCTGCTTGTTTTGAGAGATGCAGAGAACGATTTAAGTTGAATAGAAGCTGATTAATAATTACAAATGTCATTATTTAGTGACTTTTTTATCATACTAGTAATTTCTTATCGTATTAGTAACTTTTTATCGTCTTAAATACGTCATATGCGTCTATACAGGAAATAAATTGCTTGTTTTGAGGGTTGCAGAGTACGCTCATTTAAGTTGAATAGGTCCTGGTTAATAATTTCAATTTTCAGTCTTTCACTATTTTTTTTATTGTGTTACAGTCGTCTAAAAAATAGTGTTCGTAACTCGTTCGAAAGTCAAATATCTGCGCTCGTGTTTATAATAGATCTACTCGTGCTCCGCTTCGCTACGCACTCGTATATCTATTATAAACACTCGCGTGATATTTGTTACTTTCGACACTTGTTACGAAATATACTATTTTAGTCTTAATGGAAAAAAACCACTTTGTTTGTTAGAAAACAGTAAAGAAAAGTGCTACTTTTCAGCGTAGCAACACTTTTCTAGTTAGCAACCGCTTACCCTGTTAACAATCATTGTTTCAGTTAGTAACAATCCTTTGTAGTTGTTATTTCTTTACTGGTTTACTATCGATAACGTTATTGCCATGATAAACGTTACGCTTACATACTTATATACGGCCAGAATTATATTTTAGAATTAATTTTTAAATTTTTCTTTTTAAAATTTGTTATTTTAAATCTTAATTTTCGTCACGTACACGAAAAAAGCATGTTCTACTCGTTAGAAAAGTGATTTTTTTATGCTTGTGTGGAATTAATCCACGCTCGAGAATTGAACATTTACACTCGCTGGAAAAATCTCACTTTTCTTAGCCTCGATAATGTCTGATGTTCAACCATTAATTGAATATTTCCTTTTACTACTACTGAGAAGAAATTGCATACAGAGAACGCTTGGTGTCCGTTGCGGTTGCATGTTGTCCCGTATGATAATCGATGATTGATGATAAGTTTTCTTTTTATACATTTTTCTTCTTTTCTCTTTATTTTTCGTATTATAAAAATTTATTGCTCGTAATAAGCTCAAATGTAGCCACTACACTTCAATAAATATGAAGCGTTGAAATGAACGTTTTAAATGTATAGAAATCCGAATGAGTTTTTTTTCCATATTTTAAGTGTTTAAATATATCAACTGTAAGAACTTTTACTAATTTTATTGCTTTTTGTAATATTGAAATATTTGTAGCGATCGCGATTATAAATTTAGAAAGATAGTGATAAAGTGAAATTATAAACTTCATCAGGTAGATTCATAGAATTGTCAAAAACTTCATATTTTTCTAATACTTCATGCTTGACAATATATTTCATCAATACTTCACGTATTTTGATGAAATTTTACGAACTTCACCGTACTTCATCTTTTTTCACCGCGTTTGCAACTGCATAAGCCCCGCAACCCTTTGAGTGCGAAAAATTGAAACTACCTAGACAGTTAAGATTTAGTACAATTAAAGGTTTTAGGTATCAATAAAAGGAAAAAATAAAAAATCTTAAAAACCACCCCCAACTCTTTAGGACGTAGGGGATGGAAAATTTAAGTAAGGTGACATACGAAGTTGAGACTTACCGAATAGTTTAGAAGGTAATAATGGCAAGATGTACGAAAATTATATGAATTTTTTACGATTCTTTTTATCTAACTACTATTAGGTAGAACCTCATTTGAAAACAAGAGATATACGAGGTAAGCGCTATAAATTCTCGACCTGATATAGAAAAAATACACTTGGTAAAATATAATAATTTTTATTTAATATAATCTCCGCTAAAGTCAATAAACTTATTACAACTTGGAATTAATAATTCAATGCTCTTGTAAAAATAATCTGAAGTTTTTCCTGCAAAATATTCAATTACAGATGCTTGCAACTCGTTCTCGTCCTCAAAACGACGTCTCCTAAGGTCTCTCTTTAAATTGAAAAAAAATAATAGTCACTAGGAGTCATATCCGGACTGTACGGTGGATGATCCAATGCTTCAAAGTTGCATTCGCGAATGGCAGCTTGTAAAATTGTGGCAGTATGAACGGGTGCATTGTCGTGTAATAATTGAACACCTCTTGTCAATTTTCCTCGACGTTTTTCACGAATATCGTTTCTCAATTTATGCAATAAAGACGCATAATATGTACTGTTAACAGTTGTATTGCGTGCTTTAAAATCAATTAGTAAAATACCATCACAATCCCAGAATATTATTGCCATAACTTTCTTTGTCGATTGAACAACTTTCGCCTTTTTGGGACGAGGTTTATCGGTTAGCCACCATTCCATCGATTCCCTTTTGGATAGATAATCATAATACAGAACCATTGTTTCATCTCCATTGACAATGGACTCCAAAATCGACTTTGAGTCGTCTTCACACAAGTTTAAAAACGGGTGCGCACATTCGACGCGACGTTGACGTTGAACAGCAGAAAGAAGACGCGGTACCCATCTTGTACTAATTTTATTCATACCCAAATGATCATAAAGAATTCTGCGAACACTTGTTTCCGAAATGTCAGACATCACTGCTAACTCCTTAACGTTCAAACGGCAATCGTCTAATACCATTTCTTTAATGATTGCAACTTTTTGAGGCGTTACCGCTTCAATTGGCCGACCGGTGCGCTCATCACCTTCAAGAGGTCAAACGGAAACATTTTGACTACTTTTTTACAGTGGAATATGAAGTAGATAAATCACCATAAACACCGTAAACGTTGTTTGATTTGATTAGGCGTGTGCCCTTCTTTTGTTAGAATTTAATGACCGCGCGGTGCTCAATTTTCATGCACTAGTCACGATGCTTGAGTGGCTACTAAAATCTGTTACGCTTCTAGCCGTAATATATATATATATATATATATATATATATATATATATATATATATATATATATATATATATATATATATTTGGAGTTTTTGGCCAGTAAAAATATTTCTGTGGCTCCTCAGCCTCCTTATTTGCTTGACTTGAGTCCTTGCGACTTTTCCTCTTCCGGAGATTGAAAAATCACCTCAACCGAACTCATTTTGGGACACTCGAAAACATTCAAACGCCTGTAACCAACCAGCTGAAGGCTATTGCAGATTCCGAGTTCCAGCACTGCTATGAGGATTGGAAGCGCTGTGTGGCTTCCCAAGGAAGTTATTTTGAGGGAGACAATATTGAATTGTAATTCTATTCTAATAAAAAAATTGAAAAAATCAGTCTCATTCATTTAATTAATTAAAAACTTAATTTACAAACATTGTATAATAAAATTGTAATATAAAAAAAATTCTCATATAGAATTTTCCAAACGGAACAATATTGGCTCACCATTAGCACCGTTATTGCCAATATTGGGACAGTGTCGAAATTATAACACTGGCAAGTACTTGGGACATTTTACATACCCAATATTGGCAGCCAATATTGGTTGATATGCTGGTATAACTCTGGTCTTATACTGGCACAATATTGGCAGTATATCGGTTGCACACCGATGTATAATAATGATCATTATTATATTTTTTTAATTATATTATATTGTACACTGAGACAAGATCGACATGTACACTTTCGAACATGGTTCGAAAAATCTATTAGTTTAAAATTATAGATCAAGAGCGTTAATATGACGACGAACTTTTACGAGCCATTTTTCTCAGTATATAATAAAATATAATTAAAAAATATAATAACGATCATTAATATACACCGGTGTGCAACCGATATCCATCCATATTGTGCCAGTATGAGAATGGTTATACCACCAACATATAAATATTGTTGAGTTAATATTGGCTAATTACACACAGAAAATAATACCTTGATTCAACAAGACCTATGTTGTTGTAAGATTTTGTTGATTTAAGAAAATTATTGTGTTTAATAAACAATGTTCTTGTAACAATTAATAATATAATAATACATTATAATGTCCGCAGTCATATAATTATATACTGAGAAAAATGGTTCGTAAAAGTTATGTCCGCGTCGTCATATTAACGCTCTTGATCTACAATTTTTAAAATAATAGATTTTTCTAACTATGTTTCTCAGTGTACGATAATAATATAATTAAAAATTATAATAATGATCATTATTATACACCGGTGTGCAATCGATATACAGCCAATATTGTGCTAGTATGAGACCAGAGCTATACCAACATATCAACAACATTCGGCCCCTATCTTGCTTATGTAAAATGGTCCAAGTACTTGCCAGTGTTATCATTTCGACACTGCCCCAATATTGGCTGCCAATATTGACCCGTTTGTTCAACATCGGCAAATTCTATATGGTTTGTTTCTATTCCGTAATACTTACATTATATTACTACAAAAAAAGAAAAGAGGATGGCCCTGAATGTAAGTTCATACAACTGTTGTTCAATGCTCTTTCGAAAGATATTTTACCAATATGTATTACTGTCGGTACTTGAGTCTAAAGATATTTTAGCAAAAGGTATTACTGTCGGAGCTTGGATCTCAGAGCTATAAAAACCAATTTCTGCAAGACCTACTATAGCATTGTTGGTTGTTGATAGCATTTGCTAAATCATCATTGTATTTCATGACATCCAGGTATGATACCTAGGCACCTTGCACGGTGCGTTTGACTAGCAGAATTTATAAGGACATTGCTTTATTTGCTCTACTGTGTTATTCTGCTGTTAGAGTTCATTAAATGACTTTAACTATAGGGTCATTCCATATGAAATCGATCACTAAAATGGGTCGATTTCACCGATTTTAATGAAAATCAATTATGAAATCTAACTAAAGAACATAACTTCTATTAATCAATTTGCTAGATTACGCAGAAAAAAATAAAAATACGTTTGGTAACAACACACTATTAGGCCGTCCAAAAAGCTCGTCTTCTTGTGAGCAATATATAAACAAAACTGTTTGTTATAGGATAAATAGTTTTTGAGATATCTATATTTCTTTAAAGTCTTGCAAGCAGTTTTGATAATTTTTTCAGTTTTTGAATATTTCCAAAGTTCTGCGTAATCTAGCAAGTTGTGTTCTTTAGTTGATTGCACTTCATAATTAATATTCATTGAAATCCGTGAGATCGATCGATTTCGCATGGAATGACCCTGTACTGATTTTAAAACTTGAAGTAAAAATACAAAGACATTTTTAGTAGGGATTTAAATAAGCCTTATTTTACCTAACCTCCTTCATATTGATAAATCTAATAGTTTTCGAGAAAAACGACAAAAACTGTTAGGGGACGTGGTTTACCCTCATTATCTCTTCGAGCTTATCACCTACAGGTGTTAACTTTTAGGGGGTTATTTAGCAACCCACAATGAAGTCCTATGAAGAAATCCACGAACTTTCCTCAACTTTCCGCTATTTTTTCTAATTTCACTGGACTATATGGTTAACTCCCGGCTACTATCAAAACGATTACGTCGTCATAGTCAATCTCCACATAGTCCACACGTTAGGCGTAGGCTCGTAAGCTTTTAGTTGACTCTGCATCCATATATATATATATTAGAACGCGTTTGTTCGGGGTATGTATCCTATACTCCGAATGGTCCTTATAGCTGGCACCCTGACATAACGTGATATAACCTGACATAAAAACATCTTTCTTTTGATATAAAATCAGCGCACTTAATTTGAAGGTTCGTACCTACATTATTATTATATTAGTTAAGTGAATTGTGTCTGAATTGGTGAATTTGCTTGGTCACGGTTCGAAGAACCGGCCCGGCCGTGTTTGTTAGTTCATTCATATCCACTTCACCACCAAAGTGAGATGAAACCTTTTTTGATAAAGTTTGACTACCTACGGATGATGATGGTAATATAAATTTTAAAGGAAAAATTAATTTAAGAAGTTTTACCTTTAATTAAAGTTGCTACAGTTATAATCTAACTTGAAGTGACAACCTGAGAATGTAACGGTAATTAAAGTAATGGTGCTAACCTAGTTTTCTTTTGAAAGCAGACATTTCTACAAAAGAGTTACTTTATGTTCGAACCAACCACTTTTAAACGGTTAGTGGTACATTGCATAGAACATACATCTGAATCATATCCTCTAAAGGCAGAAGAGGTTTGCGGTTCAGCCTGAATAACACTTGTTTTCTAGACTAATGAAATAGAACTACTTACTTCTGTTTTAACTCAAGATACTCTACAAATCAATTTGTGTTTTGTAAATGTAAATCTCAGAAACAAAGGAAAAACTTTTTTTATTTTGTTTTTCTTTGGAGTTATGCTGAATTCAAAATGTAGTATTCTAACGTGTATTAATTTATTTTAATGGGCGTTTCTTCTTGTTAACTAAAAACCAAATTAATGACTAACCTGCCATATTCTGCAAAAACAGTTTTACAGAATTCCACAAAACCAACCAACAATCAGCACAAACGAGCAGACTTGAGGGTGAATTGGCTTTTCGGTAACAACAGAACTGAAAGTACGATGCAAGACAGACAACTTTTTATGCGGTAGATTCGTTTTACAACTAACAAAAAGAATTGTTTTCTGAATAATCATTGCAGAGCTATTCACGAGCATATAGCAAAGAAAATATTATATTACATCATGCGTCGTTTTGTCATTTTGTGTCTACCTATTATCCATCGTTTTACTTGTCGCTTCCAGTTTTCATTCTTCAAGCGTGGAATATACCGAAAGAATTCCTATTGAAAGATTCTAATGAAAGAACATTTACATAGAGTTGAAGAGTCCTTATATCTCATGAACTTCAGATATAAAATTTATATATTTTGAAAACATTTCTACTGTATTATAACTAATTAAATCTCTCTTTGTTACACAAGGTTGATCCTCATTCTTCAGCAACAAAAATCTTAATTATAGGTACAAAAAAGTTGTAGTAATATTTAGATGGAGTACAGAAAGACTACTTGGTAATAATGAATTACTTAGTTTAGTGCAGCATTTTTAAAAGGTGGATTTTTAACTCAAAACAATTATTGTAATTACTGCAAAATACAAATGAGATATTTAACAAAGGTTTATTATTATTTTTTATTTTGGAAATACTTCAAAAACAATGACATAAAATTATCTGAAATTTTAATATGTTATAGAGGCATGAGTACCTGATATTGACAATTTTTTTCAAAATTTCTGAATGTGCGGATATAAAGTTGATAGTTGATGATCAACCTTAAGGGAGTACTAAAGAGATTTGGAGAATAAAAATACGGGTTTTTGAAATCTTGTTAGCATTCATGAAACAACTTTTACGGACTATCTTCTACCCTAGATTGGGGTATTATAATGCGATCTTAATTACAGTTTTTAAAATGGCTTCACCTTTTAAATGCTTACAAATTGCAGCACCTGACTCGTTGTACGGGGATAACGTTGCTATCCCCAGTAGTGAACATTTTATGCCAGAAATCGTTGGATTTAATAGTCCATAAGTATGTGGGGCACAAGTGATATTTTTGTCCCCAGCAGAAACCACTCTACCATGGTAAGAAAAACACCTTCAAATTGCAAAAAAGAATACATTTTTAGAGGGTCTTTATCTACACTGATGTTTCAGGAAAGGTTGTTTTCTTGCTGATGAAAAGTGTTGTGTCCCACAAACTAAAAACCTACCAAAGGACATAATTTCCGCCATAAAACCTCAATTCCTGCGGACAGGAACGTTATCCCAGAACAGCGGGTCAGGTGCTGCAATTTGTATCTATTTAAAAGGGTAAGCCATTTTTTAAACTGTAACTGAGGCTGAGGTTACATTATTTAGTACCCCAGTGCGGTAGCAGAATACCGTAAAAATGATTTCATAAATTGGTCACGTATCTCTCTTTTTCCAAATAATAATGTTCAACTATGTTTTACATTGTTGAATACTTTTACAGATAAGTCGTGTTTTTAAATTTACAATGTTATAAGCCACATTCCTGTTAAGGCTGTTTTACCCAATTCTGAAGATAGGGAAACGCAATGTAAACTTTACTCGGTTTTTATTCAATAACCGCTCAATATTTTTTGATCGGGTTTTTACCAAAAATTTACCTACAATGTAGTGTATGATGTAATGTTTTTAAAAAATAATTTTTAACGTTTGAAACCATAAAAAACTTAATTTAAAGTTGAAATTTTCGTTTCTAAAAAAAATCTTTACATTACATCATAGCATGACGCACAGATTACGGGAAAAATGTTTAAAAAAATATACGTTGATAAATAAATGAATAAAAGCATAGTAAGCGATCCTATTGCAAATTAAGTTTTTTATGGTTTCAAACGTTAAAAATTATTTTTTAAAAACATTACATCATACACTACATTGTAGGTAAATTTTTGGTAAAAACCCGATCAAAAAATATTGAGCGGTTATTGAATAAATAAATAAATAGTTTACATTGCGTTTCCCTATCTTCAGAATCGGGTAAAACAGCCTTAACACCGAAATGTTACTGTTATTACTTACTATAACAAAAAAAAGCTTCAGTTAATGAGTTAACATTGATCACATAATATATGCATTCATTATAATAGCTGGATATTACTAATTCTTGTGTAAGTTGAGATTACATGTACAGTTAAGAACAAATTGTAATGCTTTGAAACAAAGTTTCCGCAATACATATTCTGTAATGTAACTTCTATATTATATCATAAGCTAGATATCGTGTTCTGCACTAAGTACTGCATAACTTAGAAACTGCGTCTCGTTATTAATGTTTCATTCATTGTTTCTTATGAAATAAATTGAAGTTTATTATTTGGAAATAGAACTGCTCTACGGTTTACGTTTTAATTCTTTCTGTGACGACTTTTAGTTAAGGTTGATCAGTACCTATAATAAGATTTTTAGCCACGAAGTCCGTCAGCATCCTGGACCTCACATAACTAAATAACTCACATTTTTTACGTCCCATGACATGCCCGAAATATTCCATTTTGAGTTCCTTCACTGTATTTATTTTAACAGAATTATTTTAAACAAAGACTATTCCTTTGAAGCAGATTCATAATTTTCTTCGTATCGGAAATATGCTGAACCTTTTTCAAGTAAATGTGTTTATCTTGAACCAAACATTTTAGATATAAAATGTTCACAAAAGAATAAATCGTCTTCATATTTTATATTTTACGGGCCATAATTACGCTAAAAGTTGAGTGTTTTTTGGTTAAAATTTAGCTTTCAAGAAGGCGCTTCTTGCGTTACTCGAAAAAATATTAGAAATAATAGTCTGCTTATTTTGGATTGGCTAAAATTGAAATAAACAAAATGACCCTGAAACTTCAATAAAGCCTTCTTCTCGTTAACTTGCATTTTTCTGTGTTATAAATATTATATGTTTTTCTCCGGCTTGAAATTCAGAGGTGGTGGTTGCAGTTTGATCGAGATACAACAACGTTTATTATTTAGTTGCGGGCGTTAGCCCTATCAAGCGGGTATACCACGGAGCTCCCCGCGAAGACGGATTGCCACGCCCGTAAAGTGTAAATTCAAAAAGGGGAGATTTATAAGGATATTTCAGTTTTATGTTTTAATGGTGTTGTAACCTTATTGTATCGTTGTGTTTATGGCTTAAACCTTCAAATGGTAATTAATCGTTTTTATATTATTTTGGTTAGTTTAGCGCCGATGTGGTCATACGAATCAGTGGTTAAATCCGGCCCGTTGAATTGTGAAAGATCCTTGATCTTGTTAATAGTAACTGAGTCTGGGCGTAGTTTGTGGAAGTCTCGCGCGAAGAACAACCTCTAGTTTGGAAAAAAAGTATGGGAGATAAACATGAAACTTTAATAGTATTTGGTCTTAGGGGCAAAGATGCCAACTTCAAGATAAGATCAAGTTAAATCGTGCCACAAAATACTTTCTTGATATTGCACGTAAAATTCCGTGTGACTACTTATAAAGCTACTAAAAGATTGAGCTTCGATGCAGTTTTCTTCTTCAGCATCGTTTTGCAGAAGGGCCTCTTTCTGATATTGCTTTTAATTTACTTCATGATTGAGTCGATCGGGTTACGATTTTATCAGATTGAATGTATCTGGAACTAAATGCACCTAATCTATCCATACATTTTTTTCATAATTTTTATTTTTTAAAAGTGTCACACAGGTGTGTTTAGGCAATCTAAAAACACTCTTACATAAATATTCCAAATTTGAAGTTGCTTTTCCCCAATATTCCACACCGGCCTTGGTAAAATTGATGGGATGTGTAAAATAAGTATTACTTGACTTTGTTATTAAGCTTGTAATATTGTTGTGATACTCTATATTTTGGTGCCCTTCAAAAGTTTTTGCGCAAAATGAACACGTCCTTCAATGTTTAATAAAATCAATAATCTTACTTAGACCCGATCTATTCACCTCCTTTTAAATTTATCTGGAAGTTAGTTGCTATAGTTACAATTGTTCCCACAATGCTATCCATGACAACTAACTACCAGATAAATTTACAAGGAGGTGAATAGATCGGCCTTTAGTTTAATTAATTCTGATAATTAGTTCCAGTACTTTAATATGTTATACAACATTCTTGGATATCTAATACATTCGACGCTTATTAATGCTTATTATTAATTACCGCCATACCTAATCGACATAAGACATAATCAGGAAATAACTTCGCTGTTGATAGATTTTGGTTCGAATACCAGAAATTAGTACATGCGTAGCAGGTTGAGGAAATAAGTAGGAAGTAAAATAATGTTTCGTAACGCCTACTGAAATGATAAACACCACACCTGTACATGGGAATGCTGAGAGTAAAAATGCGAAGTAAATATCGTATTATGTAAAGTTTATTTGTCATTGCTTGCTGCTTACAGAAGTTATTATTCTTCTTTATTTGGAAAGGCTAAATTCTTATTAGATCAGAAAAGTAAAAAGCTCCGAATGAATAATCAGCCTAATGGCCCTTTTCATTTCATCATCAATCGAGTCCATAACTGGACGCCCTCGGTGATATGCCTTTGGCGATTGCAACACACGATTTTCTTTATATTCCCGAAGCATTTTGAAAAAATATTTAATAATGAGAATTACTGAATAGATAAAAAATTAATTCATCTACAAATTTTAATAGACTATTTTTTAAGTAGACTCTTATGTATGTAACCCACATTAGCTGCTGCATTTTCAGTGAATTCCACATTTTGAGATTTAGTATTTGCTGGGTTGTTTTCCTAACACACATATTTAATACCGATTTCTTGTCAGAAACTTATTTTAAATAAAATTCCATATACATACCTTTTTGATGAAAGAAAACATGCGAAGTCTTAAAATATTGTCGGCCCAAGAGAATTCGATTGCTAAATTTTAGGTTTCCGATTTTAACGATATCCTAGGAAATCATTAGGCCTCAGTAATGCGCTAGAAAACAAAGAAATTAAATTGTGAAAAACAAACCTATATTGTAAATGCGCTTATGTAGTTGACATTGGTTATCTAAATAACCCCTCGACGGATGGTCCGACTTGAATAGGGCCGAGCTAGGCCTGAAATCTGAGAACCGAAAGATTACATAATACTCAAAGGTCAAAGGTTAAGGTTAATTATCTATTTACCATACCATTGATTCAAACAAATGACCTTGTTCTTCAATTCTATAAAACTGTTATCCTAGAGCTTTAAATTTTAATTTGCACCTGGTTTCATTCGAACTGATTTAAAATTATTTAATCAAACTACGTTAATCAAACTTATTAGTGTTGGTTTAGTATTTATCATTTCATTTTTGTTTTCTAGGCCTGAGGTCTATTGATTTGACGATGTCGTTGAAATCAGAAACATAAAATATCGATCGACATCTGTTGGACACTGCTAGTAGGCATACAGTTACTCTTTAAGTTATACTAGAAAAACCCTATGAAAACATGACGATCAAAACGCTAATTTATTAAGAATTTCCTTATATACAACGTTCGTTGTCTGATTACAATCCTTCGGAGTTCCAAGAATGATTATTTAATATTTAACATTTATTAAAGAAACGCAATCGAACAAAAACAGTTGAAAATACTAAGCTTACCATTCTCAGACAAACTTTTGAACGCGTTATTTAACAAACATCTCCGACTCACCCTCTCGCCACCAGTCACGACTAATCCTCCCTTAGTTGCACCCGTCTTATATTCATATATCATTTATGCTTAATATACCAGCTTTCTAAACTTTGTCGGTCATTCTGACTACTTTAAGATAAAACATCCTAAAACATTCCTATTTTGCTTTTTCATCAAATATCCCAATCTGCAAAACTTCAAAATTTCAAAAAATGGTCACAGTCACAGAGACAGATGAAGATATCGAATTTCGTGAAAATTCTCCAAATACTATAAATCTCGACTAAGAATTGTTGGTGGAATAGTAAGCAGGTATAGTGTGTTTAATTCCTTAGTAATAGTTCGTTTGAGCTTGTGTGCAGACGTATTTTTACAGAGCTACACAAATTATTATTTACATTTCTAATTATTGGGAAAATAATAGTTATTCTTCTCTATTAAATAATAAGTTATTTGATATTATCATAACCAGCACTAGCAGATAACTGTTATCGCGTGTTGTGAACGTTTTAACATCTGCGGTGCAAATTCTATACAAATAACTTGTGACCTTTTGCGTTTTGTTGTGTGTATTTTTTAATAGAAATAATTAAAATGGCAGATATATTATGTCAGGAGTGTACAATCAAAATAGCAAGTAATTAACACAAGACCCTTTGTTGGAGGTGTTCTAAAAAGTTTCATGCAGCTTGTGGTAATCTAACTGGCAATGAATTACCATTTATAAAAGAAAGCAAAGGAAAGTGGACATGCAAAGATTGTGTAAAAGAAACCAGAAGATCACGAGGAGCAAGTGAAACATCTCTCTCTCTCTTGACGATACTAGTGGAACAAAATTAGATGATACAAACAGTTCTGATACATCTGAAATTTCGCGAATTTTACAACAGTTACTGGAAGTAAAAAATTCTCAAACGGACCTAGCAAAATCATTAAATTCCTGTCACGAAAGATTTGATGAACTAGCTTTACAGTTACAAAAACAAGAGAGGATGATGCAGAACTACATTGAAAAAATTGAAATATTAGAAAACTCAAATAAAAGTCTTCTAAAGGAAAATGAAATATTACAAACGAAAATGAATGACTTAGAACAGTATTCACGAAGAAATTGCTTAGAGATTCAGGGCGTTCCAGAGGCACCAAATGAAAATATTATTTCAGTAGTACAAGCAGTAGCAGATTCTGTGGGATTCAATCTAGAAGATAGCATGGTGGATGCGTGTCATCGCTTGAAGAAGAACGAAGCGAAACCTTCGCAAATTCGAGGTATTATCGTTCGGTTTGTCCGTAGAATTGATAAGGAAGAATTCTTAAAAAAGAAGAAAATAAAAAGGGAACTTAAGGTGAGTGATATGCATGAAAATTTCATTAAATTAGTGAAACAAAATAATTACATCTATGTGAATGAATCGCTCACTGCAATAAATCGTAAATTATTTGCTCAAGCCAGAGAATTTAGAAAAAAGAATAATATTAAGTATCTTTGGACAAAAGATGGCAAAATCCTCATGAGAGCATCGGATAATAGCAAGGTATATCAAATAAGATCTATTAACGACCTCAACGATGTGCACTAATTTAAAAGATGTGAGTATTTATTATCAGAATGTTCGGGGGTTGAGAACATAAACAGTAACATTTTTAAATGCCGTGCTTTCAGAAAATTATGATATAATAGCTCTTACCGAAACTAATCTTACCTTAAGTATAAAGGACAGTGACATAATAGATGATAGATATGTACTATATCGAAAGGATCGTGACTTAACTATCAGCAAAAAATTAAGCGGGGGTGGGATTTTGGTCGCAATAAAAAAACAGTTTATGGTTTCTCGGATGCAAGGTTTTGAAACAATTCTTGAAGATTTGTGGGTGCGTTTAAAAATTCAACCAGAAACTTTTCATTTCTGTATAGTGTATTTTCCTCCAAATACCCCATGCGACTCTTATAAATTGTTTTATAATAATTTAAATAATTTTCCTGAACTTATCAATAGTAGTTTAGTTATTGTAGGAGATTTCAATATGGCTGATATGTATCCTGCAGAAAATGTTATAGATACACGTGTAGGCTCAAATCAAAAAGAGTTGATTAATTTCATGAATTTTTATAATTTAGAACAGTTTAATAACGTAGCTAATGTAAATAATAGAACTCTTGATTTTGTTATTTCAAATCACACTATTTTAATACAAAAAGTAGACGATCCGCTAGTGCCAGTGGATAGTCATCATCCTCCCTTAGAATTTACCATTCAACATATTAAGGAAAACAGTACTCCTGAATACGTAACAGCCAATCAATATAATTATAAAAGAGGCGATTTTCTTGAACTGTATCGTAGGCTGAGGAATACAAATTGGGAAGCTCTGAAAAATATTTCAGATGTAAATCAGGGAGTTGATAAGTTTTATGAGTTATTTTATACTGCATTGGATAACTCTGTCCCTATAACCAAAAAATCTAAATTAAAATATCCACCTTGGTTTACTCTTGAAATTATAAAAAACATTAATAAAAAAGTAAGAATACGAAAAAAATTAAAAGTGAACCCTAATAACGTGGAATTGATGACCCAATTTAAGCAATTAAGAAAAAACATTAAAGAGGAAATAAATAAAAATTACGTCACATATTGTAACAATATGGAAGATAACATCCAAACTAATCCAAATACATTATGGTCGTTTATTAAACAAAAAAATAAAGCTAACTCAGCCACAAACAATATGCATCTTAACTTAATCTTAAAGTAATTCAGAGATTGCAAACGCGTTTGCTGATCACTTTGAATCAGTATATATGCAAAACGACTCTGTTGTCATAGCAGATGATAGGGGCGTTACGTTAGAGTCTGTACTTTCCATAAATAATGTAACCGTGGATGAGGTCAAGGCAGCGTTAAAATCTTGTAAAGAAAAACGATCCGTTGGTTTTGATCAAATTCCGGTTTATGTTTATAAAGCATGCTCTGAATTACTCGCAGAACCCTTAACAACTCTCTTTAATCTTTGTTTGTCTAAAAACCAGTATCCCGATATCTGGAAGATATCTAAAGTATGTCCAATATACAAGTCAGGGGAAAGAAATAACATTGTGAATTATCGTCCAATATCATTACTGCAAACTATTTCAAAAGTGTTTGAAGTGGTTTTATATAAGAGGATATTCCGCTTTGTGAAACCGGCTATTACAGAGGTACAACACGGGTTTATGACAAACAGATCGACAATAACTAATTTAATGGTTATAACACAAGACCTATCAGAAGCATTGGATAAGAATCAACAAATAGATGTAATTTACACTGATTTCGCCAAGGCTTTTGATAGAGTCGATCACAAAATATTGCTCAGTAAATTAGTAAGTTCGGTTTTTCCAAATCTCTAATAAAATTTCTGGAGTCTTACTTGAGTAATAGGTGGCAACAAGTCGTGTATAATGGTAGTGTGTCCAGAAAAATTAAGACTATTTCGGGTGTTCCGCAAGGACCACATCTTGGGCCCCTATTATTTCTTCTATTTATAAATGATCTCCCTGAAAGAGCGAGGAATTCAGCGTGTGCTTTATTTGCAGACGATTTTAAGTTGTGGAAAGTTATAGAATCCGTCGACTCCTGTCATAAACTGCAGTGCGATATAGATGCTATGTATGAGTGGAGTATGGAAAATTCATTGTATTTTAATATCAGTAAGTGCGCAGTTGTGTCATTTTCAAAGAAAGTCAAACCGATTACATTTCAATATAAAATGAACCAAGATGTAATTAACTGCAAAAACATAATAAACGATCTGGGCGTTACTTTTAATAATACCCAAGTAGCACAAAATATTGTACGAACGTTGTGCCAACATATTATAAACATGATATTTTGGCTAAAGGTTTTACTGTTCTGACAATAACTATTATATAACTTAGCGACGTTGGAGATTCTACATATTTGTTTACATATGGGAAATATATTGGATATATGTTTACAAACCAACATGCAACGACACCCTTGAAGATATTTTCAAAACCATATTTTGCCAATATAAGTGTATGGTAAGCTTTCCAACGTTAACGTTGACATTAAATCCCATTGTATCTTCAATGAAAGTTACTTCACGTCTTGCCAACATTGTTAGAACAACATTGTACCAATAGATGTGCAATAAATGCTTTACAACACTGGCGGTGAAACCTATATAAAATGTTTATGCAGTGAAGTTAACCCCACATTGCCCCAACATTGACGGAAGAATATTTTGCCACTGTAGTAGCGAGGTTATGCTTTGCAACAATATATATGAGCAATATAAACCTAACATTTAGCTAATAAAAGTTGCCCTAGGTTCTGCCCACATATTAATAGAACAATATTTTGCGAATATAGATATAGAAGCGCTGTCGCTTACCCAAAAGTACACACCATACGGAACATTTTATTAATTAACTTAGGAAATATTTAAGTAATAAGAGAAAAACCTTGACAAAGTATTTAAAAATATATGGGAATTTACCTATAATGTATATTCTTATTATATTCCTTTTCAGGAGTTTTTTCTTATTATAGCTAATAGTAATGTTGGAATTAATATTTTTTACACAGTCTTTAGAATATGTTGTCGACGTGAGGACATAGCACTTAACGTATGCATAATAAAACGATACGAATAAAACAGTTGTTTATTAATTTTGTTCTCTTAACCGCTAATAAAATAAAATATGTACATTCTTTGATTGTTTATATTGTCGTGAGCAGCGACGACAAAAATTAGGAGATAAGATGTGTCTAAAATTAAATTACTTTTATATCTATACTAATAGATACATATATTGTTACGTTGCATTTTAACAAATCTAAAAATAGAAGATCCGTTTTGTAAGCAATTCGTTATGCCCTAACAGTCCAACCCCTGCCAAGAAAGACAATTTCTAAGAAATCGGTTGTTTAGGGTACATATTTGTTGTTTGTTCGCCAAAAATTCACAGTTGTTAAAAGAGTGGCAGTGAGCTTGTGACTTCATTATTTTGTTTAATAAATAATTGCGTAAGTGTTGACTTTTTCGTTAGCTTTGATTTGTAATTGTGCATGACTTTGTAAGTCAGTAGGGCAGGTTAACTGAATGATGCAGATGGTAGTCTCGAAAGGTCTCCAGAAGCAGAAGGTCGATCAGCTACCTTATTTTAATCAACACTTTTTTATTTACTGGGGGCGCTACTCGAAATTTGTGCCCGGTGCCTCAAAATCCAAGGGCGGCACTGGTGGTCTCATGATGTTTATCTTTTATTACAGGAACGGACCAGTCAACGACCCGTGCGATTAACCATTCTGCCTTTATTAAAAATATCTTAAGATTATTGTTCTTTTAGGTTAGATATTTTATATGCTTATAATCTCATTTAAATAAGTTTATATATAAAACATATATAACAATATTAATACATATACAAACTATATTTTATATTAAAACATGTACATATGTATATTTTAAATATATGGTCATTTTCTGTCACGTTTTTTTAAGATTTCTTTAGTAGTTATCCTACCTTCAAGTTATGGCTACTAGTCTAATGTATAACAAGTTTGCACCTTTCAAATATTTTTGGAGGGATTTTGAAAACTATAATAAGTAAGGTAAGTACATATATGCAGCGCCAAATACGTGGTGACGATGGTTCTAGTTCCTCTGGTGTTGAATACTTTTCTATATATATTTCACAGCTAAAATTTAAACATTAAACATAATTTTGAATAACTCTCTCTTATGTACACAAGATACAGAGTAGTTTTTAAATTTTTTTATTGAATTTTGACCTAGAAATCTCGTGCATTCTAAGGTTATTATCAGTAATTATCAGAAATAGTGTTATCAACTGTTGTAATTGTATAGAAGATTTCTAATAATAGCCCAACATACATATAGGTGTACAACACCGTCATTGATCGCTAATATCTATCTGTGGAACGTTTTTCGTATTAGCTAAAGGTTGGCAGCTAATGTAAGGCAAACATCATTAAAGTAACAGTTCACAGGTGTACTAAGCTAGCGTAGCACCAACCTTAAAGAAACAGAGGGCCAACATTCTTAAACCAACATAGTGTGCTCATCTTTAAACTAATGTTGGACCAATGCATAGGTTTCATGTTGGCTAAATGTTTGGCAGCCAATGCATAAACAACATAGTCAAGCGTTAACACTTTGAATGTTATGTCTACGTATTTATGCCAACGTTGAGCTAATATAAGTGTGCTACTTGGGTACTTTATCTTTTCGTGATCACGTAGAAAAAACTGTAAACAAAGCCTTACAGAGTTTAGGATTTATTATCAGAAATGCTTATTATTTTAGAAATTGTATCACAATCACTACCTTGTATAATGCTTATGTTAGAGCGAAGGTGGAATATGCTTCTGTAATTTGGATGCCCTTTTACAGATGTCATGTTGATCAAGTAGAAAAAGTGCAAAAAATGTTTATTAGATTTTTCCACTTTAAAGTTACAGGTTCATATCCAGTTTTCGAATCTTATCACTGGCTGCTTGATCGATATGGCGTTCCATCTTTAGAAAATAGGCGTATATTGGCTCTGCTGGTATTTTTATACAGAATAATCCATAGTCAGGTTGAATCGTGTTCCATTTTGCTAGAAAAACTTAATTTTCTGGTGCCTAAAACAACATCTAGATATTCAACAGTTTTCTACTTGCCCATGTCAAGAACAAACTTATTGGCTGGTTCTCCCTTGCATGTAGCCTGCGGTACTGTCAATAAAATCGCTGAAAATGTAGATTTATTTCACCCAAGCTTTAAAATATTTAAGAAACAGTGTCAGTTAGCTTTAAAGTAACACAGCTATTATTCTTCAGTAATATAGAAAAAAAATAATAATTAATAAGTACTATCATGTTCTTGTTTTTGGTAAGAAATAGCATTGTGCTTTTTCTTTGTATCCTTTTCTTCCTTTAAAAAAACTAAAAAAAATATTGTAAGAGCCCGATTATAAGGTTTTTGTATATATCTTTTGTATCTTCTTTTTGAAAAACACAGAATGGAATCAATAGAAGTGTTTATTATTTTTGTTATTCATTATTTTTATTGTCATTATTTCTGTTACTTTTCATCCTAGATTTAAACATTTATTACTAGCATCTTGTCATATTGTTATGTTATATTCTACATATTAATTTTTTGTATAAATTTTGTTTATTTGGTAAAACTTTCATTATGGTAATCTATTGTTATTATTATTGTTATTATTGTTATTATTATTATGTTTTATACTTGCATATAAGCTCAAAAGTATTGTTTATTTAGGTGATTGTATGAAAATATCCTGTAGCCTATAATTGGCAATATTGCTGTTGGCTTGCAGTATTAAATAAATAAATAAACGTGACGAAGCAAGCGCTGTAAGTGGACGGCCTTGGGAATATTGAAATGCATCGATTACAATTAATTCTTTAAATTAAAAATATAAAAAATTAAAAATCACAAACTAAAACTCCGCAGACTAAAAAAGAACGGTTTTAAAAATATAAAAATTAATGAAAAGTAAGTAGTGTTGACTAATCTACAAAGTTAAAACTTTAATATAAAAAAGGATAAAGCATATCGGTCTTGTAGAACTCGTAGACGAAGCGGAACAAAAATGAGCCCTTTTTTAAATATGTACTCCTACTTAACTAGATTAGTAAATAATAATTAACCTATACAATAAAATTCTATATGACCGATGTATTATTCACTATACTCTAGCTAAATGAAGGATTTAAGGTTACCGATATCACGAGGGCAGAATTGTAAAAAGCATCGCAAATCACGCAGTGTTCACGCCACGATCACGTGGTCGACTCGAGTAATTTACCTGATAACAGAAACAACAGATGAACTCGAATGATTCAGTAGCGCCACAAAATGTTATTTAAGAAGGCTAACGTTGATGCTTAATGTGTATTCAATTATAATTGAATATACGTACAAAATAGGGAATATGAAATTAATTTATGCTATAAGAACAATTATTATTAACGTCCAAGTTAAATTATTCTATTCCACCTATAATAATAATAAACTTTATTGTCATTCTTATAGGCCACAAAAGTGAATGGCATAAGTCAACAAAAACATTAAAGTAAAAAGTGCAATTAAATTAAGAAGATACATATGCACAAATAAAATACTATTTGGTAAATAATACAGATTAAAAAGAAAAACTTACAGTTAGGCATATTTTTGTTTTCCATTATACATTAATTGTTTTATTGAAATTGGTAAATTATTATACAACGGTTCCTAATATATAAAAAGGATTAGCATTATTTAGTATCAGTTTTATGTACTTAAAAATGTAAATTAACACCAGTTATGATTGTTGTAGTTATGATTATTAATTTGAAAAGAGAAACATTCTTTTTCACAAATTATAAAACTTCACAATTATATTTAGATGAGAATATTAAGAGAATGTTTTATAAATTGATTTTATCTTCTCTATTTTTTATTTCTAACGGGTTATAACTAAAATTTTTTCAATTACTTTTCTTTAAATGTCTTTATTACCCTATGACATTTAAAACGTAATGAAATGTTTAATTATAACTCGTTATTAGGGTGTTACCAGGGTTGAACAATGTTAAAAAGTACAATCATAACGTACGCTGCTGACTTTTTTTAAGAGCCCCGGTTACATAATATCCTGCCTATATTCTTATCTTATCGTAATGATCTCACAGCTGATGTTCACGCGTTGACCTGGATCCTTCATTTCTATGTTAGGGTATATCAAAGGACATAAGATTTTCATAATCTAAAGCAGTGTTAATGGGAACACAATAATAAGTGTGATCCCAATCATAGAATGTTTATAGAAATCGCCCCAGTCATTTATAACAACTTGCAAAGTATCTCACGGTGATTTTTGATATTTGCATAATTTGTCTGCTTTCTATGGTTTTCAACTATGCGGGTTTTATACGCAACCTAATAACAATCCAAAGGTAAACTTTAATGATGCACGTGGTGGGTTGCAGCAAACTGAGAAAACTTTTATAATTGGCTGGATTCAATGCCAAGGAATACATGATCTTAATAGTTCGATACTGTGTTTTTAAAATTACATAACACATTTACATTACTTAACATCCAACATGCATTTTATCTTTATGGAATTAAATGTTTTTAATAATAATATGTATTTTTCATCAGTAAATAAATGTTAATATTTAATATTATACTACTGTTGAATCAAAGGATTTATTGACATCTATGCAGGTACATAGTTTCTCAAAAAACAATTTGTCAAATCAAACAACTGAAAGTTGATAGGTGAAAACACTTTATCAGAAATCTAGTCGTTTTGACTTTGGATCTACATGTCCTAGCTCTTATCTTATATAACCTTCTATTATTATACAAGAACTCTAATGGTCATTCTCGTGCGTATCCAAAGAAATGTTTTAGATTTATTTATTTAAAAATATAAAACTTAAAGAAATACAGAAATTAAGTAGCGTTGACTAATCTACACAACAAAAGAAATATAAAAAAAAAATCACGTAAATCGCTCCAGTAGAACTCTCAAACGAACTGTAACAAAAATAAGTGTTTTAAATATATAGATTGTTAACAATTCGTTAATATGTGTTAGGTAACAAACAATTCATTTATACCGAAATATTAAATCATTATTTTATAAATTATTTATTTTTTATCTTAATTAATATTTAGTATTTTAAAATGTGTGGTGAAGGCTGCCTAAACCCTTAGGGTAACGATATTAAACAGAAGTAATCTACTCCATTTCATATGTTTTCATAAAATGCTAAATTATTTTTCATGGAAAACTTATTACAGAAATGGACATACGCTCTCTACACGAGTGTCAAACCTATTTTTTTATGAAATTTTTTAAATTATAAAACAAGTTTAGTCGTATTTCCATTTACAAATCAATATTCTGGTAGATGTATTTATCTTTTATTTTTAATATTTGTTTGTAATGCAATCACGCAATTCGATTATTGTGTTCTGGATAGTTGTATTTGTCTAGTATTATTATATTAAAAAGCAAATTCTAAATCGGTTTGTGCAATGTATATTTATTAAATTATTCTGAGCAATTTTTATTAACATACACACAATAGTTAAAATTTATACATTTATAATTAAAACAATTCCCGTTTGAATTTGAAAATAGCTGTTCTGCTTTGGTGTAGTGGATGACACTTCAAACATTACTGCCGTGTTTCCTATTAATATGTAACTAGCACCTTTATCGATTGCACCTGTAACTTTCTGTTTTATTAATAAACTCTAATTGTTTTGACGTTCACTAAACATAATAATTCATAATGTTACAGAAATGATATATTAAATTCGTATCTCAATGTCAAAACATTAATTAACTTATAAAATCTTATACAAGAATTACGAAGGTTTACTCAGATGCCTTTAATATTTTCGGGATAAGAATAACAGTACACGTATTAATATTCAAATTGATAAAATAAAACATAAAATAAACATTTCCACCTTTTTAGCATAAAAATTTTCTTGTTCATCGTTTATAGGTCCCTAAAGACAACTGCGAAAGAACCCAAGTAAATAAATTAGTGCTTTCCTTACTTTAATATTTTATATATAACTGGATTTTTCCAGTAGACGGCAAAGAAGGTTTAATTTATGGTTGCATTGTTACAAAATAGAACTTTTGGATATAAAAAATTTAAAGGGTATTTCTCAACCAAGGTGTTAAAAACCAATAATGACTTTTGAACAATCATTCGAATTGACAGACTATTATTCTTACAGCAAATTATGGAGTCAGTAATTTAACATTTTAGCTTTAAGCAGAGTTTACTTTTCCATCTATTCCTGAAGAATATGAATTTATAATATATGAATTTATAATTATTAAGACTATTTAGAAAATAACTGGTGTTTCACATTTGTTTTAACAGAAAGCTTATTTTGTTCTTTAAAAACAACATACTACCTTTATTGACCCTTCCATTCTTTAGTAGGTTAGGACAAACTGACGATGGCTGTGCCAGCCTGACTGAGTTGTTCCCATCCTTTCACTTGTTTACACAGTGGTAGACCATTCGCACAGGCCTATTGCACTTCTAGTCTATTATAATTCAGCAGCGTTGTCGGATGGGCAGCCGTCAGTCCCGGCAACCACGCAAACATCTACCTCTATAGTGCAATGCGCCAGCTGACTGCCTGAGTCGTATGAAGGCTAATTGAAGTGAGGTTTACCCCGTTCAGAGGGGGTAAACTCTGGACAATAGGAAACTGCATGCCATCAGGTAGTGTGTTCGAAAGTTATTCGGAACATCCTATGACTCGTTTTACTGCAGTCCAAATCCTGTGACCTGAACAAGCTCTAGAGTCATTCATTACTCTTAACGGGAGTTGAAGCAAATATATAGCCTCTCACTCTCAAGACAACTTCACCCTAACGGGTATATAGCTTAGAACGTGGAGACTTATAAGCGAGACGCTGTAAAGGGCACACCTACCCTGTAATTTGGGAGGTTGGGGTGGCAAAACCATAACACCAAATCCTGTAAAATCTGAGTTTGGATCCGATTGGGCATTGGTCCCAAGTTTATTGGGAATACTCTAAAGCTGGATAAGGAGACATCACCACGGAGAAGGCACCAACCAGTGAACAGTTTTATAGTTCCGGTACTAGCCTGGAGAGCTACTAGAGGATAGATTGTAACCTCGCTCCCACGTGCGTATTGGTAGCATTGCATTAGCAATGACGCGCTAATTGAGCGTATCTCAATTCATGACTTCAGATGGGAAGTGCACGCCAGGAAATTCAAACAAATCCACTTATATACATATATATGGAATACCTCAGTATCAATTAGGACCTATTTTAGGTATCTAGATGATAGGTTATGCAGAGGAGGAGAAAAGAGGCATAATTTTTGTTTACTTTCTAATAAAATAAATCTCAAAAATTTTCTTCATTGCGATGAAATGTACATAATCTAATCGATAAAATTTCTAGTACTTAGGATATTAACTGTTTAAAAACCTTGATAATTTTAAATCCGTTAGAAAGGTTGTTGTTTTTATCTGTACCTCATTTTGCTCTATTTAATTATGTAATAGATCTCAAATTGACTTCTTACGTAAATCAGATCATATTGTTGAATCATTACACATAATAACGCACTAAAAAATGTTATCTTGTTAGTATAAAAAGTTTTGTTTGAAACCAAAATATTTGTTTAACCCAAGTATCACCAGCCTTAATATAATTAATAATATAATAATAATACCAACACGAAGTTCTGCAGAGAATCCAAAAATAATTACAAAAAATTGAATGTTTTTTAGCGCAAATTCTTGTTTAACTAATATAAATGTAATCATAACAAGTTAATTGGAGGCATCTTTAAGTATATTGAAAATCTTTTCACGGGAGATTATGTAGGTCAAAGAAAACCTTTTAAGAGCTGATAGAAAACGTCATTTAGAACCTATTTAGCCAGAAATACCTCAGTACAAGTGTTGCTGTATTCGAGATATTCGTCATTTTGTGTTTTTTTTTAATTTCAAAAACCCATAGTTATACACCAGCGTGAAGTTAGCAGCTAAAAGCTAGCAGCCAAATTCCCGAAAGTACCCGAATGCCCATAGGCGGAGGGTTTAAGTAAATATTAAATAGCAGCATTTAATAAAAATAATTAAGACATCAAGGCGTCATCCTTTCCAATTTAAAATCGGTGTGGGAGTACATGATAAGGTAACACATCATTTGCCAAAAGGACAACCCCTTAGCAGCCGTGTAAGGGCAGCTGCCATCAACCCCTAACTAAAAAAAATAATTTAAATATGAAGGCGTCATCTTTTCCAATTTAAAATCGGTGTGGGAGTACATGATAAGGTAACACATCATTTGCCAAAAGAACAACCCCTTTGCAGCCGTGTAAGGGCAGCTGCCATCAACCCCTAACTAAAAAAAATAATTTAAATATGAAGGCGTCATCCTTTCCAATTTAAAATCGGTGTGGGAGTACATGATAAGGTAACACATCATTTGCCAAAAGGACAACCCCTTAGCAGCCGTGTAAGGGCAGCTGCCATCAACCCCTAACTAAAAAAAATAATTTAAATATGAAGGCGTCATCTTTTCCAATTTAAAATCGGTGTGGGAGTACATGATAAGGTAACACATCATTTGCCAAAAGAACAACCCCTTTGCAGCCGTGTAAGGGTAGCTGCCATCAACCCCTAACTAAAAAAAATAATTTAAATATGAAGGCGTCATCCTTTCCAATTTAAAATCGGTGTGGGAGTACATGATAAGGTAACACATCATTTGCCAACAGGACAACCCCTTAGCAGCCGTGTAAGGGTATCTGCCATCAACCATAGCCTCTCACGTTCAAGATAAGTTTACCTTAACGGCTACACACCGGGATGTTACTTTGATGGGCCCTATAAAGTAGCCTCGAAAAGAAGCTCTCTCAGGGGCACACCAGCCCTATAACTGGGAGATCGGGGTGGCAAAACCTTTTAAAAACCAAGTCCCGCCACACTTGAGGTTGGATTCGAATGGGCACTGACTCCAACTCTGGCTCGGTGAAGGAACTTATGAAGGTATGAAACAGGACTGAAGGGATGGAGGGTTCCGATATACTGTCCTAGGTTGGTGGAATAGTCCTAATGCTGGACGAGGCACTTGGCTCCGTAAGAAAGAGGTCGGGAGAGTGCCGGCGGGTGAGCACGTATTAAGTTAATCGCTCCGGTACTAACCTGGTTAGCTAGGAGAGGGTGGATAGGCAACTTGGCAACCTCACTCCGACCAGTGAGTAACTGGGAGCAATTGTTATGCAATTGCACGATGATCAAGCGTATTTCAATTACTTCCTCCTCAAGGAAGGAACGTGGGGGAATGTTAACACGGGAACCCCACGTAAAACATTCATGTAAATCATTTATTAATTCGGAGATGCGCTATGCAACCGTCATGTTGAAAAATGGGACATGGTTCAGTACAGGGATTGTCAACACGGGGCCGTGCCCCCCCCCCAGGGGGACGCGGCAAGTATTTAGGGGGGCCGGGAAAATACGAGTATATTAGACTTTTTTAAGTTTTGACATCTCTACAAATCAAAAAAAAATTAAATTACACGGTTTTATAAGTAATGTATTGTATATGTAAATGGCAGATGAATTGAATGACATCACAATATTCTTAAACATGGTTAAACTAAATGAAATCGTGGAACGCATAGGTAAATTTGACCCAAACAGACAGACAGACAAAATTACAACTTAAATAAAACCGTGTAAATAATTTTTATAAGTCTAGCAGATATACTTTCATTTGCTTATTTTTCAAGAAATATGTTAATTACTGACAATCTGAGAAAGCATTTTTGTTCATTGCATTTCGCATCTGTGCGACGCTTTGTGATGCATTTTCTGCCTGTTTTTAGTGACGAAGAATATTAATAGCTATTTGTGTATTAAGAGCGCAAAGTTGGACATTGTCGATTGAGAAATTGTTGCCGCGCGACGAAGGAGCGTGGCATTATTTCGAAATCGACAATGGCCATTGCGCTCGAAACACACACAAGATTTTTTCTATAATCGCAACCTGACCATTTACCCAAAAACAATGTAAAAAAATTTGTCACAAATTAATTATTATTATTTATAATATTCACATTAAAAGTACAATTCGAACACTTTTTAAAAATTAATCCATGTTTGCCTGGAAGTGTGTATTCTGTGGTTTTTGATCCAACTTTATCAGTTGTTCCGCTACTTGCTATGATTTTTTGGGCTGCTTCGATTTTGTTAGTAATGCTTTCTTCGACATACGTTTCTGCCACAGTGGAGCTTTTCCAACCGCCGTGACGTTTGAGTTGCATTAAATCAGCTCCGCCGTTAACCAAAAGTGTCGCTGAAGTACGGCGAAAGGTATGACCAGTGTACAACTTAAAGTCTGGTAAATTTAAATAGTGCGCGATTTCGCTGGGTGTGTTACCAATAACGTTCATGCCTATTACTTGTTTGGTGCATTTTCCCTTAAAATATCTTAAGAAGAGCCGAGAAGGAGTGTCGTCATCCGAAGGTCTCAACGCAATGTATTTTCTGTAAAGCGATAAAAAATCCACCGACTCTTCGTCGCTGTTAATAACAGTAAACATCCGACTCTGCTTTGTTTTGGTATCAGGAACCTTCACTATCAGTAGAGTCCCTTTGTCTTCCACGTCGTTAATGGTCATTTTGACTAATTCGTCACGTCTGCACGCTCCGAATGTTCCCATAATTAGAATCACCTGTCACCAAATTAATTTAATAAAAATGAAAATAGTGTAATAATTATTGTTGTATTACCTTTTTTGACAAATATATTTCATCAGGTGCGTCACGCAGAAACTTTAGTACTTCATCTTTGGTAAAAGTTTTCGATTTTTTGGGTTTGTGACCGACAGAATTTTGCTTCAAATAGGCAATCAATTTATGGTACTGACTAATATCGACGTTGTTCTTCACTGTTAATGATGTTCTAAGCATCGAGTAAATAGACCACAAGGTAGAAGGTTTCATAGTTTTAGCTTTTTCGGAGAAATAGGCCATCATTACGTTCTCCGTGTATTTTCCAACCTTCTTGGTTTTGCACCACATTACAAAAAGGTCGTATTGCTTTTCATATTTGTGTCTTGATTTTCTTGGAAGCAAATTTAGAGTAGCATCTCTTGCTACAGATGCAATGTCTGGAGGTGTACACGAAAAATCGCTAGCGTTATCTTCTTCAATCAATTCCATTTTCTTACAACGAAAATTTGTACCAGACTGACACTTGTTTACTCGTTGCTCCTAGTTGCAATGGTCAAGGGTTATTTGATTTTCGAGACAAATTCAGAGAGCGAGCGTTTTGGCTACTTTGTCGCTCTAAAGCGGCAAAGTGACACTCCTCGGAAAACGTCAACTTTGCGTTGTCAAAAGCGAGCGCAAATGCCTACTTTGTATAGCGATTATAGAAAAAATTATATTAAAATTATTATAAATTTTGTATTTGCTTTTATTTTTTCATTATTACACATAGTAGTTATATAAAATCAATATTTTAAAATAAGTATTACCCACTGATTTATGCATATATAAATATTATGTTATGTTCTGCTTTTTGATTTATTTATGCATTATTGTTACATTTGAATTTTTTTGTAATAATAAATTAATTACTAAAGCTTTTTTGTTACTATAAAGTGTCATTATGCTATTGGGGGAGGAGTACTGGTCGCGAAAATATTTTAGGATTTTAAGGGGGCCACGAAAATATTTTTGGATTTTAAGGGGGCCGCGACTACTAAAAGGTTAAGAACCACTGGTTTAGTAGACCTGATAGATCATTTTGTAGAAATTATTAGCAGATGGCGTCATTTAGATTTTCCGACAGAAAATGTGGCCTAACTAAAAAATTGGCTGTAAGACCATAAACTCAATGAAAACTTCCTCTGGAACGAGGTTTGTTTTTTATGTCCGGGTTCGTTTCTTTATCTTCCCAGCTTCTAGTTTTTTTATCTTCCTTATTTCTTTCTTTGTTCTCTTCTTATTGTCTGTTTCTTTTTCTTCATAACTTCCCAATGGATGTTATGAGCTTAATAATGCCTTCTCTCGTGAAGTTGGACTCGTCAGTCCATAAAATGCTGGATCTCCTTCTTCAGGACCTTGTACTTGCGCGCAGTGCAAAGAATGTTTCTTTTCACTGTGCCTGCACAATAAAGAGAAACATTCCTTCCAGACCACACACAGACTACTCTTTAAATGTTGACACATTAAGGTCTTAAGCTACTTTTCTGGCACTGGTTCTGGGATCATCTTCAAATGCTTGCAAAACTCGTTCGTTGACTTCTACAGCATGTCACCTCAATTAACTGCAGGTTCCCTGTACTGCAGATATCCCGTCTCACCAAGGCGAGGAAGTGTATTGGAGAACACTCTGATGTTAAGGACTCTCCTATGGAAACGCCCCTGGTACAATCGTCGTGCTTCAGCTGAATTACCGTCAGCTCTTGCATACATGTAAATGATATCAGCATTCTGCATTGATTAAAAGCAGCTATCACACCAACTGAATGATTCCAAAACGTGAAGGAGTTCGACAGAAAGATAAGCACAGCTGTAACTTAACACGGTTGAATTACGAGAGAATTGAACAGGGACTGAACACGAATGCGCACGCACCGGTAGCCAAAACTCGACTAGCGCTACTTATTTTGATATTTTGTATTGTAATTCCAAAACGTTTCTAGTACCTTCGTGTGGTATGTACCATTCGAAAGAGGACAAATGACAGAAGCTTTTTAAAGTATTTGAACTCCTAACGTTGCAGTATTTTTTTATAAATTCTTCTGAAAAGCCGTAACTTGCTGTGAAACTTACCCTTTTTGAAAAATCAAAATAACATTATTAATGTTGACGCTTTAATGATTGTTAATGTATTGTACAGAGGGAATACACATTAGAATAAAAAGTTAAAATGATAGAACAAAGATAGTACCTTCCATTGTTGCGTAATTAGCGTATAACTACATGTTTTGACATTTTCTCAAAAAAACACAAAATGACGAATATCTAGAAAACCGTATGACTTTGTACTGAGCTATTTGTGGCTAATTAGGTTCTAAATGACGTCTTCTATCGTCTCCTAAAAGGTTTGCATCGACCTACATAACACCCTGCATATTAACAAGGAAAAGAACTTTTTCCGCCTTCGAAAATTTCCGTAAAAAGTTTTTCGGTTTTTTCCTTAGAATATAAAACTGTAGGAGGGAACGTAACTATCCGGCGAAATAAGCTTTAAAAGCGACGGATATGACGTCGCACTGGCCGCCATTAGACACCACCTAAATCTGCTTTTCTTTAAAACTCCAACAAATACGAAGAAGGGAATTACATTTCATAAGTAAGTATTCGTTTGTTTAAAATATTAAATTTTTAATTCTAAGATTAATTTTAAAATACTATGGTTTAAAATTGAGGTTATGTAGTTTATGTGCGCATTTCGTGACAGTGAAAACCGCCTATGGAGATATCTCATTACAAAACCGGTAACACCTACTCCTCCATATTGAGACCCCATCCCGGTCGTATGTGGTAGATGATTATGTTCTTTCCTACAGTTTTGTATTCTAAGGTTTTTTTCCCTATTTTTGAACGTCCACCCTCTGTCAGGATGCAACGAAAGTGTTAATGGATTAGCTTTCTGTTATAAGAGTTTTCATATTTATTATTCTACACATTATCTTTTTTCTATCTACAAGATACTTTACCTAATATACTGATAATACATATACATATACCGGTTCACATTATCACATTATTTTATTCCATTTTAATATTCGAATTTTAACCATTCGGTTATACAGTATGATTATTAGCTCAAACGTTTAGTTCCATTTAAGTAAACACTCATTTCGTGGATACATCCAGCTTTTGCACCTGTTGCACGCCAATTACTGTAACTTTACTGCTACTAGGATGTATGTATTACGAAAATTACCTCAGGGTTGATGTAAGACGCTGGACATGGGTGGATCTTTAAATGGCATACCCCATACTGAGTGGCTGTGTTCTCTAAATTTATTAGTTTTTTTTACTGAAGTTTAGATTCCTTACTTTTTGTGAAGTTTTATAACTTCACATTGTCATCACATTCTGTAATTGCGAGTTCATAGGTACTTTTCACACTTGTTTCTTCAACAAATAGCCTGAGCTAGTTTTTATTATTACGGTATATACGTAGTAGTACATATATTTATTATAATTTCAATTAGACAAATTAGCCTTATCCTTTTGCAAATCAAAATACTTGATGTTTTACATACTTCATGCATTCTCGCTGCTTCATGTTCTTCGTACCCTTTATCATAACTTCTCATAAATTAATATTTTTAGAATTATACGTTTTACCATATTTTTCATTAAGTTTCAAGTATAGATTTTAATTAATTACAAATTCGTTTATTAGCAAATATCCTTAAGTGGGCCTTCTAAAAATCAATAAGAAGCTTTACTCCATTTCACGGACGTGGAGTGTGTATAACGAATAGAAGATTAGTTAATTTAGATGAGACTCGCGATTGTTTCATTAATTAATCTCAAAATTTCTTTGTTTACGAACGAAGTAATTTATTCCTATCTTAATAGCAGTATTCTTGCTTTAATAAATTTCTGAAAGTATTTAAACGATATTTTTGTAAAGAAGTTTGGGTGTGAGGGAGGGATGAGTTTGTGGCTTTCAGAATTTATCTGATTCGTTTTTTGTATAATTCAGAAAAATTAATTACTTTTTAAATTCGTCTAACAGACTCTGGTTCGTTGTACGGATAAAAAACCAACCACAATAATTAATTTAGCAGCATGAAATTAAAAAAGAGAATTGCTTTTTCTTTTAATTTGTGGTATTGCTTCATTAATTTCTAATTAGAATTTTGCAAACATCAGATTTTATTTTCTCTATTTTTCCAATATGTGGCTTCACAATATTGCTTTTTACCAGATAATTTAAATTAATAACTTCAAACTCTTATCGAACTACTACCTGTATAGGTAATACATAAAGAGGAATCAAGAAATGTTATCTTAATTGTGATGTGATTTAACTCGTTTTAATTAATTACATTGAAATTGAAAAGGCTTAAAAATCAAAAGCTTGTTTGGCTGTTATGTGAGTTATATCTGAAAAAATTTCTTGTTTTAAAAATCTAATCAAAAAGTTTCAGTACTGGTTTGTTTTGTGACTAGTATTTCATGATTATCGATCTAAAACTGATATAGAAACAAAGAATAATAAATAGTGAAAATATCAATTTTCTATACCTTTTCAATTAGAATTTCGGAAAACGAAAGTTATATTTCCCAAAATGAGTTTAATTTAGAAAAACGAAAATCTAATTTTGGAAAATGAGAGTTTAATTCCGGAAAATGAAAGTTTAATTTCGGACAAAAAAATAGATTTTTTGCTTAACAATGTTTCATGTATTATAGATTCTTTTAAATAAAACTAAAGATGAGGTATTAACTGTTAAAAACAGAGAAATATTAAGGTTGGCTAAGGTCTAAACTAACTAATTATAACACAAATTATGTAAATGTTATTAATAAACGAACTTAAATTAATTCAAAACATTATTTATTTTACTAATCGAATTGTTTATTCAGAACTTAGCACAATTACTTATTATTTATTTTTTACTGAAGGTACGTCTGGTTTTCATTGCGTTTTTCTAATTGAAATAATTCCCTTCTTGTGCGATCGCCGTATATATTGCAGAGGTGTTGAGTTCTAGAATGTTCCCGTCTAGTCGAGACGTCTGTACCCGCGGCGCCACCACTCAAGACGCTTCGAAACACACTGTGTCTCTCCGTTCATTACGCTATTAAGTGTGAAATGAACAGTAACATATGGATATATAGCACAGTAACACATGTAATGCTGAGACATTTAAAGAAAATTGCCATTTTTTAAATTTTAACACCTAGATGTCCATAGTTGTACGCATAAAGACACATATCGGTCTTATTGGTTGTTCAATGAAACACATTCTGTATTCCGTTTGTGTTAACATCCTCTGGGAATCTCCTCTCATTAAAGTGCCATGTTGAGCTTGTAAGTGATTCTTAACATCTTTAAAAACACTTCAGATATGTTCTATATTATTCAACATAAAACTGGGTTAAATTCTAAATATTAATACCCTGAAATTCTTTGTCTTGTGCAAATGTCTAAACATGGCTGTGTGCTGGTGCATGGTCTAAAACAACAACTATGGTGTTACTTATGGCCTTGCGGAATGCACCGAGAAACGCACTTAGCTGGACCAATTAAATGTATTTATTTAATTCAGCTAAATATTTAGTTAAATCAAATAAGATTTAGTATATTTAACTAAATATTTAGTTGAATTAAATAAATTTAATTGGTCCTACTAAATGCTTTTTTCAGTGTGCATGCTTGTAAACATCATCTAACCCAGTCATTGAAGTCATATCTAAGTGCCCTTATTTTGCTTTCCCTGAATTCTATTCCTGTTGAAGACATGCTACCAATGCTATGCAATTTCAGTCCTTTGCTATTTGGTAATCTAACCACAGTGTTCTCCTCGTCTTGCTTGTCCATTAATACGTCGGTAAAGTAAATTGAAATTTGTTTCATCCATATATTAATATGCTATGTTAAAAATTTCATATCCGACGAGATTATTCTAAAAAATGTTTCCTGTTGATGTCTAGAATACGATTATACCAGGTACCATTTTTGCAGTAGTAGTGAGGCCACTACAGTGGGTCAAGTCATTTTCAAATTTATTCCCAAATTAAATTATTTGAAACCAAAATGTTAGATTTGATCAGTAGACTAACAGTATGCTAGGTACCATCTATAAAAGTTAGCATTAAGGTCATCAGAGTGGGTGAAAGGCCAATGATTGGTATTTTTTATTGATTCTCTAAGAAATGACAAAAGTAAACTATTATTGCCCTGACATTAATGAACGTCCATAATATTTTCCCCAGATAATATAATAATAATTAACACTCAAAAGAATACAAAATGACATGTTTACAGTTTGATCATCAAAACCAAAATTATGTCACTGGAATATATGAAACTTTAATATTATTATTATATCTCGAATTCTTCCGTATGCTGCTTGTGCTGTATGGTACTTTCTTCAGCCTGCGAATAATCTTCATAATAGTAGTATTTGGTGTTCTCGCGGTCGTTGCATCTGCATAATTGCAGGTAATTCATTTTTCAAGAAAGACCAATTAGGTTTTTCAGTACATTGACCTTTACATCTATTTTTTACGAGTAACATCAACGCCTCTGGAGCGGGTAATTCTGTGCATCGCAAGGGTAGGAATTTTCCATCATCAGTAACATCCCATCCAATTCTAGCAAGTAGAGTAATCGAAAGTATTGCTGCCTGTAGCCTTTAGACATTCTTATTATTAAGTTTCCTCTTAGCACATGTGCTTTGAGAGATGCAAGAGTGGGTGGAAGCCTTTCGCCTTTCAAATTCTTTTTTTTAATAACTCCCATCGTGATTTCAATACTGTATTATGTGTTTTGCTTATATCACTGTAAACAGCGCATACAAATGTTTTAAAATGTTTCATATTGTTTATATAATCTAACTCATATTCCCCATACTGTTTGAACTTTGTGGATCAAGTCTCAAATATGAAGTAACCCATCTCTTCTTAAAGGTTCCGGCAAATTTTCCTCTCCAATCAGCACCCGAGAAAATATGTATTCCAAGTAACCCACTACATTTCCCAACACCAGGGACTGAGTAGTTGGAAAATAGGTCCATCAATAAAATGAATACATCTGTATCTGGGGAATGAACATCGATGTCTAGGATATGGTTACCTTCCTGATTGGCATCAAGTACACGCAGTAGTATTAATATATCTGCTTCGTATTCATGATGCGCAATGTTATTGTCGTAAGGTTGAGTTTATGGACATATGTTGATGTCCCATAGACGACGATCAAATTCTTTGAGCTCGTTTCATATTCACGAAGAAGAGAATTTCCTAGGTATCCTGTAAGGTGAGCTTTTGTTGATATATGGGACAGAAAAGTCTTCAAGGGGACCAATTTAATATTGGTTCAATATTAATTATAATTAATAATCAAAATAATCGTTGGTTAATATTAGTTGTCAAAAGTCATTCTGCCTTCTACATATCCAGTCAACATATTTTTAATCATTTTTACAAACATTTTTGAGAAATCAGCACATGTTGTCATATCTGCAGTCTTCGTAATTGATTGAACGATGGCTATACCATCAATCATGCAAACTTTTTCTTTTGTAGCTGGAGCAATTGCAGTAATTTCTTCTCCTAGTTCTCCAATAATGGAATTCCAGCCATACTCTTTAATTGCATATATGAAGCAGTTCTGATCACACTTGGCATTAACAACAATCCATCCTGAACAATAAGTTTTTAAACTTTTGTTTCCGAAATGTTGAAGTTCCAGATTAATATGTTATAAGACTGTTAAATACATTAGAAGAGATAAGATCAGTTTCAATATCGAAATATTTAATATACAATAGTATAGTTAAATAGTTGAATACTGAACGTACATTTAAATATTTGTAATCGAATTCAATGTTGATGTACTAGGTTAAATAAATAAATAATATTTTAGTACAACAGTTCTATTATTTTTTATAAATCTTGCTCAGTCATTTTATGAGAATTACATTTTCATAAACATACATACAACAAACCAGATAATTTAATTGAACACTAAACAGCGTCAAAAATGGTGTTTATTGAATTATTTTAAAACTGCCGCAATCAAATCCACAAGCCTCTGGTTCCGTTCAAATTTTGCGTTTACTCGTTGTCAAAGAATTCTTGTTTGTTGTTACCCAAACCAGGATTAAAACTGGATCAACTACTTTTTCTACAACTATAATTTATTTTCACCCACTTCAAGAATGTCTGGTAGGGGAATTTAGCAGATTCTGCACATAACTTCAATCGTTTAGATTTAACAAATTTTAAACTTCGAATTAAACAACCGCAACTAAATCTGATTAAGTTCATCGGTGCGGTAGAAAATTCTTGGAAAACTCACTTGCTGTTATTTAAATTTAACTACTATTTAAACTTCAAAAATAACTGAATCCGATTAGTAACCCTCAGACGATATAGCAAGAATTTGTTTAACAATTGACACTCATTTTAAACTTGAAACAGGTTTTATGCAATCGCCGTAGAATAAACTTAAAAGTTTCAAAGCCTTTGCGATCCGAACGGTATAGTAAATCACTGCAGAATTCCGCGTGCCGCCTTTGCTACCAACCACCCGACCTCCCCACGTTCTGAATTTCATAAAAGAAGAATAAAAAACTCTTAGCATAGATTGAACGAAGAGAAGGAATTTTATGAAAGATTCTAGAATATTTTGCTGATGCGACAGTCCACCAATGATAAATAAACGGTTTCGTCTCTTGCATTAAATATTTTTATATTGACTTGAAACATGTTTATTCTCAACATAAAAAGTATCTTCTCAGGCTATTAAATTCTTGTCGCAGGAACTTTTGCGATGGTAACTGAGATAAATATATTCTGTAAATACATAAATAAATCCAAAAGTCAGCTTAATTCTATATTTATTAAAATAAAAGGAATAGACTATCGTCTATTACATACCTATCGTCTCAATAAATTAACGGAATTAATTGAAGAATGATAATTAAAATTTTAATTAATTCGAAATATTATAATACGCAATTCATTTAATAAATTCCAAACAATTTAATTACGGTTACCAAGTAACACCATTACAAGTTATATTTATTTCAAGCTATAAAGTAAAATTTTTAAAACAAAGTAGGAAGAATGAGAGTTTTAGAAGTATTCAAAAATAATTTAACTGAACTTGAACGTAATAACTACATAATATATATGTTAGATGTAGGCGTAGGTAACGCTTTTTATCACATGTAAAGCTTTATTCATTTCAAGCTACAAAGTAAAAAAGTAATAATGATGGCTTTATATAACTGAGAATCTAAAAAATAAAGTTAGCATTAATTGAATTTGAAGTTTAATATATTTTCAAATTATTAATACGTTTGTGAATCGAAAATAGTCTTGTCCAAATTACCAATCTTTTTTTATAAACGTTCTGTTTGATTCTTTTCCTTCATTATAGAAGTTTCATATAATCAATTAATCATACATATACCATATTTATGTACGATTGTACGAACTTTTTTTGTAAAGTGTGAATGTGAAGTGGGTGTTCGCGGGTACAAGCATCTTTCTTGTCGGTAAAGCCTCAATACAGTTCGCCGTGATGTCAGATGGGCACGTTAAGCAGTCGGACTCGACAATCACATAAACATCTTTCTGTAGTTGTCGCACAAGTATGTATTTACTTCAATGATTTGGCAATGTTAAGTACAATTAAATTTATACAATACTTTCTTTTACTGTTGCTGTTACTGAATCCAGTTTAAAATTCGATTGAGGAATTTTGAAATTGTGCAGGTTGTATTTCATCTAATAATAATTAATTAATTAATTGAACGCAATAATTAATTTATTCTTGATTCTTTTTATTTTATGCCATTTCTCTCAACTCATCACATAATCGAAATGACCTACAGTCACAATAATAAAACTACCAAGGGTATCGAGTTACCACAAATAAATTTAAAGGAATGCGGAGAATCACGCTACTCTGTAGCGTGACGAATACAATAATTAATAGATGGTTAAATAACTATTAATCAGTAGATCTAATGTTTTAGTAATGTTAGTGCTCACAATAATTTTACATTTATTATATCAGCCTTTTTTTCGCTAACAATACTAATAATGAGAGTTGCAACGGCGCTTGCGTATACATTAAACATTTTAGTTTCTAAGGGATCGTCTTGTACTTTTCTTGGGCTTTTATATCATTACCTATTTTTTAAAACACTAACGAGTCATTGTTCTGATGTCGCGATTCACCTACCCTATTTCATATACCTCATTTAAAAAATTCAACAAATGATAAAATAGTATTCGGAAAATACTATGCTACAAGACTTCTTACTTGTGGGTTTTCGATATCCTATGTATTTTCCTCGGTAGAGGGTTGGAAATTTTGATCTTTCAACAATTTGAATCCATATCCAATGTCAGACTCACATTTCCATTTGTCGGGAACGACGTGGTTTTTCAGTGGTAGCTTTGCCTTGGAATCCTTCTACGATTTCTGGCATGTGGATTTCTCTTACAAAATTTTATATTTTTTTTGTTTTGTGCGCAGTAAGGAAGATGTACTTCATAAAAAGAAAATATTTTCTTGAAAATGTTCAAAAGAACGAAATAGTTGTCTCCATCAAAATATAGGTATTCTATTATGGGTCCGGCACAATGAGAATAGTTGGATAAAAGCAATTAAAATTTTTAAGATATATTTTTATATGACAATCCAACTCGAAAATTTTTAACCAATCAAATTACAGAATTTTTCAAATTGGGACCAATGAAATTAGTTTTATAGTGAAAAAACCACTAGAGGTTTTTTCTTAGTGAAAAAATTTATGTCAAAATGAAATGTGAAATTTAATTAAATTAATATTAACTACACACGCTAAATAAAAATTTGCGTCAACTCGTGGTCTAATCTTTTCTTGCAAAATTTATCATTTAAGACATTCGTAGCTCTTGCTTTTGGAAAATTACACTCGTCTCCTGCGTCGACTCGTGTAGTTTTCGTTGCGAAAGCTACTCATATCTGAAATGACAAATTTTGTCGGAAAAAATTAGAGCACTTGTGATATTATATATGAAAAGAAATGTTCTTAATGTAAGAAAATCAATACCTGAAACAACATTTATTCTTTTTTATAAGCGAAAAATAAAATGTTTTGGTGGTAAAACGGTTATACTTGATCGAGAATAAAATTGTATGTAATATAAGGATTAAATTCTCGAAACAAGATATGTCTTTGATTGTTCATGGAAAAATATAAAACTACTTCCAATAAGATTATGACTTCCTTGATCCGAAATAAAATTTAAATGTAATCTTTTGTGTAACTTCATCGAAGAACATAAAATAATTTCTTCCCTAAAAGTTTCTAAATAATTTCTAAAAGTTTCCCGTAAAAGTTAATACAATACATTGTTCTACTTATATTTTTTGTTACTTACAAAACAATTACATGTATATGTTACGTGATATGAAATATAAATGTTTTAAATAAAACACATGTCTATTATTGCATTTCCCAATAGCGTTGGTTCTTGTGATTATCTATATATTTAAAACTCAAGGCTTATTATTGTTCCAGTTCGTTTGAGAGTTTCACCGAGCCAATCTAAGCGATTCTGTTTTTATATTAAAGTTTTCGCTGTGTAAATTAATCAACACTACTTAATTTTTATATTTTTTAATGTTTATATTTTTAATTTGAAAATCTCTAAAATGTTTAATTTGAAACAGACGAGTTGGACATTCACTTGGGGTGCCCTCTCACTTTCCTCGGTGGTGAGTTTCGTAACTACTCCCGCTTATAAATATAAAAGGGTGATGCAGCCGTCCACTTCCGCCCAGTGCAGTGCTTGATGTCTGTAGAGTGAACATACGTGTGATTAGCATCTCGAAATGTGCCGCGAACCCGAGTAGAGTTGCTATTCATGCGGCCACTCTGCAGCCGTCAACCGTACTCGGTCAGTTTGTGTAGTGTTAACCGGTGTGTCGATTCTTCCTGGTTCAGGAAGCAGCTCCTTTCCTTCCGGCACCTAGAAATCCATTTCAGCGTCATTATTCCTGTGGTCTTTCGGGTCACGAGGCGACCGTGTCACCCAGTGAACCGCCACCCTCACTACTTATTCACTACTTATAGAGGGGTTCCTTAATGGAATCTAGCTGAATCGACTCATTGCTTAGTGCTACACAAGATGCCCCGAAAGCCATATTTCGGGGGTGGTTTTGACAAGAGTTGTTTTGTTCATTGTGTTACTCGTTCAACATATCTATTAATCTACAACCAACCACTATTCGCCGACTGCAAACCACTTCATTCCAACTTCAAATATTTCCATTCAACTCCAACTTCAATTTACCATCAACATCTCAACATCAAATCATTCAACGGCAACTGCTTCCAACTACAATCTTCGTAATAATCAACGGCTACACCAATTTCCACGTTCTACAATTAATCAACCAAGTCGTAATTATTACCTACAACAATTCATCGATATATCTACTCTACATTCCAACGTTATCGCCCATACCAACATGTTCTGCCGGCTGATATGACCGATAACAAACAAAAGAAGAGCCATGAAAGTGAATTTATCGAAGAATACAACAAGTATGTAGCGATTGTGGTTATCATTACTAACATTATTATTAAGGTCGCTAATAATAACCACAAAGGTCACCCCGTTGACAGGCCACTTACTAATAAATTTATTTAATAATAAGGGGCCGGCCAACATCGGCTGAAGAGGCTCAGGCTTAAAATAGCCGTCAGCCTGCTCCGCACAATATTTCATTATTAATATTTCAATTCGGAAAATTTTCCCATTGCCCTGGACCATAGCTTATAAGTAAATCCTTGCCTGGGAGAGCACTTTTTCTCTTCATATTGTTATATTACAATAAAAGCCCATATAATATAATGCTAAAATTTAAAAATCTTACGAAAGATAAATATTAGTTAAAGAATCATGGTTAAATTTTTTTAAAACGATTTAGTTTAAACGTTACTGTATAATACGATCAACAAAGAGCAACTGAAAAAAGCTTTGAACTCCAATACTTCCAATTTTTGAAATTTCACTTTAGTGCAATTGCAGATGGATTTCATGGTAATGGTCAAAGGATAGATATTAAAAGTTATAAACATGGTATTTGAAGCCTTTCTAGGCGAATTTCAACTTATCACAATATTGTGGTTGGTTTTTTGTGGTTTCTAACAAAGTTTCAATTAATTCCACGTCACAATTGACTCAAACATCCATAGTTCAGTGCAAAGGTATTATTTTTATTTATAGTAATGTATTTTAGGCTTGTTTCTATGTAATTATGGAATATATATAATATATTTTGTCTCACAAAGACATTAATACAAATCTTATTTTAAATCATAACATTATTAAAAAGCAATGCAATTCCTTATAAAAAATGAATGTGTGAGAATATTCTCATGAAGTAAATACCTATTCATAAAACTTCTATGTTAGAGTGTGTTCCACGTTATACTCACTTGGTTATTGCAATAAAATTTTTACTTCTAAGAAACTACGTTGGGTAGTATCAAACGAGACAGCATAACAGTGTAATAAGAGCCATTGAGAGAATGGTATTCAGAAGCAGAGACTGCGATGCGGTCTGTTACATATAATAGTTATTAAATCCAAACACGAGGCACATTAGAGAGCTTACATGAGACAAATGCAATGAAGCTGCAACTTTATGAACCATTATGGATTAAAAGCACTATACATCCTAATATTTAATATAAATTTAAATAACAAAAAATGTCTTTCTACGCATTTGATACTAAAAAAGTGTAGATTATATAATATATTTATCTAAAGGGCAGCACTTCGATCACATTTTCTACCTTCATAAAATCCTGAGTTTCATTTTGTCTTTATTAAAGTCCAATTAATACCCTAATTATTTCATTCTCCAACATTGTTTTCTCTTGAATCATTGTTTTCTAACAAACCGAAAGTAATTGCGATGCCGCTTTGAGGTCTCGAAGGAAATGTAGCCGTTAAAAGTCAATTTAGACTTTTAAATTTCGTCGCCAAAGAATAATGATGTTCCAAATGAATCGAGACAGTAGCTTAGAAATTGAAATTGCTCTTAGCACTCTGAGGGAAATTTATTCTTTTAATAGCTTAATGAAAATAATTTTTATTTTCTTAACAAGGGACAGTTTCTGTTTCGACTCATTTCGGGCCTTATTTATTATATCAGAATAACGGTGGGGATGTGGATTTTATTGCAGCAAATGTATTTACAGTACATATTGTCATAATATTAGATCATACTAGGGAGAATTAACTCTCACGATAATATTGAACCAGGCAAATTTTTGCAAACCTATAGTTACCCGATTTAATGGTTGCATAATATAACTTTTAAAAGTTCAAATTGTGAAAAAAATGTTCTTAATGTAAATAAATTTAGTTAATTATGACTAACATGCACACAAAAACTCTTTAAGCAGATAAAGAATATGTGGTAATCCAGGTTTTCATAGAAAATAGATATTTTTCTCATAACTTAACGATTTGGAGATCATTTATGCACTTTTTCAACTTAATAAAGTTTAGTTCAAATTTAATGTTATAAATTATATGGAACAGACAAAATATGTTGTATTGAAGGTGAATGCGAATGTATAGCAACTTACCTGTTAAAAAATAGTTGTAAACATAAAATTCATGTTAAAAAGATATGTTTATTTAGCAGTCTTATTGAATTTTCAAAATTCTAAAGCTGTCTGCTAAGTTGTTTTAGTAGAAATAAATTGAGTAACACTGTAACCACAGAACTGATACACCTTTTAAGGTGTAAGTTGAATCTTGTTGATAGAATTACATAAAAACATGTTTGACAAGTTGCGCCTTTCTAACGTTCAGTTGAATCAATTTTGCTTGTATGTCAACATTTTTGGCATCTAAAAACATTCAGATAATATTATTAATAATTTTCTGTTTAGATTTGTGGAGAAAGGAATGTGTAAAAATATGTTTTGATGAAATAAAACCATTTATTAGTTGTAAGAAAATGTTCCTTCGTCGACATAAAATCGAATCAAGGGTATTACTCTATTTTTCAACTCAAGCATATGGCTTGATCTAGAATTTTCTTTTATATCAGTTTGTATAATTAGTTTTTACATTAATGAAAGTTAATAAATTATAATTGGGTCATGTAAAATCTGATATATCAATATTTTTTGTTTTTTGAGCAAATTCTTTTGTTTCTCAAAAGAGTATAAAAGGGAATCTATTTTTACAATTAAGTAGCAATATTCTATCAGAGGAGTACCTAATGATGTGTTTCGAGCTTCTAGTTTCAAAAATTATAATGTAAGGTTAGAATTCAACTGAAAATAATAAAGAAATAAGGTTATGTGAAACGTCAATAATAGATAATTTCGTTTGAAGTATGTTTGAAGATATAGGTATTCATCGAATAGAATACAGCATTTTTTAACTTTTAAAAATCATTTAAAAAAATAACATGTATAATTTTATTTAACCTTATCAATATTAAATTAATATTGGAAATATCAAAAGGAAATACCGAATGTTATACTTACCTGTTCAATGAAAGAACATCCCTTTTTAATAAACAACGATAATTTGGTTTTCAATTGGTCTGGAAGTTTTATGTGGATCGATTAAGACTTTCTTAATTCGATTGATGAAGATGTCAGAATAATTTTTGACAGAATTGTTTGAATCAGAGATGCGAGGCAATTAACGTGTTTGTCAAGCAACTCGAAGCTAAATAGAAATGAGAATATATGTGGCGCCAAATTTAAAAAGAAAAAGTTGAGTTATTGAATCAAAGTTTAATTTAATTTTATTTAGATGCCTACATTTTATTAATTCTAAAAAATAGGTTTATGGTCTAGATAATATTTTCAAATTTAAGTAATTTTTGTTGAGAAATCCCAACAAAATGATAAATGAAAAGATTACTCATTTAAATAATTTTTTATTTGTTATTTAATAATAAGTTTAATTTGACTTGCTTTCATTTGTAATTAGTAATTTCTTTCTGTAATTTCTTCAATTTGGTATCAATTTTGTTCTTTTTATTTTCTTTTTATGTGATTAATTAAGATGTTTTTTAAATGTATTTAATTAATTAAATAAGATGTAGTTTTTTTGTGTAACCTTATTTATTTAACAACCAGCTTTTATTTAAGTAAGAATGTTCTACATCAGCGACCCAAATCTTAGAAAGTCTCAATGTAGTGAGATTATGTTACTCACTACAATACATTTTTTGAAAAGCAGGGACATTATATACAATCTTTATGAACAGGTATAAAGTATTCCATGTCATCTCCTTATGCAAATCATCTTTTGTCTGTGTTTTTATAATTCCCCTACATTCACAGTAATTTGTTACAACATTTTTCTTTATAATGAATTGCAATAGTCATGAACGAATGTAAATGTGCATTAAATTTGAAATTGGTACAACACCATGTATCATATGATGTATCATATAATTTCATGAGCACCGAAACCAAATATCTGGCATATCAACATGATTAGCGTATGCATGTTATAAACTCCTTGCAATTAAAATTTCAACTGTTTATGATTAAATGCAGGAAATCAATTAAAGTTCTCATTCTATTGCATCAAACTTCCAAACGATGCACCACCAGCACTTGTTAGTAGTAGAATGTTGCTCTCATTTCAATTATGTCTTCCAAGCTTCTCTTTGTTTGGCTTAAAACCACTATTAAATTTACTGTGTGTATATACATACGCTACATAATGTGTAATGTCTACCCACTTTCTGGTCTAACATAAGTGGGAAAATCCCCCGGCTTTAGTGAAAGATCATTGTAAGCCGAATATCCGCATATCCACTTTACACTTTTTAATAAATAAAATTCTCTTTAATATGCTCTCGTATCTCATTGCCTTTTACATTTTAATTCATTATTGTAAAATAATGTTTGAAATATTAGACCCTGGTGTGTTCATTGTATTCACTAAAGGGTAGTTCAAAGAAGATCATAAATACACAATAGGGTAAACTGTACGTACACACACTACGTTGTTTATGCTTAGTTATTTTTTGTGATATCCTGCTTACGAAAACAATAACAAAATTTAATAGAATGTCTCGAGGTAGAACTGGCTACCTATTGGTTTGTGCAACCGCCATGTTTGACATCTACAATAAATTAGAATAAATTAAAACAAAAACACAGCATTAGACTTAATTTCAAATTTCAATACAACTGTTGAAAGCTTTTTGAACAGTTACTACCAAAATGAAAATATAACTAAAACATTAAAAGCTACTAATTCGATTTCGTAAGCTAGAATTCGAATTAATAAAGTTAAATCGCTTTGAACGTATTAGATTAATCTATTGAAAAAGTAATTAATAAAAATGTCATAAAAGTTACAGTAATTTCAGGAAAATAAAAAGATAAAAGTTTCAAGGATATCGTTTTAGCGTAGATTCTTACTATTGATTGGTAGATTTGTTTAGTACAGACAGTATGTTCCTTCGGAATCATAAATTTTTTAACTTAACGATCAATATAAAATTGATTTCCATTATATCCTCGTGACATCGTTTGCTTATGGTTATGGACTGAAACCTGTTTAAATAACTATTTGTCTGTAAAAAACATATCGAGGATGTTTAAGGTTGATATGTTTATATTTTAGCTCTTTACCGAGGAATAAATAAAAATTTCTGTAGGTAGCTCCTGTAAAGAACTACTAACGACACGCCTCACTCGCGATTAGTTTCTTCGAAAGAAATGAAAAATGTAAGAGAATAGCACGAATACAGTAACTCAATATGTCAGTCAAGTCAGATGTGAAACTCTTCTGTGAATACAATTTATCCTCTGTACTACATGAATCCATCTTGGATATCACCTGCATTTATGCAATTTTAGCCGTGAAAGTCTTCCTACTAAAGTACCAATTACTATCTATATATTTAAAACACAAGGCTTATTTTTGTTCCAGTTCGTTTGAGAGTTTTACCGGGTCGATTTACGTGATTCTTTCTTTATATTGAAGCTTTAGTTGTATCGGTTAGTCAACACTACTTAATTTCTGTATTTTTTGTTTTATATTTTTAAATAAATAAATCTAAAACATTTATTGGATACGCACGAGAATGACCATCCACTTGCAGCGCCATCTCAATTTCCAGCGTAGGTAACATTTGCAACTATTAACGATTATAAGAGTTTTCTGCAACCACCATTTGCGTTTAACATTTGATTTATTATTAGGTTCGCAGACAAACGCATTAGTTGAAAACTATGGAAAGCAAACAAATTGTTGAAATATTAGAAGATGACAATCGCTTATTTATATAGCTGTTTCATATTTTTTTGGACAAAATAAATCATCGCGAGATACGTTTGCAAATTATTAAACAAGTTATAAATTACTGGGACGATTTTTAATTACTATAAGTCAATTATTATTTATTGATCTATATATTTAAAATACGGCTCATTTTTATTCCACCTTGTCTACGAGTTCTACAAGACCGATTTGCTTTATTCTTTTTTATATTAAAGTTTTAACTTTGTAGATTAGTCAACACTACTTACCTTTTATCTATATATTTAAAACACAAGGCTTATTTTTGTTCTGGTTCAAGAGTTCCACTGGGCCGATTTACGTGATTCTTTTTTATATTAAAGATTTCGCTGTGTAGCATCCAGTTTATTACGATATTTTGTTTTTGTATTTCACATAAATATGTGATAGCAAAAGGCACTAACAAATAAATAGTAATTAGGCCGTTATTGTAGGAAAGTTTAAAGCTTTGCAAGTGGTATCCATTTGTTTTATATTGCAGGACTTAAAACTGATCCCCCGGAACCCCAAAATATTTCCATGAAAACCCAGGGTTCCACGGAACATACTTCCGGAACATAATTCTTTCAATAAGTTTCCGGAAATATTTCCATGGAGAGTTACCAAAAACTAAATTTTCGTTAACTATATATCCTATACTACATTATCCAACACTATTTTTATGTCATGTTTTTATTAGTGGGACTATATGTACTAATACTAACGGGGAAAATATGTACTAATAGACGTTTTCAATAGGTTTTTAAGCAAGATTGATTTTTGATTTTATTCTTATTATTTCGTAAAGTAGAGTTGCCGTATGTATATAGAATAAACCGGAGAGAAAGGGCAAGCCACAGAGGAAGATATATCGAAAGAGGGGGGGGGGTTAGTTGGGAGAGAGGAGTGCTAGGCTTAGAATTTTCAACTGGTTATGTTTGGTTGCAAATCACGATAATCATTCAAGAAAATCTAAAGGATTGTTATCACACAATGAATGTTGTATATAGGGAAATCCTTCAATGTTTTTACCGTCATGTCTTGACAAGCTTTTCCTAGTTATGCTTTAGTTTTAAATGCTGTAAATGCTTAAAAATTTATTTTAGATAACTGGTATATGACTTAATTTGAAATTCTCTATCGAATCATGTGTCACACTTGATTTTTATTCTAAAAACGATAATTATGCGTGTTTGAGAAGTTCACTGCATACAATTCTAGAAAAGAAACAATTTAAGTCCACATATATGAGCATAGCATAAAACATTACGAGGTGTTGATTCGTTTACGATAATTTCTGTTCTGTTATTGAGGATGTGGAATGGAAGCCGACAAACGTCTCTGTTGATAGTAATAGCAGCTAGTCGTGTTATCTGCCAGACGTTTCGATGCAATTTGAAAGAAATGGTAAGTCCACAAAACCTCCTATATCGATTTTTTGGGAAATAGGTTTTTGAAGTAGGATGATTAGGGGAATGTCAAGGGATTGGCAAAAAGGGCCTATAAAGGCCTACTTGCTAGACTTCGGTCTCCCCATTACTACTACTACTACTACTACTACTACTAGCATATAGTTGGTATGCTTAAAAAATAAAAAGGGTGTTTTTGTAGTTTTGGAAAAAAAATTCAATCGTGATGGTGGGGTACATCTATCCCTTCTTCGGCCAAGTCTTGAAGACCATTTAATGCTTTCCTACTCGTAGTTGGCAACGACACTTTTGACACCAGCTTGACTGCAGATTTCTCTACATTTTCCTATACGTTCCTTTGTTCACACAGCACAGTGACACACACTCAAAACTGCAACTAGCAATACTGACTTCAAAATGTTGCTAGTGATACTGATACTGATACTGATACCATATAATTTCCTCTGTGGCTCATTATATATTCTTAGCTCATGATGATATTGGGTGCGGGAGGTTTTTACATGGCCAAAAGAAAATAACACCACAAAACATACAGGCAAAACTTCGTGAAATGCTGATCAGGAAAATTATTATTTTGAAAAAGTTCAAAAGTCAACCCTAATGTACAATGTCCAGTATTTATTTACGTATCGCAAGAGGTAGAAGTTGTATAGTAAATAAATATTCATGGTTGCTAGATACAGTCTATCTCTAAAGCATCTATACTTTTACGCAGCTGATTTAAGGTTAAAAATTTCGTTTCGTGCCTGTTTTTTCAAGCTTGGTTTTTTATCTGTCTACGAAGGAAATGATTTTGATTATATATTTTCTTAGTGTTTAACACTTTTCCAAGTACGGTGTACTTTTTTTACTCAAAAGATAAATCGTCTCAGAAAACCTAGTAGTTACACAACAGAAAAGAAACTCACTGGAGACACGCAAAAAGCATTTCTTGTATACGTGTACATAATACTAAACGCATCAGAATAAAGCACAGCCCATACAGGTTGAGATATGTAATAGAACTGTTATTCATAACGTAAAAACAATAAAAAGATCATAGAACAACAGAATAACTAGCCAAAAGAGACCTATATCAAAACTTTAAAGACAATGTAAGGTCTGAATGTAAAATCCGACCAGGAACGTTTATGTAAAGTCCAACTGGGGTGAAAATCGATTAAATCACTTACCTAGTATTATTCACATGGTAAAAAGATATGTTTACTTTTCCAGTGAATAACTCATCAATTTTTACAACAAAAACGATTTTCTTGTTATTTTCTTCAATTGTTTGGCAAATTGAAATGAGATTGCAAATAAATGTCGGTCGGTTTTTACTATAAATAGAACTACAAATTCCTTCGAAATTTAACATTTAATATTGGATTAGAAAATCTTCCACGCGGTGAAACCTTGAATTCTTTATTCTTTGAAGTTTTCTACATAATTAAAATCTTCCATTACAAGAAAAACAAGCTATAAACTTTTTGATCAAAAAACCTGCTTTTTTAATCTGCAGAAGAAAGAAATTACTTTTTATTACCTTTGTGATTGTACTTTTATTACATGGGATTTAAGGAAAATTAAAGAAATTCATTTTTATAAATGTTCAGCACAAAATTACAAGCATATCCATAGATCTATCATATTATATAATAATAATAATTGCTACTACCCAGGAAACAAAGTTTAAAGTTAGAAATAGTAACCCGAATAATAGTAATTAGAACGTTTTTCTTATTTTCTGATCTTATTCTCAAAGTCATTCTTACGACATAAGATGCAACTTAACCAATCAAATGTTAGTAGGTAATAGAGAATTACGTCACCTTGCATGCGAAACTTGTGAAATATTTAAACTGAAAAATAAACCTTTTTAGATGAAATTTGTTTTAGACCAGTGCTGTTTAATTCTATTGTACCATAGCGCTTAATGAAAAATATCGCAGTATATATACTTTTTATGTATGTTTGCATTGCAATAAATAAATATATCATGTACCGCATATGATACAGTTACATAAAGGGAGCTCTTCGGCTCGGTAGTTTATTGTCCAGGGTTACAATGAGAATAATAGATGTTAAATAATTTATTAATCTTAAGCTGTACGTGAAAAGAAATGCAAATTACCAACAACAATTCACAAGTTTATTTAAACAAATACAGAAGGATAGATTAATTATTAAAAGGTTCAGTTTAAATTGAAATTTGACAATTGAAATGTCACAAATGACAAACTAAATTAAATTAAAAAAAAGGTCTTCTTGCTATTATTAGTTTTAATTAATTATTTAACCACTTACCTTGTTAAATACATGTATTTAGCGTGGTATTGTATTGTATAGTCTGCAAAAATTAAAGAAAAACTCCTTTTTCTTTTCTTTAGTTGTTATAAAAAATAAAGTTTCGTTAATTATATAGCTGATAGTTAATGTCTTTGTTTTTTTACTTTAAGCTTCAAAGGATTATAATTTATTGCTGGTTATTTAAGTTTATAAAGGTTATTAACCACTTGAATAACCTAAACATCCACAGAACGGCTTAATCAACACAACCGTTGACAAATATCCAGACCATAACCTCCATATATTTTCAATAAGTAGCATCTCAATTTGACCATCTCCAAATCAAATTGTTCAAAATCCAGTTTACCACAAGGAAAACCAAATCAAGTTATTCACCATGCAAATTAAATCAATTTGCCCATAAGGAAAACCCAATCACGTTGCTAATAATGAAAACCAAATCAGGTTGCTCTTAATGAAAACCAAATCAAGTTAATTTGTCCATAATGAAAACCAAATCATGTTGACCATAATGAAAACCAAATCAATTTGTTCTTAATGAAAACCAAATCAAGTTGCTACACCAAAATTCATAATGAAAGAAAATATATATATTTTTGAATTATTATTTGCTTACCCCATAATTACGGACCTTTTCATATCATGAATATCGTTTAATTTAAAATATCTCAAAGATATTTAATAATAATAATTAAGAATCTTCAAAAAAATACTTTCTGTTTAAAGAAAATTCTTTTATTCCCCCTTTTCTCTTTTAGTTTTTTCTCTACCTTCTTGATATTTTATTTCAATTTCCTAAATCCCTGCTGTCTATGAAATAACTTAGGTACTTGATTATTATAGGTTATTGCAATATCAACGATATATACAACCTGAAACGGAATTAGCCGTTACAATCACTTATTTTATTATTGACTTTGGCCTTGGAAAACTGCACTATTATCACCCTAAATTTTAATCTAACTAAAAAACAAATTATACAAATGTTTTATAACAATCCACTCTAAATATACAATATTTCTCCCATGTAGCGTAAAAGATTCAAAAGTCAAGAGTAAAATCTTACTCCGAAACATTTTAAACGCCAATATGTTGATTTTATAACTGAATATGAATCATTAGGTCACATGACCTAAATTCCAGATTTCTTCTAAATTTGGTTTCGATCGAGTACAAGCGCTTCATGGCGCTTCCAGGAGAATTCCCTAACACTCCTGAATTTGCACGAATTGGCAAGAAGTCTGTGAAATGCCCCGATTCATCGCGACGAACTGTACTGCCAAATTCTTCCTCACATTCTTGTTCTTCTAACGAATGATGCGATCGCGGTAGGCACTCTTCGATTTGCCAGAATTTTTCTAGTTGATTTTCTATGCGTGATGTATCGTTTACTGCTAAACTACACGCCATACCCTTCGTTGATTCTAAAGACGATTCAATGGGACGGGTCCCTATATCGGGATACTAACCAGCCAAGTACAGTTGCCTGAAGCGTAGGCATACCGGGACCTAATTTTATGCTACCTACGGTAAGTAAATCATAAAATATGCCAGCACCAATAAGAATATCGATTTGTTTCGATTCATTAAAGTGTGGATCCGCTAATAGAACATTCTCTGGTACATTTAATTTCGCTATACTAAATGAGAATAAAGGTAAATTTTCGGTTATGCTGTCGATCACAAAGAACGATAAGTTTGCTGTAAAATCACTATGCATGCATTGATTTAATTTTCGTTCGAATTTCATTAGAAATATTCGTTGATGCCTTACCAACCCGTATAATCCGAACATTAATTTTCTCGGCTGATAATTTTAACCTTCGTAAGAGATCACGAGATATAAAATTCGGCATAGAGCCGTTGTCGATTAAAGCCCTGCATCGACACCACTGTCCTAGTGCATCCATGATAAGAACTGAGGCTGTTGATTGTAAAATTTATTGATTCGCAGAAAGATTCACTACATATAATTTACAACTTTACAGTTAATAAAAAGGTTACGATAAAGATGATAACGATGATTACGATGATAATACATTGTCAACGCACGATCCCGCTTGACTTTGTTCACAAGGGAAATGTATTTCGACCCGTTTTAGTCGTTTCCCAAAATGATACTAACAAAAACTTAAAAACACTGCCGATGTGCAAATGTTAAGTCGGCTACATCAAAACCAAGGATTCATTAGTAGGGACTAGGTCAAAGACAGCCAATATGCCCTTAATGACCGGCCACACTCCGGCAAAAGGTTTGGTGTTTTGTTATATCGCCATCGCTTAAACTTAAAATCTAACTATCTAGTTACAAAAAATACCGGAAACATAAATAGTCTAAAATGTCTTAATATACAACGATGTTGTTTAGGTTAGTACCGAACATGTATATTGCATATTTTGTTGTTTTCTAGTACTATTCCAGATTCTATTTACTGGAGATCTTCCTGTTTTATTATTATTATTGCTCCCTGTTTTGAATTGCACTCTGTTAGGGTATTTTACTGTAGAACAGTCAGTAGCGGTGGGTGCATACGTCAAACCAGGGCCATTGCAGTGCAACACATGATGATATACTGCAGCAGCGTGCAGTGCATACGAAACAGTGGAAGCAGTCCCGATACGACGTATGCGCTATTGCGCTCATACGCAATGTGTACGAGCGTGATAGCGCATACGTCATATCGGGACTGCTTCCACTGTCTCGTATGCACGGCACGCTGCTGATATACTGGGGGGGTTTATTTGAAATCATTCGCAAGGTTACGTATGCGCAAGTGAACGACTTACGAACGGTATTGCGAAGGATTGCTTATTTGAATTGATTCGTGTGCGCAACTCAAAAAACGTATTCGCAAATTCAACTGTTTATTTGCGATAGGGTAAACGGCATACGCATTTTGAATGCGAATGTCAGTTGAAGCCATTTGTGGTTGAAAAAGTCATGAATTTTAACAATATAGTTCAGTTACAAGCTCTGTATGCGATTGATATGGCTGAAAATCGCAATATTTTAAAAAAACGCCGGAGGCCGCAAATTCACTATACAGAATTATCCGACAGGGAATTTAAAAAAAATTTTAGGCTTAATAAAGATACGTTTCAATTACTTTTGGCCGATATAGAAAATTATTTAACAGAACCGACAAGAGCTTCGGCCATTTCAAAGGAAACAAAGGTGTGGACTGTGGACTAAAACTATATATTAATTACTTATCCTTTTTTCAAAACTTTGATAAGGTACTGTCAACACTAAATTTGCTGGGAAGTGGAAGCTATCAAAACGAAGTTGGGAACAGCTTTGCGATAGGCTTAAGTACGTATGGTGTAAGTACAGCACTACACGAGGTAGTTGATGCCTTAAACCAACCTCAAATTTTAAACAAATATGTTAAATTTCCTAATAGGGTTGAGGAACTTAATCAGCTTCGAACACAGTAAGTCAGTGAGCTTTTTACTTCTTATAGGTAAACATAAATATAAATATTTTAGGTACTTTAGAGGGTTTGGAATGCCCGGCGTTGTCGGATGTATTGACTGCACACATGTAGCAATCCACCCTCCCAATAATAATGATCCCAATTCAGAACATGTTTATGTGAACAGAAAGGGATTTCACTCCATAAATGTGCAACTTGTAAATAAAAACTCCTACTTAGTTATTTTATTACCTATAGTGCAAAACTATAAAAAATTTTAGGTGTGTGACCCTGATTTGAAAATTTTACATGTCAACGCTAAATATCCTGGGAGTACCAACGACAAATTTATTTGGTCTAATAGTAATATTTCGGGATTTTTGGAACAGCTGCATCATCAAGGATTAAGAAGTTATCATTTATTAGGTACCTATATGTACAAAAAAAAAGTTATTCTAAAAAATACATGCTTCTATAACGATTCTATTAAAATATAGTTGAGCTTGATCCATAATTCGTGCTCTTTCGTTAGGAGAAGTAGTACAAATTTTTATAATAACTAGATAGGACTCTTTCATTACTGTTATAACACCGTTAAAGATTGAGTTTTTTATGAACAATAATTCCAGGAGACTCAGGATATGCTCTGCGACCGTGGCTTCTCATTCCATTCAGAGATCCCGCAGAAGGAACTCCAGAAGAAGCCTTCAATAGATGTCATAAAACATGTAGGGCCACAATTGAAAGGTGTAATGGAGTATTAAAAGGTAGATTCAGATGCCTTTCAAAAGAAAGAGCTCTTCATTACAGTCCACAATTTTCATCGAAAATAGTTAACGCTTGTTGTGTATTACACAATATGTGTGTGATGAACAGGGTAGATCTCCAGGAAAATGAAGTTTATGTTGAGCATCAGGAGGATGAAAGGAATGAGAATAATGTTGCCAATGATGAACATATAAACAGAGTAAATCCACTACTTGCAGAAGGACGACAAAAGAGGAATAATATTGTATATAATTATTTTGTTCAATAATTTTTTACCATTTTGTAATGTACTTAATTTTTTAACATTCTTACTAAATACATACAAAATGGGAGCATATTTATACGCAAAAATATTATTATTTGGAAATACATACATTAAGCAATTGAAATATAAAAAATAAACATAAACTAAACTTTAACAGTAATAATAACAGTTCAAAAATAACGAAATTACGATAAAGCTGCGGCGATTTGTACCAAAGCTGCAGTTATATTTTCGAACGCTGCAGCTATCTTCTCTTGAGCAGCAGCACTCCTCTCCAAAGTTTCTACTTTTTGCTTCTTTATATTAATAATTCCAGCATTATATTGTTTTTTATCACTTAGGTAGTCCTTTTGAATGCTACCTAAGTAATGAGCATGGCTGATGGTATCTTCCATGGCTCGAGCGGACGACTTACGCTTTCTTCGTGAACGTACTGTAGATAAAAAACTTATCAAATTGAAATCATTTCGTTTAAATATTACCGTTCGAATCTTCAACTAAAGGACTTGCTGTAACTTGTTCATTCTCGCTAATTCTGATTATATTGATCTCCCCACTTTCTGGAAACAAGTAATAATTATTTGTGTTTAACTGACTGAAAAAAGTCTATTATCAGACTTTAAAACATACCTCCTCCTTGCACCTCTGTTTCATCTTCAGTGTCAAAATTCTGCAAACAAAAAACAGGTTGGTATAGGTAACATTACTTACAATGAAATTATTACTTACAATACTTGTCTCAGCAACTTCATGCCCTTCAATGGAGGCTTTGCTTATCAAATCAAAGACTGCCTCTTCCTCAGGCTTAAAAACTGGCACTTCGTCGTCGCCTCCACCTCCAGTTTTATTTCTAACTTTTATTATTTCTGCCCCCTTCTTTTTTGTGCGGCTTTGCAGATCTTGCCAAGTCTTAAACCATTAATATCAAGTTATTAAATTCATAATCTTATAATCGTTTAACTATATATTTTATACAAATAGGTAGGTACCCACCTTCCTCCACTGTATCCATGTTTTATGTCCTCCACCAGATACAGCATTTAAAATATCGGCAGCTTCTTGCCACAATTTTTGCGCATCCTTAAAACTAAACGTTGCGCTAAATTTGCTGCTAATTAGTTGGGGATGCGACTTCATAAACTCCGCAAGCAATTCTTTTTGCTCACTGATTGCGTTACCGCACCGTTTCGGTTTAGGCGAAGGCATTATTAAAACAAAAATTCAACTTAAATACTAGCTTTAATAACAGATTATGACATTTGACGATGTTTGTGACGTATCTTTGGAAATAATTTAAAAATAAACGTTGTTGCCATATATCGCCCTTCGCAATTTCCAATTGCGTGCATTTTGAATTCGAATGACGCCAAATAAGATACCCTTCGCAATTTTTTGATTCGTATACGAATTATAGGACTCGCAATTGTACGCATACGTATCTTTGCGAATGATTTCAAATAAACCACCCCTGCTTTAACATGTGCGTACGAGCATGAGAGCAATATACCAGTTTGTCGTGTGCCCCGAGTTTGACTATGCACCCACCGCCATGAGAACAGTTGTTGTGGGTTAGTGGCTACCCATTATGAGTACGTTTGTAGTATGCTGACAACGTTGTTAGTGGTTGAGTAGGTTGTCATCTACTTGTTGAAGGTGATTATCAGTATTATTTAATGCATCCAGTACAATGTGCATAGCTCGATGTACAGTTAATTGTATCTCTCTATCACACACACACACACATCCGCGCGCGCGGTTACATTCGCGCTCACACAAATGCATCCAGACACACGCGCACGCGCATCTATAAGCACTTTTTTCTCAATCTTTTTTATTGACCGTTTTTAAGTATTTTATATATTTCCTTCTGTAATCCTGATGAAGACGCTAAAATAAATCAAAACATGGATTTTTAGAAAATTGTTTTTTTCCATTATAAAAAATCAGAGATGGTCACTACTAAAACTAGGCGTTGCTCGACTACACACTCTCTAGAAATTGAAAAAATCCTTGCTTGCAGACTGCTTCCGCCACATTGCTATACCGGTTTTAAAGTTTTCATTTGGTATTAGTTTCAATCTTTCATTATTAAAGAAATTGCTTTAATTATTTTAAAGGAAACACTACAAAGATAGACAAGAGATGACAAAAAACAAAAATGTTTACAAAATTTGTTTACAAAAACTAAATGATAAAAAGCAAACTAAAGAAAATTCAGATAAATATAGAAAAATAATGCGATACTTGAAATAACGCAAGAGCCAAAGTTATTTAAAATCATTATGAAGGGAATATTCCCAAAAGATACTTGAATTTCTATACTATCCCTGGTGGTGTCTGATACTCTACTCAACATCTTTCATTCTAAATTTTTCTAGTGTGGAACCACCTACAAATCTGTCACTCCATTTAATCCTCATACTACTTGTGTACTATCTGATACCCCACTTACAGAGTGCTAGCCTTACTGTAAAAAAAAATATTAAATCAAATCCGCTCCTGTACGTAAAATAAACATAAAAAACGTACGTATTTTTTTTTATTGTAATGAATTTTTTTATATAAATTATATAAAATTTATGTTTTAATTTTTTAATAAGTGTGTATTTTGGTTTTTATTATAAATATAACAAAAAGTTCTAACATTTGTAGCATTTATTAACTGATTAAGATGATTACAGTCTGTGCAACTACATTTCACTTTACCGGTTAAGGGCTAGACAAATCAATAGTAAACGAAACGGAAAGGAAACTACTAGATTAAATATTAATATTAGCTAATCATTAGATATGGTTTCTCACACAGTATTTATAAGATATGCACTTTATTTAATTAAATACTATTGCTAAATTAGTGTAAACAAAAGACGCACAATACAAATTAGAGACTGCAGAAATTCTTACAACTGCTGTTAGCCGATTGATGTTTGCTGCCGCCAGTAGTAAAATTGATTTATACTAAATCGAATTTTCCAAACTGGTACCCTGATAACGCTGTCTAAGAGCTGTTTTGTGCATACAAAAATTTATGTAAAATTGTTAACTAAATTTTTGCCATTTTAACAAAGTTTTGGTAAAGAAACTTTAAAGTGTAATACAATATTTTTATTCCGAAATTTATTGTGAAAATATTTACAATAAAAGTTTGGGACAATTTCTATAGTTTTTAGAAATTTGCGAGTAACCAACTCGGAAAAGTGCGCATAAAACGCTTGTAGTTGACGTGCAACACACGATTTTGTTTATAAAAATGGCTATTCTCATTGCAAAGTATTATTAAAGCAAACATGCTATCATAATAAAGCTAAAAATCAATTAACATTTAATCACTAGGTGTGCAATAGTAATTTACGTTATAAGTCCTGGAAATGGAATTTTACAGTCGAGTAAGATGTTACGGACAAGGCGACGAAGGAGCCGAGTCCGGAACATCGAAACGAGACTGTAAGACCATTTCCAGGACGTATGACGTAATGCGTTTTATTTCATACTGCAATTATTGGAATATTGGTTTAATTTAAAAAAAATTATATAAAATAAATTTCCGAATGCAAAATATGGACATCTATGAAGAACGAGTTTCCATGGTAACTAATTACGTACTAAAACAGTGTCCACTTGATTGATTGTATTTGCGTCCGGTAAAATTTTTTATTTCATACTGTCCGGTAAAAGGGTATTTACCGGACTCATTTGAGTCCGGTAAATGAATTATTACGTTACAAGGCCGGTAAAAAAAATTACCGGACTGAAAATCCAATTTGAGTCCGGTAAAAAAAATTACCGGACTGAAAATCTAATTTGAGTCCGGTAAAAAAAATTTCCGGACTGAAAATTTTAATGCATTTTTTTAAAAAATGAACAATGTGAGGCAGTATGAAATAAAACGCCTTACGTCATACGTCCGGTAAACCATTACAGTAGCTCGTTTCAACATTCGAGACTCGGCTCCTTCGTCGCCTCGTCCCGAAACGTTTTCAACTCGCTACTGTAAACTTGGGTTTACCGGACTTATAACGTAATATACTATTACAGTCACAAGTCCTGTAAAATTTTTTACAAGCATACTAGACAGTAAAATCGCATGTTCTGGACTAAAAAGTTTGACGTAAAACTGACAAATGTGACACAGTATGAAATAAAATATGTTTAGGTTTATTTTATTTATTGAAGTGGGGAAAATGACAACTGTCATATTGCTGTTACAGTGACAGGTCTGGAATTTGTTAGATTGTTATAAGGTAAATTGTAATAAGATAATTAACTATTTATTGTTGTATATTCAATATATTTAAAACTCTTAAAACAAATGGCATGGAAATTTCACGCATATTTATCAACAATATTTTTGTTACAATGTAAAAGTCAACAAGATTTTTATACGACGTCATGTTTACAATGAACGCCCAGTTGCTTCGCCAACACGTGTACGTATGGCCATAAAATTGAAGATAATTTGTGTTACATTTTATTGCAAGTATAAAGAGGGACATAAGTGCACACCAAAATATTATTCGCAAATTTATTGTAAAAATTGTGACGAAAGTTTTCAGCAAAGCTTTGGTTAAAAAATTCTCGTATGTGGAAAACAGCTCTAAAGCAAGCTAAAGTAATCGTTCTAGTTTTTTCGATAATTAAAACATACAAATTATCGTCTGAAAAAAGAATATTATGCTTTATTCCAAGAAAAAACTCGTCTATTATTGCCGGACTCGTACATTGGTCCGTCAAACACTACATACTCCCTACAAAGAGTGACGTCTTTTACTCCTAATAAAATAATTTATGTACTATTATAAACCATAAAAGTGCAGTCAGTAATTCGCATACTTTGACTTATTTGGAATCACCTGACCTAGTGTTTTCTCAAAATGGTCTTTAAAGTTTTATGCTCTGAGGAATCTTTTAAAATCCTGAATTTTGATTGATTGATCAAATTATTGATTGTTGGAATCGTGTTCCATGCTAACTGTTGATTGAATAAAATTCAATCTGTTATGATCTATTTCCTTCAACTTTGTTCCCAGTGCACAATATGGAGTGGGGCCCCCAGTAAAAAAGTGAATAAATAAATATACAGGGTGCAACTAATTTAACTAAAAACCTCGTAATGGGGGATAGTTGTAATAGAAAATTTAAAACATATTAAAAAAATTTTTGCTTGTTTATTATTTTCTCCAAAATTAGCAGGAAGCCGTTTGCTCATTTATAAAATTGTTCAAACGGTGAGGTGTTTGGAAATTTGGTTAGCTTTATTTCAAAAGTAAGCTTTAGCTTTGTGTATAAGAACTTGCATCATATGTCGATTTCCCAGTCTATTTTATTAATGCGTAAGATATACGAGGTGTGTCTAAAAGTTCGGTGAATGGTATCAAAGAACAAAGATAACAAAAGATCAGAATAATCGCTTTGCAACACAACACACTTTTGAAAACGTTCATAAATTTCTGGAAGCTGGCAGCAAAGTCATATTTAGGAATCGATCACAGGATTGCTGTCACACGTTCTTGGATGGCCAACACGTCGTCTAAACGTGCACCTTTCATGAACGTTTTGAGACGGGGAAACAGAAAGTAGTCCGCAGAATCCAGATCCAGAAGAGTACGGTGGATGTTCGAGAACAGTTACGCCATGCTGAGCTAAGAATTGCCGCACTCGAATCTGCTGAGTTTCTGCTTGACGACGGCCGACCCGAACGTGGCTCATCCTCAGTCGTTTCTTTCCCGTCGCGAAAGCGTTTGAACCACTCGTTTCTACTCAAGGCTTCTGTCTCGTACACTTGCACTAACATTTCAGCTTATCCTTCGTTGTTCTCCCCAATTTGTAGCAGAACTTCATGTTAATGCGTTACTCCATTACGCTGTGACAGTACGACTCACACTGACCACGCTAGACCGCTAATAGCTGGTAACCTTGGCTGCCAGCTACATTCCCAACTACATGGCGCTTTTAAATATAACTCAGAATATATGCATAACAATGCTCGCGCACGTTTGACCCGTTTCCTTTGAGATATCGGAGCATTCTCCGAATTTTTTAGACACACCTCGTATATTGGGTTGTTGATTAAAATAAGGTAGCTCGGTTTGGGGCTCCACTAGCCCTCGGAGCCCCGGGCATACGCCCGGCTGACCGACCTTAGGGACGCTTCTGTTTGTTCCCATCACAAATCGAAGAAAAATATGTTAAATACCAAACTTTAAACGAACGACCCCCATTTATAACATGGGGAAACAATGTATACTAAATAATGATCTAACTGTCAATTCTAACCAAAAATTGAAATAGGAGCACAAGTTGAATGTTGATAGAATTGGCAAATAAAAATCCCAATCATTTTTATCATGAGTATAAGAACCAGTCGATTAATAAAGTTTTCGTAAATTTTATGATATTTTTTACGTATTTCGTGAAGTATAAATACGCACTGTTTCTAGTAACATAGATATTTCATTCTAACCCCAACATCAATTATAATTATCTACGTAACTAGAAATCCTGCAATGGTAAGATATATAGCTATTGTATAGGTGCAGCATATTGCACATTCCTATCGTGAATTTGTGGCATCGTAAGTATGCCAGGTCGATAGAATTTTACGTTCAGCAACGAAAACGATATGGAAATATGTCGCAGTTGGTTCCATCTGTAATTTAGACGTCTTATTACTACATATGAAATATTTTTTTAAAATAGTATTTTTGAAACTAAAATTGTAAGCATTTCTATCTGTTTTTGTTACTGCAGTCGTGGCTGGTTGCATGATATAAATCCGTACAACAGAAATGCTTTGATGTGTCTCTCTGGATGACACTTGCACCATACCGGTTGTTATTATGTCAGCCTTTATTAAGCGTGCAAATGGGGAAAGCAAAATTAAATTTTTTGTTTCAAATTTCATATATTTGAAAAGATTCATTTTGGTATCAATAACAACCCTTAAAATATTTTTCAAATTTCTTCACATCTGTTTACCTCCTATATTAAATTATGCATTGTTGGATATAAATTTTTGTTTCAAAATTAATTTTTATCTTGTAATAAAATTATTTTCCATATACGTTCCCTATAGACCAAGAGCGAGCAACGTATTTCGAGTTGTAATTTCAACAGTCGTACTAAATCTTATTTACCTGCTGAACACTAAAAGTCAATTCTGGCAGCCCCTGCGGCCGGGTTATACTACCCCAGAATTACTAAGAGGGTGAGAAATAAGATTCTCTCTCTAACCCGCAGGCCGCTATATAACTGTCTCGCTCGCACTAACATGTAAACCTACATATACCTACTTTATTTATTGTGTCAAAATTTCAAGACTTTTAAAATAACAAAAATGTCACATTTTTAAATCAACATTTACAGCGTTCTGGCAACATTTAGAAGGGAAGGAAATGTTCTGGCAATATTTTTTATAAATAAAGAATACTATCAAAAGTAACCTCCTGAAATTTCATGACTGTTACTTTAAATAAATTGAATCTTATTTCTCACCCTCTTAGTAATTTTGGGGTAGTATAACCCAGCCGCAGGGGGCACCCAGAATTGACTTTTAGTGTTCAGCAGGTAAATAAGATTTAGTACGACTGTTGAAATGACAACTCGAAATACGTTGCTGGCTCTCCGTCTACTAGTAAACAATCTACCTTTATGGCACATATTTTAGACAGATTGACTATGACAACTATCGACAAGCAGGGCTGGATTAGCCAATAGGCCAGAGAAGCCCGGACCTAGGGCGGCAAATTTTTAACGATCAATTATGGTTAATTAATGATGTATACTAATTTAACAAAAACAGAAAGTGTCCTATTATTTGCTTCATAAAAATCGAACAGTTTAGTTTTTGATGTTTTGTTTATACAGCTATATTATTTATTATTTTATTATCAATTATTATCGGAGCATTGCATACTTTATTTTATTAAGCTAGCTTGCAGGTAATAAAATTGGGTATAACAGAAACTTATGATGAGAAACTTATTAAGATGATTTCTTGATTTTATGATTTCAATTTGGATAAATAATGCCCTATATTGCATTAAGTTTCTTTGAATATCAAAAGTTTATAGAAGAACGAATAGCTTTTGGAAACAATTCGTGTTTTGAAAGACAGCTTTATAGCTGGTAATTGGTTGCATTCTGATAATATTGAGTTTGATAGTTTCGTGTACCCTTTATACAATATTAGAGGGCGGTTTTGTTCAGATTATTCATCGGTAGTTACTGACGTTAAGAATATTGTGTGGTTGGTTGGAACCCTAACTCCTCTTAAGTTTTAGTAGAGTTTAATAATGTTTCCTTTCCCGTGGGCAGCTAAGTAAAGTTAAGTACAAGATAGACACTCGCACGGTCACGCAGCACAACTTTACACACTCGTTGAATAGTTTATCTCCGTTAAATTTGCATTGAGGAAGAATACAGTTAAGATAGTCCAAGGCTGTTACGACATTACCGTTTTATAGATTTTTGGTTTAAACCGCTTATTTGTTAAATTAAATATTGCGATTGTGATTATCGTTTTAACAATGTTAGTTAAATTGAAGAAGTATAATAAATTTTCTAGTGAAACAACCTCCAGAACTTGTCTAGAGTGGGTTATCTCCTATTAAAGGTTAAAGTGTTTTTCTGAACTTATACAGAACGAGTTAACTTGCATTCTTTTCGTAATAAGAGTCTGTAATAACTTTAGAGTTAATTGTGTTTTGATATTGAGTTGAATCATTGACTAGTTTTAGTAAAACTAAATTTTCAAACAGTTTTCGGATTTATAAGTGAGAATCATTGCTGCCTTCGAGGTTTTCATCTTCATAAAGAAACAATTTAGATTTTGAGTTAGCTGTAAATGCCAGCAATTCTGGTATGTACAAGTACTGTCTGTGATTATTAGACTTTTGTTTGTAGTGAATTTAAGTTTTTACTTGTGAGTACTCAGGTGGATTGAAGCAATACTAGGTTATGAGTGTAAAAAGATTACTGACACAGATATTGTCTGTGTTTTGTTGTAAGTTATTTGTAACCATATTATCTGAGATTTCATTTTCAATAACAAAAATATATGTTGGTTTTTATTTAAAGAATCTTAATGAAAGTGTATTTTATTTTGTATTTAAATGTCAAAGTATTTTATGTATTGAAAATGGGATCCCAAATTAAGTTAAAATGTAGAAATTTATAATATGAGTAGGTTTTCAACGATCATTAACTGGTGTGTATGTTTTATAATAAGAAAGTGGATTACATTCTCGTAAAACGATATTTTTGAATTTCATTCAGTATACAAAGTTTAAAACTCTTACCTATTGCTATAGTTTGACACGCCAAATCGTTGGTGTTCCATTCACAAAATAAATCTTATAATTAAAAAGAATAACAATAAGTAATAATTAATTTAACATAAATTATAGAAGAATCATTTCTCGAATTGTAGATTATTATTTTTCTGGTTTTAAACATTAACATCAAAAAATTTGGGTGGCGCCCTTCTATTTTTTTTACTTCAACACTCCTGATTTCTATCTGAAATTAATAAGCCCTTGCAACCGATATGATGTTTCTGCCGGGGGATATGTTAACGTAATTATAAGTGATTTAATTGTTTATTTGGTTGCAGGAATTTTAGTAAGTTACATTTGTAGCCCAAATGACTCCCTCTTTAATTTCGATTTTTGCATAGAGCATCCTGTGTACCTTTTAAAATACAATTTGATTATTAGTTCTTCTCTTGATTTTTTAATTCAATTTATTGATAAAGGTTAAAGCAATGTACGCCTTACTTATTATAACTATTTTAAAAAATATAAGCAAAATTATAATTAAACGCAACATAAAAAAGAGCTAAACAGTAAACCACATTTCTTTTCTTTTTCAGGTACGATCTACATATATTCCATGTGAATGCTATACTGTGAAAATCCGTAATGTTAGGTGGTAACTGGTAAGTTTACTAAAAGTCTCTACACGTTTAGCACTATTCTTACCGATTTCTTGTATAAATAAAATTCAAGAACCAAATATTCCGATTCGTCATTCTTTCACACTTTCTTAGTAAATACAATAGATTGTATCTCCCATTCAGAATAGTTCCCTTCTTTTATAATTAAGCATATTTATTAACTATTTTTATTAGCTTTTATTTTTAATACATTCTAGTCCAAAATCTTTTCCAGGCAATGAAAATTTTCGTTTTATAATCCTACAGTTAATTTTATTACTTAATTTATTGTAATGTAATTTAAATTTGGTATGATATAACCGAAATACTAGAACGGGCTAAAAAATAAGCTTACCAAAAATTATATGGCGCGAAAGTATAAATATGGCAGAGAAATCTCGAAAGAGTGGCTGGGTCAGTTAACAAAGGGACAATAAAACAAGCACCGTTATAGAAATATTAAAGCTCCAAGCTGCGAAGTAATGGAAACCAATGCACAAAATTGTCGGACTTCCACAGGTTTGGTGCGGCACTATACAATTCGATCATTTTTGTACATTATACATATATGTATAATGTTGTAAATTAACAAATCTGTTATATTTTACATTTATTTTAAACTGTCTGCGCTACCCTACCCTAGTAATGAAATAATCTTATGTTTAATGGTTACTTCCGTGCAATGGACAAAACTACACCTACATATATAATTACACAAAAATTAGGTAAATTACAAATGTCACTAATTGATTTTCACAAACTTGTCAACTATTATTCCATTTATTGAATTTAAAAAGATTTCAACCTAGATTTTAATGGCTTACTTAATTGATCGACTTGACTCTCTTCTGTCGGTATTGCTGATTATTTAGATGCTCATTCATTTAGCATCTGGTTTGAATGACTGGTTCGGTGGAATGGCCTGTTTCAACTAAGGTATTTCAAACTACCGCTTTGATATTCGAATCAATATCTTTCTTAACTATGAAACGTCTTTAATTCTTTATTTTTTGTGAAGACAAGTCAATAGGAAATAGTTTTATCGGTGGTAAATTTCACGTTTTACCGGAAAGGAACCCTTATCAAAGTTACTAGACTGTGCAAAATGATAACATTCTTAACTTACGTTAACAGATTTATTCCTTAATTATGCGATTGGAATTTGCCCCAACACAATACATATACCAATATAGCCAACACCCAATATCCAATACCCAACGCCAAAGTGCTAATTCCATTAAAACAAATTCCAATTAGAATCCGCAATGCAGCTCTTGCTCTTAGTTTTGCTTTAACATTTGTCATTCATTAAATAAATTGAGTATGGGATACTTACTTGGGAGTCTAGACTCCAAAGAATGTGGTCTGAGTTTTCACGTCGCGCTAGCGCCTCTGGCATGATCTAACGACTACCAACAAACCACTGGGTTGCGGTTGCAGTTTTCGTACCACTATAGGGGTCACCCACCTAGCTTCTAACCCGTACCAGTGTAACTTAACTACAAATACTGTTTGACCAATACTCATAGCGCTAGGACTTGCAACCGATATTCATTCATTATTTACTTTTCATTATCCTACTGCTATTTTTGAAAAATAATCACTCGCGTTCCAGTCGTAATTATTTTCATCGCAGCAGCAATTAGTATTCAGAATAACAAGTATTGTTGCCAAAACTCAGAGCACTTGTATTAATATATTGTTATAGTGATAGATGGTATATTTTCTGCTATCTATTGTTGACACCCGGTATATGCTAACGCAAATATATTTGCGAAAAATAAAAAATGAGTATTGTTATTGTTGAATTGTTAAATGTTCTGCCGTTGTACACTTTCTTAATAAACTAACTTATTAAAAACTCTGGCTTAATAATCTGAACTAATTGAAATCTGTAAATCTACACAATTTTGGATGCTTAAACGACAAATAACTGTAAACATAAATAACAATTATTTTTTGAACGTATACTTGTATTGAGAGATGTAGTCCAGAAAATGTAATTCCTGCAAAGTTATGTAAGCATGCTTTATGATTGGATAGAGTTTAAATAAATATTTTCATATGAAAATACATATACGTCATATTAAAAATGAGTTATTTCTAGTAACGTAAAATTCTATGTGGTTTGCAAATCCATTATCCCAGTTTTCTTAAGAAACGTACTCTGTTTCAAGCGATTATTTTCAAAGCCAGAATGTAAAGAAAGAATTTGAAAAGTTCGATAATACTTGTGACAACAAAGAATTGCGTAACTGTCAAAAAAACTCAGCGATTATTACGTTGAACATTTTTTTGCTGCAGACTTTCCCTATTTAAACCGAAAGAGAAAATCCTTCTAAAGTATCTGTAAGTATATCCGACCCCGTTCTGACAGTTAAGTGTCGTAAAATAGTCTACTTTGCCATCAGGTTTAGTTTACGGCTGGTTTAACAAAAGATGTTTTATAAAATCCCTAGAACCCGAAATAACTTGTTATTTGGGTTATAATTTTCTTTGTCATATAAAAAGAAAATGTAAAAAACAACCTTTCTTTGAATAGTTTAATCCTTCAAATTGCCACAACATTTTTACCATTTTTTCGTTCTTCCCATCTTTCTTTATCAGTTGCTGTAGTTAAGCTATTCTTGAGATCTCAGTATGATGTTGTATAAACGCAGATGTTGTTTTTTTTCACTAAATGTATATTTGGAATCTGAAATTGTGGTATTGGATTAATTTTAGATAACTGGATTATTTTTGTTATACCTATATCAGGGAATGGAAGTAAATTCAGTCTATAAAGAACTTTTTTATTAAGGTTTCAATTTTTCTTTCTTTGAAACCAAAAACTTTTCAAGAACGATCTTTAGAAAAGAAACTCTTTAATAACCTAATGCATAGCATCGTAGTGTAGTGTCTAGCATGCTAGACTCTCACCTGAGCGGCCCGGGTTCGACTCTCGGGACCGGCAAATCTGGATAAGTTCTTTCTGTAGTTTTTCCTTATCTGTAACACAAATGTGAGATTCGGGCTATACTATCTGTAAGTCGGCTGCAGCCACATGATGGGCCTGCGTAATAATATTAATCGCCCTCTCCCACCCGCGCAAGCTTTAGCTTATGAGGCCTGGTTAATGGTTAGCCAGGTAATGGGTTGTAGCAATTATTATTAGTAGTAATAAGCAATAATTAATTAATAATAAGTAGTTCATTTGCATCCGATTAGGTTCAACATATAGTATTATCGTAAAACATCGTGTAAGTATTTTATATGTACAAATGTACACATACGTATATTTAATTTTAATCTGTTTTGGCGTTACCACGTCGTGACATATCACTTAAGCTTGTTTCTACTTGCATGTGCAACTTGATCCTTGGTTAGCTTAGTTGTGCTAGTTTTTGTGATGGCAGCAACATATCTAACCTAACCCAAGCAGCATTTTTAGTCATCGCTACGTACCAGCAAATACCAGTAGAACTATTAAGTTTTTGCCGTTAGTCACAAGCACGTAATTGCTACGGTTTGGTTACGTGTCTGGAACCAAAATAGGGAACAATTTTTAGGTAGCAGATGCTGTTACAATTTTTCTTTCAAGGTTTTTCGCCAGTTCAATTTCACTTAATGTTTAACCTAAAATTTTTCTTTCTTAAAAGGCTTTTCTCTGGTGTGTTATCACATTTCTGTCATTCCATATATGGTAGTGTTTATGGGCACATTGTTCTATTGGTTTTGCCATATTTGGTAATATTTTTGTTCAGGCTACCTCATTGGTGAATTCAGCTTTATCTCGGTTTTCTTCAACCTTAAGATAAGCTAATCACTTTTATGCTGTTTAAAAAGTTAGTTGTAATTTGACTTGCTTATAGAGTGTTTACTTCATTCCAGTTTTAGGAAATTTTTGGATAATTTCTCTATGAGTTTATAGCGGAATGTAGTTTAGTCCTGGTGATCAGTTTTTCACTGTGGTGATTGTTTGGGGCCACAGGAATCCAATTTATTGGTCTTTTAAGCTCTACTGCAAGGTACACCTTTTTATAACTCTATCTTTATGATTATCTCTAACAGCTCCTTCTTTTGTAGGAATACTTTCTAATTAAGTACAACAAGAGGTGATAATCCACCTATATCTATTGTTTAGAGCCGATGAAAACATCTTTTCCGGTAGGCCTGTGGTTATGTTAATAAACAGTTAATTTATACAGAATTTTCTTTCTAGGCTCCTAGTTCTTTTCCAGCTGCTTTTCTTTTGCAGTCTCAACGTTACCTCCTACTTCACGATCTGGTTATAGCAGCATTCTACCTGTAATTCAGCATTCATTACCAGCTACCTACAAGTATAAATGAGGACAAACCAACACCCGCATCAATACAGAACATCTCAACATCTCAACAAAACACATTTTTCTCTTCTTAACTTTTTAGGTTATGTAAACAAAGAAATCTTGATATTCATTTTAACTGATAATATTAAAAGCGCAGTTGCCGCTAGCATTACTTTTCTGCAGAAAGCGTAAGTGATACGAATATTCAATTTGGTTAAGTTAAGTAATAAAACAATTGTTATTTTGATTGTATAAATTTATTGATTGTAATTGTTAAGATTTACCGATTTCATAACGTAAGGTTTATTTTTCCATTTTTATTATTATTAAGGGTTTAGTACGAATTACATTGTGTTCTATATAATCGTGCATTGGGTGTGAACCTCACAATTTTTTTTTTGTTTATGTTTTGAATAAATAACCGATTTCTTTTATATCTGTGCCTTTTATTTCCATCTACACTTGTGCCGAGTTCAAACGGCGGCAGCTATATTAGAGCAGACGTTTGCCGGACCCAGTAATTCAAACAGTTTAAGGTTAATGTTTTGTGAAATAAATTTTAATATGGCTGGGACTTCTGTTAACACCGTGGGCTAGCCGGTCAGGAAGTTCCCGTTATATTTTGGCGCCCATACAAAACGTTTTAACTCTGCATTAGCTCTGTTTTGTTTCTTCACTCCTTCGTTACTGCTTCGCCATTTTTTTTGGTGAGGGAGTGGCTCTGTTCTTACTTCTAGTATCTATCTTATTTCTTATATTTAATTACATACATACATACATTTACATTTACTATGTCACTACGTATTGAGGTTGGTTCACTTCCTAAAGAAGAATTGTTATATGAATTGCGTTTTCGGGGAGTTCAGGTTGCTGATGATGATACCGTGGATCAGTTACGGTCTCGTTTAAGACCTTTAATACGTTTAGAAAATGCCAACAGCAGCTTTAGCTACCCTGTAATCGCATTGAATGTAAATATTGAATTGCAAATTTAAGTTGATAAGGTCAATGAACTGACTACCGCTGTTGATAATTTGGTACCTGAAAACCTTTCTCAAAGATCGCATCTTCGATATAGGCTTCACCATTATATCAATAGGGTTAATCGTCTTCCAGAAGCTGCATTAACTGAAGAACAGCTACCCCTGAAGGGAGAACTTTTGACAGGTGTTTTGGAGATTTTAGATAGGCTTGATCCGCCTGAAGTTGATTTAGGGTTTACATCTTCTCCTACTCATCATTCGACCCGAGTTGGTCCTTTGCCTCTAGTACCTTCTGTAGTAGCACGTTACCTACCAGCCCGTAAATGGAATGTGAAGTTTGATGGTACTAGTAAAGGTATATCAGTTCACCAGTTTTTAGAGAGAATAGAGGAACTTTTATAAGCCTGCAATGTCACTCATTCTCAACTTTTTGATTCTGCTATTGACCTCTTCGAAGGCAGAGCATTATCTTGGTATAGGTCTAATAGAGATCGTTTTATAAATTGGGAATCTTTGAAAGATTTGCTGGTTAAGCATTATGAACCCTCAGATTATCGTCATCGATTATACTTAGATATTCTTAAACGTACCCAAGATCCCTCCGAATCCTTCATCGATTATTATTCTTGTATGTTAGCTATGTTCCGTCGTTATGGGACAATGTCTGAAAATGAACAAATTCAAATTATCTCTAGGAATTTCGCCTCTTTTTACCTGATGCAGTTACCTCAAGTAAATACTTTAGCTGAGTTAGAAGACGCTTGTCTACAGTTAGAATAACGTCGTCAACGTGCAGATAATTATCAACCTCCATCAAGACATAAGAGTTCATATGTAGATCTCGATTTCGCTTTTAAATAAATTTTAATATAGCTGGGACTTCTATTAACACCGTGGGCTAGCCGGTCAGGAAGTTCCCGTTATAATACGTGGCGGCGTAGTAATTGCTACTTTCGTGGAACTTCTTTTCTCTTTTCTTTTCTCTTTGACACATCGTGTCACTTGGTTACTCTCTCTTACTCTTGCAACTTAGTTAATATTCTATCATTTTCTATACTAATGCTACGATCGTGTCACGAAATGGATTACTATTTTATTTGTAATACGTACCTAAAATACAAAGACCGATGAATTGTTTGATTATTTTGTCATTCCAGTAAACCTAAATTATAAACCATTGTAACTTTTCTGTTGAATGTGATGATGATAGGTCAAAAATAACAACGCCCCTTTAAATATAATTTTTAATAAAAAATGTCTTCAATAAAATATGACAAAAATACTTATAAGTTGATACACATAATAGAAACTATTTTTGTATTATTCCTGTTATGTTCTTTTATGTGTTTAAATAAAAGATGCTCAATTATTGTCATTAATTAACTTTATTAATATTGAGTGAGCAGGTAGCATTACATACACAATGCATACACTGTACAAGATGTGTGTCCTCCAACCTCCAAGCCGACTCAAGTGGTACTGACGGATGGGCCAAGATTAGCTAGTTATATCAGTACAAATAAATGTTACCAATGAAATATAATCAAATTAGTTAATTAAATGTTACCAACTTCAAGTTACATACATAATAATTCCTAAGTCACAATTTGGCACCAATTTATTATTTTTATTGAAGGTTATGCAGTAAAACATCTAATAACAATCATAACAAATTGCAAATTGATTAATGGCTTCCAACATTTTACAAGTAAATATAGAAGATGGAGTAGTTTACGAAAAATTACTTGAATGTGATTCTCCTGGGTAGCAAAAACCTCAGTTCAATCAAAGTTCCAATCTCAGTTACTGTCACTTAGATAGTGCTTAGGAAGTCTTTTTAATTTATAAGTCTTAATTCAGTATTATTGTTGGTATTAAGTTAATTATAATTAACATAATGATAATTATCATTCTGAAAAATGGTGGACTAGATTTGAGAAAAACAATTTATTAATTTGTTATGATAATGAACGGATTTATTGCTACGATTATTATTCAAGTAATAAACAGAATTAATCAATAATGGAAATGGGAGAATGCTAATGAATATAATTAGTTGTGTGAACGAACGCATTTGTTAATCAATGTCGTTTAATAGTCACCACGAACACGTTTATGACAACTATGAAGTTTTCACACTTCAAACAATCGGTGCTATTTTCTCTATGAATTACCTTACCTGAATTGTTTGACTTTTAGTCAAGGCGACAGGGAAATTGGTATATGGGAAAAGTCACAAGACTTGATAACAGCAATTTTTTGTTTAGTATGTAGGGGGGATTGTGGTAAGTCTACATTCAAGTTTTTGTCCACACTACACTATTTTGTGTCATGTAAGCAGTTACAAAGTTATTAAGAATAAACTGCTAAGGTATGGGGGGGGGGATTGTTAGTATTGAACGTATGGGGTGAAATAAGTATTTCATTTTTTGACGCATGGAAAAGATTATTCTTACCTTTCTTGTACACAATGTAAAGACGGGAATTTTGATATACTTACTTTTTTTATCACGTTCTTTGGTATAGTGAAAAGCAGCAGTTGAAAGGTTTACCCATAGCATATAATACGAATTTGTTGAACATATGCAATCTATACGCAATTAAACAATGATTCAACAATAATTACATAGAATGTACCTTATTTTGAAATATTTATATTTATTGGACTTGACCTTATAGTGAAATTGTGCTCTTGAACAAGCACAAGCTTTTATTAGCTTCATTGTCTGGCACAATGTATAATTAATTATTATCAAACAAATAAAGAAATAAATAAATAAATAAAATGTATTAGTAGATGTACTTCTCTAGCGATTCAAATTTTGGTCGACGGGTGGGAGAATGGCCCTGGGTGCCTTTAACTACTCGAGGCGAACTGCACAGGCGCACGAAAGTCGTAGAATACAGCATGACTGCCATCCACTCAGGTCAATGCTTCTCTTAGAAATTCTTCGTGCTCCTCATCTCCTTTTTCAATGCTTCTTTGGAGCAAACATTTTACTCCTCTCTCCTTCACAACGCAAACTTCACCTTCCCGTAAAGAAGTTTTGCACACGAAACAGACGCTCATTTTAACGGCTTTCGACTAAGCTAGACACAACCGCTGACCCATGGGATTGACCTGAGTGGATGGCACTTATGGTGTATTCTACGACTTTCATGCGCCTGTGCAGTTCGCCTCGAGTGATTAAAGGCACAGGACCATTCTCCCACCCATCGACCAGAATTTGAATCGCTAGAGAAGTACACCTACATTCTATGTAATTATTATCGAATCATTGTTTAATTGCGTATATTTATTTTTATTTTATTTACAGTTAAGGACACCCAACAGGACAAAGTCCCAATAACAGGGAGTCGCTAATTTACATGAAGTAGAAAAACGTGTTATGTTAAATGTAGAAAAATTACATAAAAAAATAAATTTAAGAATATACTGTGAATACAAAAAGATAATGAAAACTATAGTTATTACTATGTAAAATAATCTCTACAGAAAATACGAATATAAACTAACTTTATTCAACTTGTCTTACTGAAACTAAATGACATAACTTTTCGCCTGAAAGAGACCAAAGAACAGTTAAAAATATCAATATCATTTAAGTTTTTGTTGTAGTAATGCGGGACTCTCTGAAAAGTGGAGTTCTGATTTTGATTACTAGTAGATCTATCAATTTGCGAATATTTCATATTCTCTATTATCATAACTAGGTATTCGAAAATTAATGTACTCAAGTAAATTAGAATCCAGATCGCTATTTATTAATTTATGTAAAAATATGTTGTCTAATAAAATTCGCCTTTCTGTCAGACTTAGAAAGTTGCGACTGGCCAGGTCTTGTTTGTATGAATTAGCTATTAGATCGGGATAAAATCTATAGTTTAATCTCTTTAAAAATTTACTCTGAATTCTTTCTATTCTATCAATGTATGTCTGATATAGGAGGCTCCATGCAACGGCATTATATTCGAGTAAGCTACGAACAAGACTAAAATATAGAGTTTTAACGCAATTAATATTTTTAAAGTCTTTAGTCACCCTCATAACAAAACCCAACATTTTGTAAGCGTTACGAATGATTGAATCAATGTGCAATTCAAAAGAAAGTGTATTGTCCAGTGTTACGCCTAAATTTTTGATTGATTCAACCCTTTTTAAAGCTTGGTTGTTTAGATTATAAATGCTATTAAAAACATGTATTCTATTTCTAGTAAAAGTAATTAGGTTACATTTTTTAATATTTAAATATAAATAGTTATTTATACAGTAAGCATACAACCTATCAATATCTTGCTGAAACAGAGCTATATCCTGTGGTGATCTGATTTTCATAAAGATTTTTAGATCATCAGCGTACAGAATGTATAAACAATAAACGAAGGATTTATATATGTCAAAGGTATATAATAGGAACAATAAGGGACCAATATGGCTGCCTTGTGGGACGCCGGAGGTTGCTGAGACGCTTTCAGATACGCAGTTGTTAACCACAACAAGTAGGAATCGATTGGACAAGTATGATTTAATCCATTTTAGAAGTCCA